>RCWM02000100.1:520000-1720000 GCA_003667255.2 Euschistus heros
ATTAAGATTGATAAATCAATTGTCTCTTCGATTGGAATTTTTCATTCGAAGACTAGTATTGAATGTAGCATTAACTATCAGTTTAAAAAATTTGCAAACTATTCATAGTATGACTACTTTGAAACATTTAGTTAATATTATATGTTAATTTTAAAACTATCAGACTGGAAATCAGACATATTGGTACTTACGTTAGGATGAAAAATCAAAATGGCTTCTAAAAGGTACTTTGACCTAGAACAGACTGACAAATTGTTTTGTTACGACTATCCCACGTCGCAGCTTCACCCGCTCTCATTAGTAAAGAACATTGCTAATTTTAACTAGTGATTTAAGTTTTTTTTTTTTTTTTTTTTCTCGATAGAAATCTTGTATTGAAGTATGCAATTGAAGTACCCAAAGAAAATAAGCAGCATTGCTAAAAACTGCCAGCCTTCCGGAACTACCAACAGAGAAAGCTTATCCTTTGGGGAAGGTATGTTTACTTTTTTTTTTTACCAAGGTCATTTTAAACGTTTATATTTTACTTTCAGCTAAACATTTTTGTAGGCTATAACAAATTTTAAAATTTACCGGTTTTGCACAGTGGGATTTTTGGTTTTAAGTTCCAATAACCCTTCGTCGTAAACCTACGACATCCTGCCCTACAGTATCCTTCAATAATATTCCACTAATCCCTGTTGAACAGATCAGCTACCTTTGACTCCACTTGGACAAACGTCTTACTTGGAATCCACATACAAGACTAAAACGACAAGAAACTGCCCGTCGTTACAGACTACTTCAACATTTACTGGACAAACGTTCAAAGCTCCCAATTAATTACAAAAGACTCATTTACATGACAGTGATTAGACCTATTTGGACGTACGGAGTTGAGCTTTGGGGCTCTACTAAACCATCCAATTCATCTCGTATCCAATCTTTGCAATCCAAAATCCTTCGAAAAATCCTCAATGCTCCTTACTATGTGACCAATAAACTTATCCATAAAGATCTTAATGTTCCATATGTTTCTGATTAGCCCAAACCAGATACCTATCCTTCCATAGTAAGCTCCATAACCACTCCAATCCACTAGTCTCCCAGCTTGCTTCCTTCTCCATCCCTGATAATCCTCCGAGGCGTCTGAAAAGAAGATGGCCTTGAGACCTTTTAGTGTAGATTTTATTGAAGTGCTACTAGTAAGTAGTTCTTCACAAGTTATTTACATGCCATTGTATTCACTGTCAACACATTTACTTGTTGTATATTATTTTGTACAGCTGTAAATATCAATAAATGGAAAAAAAAAAAAAAAAAAGTTCCAATAAACAAAAAAAAGATAGACGATATAAAAAAGTTGATGGAATACACTGTTGGATATGAAGCCTTCTATGACACTATCATCCAATGGCCAACAACTGACAAGGAGTTACCAGAAGCTTAATAAGTGAATAAGGGCAGATTTTTGTAAATAGACATACTGTAGTCTACTTGTATTTTTCGGTTTATGCATAATAAAAACACTCTTTTTTATATTTAAGTATGTCTATTACTTACCTTTGATACCAAAACAGGTAAAAACTAATGGTTTGACTTAATTTCAATAATAATTTTTAAAAAATCACTTTTGATATAGTACTCATTTATTGCAGAAACCACCTAAGTGAAATTTTTTCAAAAATTTATTACTCAAAAACCTAAAGGGAAAAAAAAAATTAAAAATAGATTATCCCCATAGCATGTTTTTGATTCAGTAAAAAAATATTTGAAGGAGACTAGATCTTTACTTTAGCTGCAAAACAGTTTTTTTTAGTTTTCCGAAAGTTGAAAAAAGCGCACTTAGGTTGTTTCTGAAATAAACGATTCAATTGGACATCCAATTTTCTATTTTAATGTATGTATTTAAGGTAATCTAGATGGACATAGTTTATTAAGAAACTGTTACGGACAACGAAATGCATTATCAGTGGTTGCAACTAAAGGGCCATGAATCATATTTTTATATACAATATCAAAAAGCAAAATGTTGATATTTTGATTTATGACAAATTTTTATTTTGAAAAAATAATTTTATTGATTTCATCTGACTGGATTTCTAGCCAGAAAAGTATATGTATGGCAGTGTGGCAAACCTCATGTCTGCCATTCAAGATCATATTTTAAATTTTGTTACCAATGGATTCAGTAGTTTTACGATTGTAAATTTTGTTCCAAAATGGTGCTAACCGCATATCAGTCGATTTTAAAACATCACTGGAATCTACATTTCGCACCACATATTTAAATCTTTTTTGGACAATTTCGTTAAATATAAGTGAACTTTATTATCGATTTCATGCTCTTTATAGTCCTAAATCTTTGTAACCTCTCATAAAGAATAGCGTTCGCCACCTATCGGTCAATTTTAAAACTTCCCTGTAATTCTCATATTATCGCCTTTTTTAATAACAAACTAATTTGCTTCTCATCCTAAATGACAACCTAAACTGTTTAAACCCGTATACACTTATTCTGCTTTAGGTCCTAATATATTTTCGGAGCACATTTCATTTCCCTCATTAGATGAGTATTAATATGTTTGATTTCTTGTCTTATATTTTTAAACAATTAATTTATAAAATTTATTTAGCAAATGTTTTAAAATTATCTGTATTTTTAGAACTGATGATGAATGTATCACATTCAAAAATGGTCTTCAAATAAGTAGCAAATAATTCATCAATCCTAAGATAATTTTTCGTCTTTTTAATCAATATTTTTCTTTAAATTATTTCCGGACGAGGAAAGAAAGAAGATATGAATCAATCGGTCATCCCTAGTGCATATTAGTTAAATATAGATATATTCTTGTACCATTTTGACTTTATGTAAATGACATAAACTTGGTTCTGTTAAAGAAAAAAAGAACGAGACGCACCAAAAAATAGCTTATAATAATATTATATAATATTTATTATAATAATATTTATATTATTATATAAATAATAATATTCAGCTCTATGCCATCATTTCCGTTTATTTATTCTTCTTTAAGCAACCTTCTTTGTGCATTTTCTATCGCATTTCCTCCAAAAAATACTATTCTTTTGCTTTCAGTTTTTAGAGTAGTTTCCCAATGTTTGGCCTTGTTTTTGTTTTTTTGTTTTTTTTATTGCTAAAAATAATTCAGTTATTTTTAGGGCTAATTAAATTATTATACTGAAGATACTAATGAACAATAGCAACTGTAGTTATACCGTTGGCACAGAAACTGTTGTCCTCCTTCCTATCACAACATTTTTGAAAAACCCGATGCTTTATGAAAAGAACTCCTCAAGGGTGTTTGGGGGGATGTGATGTATACTGGTAAATAAATAGAGTGAAAAGCATTCTATTGAAATAGTTTTAGTCGCTGATTCTACCTAGAATCTCCAACAGTCTTTAGCTAAATGGAAACTTAGCGGGAAGGGTAAAAACATTAATGGCAGATCAGTTCTCTTCCAGAAGAGAACTGTTCTCTTCCAGATCTTATGGAATTATATCTCCAATCACCTCAGATTGAGAACTTCAGCAGAACCCCACTAATCCGCCTCCAGCTAGTCCAATTCACCGGTTAATCCGACCCTCCTGTTGAGTTCGGGGAGAATTTTCAATAATTTTATCAGAAATTATTACACCAAACTCTGTGACTGAAACTGGGACTAAAATACAAGCTTTCAAATTATCGGGATTCTCTCTCTTGACGAAAATTGTAATTTTTGACTGTTAAAAACGTTTAGAGCTCACATTTTTATCAACGATTTTAAAAATGAGTTGGTTTGCTACAACCCTAGCAGAACATAGTTTGTATGGGTATTGCATATGAACAGCTTAAAACATATCTATGAAACATATTACCCTGGTATATATTTCCTTTATTTTTTGTTAAATGTTAGTATATAAATTTTAATATATAATAATACATACACTGTTACTGCTCTACTGATCCATGCTAATAAAAATAAATTGTTTATAATCTATTATTTTTCTGTAAGGAATATAAATTGTAGAGATAGGATAAATTGTAGGATGAATTATAGGCAAATAATGAATATAATTTATTTTAAAAAACCCCAAGGTTAGTTAGCTTAAAAATAAAAAAATAAAAAACCGAGAATCATAAATTACAATTTATTAAATTAAATAACTAGTGGAAATATTAAAACAACTTCAATTTAAAATGCGTTTTTTGTTCATGCTTTTAAATGATGTAAGCACTCTTGTTTTATTATCTTTCACTTACGAGTAAAAAATCAATGATACTCCTTTCCTGGAACGATTTGGAATTCTCAAAACACAAAAATAAAAACGTAAACTGGTTGTTTGATGGCAATCTATTTAGATATTCTATACCTGCTACAGAATTTGGTGGAGACTGGAAACGTAAAATGGTGAAACGTCCAGACTTGATTGAGGATCAAACATCCCAGGTCTTAAAAAAATTTTCACAAGGGCGTAAAGACGTATGTCACCAAACGTTGTCATGATGGAAGCTAACGCCTCTCAATAGAATCAATGGTCTGATTTTCTGAGAGAAGCTCGTAATAGACTATTACTATAAAATCCCACTAGATGCACATCCCTTTTTTCCGTATTTTAACATTGTTTAGAAGAAAGATCTACTATCTTGAAGAATTAGATTTACTATTAGACCCTCTAGATCTACTGCGCTTTACGTTATAAAAAAATCTATTTTTGTTCCTAGTAATTAGTTTAGTAAAAAATGGATGGTTTTAGTTCTTTTTGGGCAGATTAAGCGCTGATAAAATGGTTTTAGTTCTTTTTGGGCAGATTATCGCTTGTTTCTAAGCGCTGATAAAAGTTCCGGTCGTTAAGTTGTAATCTAGCCAGCGTCACCTAGTTGGGAAATGACACTTTCAAGCGACACACCAGGAATATATTGAGTATCTTTTTCCCTTAAATTACGTCCCATTACGTCTATTAATGCCATAATTTTTGATCTTATAAGGTTAAAGATTATTAAGGTTGATTGTGGGGTCTTTAACGTAGTAAGTGGCTAAATTTCCTACCCATACTACATATATGAAATTTATATAATGTCATGTAAAATACCCACGCCAGAATTTTTTGGTACATTTTTCGTTAAACCCTTAAAAACTATTCGTTCGATCCAAAATTTATTTTTCTCAACTGATAGACGACTAAATTTTCAATCAGGCAATATTAAATTGATATAAAGTCACGTAAAATACCATTGCCAGCACACCAAAACCTCGTGCTGTTTTAAAATCCAAGTTTTTTGGCACATTTTTCGTTAATACCCGAAAACTATTCTTCCGATCCAATATTTATTTTTCTCAACTAATAGCTGACTAAATTTCCAATCAGACCCATATATTAAATTGATATAAAGTCACATAAAATACCATTGCCAGCACACCAAATCCTCGTGCTGTTGTGAAATCCAAGTTTTTTGGCACATTTTTCGTTATTACCCGAAAACTATTCTTCCGATCCAATATTTATTTTTCTCAACTAATAGCTGACTAAATTTCCAATCAGACCCATATATTAAATTGATATAAAGTCACGTAAAATACCATTGCCAGCACACCAAATCCTCGTGCTGTTGTGAAATCCAAGTTTTTTGGCAGATTTTTCGTTATTACCCCAAAACCATTCTTCCGATCCAATATTTATTTTTCTCAACTAATAGCTGACTAAATTTCCAATCAGACCCATATATTAAATTGATATAAAGTCACGAAAAATACCAATGCCAGCACGGCGAAACCTGGTACTGTTGTGAACTCCAAGTTTTTTGGCACAGTTTCGTTATTATCCCAAAAATTTTCTTCCGATCCAAAATTTATTTTTCTCAACTAATAGCTGACTAAATTTCCAATCAGACCCTTATATTAAATTGATATAAAGTCACGTAAAATACCAATGCCAGCACACCAAAACCTCGTGCTGTTGTGAAATCCAAAATTTATTTTTTTCAATGAAAGTTTACTAAATTTACAACCAAATCAAATTATATAATGAACAATGAATCCCGCAAAATACCCACGCCAGCCCACTGTAACATGTAAAATTGTTATGTTTTTTACCAAAACATACACATATAGCCTGCTGGCATGGATTTCAATTAAATATTCATGTATAAAATGTGATATTAAATTTAGTCAATTTTCAGTTGAAAAAAGTAAATTTTGGTTTTGACAAATTGTTTAGGACTAATATCGAAAAATAATCCAAATAATTTGCATTTAACAACAGAACTTGTTTTTAGCGTGCTGACACGGGTATTTTACAGAGCTTGATCAAAGTTTCATGTATGGGGTCTGATTGCAAATTTAGTCAGCTATCAGTTGAGAAAAATAAATTTTGGATTGGACGAATAGTTTTGGTGTTATAACGAAATATGTGCCAAAAACTTTAACTTTACAATAGTACGGATTTTTAGCGTGCTGGCATGGGTATTTTAAATAACTTTATATACATTATATAGATAAATTATATTATATTATACAAATAAATTTTATGTATAATGTCTGAAAGGAAATTTTCATCAGTTGAAAAAAATAAATTTTGGATTAGAGTTATAACCGACAACGGAAAAGTACCAACTGCTTCTTTTCACGAAGAAGTGCGACTTATATGAAGTTAGTCAATCTTTGGTGGCCAAACCGCTCTAAAACTATTGATCTGAGAACAAAATGACTATTACAAAATTTGTTGCAAAGTTGATTTGCTTGAATAACATATAATAGAACACAAAATATACTAAAAGTAACGATTTCCGAACTTCTAAGAAATACTATTTACAACTCCTTCCCCCCACTGTCATTTTTGCGGCACTCACCTTTATTGGAAAATTCATAAATTTTCATTCAGAACAGTGGACAGGTTACACCCATGCATTACAAAAAAGGGGTGAAATAACTCGGTATGTTTTCCTATCGGGCTCTTGACCTATCATTTTAAAAATCAATTAACTGGACTACTACGAGTATACAAGTTTTATACGAATTTTGTTTCAGGATAGTACATATTTGATAACTTTATAAGTTGAAATATTATTCTTTTTTAATTATGTGGCCGGTATTTATATTATTACTGTTCATATATATTAATTGGTATTTTTTACATTAAAATTTTTAAACAAGATTATTTTATATTAAAATAATTTTATTGTAACATACGTAGGAAGCAATATAATATAATTCCCTCAAATCATTCTAGAGAAAAACTACTTATAAATCAAATAAAAAAGGAAATCACGTTCAAAAAGTTCACTGTTGGACGAAAAGGATGTGAGTTTTGAACAATGTCAGCCTTCACAAGAATTTAGAATTTTGTCTGCCGGTGCTTAGCCCCCTCCAAATTTTGGCAGACAACGTTTTTTGTCATCTAGGGAGTATGCAGTTTCTTGTGTGCTTCAAATAAATCGTCTTCAAATTGTCAACTTTTGGATTGAAAAAACGCGGATTTTGAATTTTGTCTGCCGGTGCTTAGCCCCCCCCCCCTCCAAATTTTGACAGGTATGTCTAAAAGTTTTTCTTCAAATAAGTCATGAAATTTGGCCTCGGCTTGGCTAGTTGAAATCGGAAGCGCGCTAATCATTTTTGCTCAGGTATTTCTTTCACGCCAATAGGTCCATAAATTAATCTAACAGGACTTTTGAACTGCGTTAAGCTCTTCGAGGTAAATATTTTATTGCCATTATAACAAGCCGTACACTCCACTAATTATCTAAAATAAATGATAGAAGCTGCATTGAAAAAAGATACATGTGAACCTATCAATTTCTACAGATCCGTTTATAACATTTTGTATTTAAGTTAGGGGAAAGATTAAGCAAAACGTTTAAAAAATCCTGTTGTCAAACCAAAATCAATTCATTCTCGAATAAATAACAAGATTTGGAAAATTGTAGGCCTAAGAGGTATTTCGGGTGGGGAGGTTCATTGTGAATCTATTTAAGGTCACTTACCTATATACTAAGCCTTAAGTTTTTTTTTTTTAAATGAATTTTTTTGTAAAAATTGCCAAAATTAAACATTTATGCATTATAACTTCGTTGATTACTGATATATCAACGCCATATTTTTTTCTGTAATTACTAATATATTGTCCATGTAAAATAAAAAAAATTTGATACAAAAAAACAAATACAAAAAAAAACATTCAGTACTTTCTAGGCCATTACTTTCTAGCTGTTTGTCGCAGCAAACATATACTCGTAGGTATATGTACTTGTAAAAAAGTAAGAAACACAAATAAGTATATTTATTTAAATAAATAATATTCTTCTACAATTTCTATTACAACGGTTTTTACTCTTATAATAAAATAATCAAAAATCAAAATTAAAGGAGCATTCCAAATCAAAGGTAAAACCCCTGAGAGGCCACGATTTCTTGGAATGACGAAAATACGAGTATGAAAGGAAGGAAACATCTGTACTGAGAATTCCACATCAATTGGTAAGGTTCATAAACACCAGCAAACTGGTGGCAAATTAGTTGCAAAAAATATTGAAATAGTAGAATGTCTGTGAGAGAGACATTTAACGAATAATAATAAAAAATAAAAAAATTAAACGTAATCTCTCCCTGACTGGGAAAAACAATTTATCTTGTATATTTCTATACCTATTATTTTATTATTAGAAATTTACAACTGTATAAAAGAAAATCTAGTAAATATGCGGTATATATGAGATATAATGAATAAAACTTGTAGAGGAATTATCCATTGGTAGTACTCTAATGAATATTTACAAAAGAAGATCACGAGGCTATCTTCTTTTTAGACTTCTCGGAGTATGTATAATTCTAAATATAATTTACTGCTTTTATATTTTCTGCTCCTGATAATGAAACAGTAAACAAATTTTCGATCCGAGCTACACCAATTTTTGACAAGAGCTAGAGCTTTTCAAAAAAGCTCCAACTCTAGAAAAATGTAGTCAAAGGTGACTTTTTTTCATTCATTCTAATATATATCTTTAACGATAGATCCGATGTTATATTGCAAAAAAAAAAATTATTAAATTTCTAATCAGGCAACTATCTATTCAGGAAAATTTGATTTGAGCAACACCTACAAAGCTAGAAAAAACAAAAAACATAAAAAATAAATGTCACAAATAATTAGGTCGTGTCTATGTTTTGATGAGGTATATGATTTATGGTGAAAGCAATCGTCAGACTATAGATTCATAGCAAAACATTTTTTTTTTTTTTTTTTTATAACAGAAAAAAAATCTTCATGCAATACAGTAGCCAAGACCTCAATATAAGACAAGAGATGATTATTTAAAAGGATGCTGTTGGAAGAAGTCCAGATACTCCAAAGTCAGTTGATCATTTGACTCTTCAAAGGGTGCCAAATAATATCGTCCCTTGCTGCACTGCTTCGTCATTTCGTTTTGATGCCAAAGCATTATTTTGCTTTATTTTATGGCTTTAGGATAGAGTAATTGTTTTAGCATCTTATAAAAGGCAAAACGATATTTAATCATCTTAGAATTTTAAGTTACAAAGATAGTTCATACTTAATACGTTTGATATAAGTTTCTATATATTTTTCCTTTCCTTCCTTTTCCTCCGAGACTCACCTCTTTCCAGCGATACGAACCAATGAATCGCGTGACAAAACAATTGTGATTTAAAAGAAAGTAACCAATAATCGATTTAAAAATTTAATTTCCTCGAGGAGGGTAAAAAAAATGATATTTTTTGTTTTTATTTAATACACGTTTTTCAATGTTTTTGAGGATGCTGAATTAGAATCTGACTTCAATTTATGTGTGAAAAAATCTATAGAGGTAGTTTGCTTCAAAATCTAATCATTTTTTTAGAAATTAATTAACCTTATACAAAACTTAGGGAGCAGCTGTACTTTTTCTCGAATTTGCAATCAAAACTAAAAATTTTGGTGCGAGAATCATGTCGATATCATTTTTTAAACTCCAGATATAAAATACATTAGTTTAATGCTATTTTGTTTATTTTTTCTCGGCTTCTAGGGCCCAATGGTCGAAACGGCTAAATACTTGTCTAATATTTTTTGACCAGTAACCTCCAAAAAAATTGCTTTTTCTGTCTTTAGGTTTGTAATTGATATTTTTGCGATGTATTTATTACCTAAATGTAACTGAACTGTCATAACATGTCATCCTAAAGTTTATTATTGCCAATATCTGTTCCAGTCTTTAATTAAATTAGTTCATATACATATTTAGGAATTATTAATTAATAGAATTGAATTTTTATATATATATATATATATATTAATCTATATATATATATATATATATATATATATATATATATATATATATATATATATATATATATATGAATATATATATATATATATATATATATATATGCATATATTCTATCCTTTCACTGTGAACTGGAAATTGACTTCCACGAAAATAAACTTTTCTCCGAAGAAGAGAAAATCAAATAATGATTGGGGCTAGGGTCAATAGCAGAGAGAGATGAAGGGTCAATAGCAGAGAGAAAAGGGTAGTTTGATTTTGTTTCCTTCTTCTGTTGTTTTTAAAAAAAGTTTCCAAAGTTCAAAGAAAAATTCTCTCAGTAGACCACTAACAGGTGACATCCTAGGAAAGAGAAAAGTATTTTTTGCCTAACCCAGTAAGAATATTTCTAATGACAGTTTTATTGAGCTTTCTTGGTTTACCACATACATACAACATAGGCAAATTTCTGAAACCATCTTACTTCTTTTTTTAAAATTTATCTATTTATTAAAAACAACTGTATATATAAAAAGGAAAACACATCCAGTAAATGCGATAATAGCTTTCATAATGATATGATATTACTTTTGAAGCAACTACCAGCACTTCAATAAAAGTTCTTTATGAGAAGGTACTGAGGCATTCTTCTTTTTAGGCGATTCAGAGGCTTGTCGGGAACTGAATGGGATTGGGATATGGATATATATATATAGTTTACTATGAAAGGATAAGTGTCTAGTTTGGGTTAAATCAGCAACATATGGAACATTAAGGGCCTTATTTGTAACTATGAGGAGCATTGAGAATTTTTCGAAGGATTTAGGATTTCAAGGATTGGATACCAGATGGTTTAGTGGAGTTCCAGATCTCAACTCCATGTCCATATAGGTCTAATTACTGTCATGCAAATGAGTCTTTATTAATAAATCGGCATATAAGAGCCTTTATCTAGTAAACGACTGGCTGTTTCTTGTCTTTTTAGTCTTTTATGTTCGAAAGAATCCAAGTTAGAGTTTGTTTTCCAACTGAACCTAGGTAGCGCATCTGTTCAGCAGAGATCAGTGGAATATTATGGAAGGATACTGTTGGGCAAGAAGTTATAGGTTTACGACGAAGATATCTTGCTATTAATACTCATATGAATTAATATGAGAAGATAATAGCTAGGTTAGAAAGCTGCATACTTTCATAAACTTTTTATTTTCCTTTTGAATGAAAAAAAAAATATTTTCGACTGGGAGAGTCTTCCAAGTAAGTATAGGTCATATCATAGATTAAAATAGGAGAGATAAACGGCTTTAACAATGGAAGCACATTGTTAGAAGACTGGAAATTAATCGGCTTTCTTTTCACCAATTGAGATATGCATAGTTTCAGAATTCCACACAATTATATATATATATAATAAATGGATCAGTGGTGAAAACCAAGATCCACACAACAATGTTCCTAGATTACTTACTAGTGTGTTTCAAACTATTCTGATGGTTTACTTCATCGAAACAGTAGGTTTAATTCTAAAATCTTTTCAAACTGTAAAATGAAATCGATGCTATAGATAAATACATTTACGGAATATTTATCAAAATGCGTTTTAGTACTAAGGGGTCATTCCATGCCAAATCAACCAATTCTACATTAGATTTGGACCTTAACCTCTCCGATTTCTATGATTTTTGGTATAGCAGCTGTTTCCAAGGAAAAACCTTGGATTACAGAAAACGCATTCTATAATATTTCATTGATTGGACTAACTGATAATAAACTCGAATTTTCACAAGAAAAAAAAAGACAAAATATTTTTTTTTATCAAGAACCCATTTCCGTCCCATCCTAAAATTTTGTCCACATGTAGTCAGTAATACTATTATCTAAATCACACTGCTTTTTTTTTTCGTCAAAAAAATCGAAGGGTATGTATTTGGGAATTACGAAAACCGTTTTTGGAAGTTTCTAAAATAAAAAATTTAAAATGAACCAAAAATATATCAAGTGATATATCATATTAAAGAGCATTTCAAATAGCAAAAAAGAATGCCGCGAATTTGAGCTCTCAAGATATTAATAGACTCAACTATAACCCCAAATCAAAAACGACCCACTGACACATCGACTCAAGACAAGGCCGATAATGGGAGCAATAGTTTTTTAATGGAGGTAATTTTGAATATCCTGAGTGAGGACCGAAAACAGCAGCTGCTCACGATTCAGAACTAGCTATAGACTACAACCGCATTTTTTTGATTAAGCAACATATTAAAACAGACTCACTTACTGAATTTTTAAAAGCTTATAACTCCCAAAAAACCAAAAGTCAAAAAAATGTAATATTTTGCATTTCTACTAGTCATGTTGGTAAGTACAGCTGCTATACCAAAAAATATAGAAATGAATGGGGATAGAAGGTCAAGATCAAACCATTGGCTGATTCATCAACAAGTGAAGGAGACCACCCTTTCAAAAAACTTTTTTTTTTTCTTTTTTAAAATTTTTTTTTTTTGTTTTTTTTTTTTTTTTAGATTTGTAATATATCACAATTAAAAAATCAAAAATATATAAACGAAAAAATAAGAAATGTATATCCATATATATACTTTTCTCTTTTTTTATTTATTTTTCTATTCTCTATTTGTTTGTTTTTTATTTTCAATCAAGAACTTTGATGATTTTATAATTTATCTAACCTAAAAAAACAAAACAATTACAGGTAGTATGCTAATATGCATGGAACTTGTAAAAATATCATGAATACACGTCCCTTTCATAGGGTTACTATAGAAGGGCAATTAATAAAAATATTATTGTTAGAATAACAAATTTGTTAAATACTAAAAAGAAAATAATAAAATAATCATTGTTCTAGAAATGTCATACGTTGTTCCAAATATACCAAATACACTAATGAATAAGTAAATTAATTAAACGTATCTCTTAATTAATACCTAAATAATAAACTATTTAAATGATTTTCTAAAGAGTAACTGAAAAAATTCACACAAATTCGAAACAAAATATGATATTTTTAGGCTTCTCCAAAATCCAGTCAATGTTTCTTTTCCAGATGTTATCGGTGAAGTAGACATCGGAAACGATTCTGGATGTCGTTTAACCGCCAATATGTCAATGACAAACAAGACAGTTTCCCTTAAGGCCTCTCTCATGGTGTCCGTTCTAGCGAGGTGACCTGTCCATTACCATTTCAGATCCATAACATATCCCTGGTATTTTTCTTGTCCATCAACATAAATCCCACCATTCGTCTTACAATCTACAGATTGTATCTACCTTCTTACAATAATCTAAGCATTTTGTCATTTTTTTATTTACTGACAGGTATCTAATGCACTATAATATAATAAATACTTATTTGATATATAATTTATAATTATTTTATTATTTAACACCTAAATAATTGTTTAATAGCTGGAAATTAGCTCGTCCGGCACCTCATTATTTACAAAAATTTGAATTAAAAATCGAAAAAACATTTATTTTTGCTAAGCATTTTGATGCTACTTTATCAGTATCCTAATGTATTCAAGCGTAATATTTACATTATTATTCAAAAACTAAATGTATTAGAACCCAGCTGTCCGGAGTAATTAAGGGAATGGGGGTTCACGGATAATCGAAGATCCCCGAAAAACGGATTCAATTTTATTAACTATTGTTAATAAAATAAATAAGACGGTTAATTAAAAAAAAAAAAAAATAATCCCTTTTAAACCAAACAAACGTTATATAGATATTTATTAAGTTATCATATACAAAAATGCATATGAATGAATGTATGTATACGTTTTTACATATGTTTCCCAATTTTGATTAAGAGAATAAATTATTCAATTTTGTTTGCTTTTTATTGAAAATTTCTTTTCTAATAGTAGTTATCATTCTCCACAACAAGATAATCGTTGTTCTCCTTTTCGAAACGTCTTCTACGATCTTAATTTGGAGTTCTTCATTGTTTTCCGAAGACACAATGTTTGGGGGGGGGGGATGATATGAAGTCGGAAATGACTTTTTCCTTCTTTAAAATATCACGGACAGTTTAATCACTTACTCTTAACTAAGTGGACCATTAAAACATTAAAACTCTTCTTCTTTTTTTCTATTCGGTTTATAATAGTTTATTTTCTTCCAAGTATCAAAACGAGACGTTTTCGCTGCGTTTCGTTAGTTCGTATTTAAATGGGGACTGAAGCACAAAATAGTAAAGTTTTTTTTTGTTGGCAAACAGGCCATTTACCGGAAACATCTTATTTATATGATACCAGCTTACAATTATATTATAAGAAGAATAATTAACAATTATATATATATAAAATAAACGGTGCGAAAGTTAAATAAGATACGTTATGAAAAAAACACAAATTGGCCATTCGATACCCAGGTGCAGTGTTCACCAAACATAAACTTAGACATACAACATATATACTTTGCGAAAAAAAGAAGAAAAGAATGCGATGTTAATATAAGAAATTCATGATTAAAATCAAAGTCCAAATCAGGTTATTAAAACGAAGCACTAAACTCAAATAGTTTTTCCGCTTCCTAGGTCTCCGCATGGACAAACGCCTTACTTGGAATCCAGATAGAAGGCTGAGACAAGAAGTATAAATGTTTTCGACTACTTTAACATTTCCTTGACATACGCTCTAAGAAGCTAATAAACCTCAAGATACTCATCAGTATGTATATAATCAGTTCCGTTTAGAAATTCGGAATGCAGCTTTAGGGACTTACTGAAACATCTAACTAATCTCGTATCCAATTTTGGCATGCATATCCTTCAACAAAAAATTCCCTAACCCTCCTCATTTTGTCACAAATAAACTCATTCTCACACAGATCGTAAGTTCCATATGTTGCTAATTTGAACCAAACCAGATACATATCCTTTCTTAGTAAACTGCAGCACCTATCTAACCCACTAGTCTTTCAATTTGTACGAAATCCCCGCCTGAAAAGACGGAAAGGACTTTTTAATACGTAACTTTTATTGAAGTGGTACCAAACGTAGTAGCGTTACAAGTCATTGATATGTTGTTATAACCGTTATTTTAATATCTACTGGATATATATTTTGTGAACAGTTGTAAATCTCAATAAATAGATTTTTTGAAAAATTTCCTTTTAATGAAACTCAACTTTTTTCAGCAGCTTTCTTATAGCTGGAATGTGCGATTTACTAATACGGGTGAATAAAAGTTTTTAAACCTTACCATTGGGTTTTTGCTGTATATTTTAATTTATTAAATCTAATTTGATCAATTCGTAATACAGAGAAAAGTAAATAACCTGCGAAGTTGGGCTTATAGTCGTGACTCAAATTTTAGCATTTTCAAATCTACTGATGTCAGTTTCTGTGGAATTCGGAAGTGATGTAATATTTTCTCTAAATCTTATAAAAATAATATAACTATAAATTAAATAAACTACAGTAGCCTTGTGCTGTTACTAATTATATGTGTGATATTATAAGTTGTCGAAATTTGAAGTGGTAAATTCTTACCTTAAAGAATACTCAATTTATCGATCCTCTTTCTAGAAGTACTCATTGTCGGTTACCAAATGGGCCGATTGATAATTTAACCGTGCCTCCTAGCCGATCCGATTTAAAAATTTACCGTCCCGGGTGAGAAAGAAATAAGAAACATAAATGTGAGTATGATTCATTCAGAAGCTTTTCATTAAATAAGTACGGCCATTTGTCTTCATGAAATATTCGGCAGCTGTGTCGTCCCGTTGAGGCTTTAGCAATTGCAGGAGCTAAATATTTTATTTATCTATTTTTCCCTCCTCCCCCACCCCCACTGGTGGCCCGGGCGTCCCGCGATTCTATTTTTTAAGCAACACCTTGAGAACTATCGTAGTTGGATCCAATTTGTGGCCAGCCAGCTGAGGACTAGAGATAGGATAGCCCTTGTTACTCCTACCACCACTCAACCATCCAATTTCCACCAAGCCCTTCCTTCAGTTGATCTAACAACCGGTATCGACATATATTTTTAAATTACATGATCAATTAATATAAAAACATTTTGTTTTAAAAATACTTAATTATTTTATCGAAAACGTAAAACGATACGCCTCGCTGAAGGCCAATAGTTAAAAGAGATGGTAGTGATTTCATAAATACAATAGGTACAAAAAAATAATAAGCCCTAACTTTACAAACTATAAATTAAATTGAAAGTAAAAATAGTAGTAAAAAGAATTATAAGAAATTTAAAGATATACAAATATAACCATACTATATATATACAATATGATTTTTTTTTATTATTGAAATTTACAAATGTATTTACAACATGAAAATATAATAAATCAAGTAAATATGATGATATTGATAAAAATGACACGTCACTTGTTTTCAAAGCAACTAACCATTGCTGGCATTTATAAAGGTTCTATATAATGAAGTACTATATTAGAAGGTCTCGAGGCCATCTTCTTTTCAGGCAGCTCGGAGAATTATATAGAATAGAATAAGAAGCAAGTTGTGATATTAATGGATTTTAATGCTTGTGGAGTTTGCTATGAAAGGATAGATATCTGGTTTGAGCTAAGTCAGAAACGTAAGGTATATTAAGATCTTTGTGGATAAATTTGTTTGTGACGGAGTAGGATTTAGGATTTTTCGAAGGATTTTGGATTGTTTAGTGGAGCCCAAAAGTTCAACTCCGTATGTCCTGGTCTGATTTCTGTTATTTAAATGAGTCTTTTGTAATTGATTGGAAGGTTTGAACGTTTGTCAAGTAACAATATGAAATGAGTTAAAATTATATACTAACTTGTTTCCGAGATATACTGTCCCCTAAGAACAATAATAAATCACAATTACTGGAACCATTGTCTGGTCACATTGCTTACAATTCAATTCATAAAACTGGAAAGGGCATTAATTTAAAAAAAAAAAGAGAGGATTTGTGATTTGAAGGATACTTTAAGAGCACATTGAGTTAAGGGAAGTCAGGTGAAGGATGATTGTCACTCTAACAAATAAAAAAACTTTTCTTATTTTATAAATATTTCTTGATATTTACAACTAAAAATGATTTTTAAAAAATACAAAGGATCGACATTTTGAATTGGTAATAACTTTTATTTGGAAGAATATTTTTTTTATTTTATCTGGTTGAACTTTGGTCATTCCATGCCAAATCAACCAAATCTACATTAGATTTGGACCTTGACCGCTTCGATTTCTATGATTTTTGGTATAGCAGCTGTACTTACAAAGACTAGTAGAAATGCGAAATATTACATTTTTCTGACTTTCGGTTTTTGATTTATAAGCTTTTAAAAACTCAAAAAACTGCTGTTTTCGGTCCTCACTCAGTTTCGAAAAAAAAAATATTCACCTCACGTTTTCTGTTAAACATCCATCTATATCTTTTAAAACGTCCATCCTACAACAAAATTCTTTATAAATAATATTGTACTACATTAAATTTTCTTTAAAATACACATATATATGATAATTTATCTTCAACTTGTCAAAAGTTACATAAAGCTTATATTTCTAGGTAAAATAGCCATACTAAAAGTCCTTCACATTTGCCAAGCGTATATCTCGGAAGCGGTCTATACACATTCAAAAATGTGTATAGAACAAAGATTGTAGAGAATTTAGTTAACATTAATTTGGTAAATAGTCATGTTTTGCATAAGTTGCACCGTTTTCGAGATATGAGTCCAAAACCAAAAAAAGAGAACTTCCGCGCCCCCTCCCTTCTTTTTCCCAGACCCGAAAACTCCAGGACTTATAGTATGTTTACTTTTTAACTACCCCGAAAAAGTTTCCGAAGAAAAACCTTGGATTACAGAAAACGCATTCTATAATACTTCATTGACTGGATCAGTTGTCCATTAAAAAAAAAAGAAAAAATAATTTTTTTTGCCAAGAACCCATTTTCATCCCATCCTAAAATTTTGTCTACATATAGTCAGTAATAGTATAAATCACATATTTTTTTTTTCGAAAAAATCGAAGGGTATGTATTTTGGGAATTACGAAAACCATTTTTGGAAGTTTCGAAAAAAAATTCAAAATGAACCGAAAATATTTCAAGTGATATATCATATAAAAGGGCATTTCAAATAGAAAAGAATGCCGCAAATTTGAGCTCTCTGGGAGCAATAGTTCTTTAATAGCGTAATTTTGAATATACTGAGTGAGGATGAATAATATCGTTTTCACAAATCAACAGGTTAGTGCCTTTATTAACTTGAAGTTAATTAGGCATAAAATTAACTTAATGTTCCTTACGTTGCTGATTTACATACATACCTAGCCTTTTCCCTTAACCATTATCTTCCAACTTGCTTCCCATTCAGTTCCCGACTAACCTCTGTGGCGTCTGAAAAGACGCCTCAGTAACATATTATATTGATCTTTTATTGAAGTGTTACCAATGGGTAGTTGTTTCACAAGAAATTGTCATATTATTATGAATGCTATTATCACATTTACTGGATATGTTGTTTTTTATACAGTTGCAAACAATAAATATATAGATTTAAAAACATTTAAGATGGTTTCAGAAATTTGCTTATGTTATGTGTCTGGACTAACAAGGGGAGGACACACTCAGTCTCTCACAGATCTTGTTGGCAATTTTTTTGGAAGTTCCTGGTCAAAAATATTAGACACGTATTTTGCCGTTCCGACCAATGGGTCCTAGAAGCCGAGAAAAAAAATTAAATAGCATTAAACTAATTTATTTTTTATCTCGAGTTTAAAAAATGATATCGACATGATTCTTGCACCAAGATTTTCAGTTTTGATTGCGAATTAAAGGAAAAAATACAGTCGCTTTCACAGATTTTGGTTTAAGTTAATTAAATTCTAAAAAAATTATTAGTTTTTCAAGCAAACTACCTCTATAGATTTTTTCACACAAAAATTGAGGTCAGATTCTAATTCAGTACCCTCAAAAACATTAAAAAACGGTTATTCAACAAAATCAAAAAATATCATTTTTTTCACCCTCTTCCAGGAAAATGAAATTTTAAAATCGATTATTGGTTACATACCTTTAAATCGTCATTACTTAGTCATGCAATTCACTGGTTGGTATCGCTGGAAAGAGGAGGATCTCAGCTTTCTTTTGATGTATATAAATGTAAAATTCGATGAACAAAAACCTATTAAAAAATTGGAAAATCCGAAAAACATTTTGATTTTTTACTTGAGTTTGAAACCAGATAGGATGATGAACCCAAATACATTTCAAGCGTATTACCACCCTATATTTTGTGTAAAAAAAATAAAGTTGATACGTTAAACCGTCTAAGCGTAATTCATGTTTTTATCAATTTAAACAAAAGTTGCCTCAAAAACATTGTCAGGCAAACTTTGAAGCTTACAAACTTTTATTTTTCTATTTGGATGAAATTTCGTATTTAAGGGTTCTCTTGAATGCTGAATTCGAATCCGATATCGGTTCTTGTGAAAAAATTATATTGAATATACTTCACTTGAAAAATTTTAGCTTTTACACTGTAAAATGTGATAGAAAATTCTTTTAGCTCTAGAATTCCATCTCAGCACCCTCAAAACTCAGGAAACGTATGTATATATATATATATATATATATATTTTGCAGTTAAACATGTTAAAATATGATTGTGATAGTTGACATTAAAACATTATAGCAATAACTGCCCCACTTCCGTTGCTGACAGGATTTTGTTTTCAAAAGCTTCAAAGTTTGCCTGACCAAATAAATGGTAGGCAACTTTTGTTTAAATTGATAAAAAAACATGAATTACGCTTAGACGGTTTAACGTATCAACTTTATTTTTTTACACAAAATATAGGGTGGTAATACGCTTGAAATGTATTTGGGTTCATCATCCTAATGACGATTTAAAGGTATGTAACCAATAATCGGTTTTAAAATTTCATTTTCCTGAAAGAGGGTGAAAAAAATGATATTTTTTGATTTTGTTTAATAACCGTTTTTTAATGTTTTTGAGGGTGCTGAATTAGAATCTGACCTCAATTTTTGTGTGAAAAAATCTATAGAGGTTGTTTGCTTGAAAAACTAATCATTTTTTTAGAATTTAATTAACCTAAACCAAAATCTATGGAGCGACTGTATTTTTCCTTTAATTCGCAATCAAAACTGAAAATCTTGGTGCAAGAATCATGTAGATATCATTTTTTAAACTCGAGATAAAAAACTAATTAGTTTAATGCTATTTTATTTTTTTTCTCGGCTTCTAGGGCCCATTGGTCGGAACGGCAAAATACGTGTCTAATATTTTTTGACCAGGAACCCCCAAAAAAATTGCCAACAAGATCCGTGAGAGACTGAGTGTGTCCTCCCCTTGTAAGCCAAGAAAAGTCTATAAAACCACCATTAGAAATGTTCCCACTGGGTTAGACAAAAAATAGTTCCCTTTTTCCTAGAATGTCACCTAATGAAAATTATGTTAAAATTTGATACAGATAGGTTCAGTAGTTTTACCATTGTAACCTCTAATCCACAATGGTGCTAACCATAAATCGGTGGATTTTCAAACTTTACTGGGATCCACATGTCTTATCTCATATTTAAATCTTTTTTAATAATTTAATTGAATTTAAGTAAATATTATCATAGATTTTAGGCTCTATACAACACCGTACCTTTGTAACCTCTAATGTAGAATGGCGCACACCGTAAAGTCCGAAAATCAGTTGTTTTTTTACTAACTTTCCAAGTTATTTCCTATGTTCAACTACTACTAGATGGTAGTAGAAGAACAGGGATTGATATTAAAAGCTACATTTTTTAAGTTTCATCATGATCTGTATTTCGTTTAATGAGGTGTTAGTCAGATATATATACAAAGATGCAAATCTGGATGGTATTAGTAAATCAAAGATTTAGTTTTGTTTTATTACCCATCAAGTCCGTATTTGAAAGATTAATAGCTGTCATTTTACACAGATTGAATGATCACACACAAGCTGAGGGCACAGTTATATGTTTTCACAAAAAATTGAAAGCTAATTACTACAAATGTGCTGTAATTTGCTTATTGTAATTTCTGACAGTTCTAGGTGCCCCTTCAGAAAGAAGACTGCCAATTTAACTTTTTTTTTTTTTTTTTTTTTTTTTTTTCAGAGAGGTGAATAACAAATAGGGAGGTTTTCATCCAAAAGGGTGGGGGCGTCTTTCAAGGGCCGTGAGGAGGCAATATATTTAATTTTGACAAATTTTATTTTTTATGCTTGTGGTCCCTCAAGAAAATTCAATTCAAAGCCCACTTTTACTGCATCAAGGAAATGACAAGAATGCTCCCGTTATAAAGAGTAATTTGAGAAGCTAAACAAGAAAAGGTTGGTTTCAAATTTCTTTCTTTACTTGCAACATCACAGACAATTAGGAAAATAAGGAAATCCTTCGAAGAGTTTTCGATGGATTAAGAAACTCTAGTTTGCTATTCAAAGATCGGAGAAAGATACTTAGAC
The DNA here is from genome assembly GCA_003667255.2 of Euschistus heros. Taxonomy (NCBI): domain Eukaryota; kingdom Metazoa; phylum Arthropoda; class Insecta; order Hemiptera; family Pentatomidae; genus Euschistus; species Euschistus heros. Next base: position 541,718 of record RCWM02000100.1, read on the forward strand.
TCTGACAGCTAATCTTCCACGTCTCTTGTCGAAACTTTGGTCCTTTATTTCGACCTAAGATTATTAGAGCGCTTAAATAAAAATCTTAGATCTGTTTTTAACTATCTTAATGAAAATTTATTTCCAAGTCTGTATGAGCTGTTGCTAAACAATCTGCTGAAATAAATATTGAAAATCTATTGAACAGGACAACTTAAAGTTTCATAGAAACCTAAGATATTGAGAATAACTGTACGATGACATTGATTTTGAATGTGAGGTTTTAATCGAAGCAGTGGACATAGTCGCCTAGCCAAACATTTACACGTGGAAATATTTCATAGGTATCTCTAATTGCAGATGGCTGGGGCATTTGCAAAGAATGGAGGCAAGTAGGCTCCCTAAAATGATGTTGGAAGGGCACCCGGGTGGAAGGAGGAGGAGAGGAAGGCCTCGACTTCGTTGTCTGGAAGATGTAGAAGACGATCTTCGGACTCTGGGTGTGAGAGGGTGGAGAAGGGTTGCCGAAGAAAGGTTTGAATAGCATGAAATTCTTGGGGAGGCCAGGGTTCTACAAGGACCATAAGCGCCATAAGATGATGATCTCTAATAATAATCGTACATATTTCATTGAAATTTAATGAACGACTAACGTCAGAATATATAATAAATATTTTTATCTTCTTCCTTTTTAAGAAAAATTTAAAGATTCTCATTTGAAGAACAGGATAGACTTTTCAATTATGGAATTAAAGGCTTTGGAAAAATCAAGGTGTAATAGGAAAGTAATTTTTTTATTATCGATGGCGGTATATATGTCATTAGTGATTTTGAAGAGAGCAGGTAGTGTGGAGTAGCCGGGACGAAAACCAGATTGGAGGGGATCGAGGAGGTTGGATTCTTAAAGGATGTTGGACACTTGAGATTGAACTAATCTTTCTAAGGGTTAAGAAAGATTAGACAGGATGGAGATCGAAGATATTCTTTTGGACATACGGGATTCAATGTTTTATTTATGGGCTGAATTAAGGCTTTTTTCCATGAGGTAGGAAATACTGAATTAAAAAAAAAAAAAAATTGTAAATGAATAGGAGCATTTTTATAACTTCGGGAAGTCATAGTTTTATCAAATTTGTAAGTATATCATAAGTATATCATCTGGGCCTGAAGAATTGGAAGGGGATTTCATCATAGAAGAAATAAGTCCAGAGGGTGAGATATAAGGGAAAAAAAATAATATCAGTGGATGTAGGAGCTGGGGTTAAATAGAAGGAATGAAAACGAATATTGGGAGAGAAGATGGGAACAAAAAATGATTTTAATTCATCAGGAGAGACAGGATATTTGAAATGTTTTATTGTTGTTTTCTTATAATAACGTGCATTTTTTATTTTTGTAGTACGTAGTGGCTGGCTAATAAAAAATATTCTACCTTCACTCTTATCCACATATTGTTTCTAACTTATAGCTTATTTTATGTCTTTAAGATTTCATCCAGTTTCCACTACACCCACAAACTGCTGGTTTTCCTTAACACAGAGGAATTTTACTTAAGTAGTAATAATAACAATCAATATAACCGGATTTAATATCAAAAACCATCAACCGAAGGAGTTTTATGGTCTTTTTTGATTGTGCAATGGGGTTTTATTAGAGTGATAAAACAGTTATTGATTCTTATTAAAGTGGGTCTGAAATGACAAAATGATTATTTGAATTAAATCAAAACTTAAACTTCCCTGAAATATCAGTCCGTTTTTTCCGCTAAACAATTTTCCGATCGGAATAGCTGCTATTTTGGCAGATAGTGCAGTCAGAAAGTCCCGTTCGGCTGTGATTTGTGAGGAAGGCATGTTGGAGTGGCGGCTGTCTCCTGTCTTTGTCAGCTTCAATCATTGCTTTTTCAACTGGGCAACAAAATTCCTCTGGGTACATACGGGGAATAAAAAAAGATAGAAATGCGTGAAAATGTCCATCGCAATCATAAAAAAAAAAAAAATTAAAGTAATTATTATTATTAAAATTTAAAAAGACAGTCCGGTCATTAAACTCTTCGTTTTAGCAGTGAGATTTTCTAACCGCACCGACTTTTTGGCCGACCATATATTACGACATTTAGTCAGTGAAAGCAGCTTATACGTACCACTGCCTGTAGTTATCAACACCCGTTATCCATCCTTATTTACCGTGTTTCCGATCTCTATACTCCATCCTACAGAACAACTTCATTCCAACTTTTCTTTATTGCCAGAGCCCCTATTCTCTTGAATTCTCTCCCTCTTTGTATTAGCAATGATTCTTTCCTCGTAACATTCAAAACACTCTTCTTCCACCCCCTTTCTCTTCAAACAGACGCTCTCGAATTATAATGTCATTCTGGTTTGTCAGACATAAATATTAGCCTATATTTAAACTTAAAAGTATGATCTGATGATTCTTGTGATAATATTTTCATTTTTTTTTTTTTTTTTTTATTGTTTCTTTTTTCATTATCATTTTTCTATTTGTACAAGAACCGACGAAACTAAACATGTCATGGTAGGACACTAAACACACATGCTAACACGCTAAAAAAACCCGGACTGTTGTGAAAAAATTTTTTAAGGCATTTTTCGCTATAACTCAGCGTATATTAAAGCTGATTAAATTTTTTATTAGATTCCATATACAAAACTGTGATTAAATCTTGCAGAATACCCACTCCAGCACGCTAAACGTGTATGTTTCGGGAAAATATGATAATTTTGACATGTTTAATAAGCCGAAGAGTTTTTTTTCACGAAATTTAATTTGAATTGCATATATTAAATTTAACCAGCTTTAAGATGAAAAAAATGAAATTTGGATAGATGAAACAAACATATGCGGAGTTATATTGAAAAATATTTCAAAAAAACCTTGGATTTTACAATAATACGGGGTTTTAGCTTGCTGTGTATGTGTATTTAAAGGGACTTGATTCATATACAGAGTCTAATAGTAAATTCAACCAGCTTTAGGATGAAACAAAGAAATTTCGGATCAAACAAATAGATTCGGAGTTATAGCCACAAGAGTACCGATAAAGGTGTTTCGTGGAGGAGTGGGACTCACCACAAGTTAGCCAATACCTAAAATGTTCCCAAGGCCATGGCTTCGCGAAAAAGGCCCGATTTCGGTTGTTTTTTTTTTTTTTTTTTCGTACGAATTAAATCCTGCTACAATTTACTATATTAAGACATATTTCCATAAACCCATCGTTGTCTTGTTATAGGTAAAACACCGACAATAACCGCTATTATGGGCGTTTTTTTTTTGCGATTTCGGGTATGAAGCCGACGACTGCAGATTCCGATTCAGTATTCCAAAAACATTAAGATCCGATAATAAAAAAAGCTTGCTGCCGCCATCTTGACCGTGTTTGGAAACGGCAGTGGTGGTTTTTCTACACGAAAATTGATGATCTTTCGGATAAACATTGATTTTTTTGGGAGACCTATTGTTACAGGTTTAGTGTCGTCGGCTTCTACACTATATACTCTCTCTACAATTTTGTTTATATCTATTTAAATATTGACTAGTTTTCTTTTCTTTCATTTCAGATTCTAGGTTATTTTTTTTTTTTTTTTTTTTTTTTTTTTTTTTGGTTAAAATATTCACTTTTATTATTTTCATATCTGGGCCAGATATAATTTTACTTCCTATTATGTAATGTTATTCTTAACGGACTTGATTCTTATATAAAGTTTTCTTTCATTTCAAAATCCACTTGCTCAGTTGCGGCTCTGCCAGTAAATCTGGATTATTCAAATAAATTAAAGATGTGGGTCTAGCAAGTTATGAATAGTGTTTTTAACTCTATCTTTGTTTTTTCTGGAAAAAAATGAACTAAACACAGTAAGAAAAATACATACTTTTTTGGTCCAAAAAATATTTTTTTTTTTTTTTTTTTTTTGTTTCATTAGTGAAAATACTTCAGCTAAGTTGCGGTAGGTCACATTTTTAAATAACTTTAAAATGATAAAAAGGGTTCTCGAAATTTCAGCAAAACTGTTTCTTTTTTTTTGCTACCTAGATTTTTTCGAAGCACATATTTATAGGTTAGACATTTTATTTTATACTACCATTTATCTTAACAAATAAAAAATCTATGTTTGATAGACAATGAAAAGATAAGTAATGTTAAATAATTTTACGTTATTGTATGTTAAATGTTAAATTTAATTAAGGTTAAAACCCTAATATGTACGAAGGTTGCAGATATAATTTTTTTCCCTCTGGAAGAATAATATGTATGTCAGCCATATAGTAAATATAGACAGTTACTTTAAGATCTGGATTCCCTAATAACAGACTGTCTATCGGAGGAAATAGGTTGGAGATGGTTTGAGGCCGGTACTTTAGTTCTCTTACTCAAGTTTTTCCTCTTTCCTGAGTTCACATCGTCAATTCTTGGTTTTATATCCAGTACTATCCTTATATAACTTATGAAGCTTTCATATATTTTTTTCGTTTCGTTTCGTTACGTTATTCTTAGTTACCTCCTGGCTAGGGAAAATGATCTTATTTTAGCTGTTCATCCTGGTAGGGGATACTGTAAGCTAATCTATTCACGATGGTTCTTGTTTTCTCTACATTCTTTAAAAGTCACTTTTTACCATCCAAGTTACCTTGACATAAGACTTTAATAATTTTAATTATTAAATTATATTCCGAATGTCCTTTATCTAGATTTAAACATGCATTGGTAATTTAAGTTGCAGGTAGCATCAAACTTTTTCCACTATAAAAAAGAAATATCTTACTATTCTTAGATTATGACTGATAAATTAAGTAAAATGTTTCCTATAAATGCTGCACATACATTTCCTCAATTGGACTAATTTTCCAAGCATAACTGGTTTAAAAAAATAATTAGAAAAACAAGAGAAATATTTTTCCCACATTATAAATCAAAAGTGGTAAGTGGTGAATTCTTGGAGAAAAAAAAATTGGTAAATCATTAACCCGACGTTGGTCGCTAGGTGAGCATTTCCCTCACCCTTCTAAAAAATATTTAATAAATCCGTCAGAACTTTTTCATCGCTGCCCCTCGGTATAGCTGAGTTTCGGACACTTGCGAATAAAAATATGTGGTTTCTAAGAACAACGGATGCAGTGGGTCTGGATATTGGGAAATTTTTACTGAAAATTGCGGGAAATTAGCTTCTCATTATCAGCCTATCTCTCGTGCAGTTTATTCGTGACATTTTACTGACCGAGTTTTCTAATTTATTTTGATTAATTACGATAATTTGGGTTCAAAATGAGTCGTGGATCTAAAAGGTTTGAATTGTTGGATAAAAAACCAGTTGAGAAGATAAATTGTAAGTAATTAGTTTATAACATATTGATGACATTTATAACTATATATTTGGCAACATAAAACTGCATTTTTTATGAAAATTAAAGAAGTGAGGGAAATGCTCACCTAGAGACTAAAAGTGTACCCGATCGGCTAGCGACCAACGCCGGGATAATAAGTAGATTTTTTTTAGATTTAAAATTAACATCAACATTTTTTTTTAATATATAAAATTAAAGTATTTTAAAAATAATTGTAGAAACTAAATATCATACCAGACGTATAGGACAAAAACTACTTGTATCCGACTACCCCAACATTTACTAGAAAAACGTGCAAAGCTCCCAATAAAGTACAAAGAACATTACATGACAGTAATTAGACCCATACGCACATACGGATTTGAGCTATGGGGCTCCACTAAACCTCCCAATTCTTCTTGTATCCAATCTTTACAATCCGAAATCCTCAATGGTTCTTATCATGATTTAAAAAAATTAAAAAAGATCTTTATGTTCCATATGTTGCTGTTCTGGCCAAAACCAAATACCTTTTCATAGTAAACTCCGTACCCACTCAAATCGATTAATCACGTAACTTGACTCACACTCAGTTCCCGATAATTCTCTAATGTACTCGTATTTGAAAGGAAGATGGGCAATAGACCTTCTAACGTAGAAACTATTGAAGTACTACTAGTGAGTATTTCTTTACATCTTATTGACATGCCATTGAAATAATTTTCCTCAAATTTACTTGTATATAATATACACAGTTGCATGTATCTACACATAGTTAAAAAACATACTAATGGATATCAATATTTTTTAAAAATACTCTTATTGAATATTTTAAAACCTTAGTAGGGTTTATTAATATTCCATTTTTTTTCCCACAATGGTTTCCACAACATGACATTTTTTTTTTTTCATTGTAGATCTTGGCCTACCATAAATTCGTTTTAATTGTTTACCTTCTGATAACCTAATGAGAACACGGGTTCTCAACTTTATTTACCTAGAAAAATCATTGATTATTGGTTTGTTGAAATGTGAGTCATCATGCACATCTTGGGAAGCAAGTTGAGTTACTGGTGTATTTGAATGGTTTTTGAGTTTACTATGGGCTAATTTTGCAACATATGGAACATGATTAAGATTAAGATCTTATTGAATAATAAATATAAAGTAATATACACGCAGTGTATATTATGTTCCATATTATTAATAAATTTCAACAAAAAGAAACATAAAAACTGAAATAAATGACTAAACTAAAAAAATAAAATGAGAATATTTTTTTTTTTTTTTTTTAAATTTCGAGATTCAATATGTAGAAACACAATAAGTTTTTTTTTTTTTTTTTTTTTTTTTTTATAATTTTTCAATTAATCTTACTGTAGTGTTAAATCATTGCTTTATGCCAGCAGGGTTTTTTTTTTTTTTTTTTTTGCTTTTTTTGTAATTCTGATAAAAAGATTCCTGTTGCAGAGGCCATGTACCCCCTTCCGTTAGAGAAGTTTTGACTAAATCATGTCTCTCGTATTCGTACAAGTGGTAGTCATTTAAAATGTGCAAGAACGTTTGTGGAGGTAGTCCGTCTGAATTTTGTAGTTGATGGTTAGAATTGAGTCAGGTAATGGTGTAGTCCGTGTTCTGTAGGAAATTGAGTTAGTCTGTAATGAGTACGTTTGGGTATTTTATAGTTTAGTGGAATTATATTCGGTATGTACTTGTGTAGTGATCGTCCTTTAGTTAATTGTTCACAATACCTGTACATATCCTCAATCAAGTCAGTTTGTATTTCTTTATATATGTAAAAGTAACGGAAATGTAGACATAATGTAAATATTTATAATTAGCAGCTGTCTTAGCGAATTTCGTCCCCTGTTATAAAACTCTGTCCGTTTATTCAAGTCAAAAACGTTTCAATGTCACGTTCCATTAATTTGATTAGATAATTTCTAAATTATAAGGCAAGTATTTTACTATTTTCATCATTGTCAGTATGTACTGTATGCGAGTTTAGAGTTATCTAATAGTAATAGAATATAATCTGTTAATTTTAGCACTGCCTGTTTGCCTTATTAATTATTCGAGCAGCTCTGTCCTAGTTTCTACAATTATTTAAGGGAAATTTCGTTTCGTTCAGTCGTAATTACACAATCTAAATTATCTTCTTGTTTACTTCCATCTGTGTATATTAGTTTATAAAGTATGTTCTACTAGTTCTGTAAAACTTTTGCGTGAGCTGAGATGTGTAAACATTGTTCGATAGTTTATTCGCGTTCGATGTTATCATAGTTTATGTATTTGTATCCTATTGCTGTTTTTTTAAATATATTTTGAATGGTTTGTGCAAAAATAAAAATGCTCAAATTGGAAGACTAATATAAATTATGAAAAATTTCATCTGTTAACGTTTTCAATACTTCAATGTTGTTCAATACCGACTAAAGTAGAAAAATAAAAATCCGAATGAGATGATTTATTTAGTGATACCCACGTATAAAACCCCGACGGGAGAGTTGGTGGAGACAAAAATAAATATCTGAAACCCAATCTGTACTCAGTTAAAATACTTTTTAATCGGATATGGGCGGCCTGCCTTTCAAAGGGACATATCCTGTAGTTGCTAATTACTTTGATCCCCTCTCCATGGATTCCTGTTTTAAATCTAAGCCCCTGTAGGCTCGGGAAAAAAAATAAAAACAAGCTTTCAGAGTGTTTAATTTCCAAGGAAAAGTGTTCATTTCTCTGTATTTCTGTATCATGAAATTCGCTTTCATAAGGTTTATTGGGAAAAAATACATTGTATAACATAAATTTTATACTACTGTTAAATTTCCACCTACAGAGATGTCGAAATTATTTGAAATAAATTTATAATGACATGAATCATGACTTGCTTCTACCGATATGCATAAAGATGAAACTATTGAACCTCAGTTAAATAACATATTTACGTCAGAACTCCATGGAAAAACAATAAATCATGGATACGGCTATCTGTATTATTTTTCTTTTTTCCTATTTGCATTTTAGAATTAAAAATATTGTATTACTTAAATTAATAATAAAGTTAAATGGCAAACATAAGATTATTTGAAATTGGAGAGAAAATATGGGTTTTAAACTTTTCTCATTCAAGCCATAATAACTTTTAAACAGTAGATTCCAGTGACTAAATTTTAAATTAAGACATTGTTGGCAAAGTTTCAATCTAAGCAACACCTACAGAGCAAGAACATGAAAAGCCTAGTAATCCTATAAAGCTCCAATACTTAGTACGTAATAGACGTAGGCAAAACGTGATTCTTCATTCAAACCAACATAGCTCCTAAACGGTAAGTCCTAGCGACAAATGTATAACAATAAACGTTTCCAATAAATTTCCTATAAGGAAGCATTCGGCAATTTTGGATCCGAGCTACAACAACAGACCAAGAGCGTGGCAAAATGAATGTGCAAAAAAGTTACACCAAAAAAGTATAGACCTATCGATGCTACATTCAGGCCAAAAACAAAATTGATTCCTTCCTAGCGCACAGTGCTTTGTCCATTGGACAAAAATAATCGTAGTACATATTTTTTATCGAGCTGTCTACCTTTTGGTATTTTTTAATGAACTTCAGACAACTTCTTAGAAGGATTATCTCACTGTTTACATCAGTTTTTAAGTCAACACAATCGAAAAACTTTAGGAGTATTTACTTTTCACGATTTATACAGTATTTGTATTTTGTTTCGTTTATATCTCATTGAGGAGAAAATAACCATTGTCAACGACTAAATATGCAGCTCAAGATATCTATTTTAAAATATAATATTCATATTAGCAAATTGAGCACTTAATTATTAATTAAGAAAGCCTAATTATTTAAGCACTCATAAAAATTATTCAAACTCAAATATCCTTTAGCACTTTTTGCATGGTCTTGTTGCTTTGTATATAGGCTTTAATTTACCATAAATTTTTACTGCGCTTATGCATTTATATTATATTTTTTCTTTAGGAAGAGTCAGCATAGCCAGTGGCCAGTTTGAAAAAATATATTTTTCCTTCAAAAAACTCAGACCAGATAGAAGTATTTACTGATAAACTGCGTTAGCTTATCAACGTCAAAAAGTCTGACCAACGCACAGTGGGACGAATGACCAATCTAGGAGGAAAAAAGTCTGTATCGCTTAAACAGCCCTGGCAACCTGATTTACATAAACAATAGAGTTTAAATAAGCTAAAATAAAACCAATCAAGTCACAACTATAAGGAAAATACTATACAGTAGGCCCCCATTATCCGTGGTTCCGATTTTTTTTATAAGGTTTAATTTTTCACCATTAATTTTATTTTTATCATTTTAATTTAATAAAAATTAGTTAGATCGTTTCTAATTATTACATAATAGGTAATTATTTATACTTATTATTATTCAGTAATTATTTTTAATTATCTTAAAAAAGTAATGAATGAAAAAACACGTCAAGCTGGTATCGTATAAATGAGATGTTTTCGGTGTACTAATCGAATTCATATTATGAAGGGATACTGTTTTCAAATCTTTCTGTGATATTGTTACTGACCTGTTTCCCTACTAAGCAAAACAATTTACTCAGTTATCCCTTAGTCTCCATTCAAATAGGAACTATCGAAATGTCACAAAAAATAATAATAAAAAATAAATAAATACAAAATGTTTTTATGCTTAAACAAAAATTAACCCATAAAAACTGAATAGCAAAAGGTGAAAGTGTTTAAGTGCCATCCGCTGAATTAAGAATTGATGATTAAAGGGTTCATGGTATTTTGAAAAAGATGGAAGATATTTCCGACTTTCGATCTAGGAGAAAAAAAGTCTGACTTAATTAAATAGTCACAGCAACCTGATTTACATAAACAATGGAGTTAAAATAAGGTGAAATCAAAGCGCATAAGTAGCAACAATAAAGCATATAATATATTAGACGAAACTTGAAACAATATAACTGTTTTTTGTAAACCTTAAATCTGAAAACATTTGACATTGCAGTTGACATATTCGTGCTGCATTCACAATCACTCTCTGTTGCCATCTTCTGAAGAGTCCACATCTTCCCCAGAGGAATCATCGGTGGATGAGGTGCAAGAATAATTACTATATGGAGTTTTGAAAAGGTCTGCTGCGATAATGTCTGTAATGGGTAATGTTTTCTCATTTTTTCTTGGTTTTTGCTATAAACTAAGGATGAAAAAATATCAACAAGATTATACAGAGTGTTTGAATTGAAAGAATCAATAATATTAACTAAATGTGACCTGTCGAGTTAGATACTACTTACATTTTTGTTTTTACTTAGTAATCCCACAGCTAAAACCAAAAAAAAAACTCTAATACTGCTCTATGAGCATCTTCCGTTTAAACCTATTACAACAGTTTCATTAATTTCGATTGCACATTTTTCTCCTTAGTAAAAAACTAACATAACTGATTTTTTATCTAAATGAAAATTCAATACATACAGTAAAAACCTGCATATATACATCCATTCTTATGTATTCGCGTGTATTGTAACTTTATAAACGTATGCAAAATGATTTTTTCTTATAAGAGTGATTTTCTCAATCTCCTAATAACTTTCCGGGGTTTCCAATGCAGGATGAATATTTTTGTTTCTTTCCATTTTCACCATTAAGGGAATTTATCTGATAAGTGAATTGGTACCATTGATTGACAGTGGTAGCTGATTTAGCAGAGCAAATTAAAAACCTTTCGTATCATCACCACAGACAACATAACTTCCAGCCTCTTATTATTTCGTTTTAATTTTCGTAACTACCAATTTTAAATATCTCTTCAGTGCAGCTATAGATGTTGGTATAATATCCTCTAATTTAAGTGTTTTAAATATAGTAATACATATTAAATCAATGCCTTTACAGTTTAGCCAAATACGAAATAATTCTCTTCGCGAAATTGAAAATTCGTTTTCAGACGAGAAAGCAGATAAAAGCAGCTAAATGCTTCATGATTATTTCATATACCTTCTAAGGCACCTGTACCATGAATTTCAGAGAGGTACCTTGGGGGACTTTTTAGTAATAGATCTTTTTAGTTTAAAAAATGCTTTAGTTTACGGCACTTTTAAAAAAAATATATAATAGGTCAAATTGTAAAAAACTTATTTTGAGCATGGCTTCCTGGTATAACGATCGTCTATATTCACTTATTATAAAAGAATAATGAAAAAATATCAATAGGATGATACACAAATTTAGATTGAAAGAATCAATGGTTTTAACAAAATTTGACGAGTTAGGTTTGATAATGTTCCATAAACTACTTAGCTATACACCTATCACAATAGTTTTATTAATTTCCATTATGACTTTTTTCCTCCTAGATAGGCCATTAGTCCCACTTTGCAACGGTTGGAAAAAGAAATATATGTAATTAGTAGGTTATTTTGCTTTGAAAATTGAATGAGGTCGACAGGAGACGTTATAGATGTAGTCGGCAATATGCATCTTGACTTCATAAGGAACTTCAATTGCTAACTATTCCCGAAATCTGTATAGTCAAACAAGGTCGGAACAAGCCGGGCTCGCGGAAGACTGGAAACCCTTTTCTAAGAAAAAAGAAAAAATAAATAAATAAAAAAATAAAGGATCTTGTTTCTCGCAGGTCATCTGCTTAGTTAAATTTGTCTGCAGAGATGTCTGGACAATATTTGGCTAACACACGGAAATCAATAAGTCTTCTTCAAGCAATAGATTTATGCATGAATTTAGGTTTTGTCCTAAAGAAATACAAATTGTTGAGGACAGTAGTATATGGACTGCATTCCCAGTCTTTATTCAGTAACTTAAACAAAAAATACCCTCTACAAAAAAAAATTACCAATGATGAACTTAGCGCTTTTGAAAATATATATACCAACTGCTGCAACTTACAACTTACAACAGAGCAAATCAGAAATTGCAATTTCGGAGGAGGGTTTTTGTTTTATTTCTTTAATTGTAAAATTGGAGGATCAGATAAATAAAGAATAAATAAATTCGAAACTGTTTTAACATATTATCTTAAAACATAAATAACGTTATGATACAACAAAAAAAAAAATAGGAAAAAGGTCATCTTGCATTAAAAAAAAAAATGTCAAAACGAAATAATAGCTGTTATTCTCGCTCTCATATTTGACATGCACGCTAAAAATGGCTTTGAACTTTTGGATAAAAGACAAGCCCGTATTAGAGGTAGAAAATATTTGTGACAGTTATTGAGCATGAACTGTCACAAATATCTTCCTATTCACCCTGAAAGGATAGAAGTTTTCACATATTTTTCCCTCTTTGTACCTGTTTAGGTTTGAGGAAGGAACATTACTTTCAGAATTTTCAGGCCGTATGAATGCGATTCAACAAATCCTATGAGTGTATATATAATAATTCAGGGCGGTCTGATGTCATTATTTCTTATTAAATAGGACTATTTTTATTTCACCATGAAGCAGTTTTATAAAAAATATTGGTAACCATATTAAATTTAAACATACCTAAACAACACCTAAAATATTTTTTTTTTACAAAAAAAAACGAATCTCCGAACCGACTTGCAACTACGGTCATGAATGAGTCATGATCTTGTCAAGGAAAGAGTGAAAAAAGATATTTTTCGCTGTATATTCAATATGTTCATGTTTCATTTAATTTATCAGAAAATTACTACCAAACATATTTAATTAAAAACTTAAAGTCGGGGGATATTTAAAGGACATTCTCTTTAATTAGAGTAGAATTCTTTTCTTTTTTTTTCATTTAGGGGACCAAAGCAGTATTACTTAAGAAAACTTTTCGGAACTTTCTTTTAATAAGGACTACAATCGGGTCATCTTGCTATCTTAATTCTTTATATATATAAGAAAAATATCGATATTCCAACATTTATTGGTGACAAAAAAAAAAAAAATATATCTTTCTTTTTTTTAAATGCAATTTAAAGTGTTCCAATCATGTAATAAGGATATCCCTGTTTATTTTATCATTTTAGTTAAAGACATCGAACCACTGATCTACCAATTCCGCCAAAGCTGCATCATTCCTGCTGATTGGTTCCGATGCTTCACTTTGAATTTTACATTTAATAATAGCTCTTAAATATAACGTCACCTGTAAACTTCCATTGTATAATTTAGGTTGAATTTTATTGATTAGTGTGTTATTCCGATATCGTCTCCACATAAGTAAGAAGATATAACAGACTTTTTTTATATATTGATATTTAGTTATTTCCACTTTCCTATTGTTAGAATTTTTAATTGTATATATTATTTATTGCATCAAGATAAGCCAGATTCCAATAATAACACAATTAAAAGTTGCTTCAAAACATTAAACATTAAAAACTATCCCTTTCATAATCGATTTTATAAGGTTTTGTTATTTTTTTATGAATATATATAGTTGCATGTTGTATTTTTCGTAATATATATGAAACGATATATCGAAAGAAAAAAAATATCGATGTTTGAATAGATAGTGTACCTATACCTACCTCTCCTTCCGTCTTTTTACTTCTGATTATTCCTAATCTCTCGTGTGTTTCTCGTTTTTAAAAATATGAAAATCTGTCTGCTTTATACGTTGATAAGTACTTAATAAATGATAATTATATTATATTTTATAGAAGTTTATAAATGATATACGGTCACCCATCCAAGAATAAAGCTAATTTGAAATTACTTATTAGGGATTCATTTATTATTAAATCCTACTATTTTAAGATCCCAATTTCATCTTTTTGCTGCAATAGCCTGAACGATATGAACCTTATAAATACTCCCGCTCTTTTGTACGTTCCAGGCTTCGAAATCCTCTAATGTGCTCTTCAATTTTCGATCCAAAAATCTTATGCGATACTTTATTTTACAATTAATTACCAATGCCACAATGATTAAACGATATTATACAAACTTTCAATGCACATTTTAACAATGTTCATGAAAATCTTGGCTCCATTTTAATATAATAACAAGATAAAAAATAATCTTAAGGTTGCAACAAAGTTGCTAATGTGTTGTGAACTGGCAACCCTGTCACGACTTTACCCGCTCCTATAATTAAATAACATAAAAAAATTTGACTAAAAAATGAATAGCTATTTATTTATTGATAAAAATATTGTATTCAAGTATGCTATTCAGCATTTTTTTTCAATGATATTTTCACGCATCAAACTATTTTATAACCTGGTTAAAATTACATTGATTAGTTGATTGAAGATTTCGTAAAAATATAATTAAAACACCATTATATTTAATTGTTATATTTAATTTTAATCGTTGCGTAGGTTATAGAGATGCACAGGGAATATTAAGATACTCTTGCGGATAATGGACTACATTATTAATACTTTTAACAATAAGCCCATCATGAATCATATTTTTGCACAGAACATCAGAAAACAAAAGATCGAAATTTTGATGTGGTAATAATTTTTATGCAATAGAAATAATATGGTTGGATTTTAATTTCAAACTATAAAAGCACGGGCCAGTGTGGCTTACCTTGTTTCTGCATCTCAACATTGTACATTCAATTTATTTTAATTGTAAATTTTAATACTGGTAAACCTCCTAAAACTATGGAAATGATCTAGTTATTATTTGGTACAGAGGAGCATAGTAGTATTACCATTGTAAACTCATATCGGTAGATTTTCAAACTTTAATGAGATCATTTAATAACTGAATAGTAAATTTTATTATCGATTTCAAGATCTACATAACACTGTACCTTTGTGACCTCTCATGTAGATAGAATAACGCTCACCACCTGCCTGTAAATTTTCAAACTTCATCCACATATTATCCACACGATATCCACATATTTAGGTCTTTTTAATAACAAATCCTGGAACTATAAAGATGATGTGGTTAAAATTTGGTACAGGTTGATTCAGTAGTTTTCGTGATTAGTGATCAGAAACGAAAAATGGTTTGCCCTTTTATATAATAAAATAGATAAAGATTTAATTGCGACTAAAATAAAACTTGGATTGTATTTTAAATTAATCAAAAGATATTAAATTGGTTCAAAACGACATACTTATGCTTAGCAACTCTTAAACTAATTGTAAGTATACAAGCAACATTGTGACAATTCCTTAATTTTCATTTATAATTATGAGAGGGGAAATGCCCATTGATTCGTTAGAGCTAATTGTTAAGGACCTAATTTTCGAAAAGGTTATTTGCTTAGGATGAGCACTGATGGAGACCTCTTTATCATCTAATGGTTCATTTATCCACATACTTTTTTCTTTTTTTTTTTTACTTGATTAAATGAATATTTTTCAAGAAGATAATAACCTTACTTCTTGGAATGTTAATTTCTATAATACTTTAAATATTAAAGAAGAGGTATTTGCTTCAAAAAAATTTTTTTTTTCTTTTCAATGGATTCATTTATTTCACAGTGCTCATAAACTTGATTTTATTTTTTTTAAAACAGTTGAATAATTTACTAAATTAACTCGTATATTTATAAATGAACAAATTTTAAGGCTTATCATAATAATATAATGTATCATTACAGAATTGAATAAAAAAAAAATAGTAGAGCCTTACTTATTACAAAAATTAAGATTAAAAATATTCTTTTTCCATTAAAAATCCAAATATGTATATGCAAAAAAATTAATCTGGTTAAATCAAGTAATAATATTAATAGTAACAGCCTTTATTTGTTTATAAAATATACAAAAACCTTATATTTTTTCTATACATATTCATGTATGAACAAAAATAACTTTTAGTTGAGTATTTATGTTCGATTGTTTCTATTACTCTTGCAACCAGACTAAATAGGTAATGCAGCTGTTCCATCCGTTTCCACTGTCTCCTATCCATTGCTACTCTCTTCCTGGCTGCCCCTCCGCAGTCCTTCTTCATCTCCTTCTCCCGGTCTGTCTGTGGACGTGCTCCTTCGTCAAATCAAGTAGTTTTGGAAAATAAAATGAATTTTGAAAAAATAAAAATTGCGGTAAAAAATATATATACTTTTTATATCACAACCATTATGACACGATTTATTTTATATTCAAATACCAACACCCAATACTTATTTATATTATGAACTTAACAATTAATATTTCTTTCTTTTTTCGATAGGTTTGGCTTTTAATTAATTCTATTTATAATGTTTTATGAATATAAAATAATTTATCTAAGAGTATTGATTTGTTTAGTTTTATACAATGGTGTGTATGAATGTATACAATTTCATTTTTTCATTCTTTTTTCAAAAGAAAAAAGAAGTATGAAGAAATATCGTCCCTACAACTGCTGAGTATCAAAGTGTAATAACATTTTTTGTTTATTACTTTATCAATTGCTTTAAGACTGATATACGTTTTAGCGAATTCTCAAATCTGAATTCACTCTGTAAAGGGGAGAAAGAAATAACCCTGTCAAAGGGTCGATTATACAAACTATTTTCTTATGCCAAACCAATGTAACGAATCTTTCAAGATCGAATGCAAAAACCGCGTATTTTTACATTGGATACTGTGCAGCTGTAGGTACGATATATTTCATTAAACCTGTTTGTTTTTCCAAAAGTCTACTCAATTTCTGAATATTATAACATCTACATCTGCTTAGATATTCGACTGACCTATGAGTCATATAACATCCGACAATTTATAAACAATAAAGATGGCAGACAAGTTAAACGTTATTAGTCAGAAACTATGCCTCTTTACCTGAGCAGATTAACTTATATTTTGTAACGGATCCAGAAAATGAATTTAATTTTTTATTAGGAATCGAATGATGTAATAGCCCAGTGGAGTCATTAGGCGTGTTCTAAGCCTACGGTACTACTACTGACGAGGCGTCTCCACCAAATCGGCCTGACCTCAGTTGTTTTACAAACTTAATTTGAGAAAATTATAATATAATGGCAGCTTCGAACGAAAACAATCCACATTTTCGAATTTAATAATGTGGCTTCCCACAAGTAAAGCCATATTTGTGCCTGTAACATTAACCGCTAGTGTCTCTCTACGGAGGCCTTAACCACAATTAATATTTATATTTTATTAGCCCTTTATTGATACCATTAACCTGTTAGGAAGTAATTGCACATTGATTTTTATAGCAAATTTAGATTTTTTACTCTCCCTGACGATAATTTTTATTATTAAGCGATCGAAGTTGCATCTCAAAAAGTTGTGTTCCTGTTTTATTCATGTTGTACTTAGATGGACCTTTAGTTACTAATCACTATAATTGGGTAGTAATCAAAATTAATGATAATTAGTAATTATGTTTCAATAATAATTTATCTAAATAATATTCTTTCATCGGCTATCTACGGTTGGACCCACACATTCGAACCACAAATATTCTACTAAAGGAAAAATAATAAATTTCAAAGAGTTAATTCTAAAGATGGGAAAAGTTGCATATGACTTTAATTATGTGGTTTAAATAAAAGTATATTATTATTACTATTGGGCCGAGTAAAAATGATTTGTCAGGGATTTAATAAACATTGACAAACTATAAACAGTCATTTTTTTCTCATAAGCTTTGATATTTTTCCACAGATAACTAAATTAACTTCATCATCTCAGAAATAAAACAAGGAATAGGGACTGGATCTTCAGGGCTTTTGATTAATTTCATAGTTTGGAATATGAGAAAAAAGAAGCTTAATTAGCTATTAAAATTTATCTCTTAATCGCTACTAACTCTCACATTACTAAGCGAAGACTAAGCGACTATTACTAACGGCCCAGTACCTACCAATGGCACTTCCCACATGCCACGCCAAAACCAATGAAGGATGAACAGAAGCTGAAACACCTACTTGACTGACAGCAAATTTTAATTACAAACCAAAAGGATGCCTCGCTGAATACTATACTTTAACTTCCAATTTCATTTACATTGTTTATTTCTAAGGTTAACAACATTATGAGAATGGTGAACATATTGTACAAATAATTTGTTTTTGTTATCATGGATAAATCTTAGGGGGGAAAAAAGAAAGTAATTTTGTCTATTATCTAATCAAATGCCTCTCTCAAATGAGAGTCGGCTAAAGCAGCCAAATTTACGAGTATGTTCTGATCTTTCAGCCTTCTATAGAATTCGGGGCCCTATCCTGGGGCACACTCAACTTCTTTAAAGTGGGTATCTTTAATTGGGAAAAAACCTAGCTTTTAAGGCGTAATTTCGGCCAAATCACCTTTAAAAACCGCTAGCCTACTAACAATACATCCTTACTCCTGGAAAGGAACTGGAGCACCCCAAAGAGCTAATTATTAACTTGCATATTAGTAATACTGCATTCTGGTAGTTAATGTTTTGCATTAGTATAGTATAGTAGAAAGTGGATACAAGTAGAATAATACAATATATAAATAAAAACAACAGAAAATACTATCAAAATACCCCCAGAGAAGCTAACATTACAAACAATTAAGTCAAGAGAGAATTGATAACTACCGTTATTTATTATTAATTTAATTTAAACAATTACAACTATATAAATTAATAGGGAAAAACAATGAAATAAAAAGCAAAGAACTTAGCAAAGAGCAAAAATATATAAAATATAAGAATCAACGAAAAGTAGCTATTTAATAATTGAAATAAACTTGAAAGTAATTGTATCAAGAAAAATACATTAAATATCTGAGATAGAGTGGCTAAGCGTGAGAAAGAGGGATAGAAAGAGAGTGATTGAGGGCAAGGCGTAGGGTGATTATATAGAGAGGGATCGAGTTACTGAAATCTTTTAGAGAATAAATTGTTATCGATGATTGCTGGGTAATATTTAATTTATTATTTAATCTTATTAGAAGTTTACAATTTTTTTATTATGCTAATGGAAACAAAACGAGAACACTTGACCAAAACATTTTTCATGATTATATTTCTGTTTCATTTTTCCCCCTTTCCTTTGCAACTCTCATAATTGGGTTTTTATTTCTTTCCTTGTTTTTGCCTTCAGCGAATACCGTCGCTTAAGATAAAGGAAAGCATAATCCTTGCCCTAAATTGTTCTCCATTAATCGTCCGATCTTTTATCTAATAATGTAGAGTATGCATTACTTATTTTCTTTTAAACTATTGTAAAATGAGACATTGTGATATTGTGTCTAGGAATAATGTTTAAATAAATTATATTAGCACAAAGACCTTCAAATTGTGCATATGTATGAATAAATTGCTATCAGTGGGTAATATCTCCCGTATCTTCGAACTCAAAACCAATAATAATCTATTTTCCTTATGTACTGTTTAAATGAAAGTTTGAATATATGGATGGATTGTTTAGCTGTATTTCCGCTAAAATCTCTCCTCATATTTTTTTATTATTTATTTACTTTAAAAATCCTACACTTTCATTTGATTAAATTTGATTATATATACTATAAGAGTTCTAAGTTTATTTTTGACTTTGGCTTTAATTTTCAGTTAAAATAACTAGGTCTTATTTATTTCCTATGTTTTTATATTACATTCCTACGAAATCGGTAATCTGGGATTATATCAACACTTTCATTTTTATTTTTTTATTTATAATTGAGCGCTACTCTCCTAGTCGGACCTAGGCTTCACTAAGTACAGACAGCCACTCCTGTCTATCTTCCACCTCCCTCCTCCAACCATTCACACCCTTTTCGTAGGTCATCTTGCACGTTGTCTAGCCTTCTCAGCCCTGGTCTTCCTCTCAATCTTTTTCCTCCCAACCTGCCGTTCATCATCTTTTTTAGAAGTCTATCTTCCGTCATCCTTTGCACATGGCCGAGTCACCTTAATCTGCCTACTTTAACTATTGAAATGATGCTGGGTTCACCGAACAATTGTTCTAGCTCCAGGTTGATTCTTATTCTCCAATTCCTGTGGTTATTCACCGGACCGAAGATTTTTCTGAGGATCTTCCTTTCCCAAATCCTCATCAACCTCTCATTTTCTTGGGTCAGCACCCAACACTCGCTTTCATAAGTTACAACTGGCCTTATTACAGTTTTGTAGACCGCAATTTTGGCAGATCATTTCTCGAGACCTCATACATTTACTTAGGGCAAAAAGGGATTAGCTGCCAGCCGCTATTCTTGCTTTGATCTCTAATTTCATATTTTTTTCTGTTATTAGAGATCTTAAGTACTTAAACGTGTTACAGCGCCTGAATGTGTGCCCATTAATTTGTACTTCTTTATCTTTCATAGAAATGTAAAATGATTTATTTTGTTACTTGCAGAATAAATAAGTTGCCTCATTTTTTCAGTCATGAAATCCATAAAAGTGTACCACGAACAGTAAAAGAAAATGATTAATGAATGATAAATATCTCAAGTCATGGCTCAAGTCAAGAATTTTTAATTCTCTTCTTATCAAATTAGCTTATTTTCAAACCAATATCCACTTAAACGGAATCATTTTTTATTTGTTTATTTCCCTTCCCTGCCTCTCGGCAACACGGGTTTTGCAGGGATGACAAGGAAGTCATCACTGCTGGTTTTAACAATACATTAAAATTTCAACATACAATTTCAATATTACATTTAACATTTCAAGATTACATTAATCACTTAATATTTAAAATACATTAACATTTCACATAGAAGCATACCTTTACATTTACAATTTTAAAGTCTTTACAGTAATGTTTACATAGGCTTTATCAGGTGATAAGGTTGTTATCAGCATCATTTCTGTCTAGTGGTTGTCTTAGATTAAAGTGCTCTGTCCCCACTTCAGTCTTTCAACCATACACAATACTTTTCTAATACGGGTAGTTGTATGCCGAGACTAGTTCAGAGAAATCACTCTTTAGAGAGCCCTATTTCCCTTAGTAGCTTAGCTCTCAGTACCTCAAAGGCGGTGCATGCTATTATCACGTGTTCAGCGGTTTCCGGTACACCATAGCTGATACAAAATGGGTCGATATTCTTGCCATGTTGCTGGAGCTTGGTCCGAAAGCCCCTGTGTCCTGTGAGAATCTGTGAGGTCCAGTAACCCGGGAAGACCCAAGTTGTTGCAAGACGGGCCCTAACGGAGGGAAAATATTTTCTAATAGTAGCCCCTTTCGGGGTTGTCACCCACCTCCTGTTCCATTCTTCTATCGTACACTCCCGGATAATCTCTATCCATTTCCTTGCATTTGCATGGATCAACTATCAAAGATTATCTGATAGTCCCACCGAGCACTGGACCACCTCATAAGACAATGATCTGGAAGCCCTGGTGACTCGCATAAGAGCATTTCGCTGAATTGTTGCCAGCCTACACATCAGGTCTTCGTGAGAGGTTTTGGTACCAGGCGGGTCATCACTGGGTACCTAAGGCCACACAAGGCACCCCCAACCTACTGAGTCCGTTAAATAATAAGGCTACACTATTGGCTAGTTATTAGAAATGAGTGGTTTGGTCAAAAATTCTTCTTTTTTCACTCCCAGGTAGGTGACAATCTCACACGGAACCAGTAGTAACGATTTCACGAAAAGTTACAAGAACATACAAATACACCCATAAACAATGAGGTCACTACGTACATATCAGACAACACCCAGAGAATCCTGAAAAGGAGGTGGATGAGGGATCTCTTGGACTAAATTAAAAACAAATGACAGGTGATGCTGGGTTCTACTTCCTCTCCTACCCGTTACGCCACGTATATCCATTCCTTCTAATTCACTGATTGTCAGAGTAATTATTGACAAATTACGTATAATAAAGACAAAAGTAAAAAAAAAAAAAAAAAAAAAAAAAAAAAAATCCATTTTACAATTTCCTCATATAATCTAATTTATATGATTAGTTATATATATATATAATCTATTATTGTGCCCTATATATTCTCAAAAATATATACAATATTAAATATATTGCCTCCGATGTTGTTATTCATGAAACGGAAGTAATAGTTTTAATTAGTATGCAGTATGCAAATTTTATGAAGTAATAAAATTTGAGATAGTGCAACATAAACCTTCTGAAAACAATTTGCCTATCTCCAAAGTATGTACGTCATTTTCTTCCATATATATTCGAAGCATCATTCGCAGATACAGTCTCTTGAGTTTACGTCTATGGGCCAGATGAAGCATTCGATCTTTGCAATAGCTTTGGCTTGCTGCTTCCAGTACATCGCCTCTCAGCGGCCGTACAATGATCTTCGTGCAAGATTCGCTGTCAATCCTGAGGAAGGTTTCTATGAACTCCCCTTGACCACTAGTAGTCCTCTCTACCATAACTATGTTTCAACTCCGGCTGACTCTAACCTTAATCCCTTGCTCTCACTAGCATGTTATCCCGATGATCCAAGAGTATGCCTCATGTACGATCCAAATGGTAACATCGCTGGTATTCAGATTTCTTATTTGGAACAAGATGTTTCTAATGTGAATCCTTCTCCATATAATTACTCAGCTGTTGGAGGATTTGTACCAACCAATGTTATGAATACACCAGGCTACGCTTTTAGGGCCTACTTCACTAACCCTGAGACTCTTACTCCTGCAGGAAGACAGAACTTAAATGAGACAGTTGAAGGCCTTTGGGTATATCTGAACGGTTCCTTAGTAGAAGTGCAGAGAAACGAACCTGATCCATCGCAGATGTATATTTCAGGTTTCAATAGGCAAGCATGCTTCCCGAGAATGGGGCAACATTATTTCTACAGGATGGCGCCGAACATACCGTGCAGCGATCTACTGCCCTTTTATCCAGTCTTCCAAGGAGGCAGCCTTGTTGGTTTCGGTATCGCAGATTTCGGAAGAGGTTCAGACGGGCCATCAAGGGTATGGTACGAGCGACCTCCTCTTGCCGGAGTACAACAGATCTTACCGTCACGACCTGCTTGTTTGGACACCTGGACTCAAGAATATGGTCTCTATTCACTGCATGTCTACTTTGTTGATCATCCTTGGGAGATTAGCTGCCCTGCTTAGACTAATTATAATTAACAAGGCTTCGTTCATCTGTATTGCTTATGTAAGTATTGCTAACGTTTTATTATTTAAGTAAAGTAACTATTATTTTTAAATGATTGTTTACGATTAATTCAGAAAAAATAAAATAACATTTAACTGTAATGTCTTAGTTGGGTGACCACTAAGCATTTTTACAAAAACCTTTAATATAATTAAATTATATTATATTATTCTAATAAAAATGCTTTTTAGACTTTCGGTTTAAGACTATTTTTTGTCAAAAAGGAATATTGCTCTTCTTTAGAATATGCTTCACCATCAGCCTATGTTCTACATCCTCAAGCAACTGCACTTTACGTCAACTTTTTCATCTTACTACTAGCGAATCTACTGGCATACCTCTTCTTTTTCTCCTTCCAATAAATATGGCCCATCTATTTTGTCATAAATGCTTTATTTAAAATAAAAGAACTGTTTTAACATTTAATAGCAAATACCACAGATCCTTTACTACATTTTAAATTATTTTAACTAAATCAATTATGTTTAATTATAACAATTATTTTCTTAAAAAATTAGTTTTAACTTAAAATTGTGTTAAAATTTACAAATTGAACTTTCAATGATTGAAAGCAGAAGCGATTACATGAATTAATGAACCAATCTCTATGATTTAGTGTAACGTTGATTATATATTGATATGTTAAAAGGAAATGTTGAAAGATTAAACTACCATGTAAACCGATTAACTAATAACAAGAAATATAATAGCACTTATTTTCCAAAAGACATACAAAATAAAAATTTACAATTTATTCTTTTCTTCCGAAAAACAAATCATGTTATATTATTATATTTTTTTAATTTCTATTAAAAAAGCGATAAATATGTGGCTCGACGCTTGTAATTAAGTGAAACTGAAAAACAAAATGGAGAAATCGCATTTATTCTTGGAATCCCAATGATTCCTACTATTTCAGTTTTCATGATTACATTTTAAAATTTCTGTTGCTTTTACATTTGACAATTTAACTACTGCAGACTTACAAAAAAGTTGAAGTATATATTGGGACTAACTTTTCCTGTCACAGCCAACTACATGAAGCGCTTTACATAACTGGAAACTCAAACAATCAAATCATTCTCATTAGATCACGAGACAAAGCTCGAAATATACTTATTCGAAAGTCTCATGATTTCATATTTCCACGTTATACGCTTTCTACAATACAATATTTATATCGATATAAAAATAAAACTTCAATTATTTCTTTCTTTTATATAAAGTTCTTATTACAGAGCTGGCGAAGCCGCGATATGGAATGCTAGTTATAAATATATTCGAATTTTTATTGTTTATATTTCATCTTAAATCAATTGTTAATGCATGTATCATTCTAAAAATATTTTAGGTATTATTATAAAAACAATAGTATAAATATTTATTTAAATACACGGTATTTCGAGATATGAAGAAATATTTTCATCCATCGCAGGATTACTATAATGTGGAAAACATGAATGTTTTAATGTTAGAATGCCCCTAGCAACATCAAGTTTTGCATCTCTTTGTAACTATGGGTTTGTTTTGGAAGCCAATGTAAAACTGTTTAAATGTATTTTTTTAAAAAGAATTTTTCAGAAAATCATTCGATAAGAAAAAACAATACTGTATTTTAGCTGTGACACCCAGACATTCGCTAAATTAATTGCTATGGGAATGGGATCCCCAGTGCTTTAAGTACAAAGATAACGCTGCTCCTAGAGGGTATCAGTAGTTATAAATGGGTGTTTCCGTTCTACCTGAGGGTCGCTGTAGCGGACGGAATTAGGTAAGCACTATTGTGTATGCATAATCTGTACAATGTACTCTGCTCAGGATGTTGCAAATTTATTCCTTCCTCGGTGCCGCCGGTGGACTACAATATTTATTACATAATAAAATAACATGGTCCCAAGTGAGGAGGGCAAGTAAGGATTCGATTTCAAACCACATACTTAGTTTCCATTAAACTTGGCCAGGAACTGATCCTAAAGTAAGTAAGCCGTTAGCCAACTCACATGTGAGGGGATATGACTCCAAACTCGTCTAAGTTAGTTTTCACTAATAGAGAAGTTTAGTGCATCTTGCCCACTGCTTACTTCTGATAGTATCGCTGAAGTTTTCATTAACAGTGAATTAAAATAGAAACACCTAATTGTTTTATTTTTGTTTGGTTTTCTAGTAGAATTCAATGCAATATCTTACGTTTAATTCAACGTAAAAGTAACTTCAAAGTAAGCGTCATAATAATAAAAGTAGTTCAGTATAACCTCGCTAGTCCCACTTTAATCCGCGCGTCCTTAAAAACGACGTTTAGAGCATACTTAATACTTAATATCCACGATTTTAAAGGTGCATTAGTTTGCTACAGATCTAATAAAATATAGTGTTATTACGGTCAATGCTTCTATATATATATACATAGCTGGCTAAAGCATATTACTATATTAGTGTATAACGTACGTTTCTATTTCCTTTATTTTTTTATGTTAAAATATAACTTTTAATATAATTATTATAAACTTTTAACTATAAATACATACTTCATTGAAATCTCCGGTTAATCCGACCATTTGGCTGTTCCACCCTAACCACAAAGTCCCTTAGTGTTCGGATTAGTGAGGTTCAATATAAATGTTAGAATCATCCTAAAGCTAATAATTTCATGTTACCGCAGTAAAGTAAATTGCTCTGAAATCACCTTGATTTGTGTATTTTTTATCGAATAAACAGATTTAACCACGTATAATATGATTTCCCATTTTTAACCAAGACAATAATGCTAAGTGCACAATTGCAGTCTAATAACTTTTTTTTCTCAGTCATCGTTCGTCTCCTCCCAAGTGAGGTTCGGTGGCCTTAAAGAAGCCTGCAAGGCAGGTCGAAACGTTGGTACGTATTAAAGAATTTCTTCTTACACGTGGTGTTCCTCTTTGACTGCATCCCTGATCATCTTCTCTCCATTCATCATAACAGTCAACTATACCTTAATCACTTTTCTGACATAAATCCAAAATGTCATTTCCATAGCTAAAACGTTTGGTTACGGTAAAATACATAGTAAAATTTTACTTATATTTTTAGTCGAAAAAATGCTAATAAATAATACATAATCATTATTTGCGAAGTAATTTAAAAAAGTAGTATTTAAATTTGGTTTTTGAAAACTTCATGATTATTTTTTTATTTGCATGATTTTATTATTTTTATATTTATCTTAATAAAATGTTTTTTAAAACGTTAAATCTTTTGATTTGCTATTAACCTTTTATAAAACGCCTAACTTTTTTATATTTAAAAGTACCTAGTAATGCAAACTGAGATTTCTTTGAATGAAGACTAAATGTCAAGTTAAAAAATGAACACATAAATAAATAAGTAAAAATATATATACGAAGTTAAAAACTGAATATGATTTTTTAGTCTTTCTCATTGTCATTATATCACTTGAAATAGCTGTATGTAACGACAGATTGTTATTATCGTGGAGATCGTCGTTACGATGTCGGTTGTTGTATTTACCGTACATGCTCCAATTTGAAATTTTGAAACAGGAACAAGATTCTAATTCTGCTTCAGCATTTTCATCTCAGGAGACTATCCTAAGTAAAAAGATATTTGAAAGGTAATAATTTTAATTTCTAATATTTTTTCAAAGTATATTCGATCTTGTTACTGCGGGCTTTATCTGATTTGAATGTAAGTGTTTCGATGCCCGTTCCTACGAATTCAAACATAAAAAAAAAAAAAAAAAAAAAAAATAGTAACTGAATAGTTCTGAGTCTTAGTGAAGTGTAAATTTCGCATAGGTAAGTTAATTTTGTATTACTACAACAAACTTATCAGGAATAATGACAAATACTAAAATAAAAAAAATATTTTCCTGTCAAACATTGGATTATATTTTTTTATAGTTCATTAACTACAAACCACTATCTACATCATTTTTAGACCATTAAAAAAACAAAACAACAATTGAGCATTTTAATAATGCAAGATGATATAAAAACACGTTACTTTTTCTATGGAACTTATAATATTATGTAGTATAACTTAGATAGTATCAGGTCTTCCTATAGGTTTACTTAAGGAAAATAAAAAAGAACTAACTGTTAAAAAACTAATTTAACAGATTTAAATATATTTAGAATTTAGAGAATTGGCGTAACTTTAACTCTTCACATGACACGTATAACTTTCAGATGTTGGGTGACACCTGGTCCTTTTTGGCTCCTCAATCAAATTCATGCAAATTCAGTTGTGACTTTCTGAATATGACATTTTCAAATTTTAAATGTTCTTACCTTTGGGGCTCTACTAAACCATCCAATTCGTCTCGTACCCAATCCTTACGATCCAAAATCCTTCGAAAAATCCTAAATGCCCCTTACTTTGTCACCAATAAGCTTATCCATAAAGACCTTATGTTCCATATGTTGCTGAGTTAGCCCAAACCAGATACCTATCCTTCCATAGTAAGCTCCATAACTACTCCAATCCACTAGTCTCCTAACGTGCTTCCTCCTCCATCCCTGATAATCCTCCGAGGCGTCTGAAAAGAAGATGGCCTAGAGACCTTTTAGTGTAGATTTTATTGAAGTGCTACTAGTGAGTAGTTCTTCACAAGTTATTTACATCCCATTGTATTCATTGTCAACACATTTACTTGTTGTATATTATTCTCTACAGTTGTAAATATCAATAAATGAAAAAAAAAAAAAATGTTCTTACAGCTAAATGTAAGGGTTGCAAAAGAACATTTTCACCAGTGTTTTATTAAGAACGTAACTCACCATATTCTTAACTTTTCTTAAATCATAAAAAAATGTTTTTCTTATTAAAAAAAAAATCTAATCAAAAATTCTTATTTTTACTTTGATAATAAAAAAAAGCATGCGATGTTATTTAAACACAATTAGTCAAAATTGTGTTTTATTATTCAACCCTCTAAATTAAACCACACCCTTATATTATTATATTCGAAAACTAGTTTCGAATGTTAGACATTCTTCATCATTTCTAAAGCACAAAATTTCCAAAAATGTCTGACAAGAAATCAAATATATTGTTTCTCTCCTGAGGAGGCAAAACAGATTTCTTCTTGTCAAGTGATGCATTGAATTATCATCACTAAGGTGAAACCAACGGTTTTAGCCATTGCTTAATTGGAAACAAAAGTTGGCCCAGTTCGGCAACAGAATTCAATGAGGGGGATAATCATTCATTCATATTCCATATCCAATCGACAAATCATCCTTTCAAATAATTACCTCCAGAATTAGCAAATCAGTAATCAATTTCCATTCCATGGCACTAAATTTGTTTTTAGCATTATACTTGAATTTATTATTACTAATTCATACTATTACCTTTAAATTTACTATTACTTAAAGCGAATAGATCTTTCATAATATCCTTTTTTTCGATAAATATTTTCTTTTTTTTTTATTTATTGAAATTTACAATATAAAAAAAAAAAAAAAAAACACAATTCCAGTAATTTTTTTTATTATCTATTAATTGAAATTCACAACAATATAAAAAAACAAAGACGTAAAACCAGTAAATAATAACATGTCAATTGCTTGTGAAGCTCGATTTAATAAGGTTAAGGGGCCAACTTCTTTTCCGATCCCTCGGAGGGTTTTCAAGAATACAATGATGATATGTAAGATGAGAGGCTAGTGTATTTAAATTTTTATGGAGTTTACTATGAAAGAATAGGTATCTATTTTGGGCTAAATCAGTAACATATGGAACTTTACGGTAGGTCTTTACGGATAAGTTTATTTCTGACAATGTAAGGAGCACTAAGAATTTTCCAAAGGACTTTGGATTGCAAGGATTGGATACGAGATAAATTAGATGGTTTATTATACTATAAAATTTATTTATTTGTCCATGCCTTTCAAAAATACGAATTGGCAAACAGCGGAACATATGGCATTGAAAAATATATTAAAACATATGATGTTAGACATAAAGAAGAGGGAGCGATACCTCGTTCGTCTGACTGAAAATATAAAAAATAGATCTCTCATCTACTTTTATTCCTTTCTCTTTTTTGCGTTTTCAGATTATAATCATACGACTTTTAATGTTTCATTATGCCATTAAAGATTAAATTTTTACATACTGGAAGTGTATATGTTTTCCTTGATTTTTTTATATTTTCTTTTATATCAGTTACATTTTGAAAAATAGCAATTTTTTTTTTTTCAAAACAAACTATCTCTGTGCATTGTCCATGTCAGTGCATTGTGAAACTAATATTATATAAGCATCGTCTCCAAAAATCTGTTAAATCAGTAGAATTAAGACAGACAATTAGATAAAAATATAGACATCTTAAAAACAAACTCAATATATAAGTAAAAAAAATATAGAAATATATACAAGACATAAAATAAAGTACAAGGATAAAATAGAATAGAATAAATTGTGATATAAAATAGGTGATAACTGCTGAAACCAGTAAATAAAAAAAACAATAAAAAAAATAAAAATACAAATTAAGGAAGGAAAGAAAAGAATCATAAATACAATCATACTCTTTATACAATATTTACAAACTTTCTGAGAAACCCATCGATCCAAGCTCCCCTTCCCCAATTTGGAAGGCAAGCCGGGCTCAGAGAGAGGTTACAAGGATTCATGGAACTGGATAATGAATGAGCAAGGGGGGTGGTTGGAAAGACTCTGATGGCATTTAGAGAATTGAAGGGGTATCAGGTCAAAGACAAAAGGTATATTGACATCATTATGTAGGGTTTTGTTGGGGACATTGTATGGAGCAATTACATTGTAACGAAGGACTTTGGATTGGGAGGATTGAATGCGTTTGATATTCGATGGTTTTGCAACAGTTCATGTCTATAAGTCATAATAGGTTTAGTGATGGTTTTGTATATGAGGAGTTTGTTTTCAATGGAGAGTTGGGATGTCCTTTTTAGTAGTCTGTTCAATAGTCTGAAACGTCTGTTAGGTTCTTGCCTTTTAGCCTCGTTTGAGGGATCTAAGTAAGTCTTCTGTCAAGTCAAGATACCGTACTGTGTCAGTTATGGGTAGCGAAATATTTATTATTGATATTCATTTATTTAAAGAAAGTATTACAATCTGCCTCGATGAGGGCAATAAGTAATATGGATGGCTTATGATCCATTCACACAATATGTACAATTAGGAATAAATACAAAGAAGAGATATAAAATAAAATAAAATAAGTAAAGAATCTCCTTATAATATATAATACAATAGAAAAAAAATTAAATTAAATTAAAAAAATAAATTAAATTAAATCTTAAAATACATTTATACTTTATTTACAATATATACACATCCGAGGGATCCCCCAACGAGACTTGTCCCTCCACTTATGGAGGGACAAGCCAGGTCCTGAGAGACCCCAGCGCTTCTCTCTCAGCTGTGTCACTGGTGTAGATAATACCAATGGAGGCTGAGTGAGAGCGCTATAGCACAGTCACTCTAAGCATGAGTAGAGAAGCTGGCCATTGCCAGGACTCCATGTCGAATTTTATTATAGATCTCGAGGCCACTGCCTTTTTAACCTGCGAGGAGGATTATAGGGGTGACTGGAGCTAGATAGGAATCGTGCTAGTGGATTAGGATGATGGGAAAGTTTTTGATGAATTTGACAGGTATGAATTGTAGGATAAAAGGTATATTAAGATCGTTATGTAAGGTTTTGTTGGAGACATTGTAGGGAGCATTGGTTATGGTTCTCAGGAATTTGGATTGGAAGTATTGGATACGTTTGATGTTCGAGTGTTTCGCTGATCCCCAAATTTCTAGTCCGTAGGTCCAGATAGGCTCCAGGATAGTCTCGTAAATTAAAAGCTTATTGTCTATTGACAGTTTTGAAGTCTTGCATAGTATGGGGTATAGTTGGCCGAATCTTCTGTTAAGTTCTTGTCTTTCAAGTCTAGTATGTGGGTTCCAAGTGAGTCTTTTTTCTAAGATGAAACCAAGATATCGCACTGTATCAGACCTGGGTAATGGGATCTTATTGAATAGGACAGTTGGGCAGGAACTACGGCGTAGAGTAAAAGTCATGTGGGTGCATCTAGATTCATTAACGTTTATTCTCCATAGTGAAATATTATTGATGAAAACAGAAGAGCAGGATGTGCAGTAGAGTGTAAAAGTTAGGTGGGTACATTTCGATTTGTTAACTTTGATCCTCCAGCTTCAATCAGAGATAAATGGTTTTTGAGATTATAGGAAGATATTCAGGGATTCGGATGGTATGAACGGATATTAGTGTCATCGGCAAATGTTCTTAGGAAAGTATCAGTAGTTGGGATATCTGCAGCACATAGGATAATAGGACGAGACCAAGAACGCTACCTTGTGGAACACCTGCCTCAAATGGGTATTCTATCCCGAATCTAACCCGAGACGAACGGCTTGAGAGGTAGGATCGACTAGGAATAGCGATTGAGGTAAAAAGGTTTTAAGTTTAAAAGCGCTATGTCCAGAAATGCTCTTGAGCAATATTCTTCGTATTAAACTGCTGAGGATTTCAAGTGATCTACAACCGTAAGGCCTTGATGGACAGTGGAATGCTTAGAGCGGAATCCATACTAGTGTAAGGGAGTATTTTTGAAGTCAAGGATGGGTAGAATGCGTTTAAGTAGGAGTTTTCAAAAAAATTGAAAGGATTGAAAGAGGGCTTATTGGTCTGAATGATGATAGATTGTTAGAAGGTTTGCCCAGTTTCTGGAAAAGGATAATAATAAAATGTTCCCAATGCAAAGAAAATAGGTTGTTTGGTGGATGCAATTATATAATTAGGTAGGGAATACGACTGCTTTACCGGGAAGTTGCCTGAGAATCTGTGAGCTAAGGACATTATATCCAAGGGATTTACGGGTTTTTAATTTCCTTAAAAGGAATTTTACCTCAGAGGGGTTAATTGCCTTATGAGGTAAGGATCCAGGAATTAGTGAATCCAGGAATTCTTGGACCGTTGTTGTGTTTGTGGCGTTTGAATTAGGCTGAGGAACAAATATACTGGAGAGGTGCTGGGCAGATTCGTCGACTCCCCTTAGTTATAGTAACACAAAGTAGTATAAACATGATATGCCTAATAATAAGGAATTAACTGGATATTTTTTGACGTATTTCACTATTTCATGTTGATTTAATTTTTCACAATATTTCATTTTAGTATTATTCCATATTAACGATAGTTCATCATAACCTATTTTTCCCTCTACTTCTTAGTTTAGTTTAGTTACCTTTACTTAATTATTATGTAATAATAAATTGTAAATAATTTTATGCTTGAATTATAAGGGAAGTAAGAGGACCCTCCTCGCTTAAGTCTTGGCATGAGAGCAAACCTATTTTAAAATATAGGTTTATATTATATAATATAATAAATTCTTGTTTTGTAATTGTACATAATGAGCATATTCATTATTCCGATTTTTTTTCTGACACTTTGATTTTTTAGAACTTTAAGAAATGATGAAAATCTTGTTTTCTAATAAACTAAATATTTTAGAATTCACAAATCATCTACTGATTCCACATTAGATTCATCTATCTATACAATGATACGTAAAACTTAATTAATACAACAATTTATATAAGTATTTAGTCACGTCACGGATTTCTGGGCTAAAGTGACGGAATATTTTTTTAAAATAATAATTCCTTACTAAGAAAGGGAGTTGTTAGATCGAAAATCAACCCTCTCCACTCCAAGAGCCCTCCAATCAAAACAGTTTGATAAATCGGCTCCCATAAGCCTTTCATTTTTCTCTTTCTCGTCTGATGATGTCACCATCTCTCACTTTGACTGTAGTTCGTTTTCATATCAACATGTTTACAGATGCTCAAATATGGAGCAGAAGAAGCTGATTTTGTCATTTCCTCTTTCAACAATATTTGACTAAAAAATCGTGTTTGAGTAAAATAAAATACCAGGTAATTTTCAACGACCATCAGCTTTATACCGAGCCGATTCGCGTTTATATCACAAAATCATAACAGCTGATGTAATTTTTTATTAAAAATAATTATTTGTTGAAGCCGCAAGATAATAGAAATTAAATCAGATATTTGAGTATTGATTAATTATTTAAAAACGAGTAGTTAAGTAACTAGGGAATATAGAGGGTGGAAAAATATATAAGATTTTTTTTCAATTAATTTTCATATTGGAAAGAATCCAAATGTCATCTTTGCTGCTTTGAAAACGTTCCACAAATTATTTTCTTTAATATAATGTTTTTTTTTGTTTTTTTGTTTTCATTTTTTCACTTCCATGTCTATAAAAAGAGCCGTGGTTTTTTTAAATAACCATTCTGACGCTAGTATAATAAATAAATACGCGAAATTGGATGTATCGACTAGAGAACATCCGCCCATTTCAATTGACTATTGTTCATACCTTTTGAAAAACATTATAAATATTTAAATAATTAAATTTCCTAAGAGTTAATTTTTAACTTAATTTTTTTGCCAGGCCTGGACATTTGTTCATCAACTCTTATAACAGATTCCTCATGCTAGATGCTCTTACTTTCAGGCCCAGTATCAGCTTAATAGTTGGTTAATGAAAAAAACCTAAACGACACAGGTTTTAGGAACTTTTGCTGGTTATGATTTTTTTTATTACTTTTTATATTATTTTAGTTTTGACTATTTCATATGGAAGTAAAATATTGGGTATTTCAAAATTATCTGACATTTTTTTTTCGGAATGCTAAGTTTTTCCTGAGATTGAAAAGTTAAAATTTGTATTTAAAAAATTACTTAAACCAATGAATCTATATATTTTATCAGAATTTTTCCCTGGTAGGGAATGAAATTTAATTTTGTGTAATTGTTTGTTTGTTTTTTTTCGAAGTAGCCAAGAAAGCTATTTGTGAAGAATAGTTTAAATTCAAATGACGCTTCCAAAAAAACAAAAATCAATAGAAAAAAGCTTCTGTACATCTTCTAGGGTTCATTCAATTTTTTTTTCTTGTGATTTTTCTAGAAATACTATTAATTTATTTCTTTTGAATTGAGCGTCTAGGACGTTTTTATGATTTGCACAGTAATAAAAAAGAAATAAAGAAAGGAAATTAATCTTTATTCTAGAATAAAATGAAAGTACCATTATTCTTCATTATTGTCTGGCTGCGTACATATCAGGCAGCAACTTCTGAGGTTTATAAGTTATATACATACAAATGTACAACATGGAAATTAATACTGAAAACAAATCTTCGAATTTATACAAAAAGCATTCTTATACTTATATAATATTTCATGATTTCGGAAGATTAATAATTAAGGAAGTGGATAAATAAATGGATAGAAAGTTTTCATAGTCGATAATACTTTATCGGCCATCAGCTATTTCAAACCTAAGAGAATCATTATGACTGGATTTAAAACTTTATTAAGGATAGAAGATGAATCAAGTTCTTTATTTGGACTTTATGGTACTTCAACTTCTTCTTGTCTCCTTACTTTCACACAGTTATTACTCCCAACGAATCTCGTTACTACCTCCCACAAGAGTTTTCGTAGCTACTTACCTAACTTTATTCATCACTCCCAGTATCATATATATGCTGATGATCTAAAAACTTACCGATCCATACGAGCGTGTTCGATGCGTCCCGTAAGTTTGAGAGAGGCAATAATAACATCAGACGCTAGGGAACAAGAATAAGTGGATTCTGAACTCTGTTGAATTCGAGTCCTGCTTCATCGGCACAAAACCCTATCTTGCGTTCCTCTTCCAGCATTTACCGCATATACACCCGCATAGAAGTCTGTTACAAACCTACTAGTCATTTGAATCTGTTTCTATTTTTTTTTAACCACATTGAAATAATATCATCTTTTATTTCATTCCCCTAAAGCGAAATTATATTAGTCTTTATCCATCTGTAAAATTATGTTTCTAAGTATAACTGTGGTAGAAATAGGAATGCCAATACACTATGAAAATTTTAGCTATGCAGACAGAATTTTTCACGAAAGGAGGGATGTAACCTCTATGTGACAAATGGATTATTACTTAGCTCTTAGCCACTTATTTCTAGTTTTCAACCCCAAAAAAGAATACGTTGCCTTTTACAAAAGATACAATTTAATTACTAATGCCAGCTGAGCCTCACTGTGAAACCGATACAAATTTTTTACAAAACCGAGATGTAAGTAGAGAAGAAGAGCATGGTTAGTGATATATCCATTGTAAATGGTTGGCGTGTTTCCATCACCACCATAGTTTTATTAAATAAGTACAATTTTGATTTAAACAAAAAATAAATAAATAAACGAAAAAAAAAAAACGTTTCTCATATATAAGTATATATGAAATTAAGCCTTCATTTAATTTTTTAAAAAAACCTGTAAATCACATATTATCAGCTTAAATTGGTAAATATCTATGTCCCCTGTGAAAAGTATGTTATGTGCGAAAATTTTATTTTATAAAAATTACAATTGAAAATTTAAATTTATTTCCAAAATCGGGAACTGATTTAATATCAGTTTTAAGACTTGTAATTTCGGATATCTCTCTATGGCTATCATGTTTTCTATTATTTTTTGTTAATTTTTACCTTTCTTTTTCTAAACGATTGTTTTAAAATGTATGCAATAAACACAGAGTATTCTAAATTCTTATTTTTAATCTTAACAGTTAAGTGGTGAACTATATACATAAGGGACTCCATGGCCAAGCGAGTTGGGGCGAGGATCTTAGCGGGTTAAAATTATTTCGTGGTGGACCCCACAAAAAAAAATCTTAACCTTTCCACTCAGGTTAAAACAGGTAACCTGCAGAATAACCCGCCCTTCCTGCCCTAGTTGGGGTACATGAGCCAACAACAAACAACAATACATACAACTTCATAATTGGAAGCCATATTTTTGTTAATAGAGTTTATGGGGCTGGTGAGTAAAAAATGAATAGTATCTTTCAATATTTGTTTATTGAAACATCAAAATGAAGCATTAAAAAATAAAGTTAAAAATGTTGTATTTAGATTATAAAAAACCTTTCAGACCAATAAAGCTCCAAAACGGTAGGTTCTAGCAAAAAATGCTATATAACAATAGATTTTCTCCAATAAATCCCTACTAAGGAAACTGTCATCGAATTTCTGATCCGAGCAACACCAACAGAATGGCTTTCGTGTTATAAAACGTGTCATATTCGGTCAAAAAAAAAAAAAAAATAAATAAAAAAATAATCAATGAAAAAAAGAAAAATAATAAATAAATTGAGACAGTCCACATTACATTAATTCGTAAAACTATAACATATGCATTTGACTTATATTTTACAGTGAAAGTTCAATTTTCATTAAATTATTTTGTTAATAACTTAAGTTTTAACTTATTTTGATTCCAAATTAATAATTCATAATTGACTGTCGGTTTTTCTATTTCCGTAACCCAAATTAATCATAAAATAAAAATCATCTTCATTTTGCCAATAAAGCGTGAATATTTTTAGTTTTACTTTTAAAATATAACTTATTTCCTTAATTTTTAATCGCCAAATGATTTGGCGATGATTCATAATTGACTGTCGGTTTTTCTATTTCCGTAACCCAAATTAATCATAAAATAAAAATCATCTTCATTTTGCCAATAAAGCGTGAATATTTTTAGTTTTACTTTTAAAATATAACTTATTTCCTTAATTTTTAATCGCCAAATGATTTGGCGATGATTCATAATTGACTGTCGGTTTTTCTATTTCCGTAACCCAAATTAATCATAAAATAAAAATCATCTTCATTTTGCCAATAAAGCGTGAATATTTTTAGTTTTACTTTTAAAATATAACTTATTTCCTTAATTTTTAATCGCCAAATGATATGAATAGTATTCAAGATCAACAGCTTCGATTTTAGTCATGTTTATGTAACCTTTCCGTTTCATCAACGCATCACTTCTTCTTCTTCTTTCGAGTTACGCCATCTGATTACCTGGTTTAACAATCCATACCTTACTTATAAATAATACAACGCATTAATATAATTAATACAACTCATCAATATTACATGAAACTTTTCCTGTTAATTTCGAGCCATCAAGTTCTTCAATTGAAAAGTTATATAGCGACGCCTGTTGTACCTCAATCATTACTATTCATATACTTCAATCATCTTCCTTAGCTAAAAATATCATTTACAGACGTTCCGTGAATGGTGTACAGTTAACCTGAAAACATACCTAAATATTTTCTTTTATTCTCATAATTCTAATGAGGAAATTAGAACAAAGGTATAAAATAATTGTATTGTTATTGGTCCTCGTCACGTTTACAAATTTTCAATCAGATTGCTAGAAATTGGAGAAAATTACACCAAATCATTCCGTTATATACAGGTCAAGCTAATAAACTCTTGATAAAAAGAAAACTAATTTGATAAAATTCTTAAGTCATCCAAAAATTATAATTTATTATAAGGATGTGTGAATTCCAAATGTCGATTCTCAACTCCACCGATACTTGAGAAAAGAATCGGGATAGATAATTGATGATCCAAAGTAGATTCCTAGGAACCGATAGTTAAAAAAGAGATAAAAATAGGCCCCCGGCCAATGAAACGGAATAGGCCCTAAAAATGGAAAGTATTTTTCCGCTATTAAATATCATACTAAGTAAAAAAAAATTGAGACAGTTCGCATTATATTAATTCGTAAAACTGAAAGTTTTATGCACTTGACTCATTTTTTACAGTGAAAGTTCAATTTTCGAGTTCTAACCGAATATTCTCAATGAAGTATTCATTACTGTAATAGTCGCTTAACTTAGCCTTATAGATACAAATAAAAAGACAAATATTAGCTTTCTGGCGATACCGAGATATATTCTCGGTAGTGAACTATTATTACGAGCAAGAAATTTCGGATACCAAGAATCGTAAAATACCCGTATGTGCGCTGGCGATTAAGAATGTGTGTTTGATTTATTTTGAGTCCACTTCTACAGTCTCTAATCAGAGGGAGTTTTCTTGGAACTCCTCACACTTCTTTTCTCATTGGCCCCTAGGTCAATGTGGACAGGCGCTCACCTCACCCTCATCCCCTCTCCCGCCTTCCAGCAGAAACTGATTAAACCACGAGGTGTTCTGATCACACACAACTCCAAAGAAAATACTTGAGTCAAGTTTTACTACCCTCGCTAGGATCTACATGGCTTCACATGGCGTGGATCTGGTGGCCACAAGCTATGCATTTCTATTGGTCGACTTCTTCCCTCTTCGCCTTGAATTCCTTTGTCACTGTGCTAGATTCCGTTCTACAATTGGATCCCCCCTAGGGCTTCAAAGGCGAAGCACCGTATGTGGAGCAACTTATTTGAAATAGGGTTCAAGGTTTTTTACAAATAAATGAAGGTTAGCCTGGAAACTCCATGTCTCTATTCAATCTTCTTTCCCGAGAGATAGAAATAGTTATTGAAGTGTTCATAGAAGAAAAAATATGTATTATAACGCCTTGTCTACTACGCGTAAATAAATAGATAATCTTTTAATTCAACAAATAATATTTTTATTTTTTATAATCCATCACAATTATATGTAGGTTATTTCACTCTTACTTAAAAATGAATGGTTTAGTGGAGCATCAAAGCTTAACCCCGTATATCCAAATAGGTTTAATTACAATCATGTAAATTCCAAAATAATTGGAATTAATAAAAACTTTTAACCTTTGGAATGTATTGGAAATGTTAAAGAAATTCAATCTAAAAATTTTTTTCCCAATTTTCCTTGTTCATGTCACATTTGCATTTTCTCAACTACAAGAGGTAGAAAAACAATGCATATTTCTTCTCTTTTGAGTTTAGAAGCTTTAAAAAAAAATCTAATTCATTTCATTCATTTTTGTTTTTTTAAATAACGTTTTTTTATTTTTGAAGAGAAAAGATTTGACCCCGGTTGGGATTCGAACCCAAGTCTCCACCTCTCTAGCGTGGTGCCTTATCCACTAGGCCACCGAGCTCGTATCCGAACCAGGGAAATCCTTTCTCTTCACTTGATCCATTCCCCCGGGCACTCGCAATTGCGATGTACAATTCGGGGATGAATGTTCAATTTGAACATTACTTTTAATTGGATCTATTGACAAGCTGTCCTATATATGATAATTTTTTTTTTTTTTTTTAAATATATTTTTTTATTTTTGAAAAGAAAAGATTTGACCCCGGTTGGGATTCGAACCCAAGTCTCCACCTCTCTAGCGTGGTGCCTTATCCTTCAAATTGAACATTCATCCCCGAATTGTACATCGCAATTGCGAGTGCCCGGGGGTATGGATCAAGTGAAGAGAAAGGATTTCCCTGGTTCGGATACGAGCTCGGTGGCCTAGTGGATAAGGCACCACGCTAGAGAGGTGGAGACTTGGGTTCGAATCCCAACCGGGGTCAAATCTTTTCTCTTCAAAAATAAAAAAATAAATAAATTATAGTTTGAAAAAAACACGCTTTAATAGCAAATCTAACTAAAAAGCAGAGTATAATTTATCTTTCATGAATAGTTTGTGTTTTGGCAATAGAAACACCAACAATCAATTGTAATTAATTAATTTTGAACAAAATTACCATAAATTATTAACAATATTAATTAAGTTTAAAGTAAAAAAAGGGTGCAACAAACTTTTCAGGGCAAATAGACGGACCAGCACCATTGAAATATTATATTATATTTTTCGGATACTACTCCCTATGTAACGTTGGAAAACATTAAAATATCAAAAAAAAAATTTCTTGACAATTCCAATAATTTCTTCACCCATATTATTTTATTTTTATAATGACTCTACTTTTATAAAAAAATTACGAATAAATTTTTTGTAGCATTTAATTTTAAGCACCACAAGCTTTTTTACTATGAATGAAATTATTATTAAACTACTGAACACTATAATTATTAAATTATTTTGTTAACAGCTTAAGGTTCACCCTATTTTTTATTCCAAATTAATAATTCATCATTGATTGTCAGTTTTTCTATTGCTATAACACAAATAATTCATAAAATAGAAATTATCTTCGTTTTGCTATTAAAGCGTCTTTTTTTTTAGTTTTACTTTTAAAATATAATTTCTTCTTATAAGGAAGATCATTTTAGTCATGTTTACGCAACCTTTCCATTTTATCAACGCATCACTATTGTATAAAACTTTCCCTGCTAACTTCGAGCCATCTATTGAAAAATGCCGTAGCGACATCTTTGGCATCATAATCATTACTATTTATATTCTCACAATATCAATCATCTCCCATTGCTAAAATGAACATTTATGGCGTACTGTTAACCTGTAAACATATCTAAGTATATTATTTTATTCTGGTGATTCTGGAAAGGATATTAGAACAAAGTTGTGAAATAATTGTATTGCCATTGATCCTTGACTCGTGTACAAATTTTCAAGTCCATCAGATTGCTGGAAATTGGTAAAAAGTTCACCTAATAATATCGTTACATACATGTCAAGCTAATAAAAAAATGTGATGAATGGAATACTAATTCGATAAAATTCATTATTTCTTAAGTTATTTATAAGCCATCTAAACATAATTTATAATAAAGATGTGTGAATTCCAAATGTCGATTCTCTATTTCACCGATTCTTGAGAAAAAAAAATAGACAACAGATGAACCAAGAATAGAATAGAATTTGATAGAAAACAATTTTTACTATGGGACAATGTACCTTTAGAATACTGCTGATGTTGGCCGTAGTTTTGTAATACGTAATTTTGTTATAATTATGAATACATCGACTCTTCTCCCTAACTAAAAAAAAAATAATAATAAGATAATTTATTTTAAAATAATTCTTATATCTCATAGCAATATATAAATTTTCTATATATTATAACAACACTGCTCGTTACGGAATTTATTACATTCTGCTAAAAACATCAAACATTAGTACTGCAAGATAAACGTCAAGTTTCTGAAGATATGTATCTGCTATTGGAAAATGAAGAAAGAGGATTACTTTTTCTAACTCCCAAAAGCTGAAGCTGTAAAAGCATGAATGTGGCTAGACAATAGCATCATTTTTTAAATGTATTTTTAGTTATTCTTAAAGGATTTTTGTGATCTCAGAATAAACAATTTTTTTTTTTTCGTTTTATTAAATTCTCATTCTGGTTTATGTACCCTAATAAACTATTAAAATTAATATCCAGAGAAACAGAGCAACCTCCCTACATCTACAGTGTTTAATGGAAGGTATTTTTAAACATTTGCTCTTCCTTTTGTAGTAAATGAAATCCATGTCGACCGCCCAAGGTTAGTAAAACTAAATCGACTCAAGATTAACCATGGCAGAACTAATAAACACCTCAATTTAATGGCACTAGCTCAAAATGGCATGTGTCCCAAATGCCAATGCCTGGAAGATCCAAGACACACTGTGCTTCATTGCAAAAGGTTTGTGAAAGAGAGGATAAGAGCGCTGGGTACACTAACTATTCATGGCGGTTCTGATTTTTTAAGAAATATGAACAAAGAAAAGGCCCACAACTTACAGAATTTTTTATCAGAAACGAAAGTTATCATATAATAGAGGAATACAGACAAAATTCAACAGGGTATAAAATTAGATAGGACTACATTTGCAATATAGGACTTGTGTTAACAAGTCTTGAAAAAAAAAAAAAAATTAAATCCAGATAATATTTATCCTATCAAATAATAGTTAATACAATGAATTATTTGTTGTCCATTGATTGAACTGCAATTAACTGATATATTGTATATTGTTGATAATAAATAATAATCACTGTTTAACAATTTATTTCTTGGGTTACAATTGGTTTTTTAATAAGATTTGGTTTGGTATTTTTAGTTCTCGCATCGATAACTGTACGTAATAGCAATGTATTTTTAAACGGAAGCACCGGTTTCGAGAATCGAGAAACGAAATATTTTTGTACTTACACATTACTGATTTATAATGAACGCCTTAAATGCACATTTGGAGTATAGGCTTATCAAGGAAACATAATTTTCTTTTGCAAGGTACCACTTCACGACTTCAGATTCATTTTCCTAAATCATACCGCTCTTTGACAACATTAAAAAGTGTACGGGTCATTTTTACAATAGCCCCGCTAGTGAATTTATAATATTTATTAACGGTCGCTAAATAATTTGATTCCATTTATATGCAAATTATACTCATTCTTTGATTTAATTTTAATATATAACTGTCAGATTAATTGGGGTTAATAAAGCAACCATGATGATTTTTTTTTTTAATGTTTGAATTATGCAATGAAGAGGAAGGAGAAAAGAGTTTTTTTTTTTGTTTTTTTTTTTTAAGAAAGAGGAATTTTACCTAAAGTAATGTATAGCGAAAAAGTCCACATCATAAAATTTTATGAATGTCGTAAGACGAATAGATGTAATAAAAGGCAATGCCGTTATGAATGTGACAAGTATAATGATACCTGACTAAGTAAATGCAAGTTACCAGTCATTAAGGTATTGCTATTCATTTATTCATGGACACTGGAGTATACAACATTTAAATTGAGCTCCGAGGAATTTGACGTAAGCTCCAGTACGAAAAAATGGTTTGCGCGGATAGTTTATTGAAAAACCCAACAGTTATTGGAGGGGCAAAATTGATAGTTGAGATTGACGCGTCCTGTTTTTCCTGACGTAAGTTTAATGCTGGACGCTCCTGTCCACAGCAATGGGTTTTTGGCGAGATCTGTCGTGAGAAAAAAAGAGTTTTTCAAAAGGTCAAAAGGTCGCAAAAATCTGTTTTCTACGAATATCTGGCGACCTATTGCCCGAAGGTGTT
This sequence comes from Euschistus heros, assembly GCA_003667255.2. NCBI lineage: Eukaryota > Metazoa > Arthropoda > Insecta > Hemiptera > Pentatomidae > Euschistus > Euschistus heros. The sequence goes on from RCWM02000100.1 coordinate 584,807, forward strand.
TTCCGCGAAAACACGTTTTTTGGTACTCTCTTGTCTATAAAAACGAAACTATTTTTCTGATCTAAAATGTGTTTTTTCTTTTATCTAAAAGGTGGTTAAATTTACTGTCAGACCCTATATATGAAGTTTTGAACTATTGTGGAATCCTTATTTTTCGGCACATTTCTCGTTATAAACCTAAACATATTTGCCCGATCCTAAATTCCTTTTTTTCATCTAAAAGCTGGTTAAATTTACTATAAGATCTCATATATCAAATTTTAATTAATTCCATGTAATACACATGCCAGCACGCCAAAAACTGCAAATTGTTAAAAAATCCAAGTTGAGGGTGGGGGGAGCGGGGACCAGGCTACGGGTACGGGGAGGCTATCAGGATTAGCTGGCTTTTTAATGAGCTGATAGAGCACACACTAGCCGTGTAAAGAAGAGATAAAATTACCGACTAAAAGTAATTCAGCTCGATGTATAGCAAGCTTTTTTTATTAACATAATATAAAGATAAGGCACAGAATATAAACTGGAAAGGGTCTATGAGAAACCACAAAGCCGAGCTAACAGCTCATATCCCTCCTAGTACACTCAACTAGTAATCTAAGGGCTCATAAATACTTTATTAGCTCTTAAAAAAGTACACCCTCGTAGAGACATTGCTTATTTCCTTTGGGAATAGTTAGTGGGAGCCACTAATAAATTACGAAGTTTTACAAGGCAGTATCCTCCCTTTTTTGTCCCCTTTATGTGATAAGGCTTTGTGATATTTGTAGCATCTAATAAATGTCTTATTGATCATAACATTTTTTTTTTTTAGTCTTTTGTTTTCCTTTTTTGTCAGGATTATTCCAATTATATGTTATTTTATGACGCTTATTTTAAGCCTGACCTATATATAACGGAATCTTTCCGCGTAATTTTCTCCAATTATCAAAATTTAAATGGAAAATTTGCACACGTGTCAAGGACAAATAACAATACAATTACTTCACAATTTTTTTCTAATTTTTTAGACTAAAATGATCAGAATGAAAGGAAATATTTAGTTTTCAGGTTAAGGGACGTTGTTAAATGTTATTTTTAGTGATGTTTCATGTAATAATGATGCGTTAGATAAAATGGAAAGGTTAAGTAAACGTGACTAACATTGAAGCTCTTGATAAAAAATACTACTTTTTTTTTTTTTTTAACTTTTATTGAAATAAATTTGCAATCAGCCTGACTAAAGGGCAATAGGTTCAGAGGTAAGGATAGTAATAATTCATCCATATATACAAATACACACGCAAACACACAATTTAAAAAAAAAATTAATCATCATAAAAATTAAAATAATAATTATCTTACAACTATCAAAATAAATGGAATAATAATTTTAAAAAAGTAACAAAAATTATAATAGACTAAAAAATAGGCAGTTATTGACACCCTATCTTAAAAATCAGTAAAAAAAAAGTATTTAGCCAAAAAAAAACAATCACAAAATTACTATTAATCCTACTAACAATTAGTTAGTCTGACCGTATTTGAAAAGATATCCATAGGGTGTCAATAACTGATTTTACAATCTTTATTGTCACTATCTTGTAAAATACAATCCGGAAATGTTTGGTGTGAACTTTCTTGCTTTGCTTAAAGTATAGTAACTAAAGAAATATTACTGCGGATATCAACTTTATTGAACTATTCTTTCCATAATTTTAGTATGAATATTTCCTTAAGGGTGTCAATAACTGTCTGGTTTACTCTAAATGTTACAAAAATTTTATTGGTAACTAGTAATAAAAGTAGAGTTATTATGAAAATAATAACTATCGTAATAATACTTTATTATGAAAAAGAATGTAATGGAATCACCAATTATGTTTTGTTTATTTTGTATGAGAATTAAAAGAAATAATAAATTTATTATATTATGGTGTATAAAAATAAATAGAATAATAGATTTTTACAGTAGATTGCGAAAAGGAATTTAATAAAGATTTCAATATGGTTGAGAGAGCAGCGGCAGGATCTTTTTGAGCATAGAGAGTATATTGTATTCTCATAGTGGGAGAACAAGCATGGTTCAGAGTTTCCCTGGGGTATTTGTAAATACAGAAGAACCTTCCAAATCTGCCCCCCGCTAGTCCGACTCTCCGCTTAATCCGACACTTCCACAGATATCTAAGAACTCTTAAAATTATAAGTTTACTAGTGCTATGAAAATATAGTTTCTTTTATATTTACTTAAAGTGATTAAAGTGATACTTAAGTGATTATTACATCATATTGATTAGTTTATAGTGATAGTTTAGGCAAGATAAATTTATAAAAATACTATATTGATTTATACATAAATTGTTTACAGGCACTGTTGAGGGGTGCCTTGACTCAGCAGAGTGCGGCTATTTTGGTCTGCATGGCAGTGGACAGGTACACTTGTATGCTGCACCCCGGAAGATATCATAAGCATTCAACGAAAAAGGTAACGGTTTGCCTATTATAAAATTAATTTAGTTGAAGTAAAATTTCACTATCATCTTTGACAAAATCAGATAATCTTAATACCGCTTTTATGACAAAAAAAGAAAAAAAAATCTCCTTTCCGTGTAAAGACTTGAATCCAATTTTTAGTTGTCTCTTTAAATCAACATCTATTTCAGGAATAAACAACAAAATAAATTTAAAAACTGCCCTGGCCGGATCCGAACCAGCGCACAGTTTAGCTAAGGGACAAATAAGTGCTTGAAATGCAACAACTCAAGGAAAAATATATGTATTTGTAAACTCAATATTTCAAATTCTCTTTAGGTAAACAAAGAATTTTAATAATTTCATCTTTAAGACTAATTGAATAGATTTATAAAAAAAAAAAAAAAAAAAATTTCATCAGTTTAACAAAAAAATTTAGCGTGGGATTCGATAAGGTACCTAGAAATTTGCTAGACCATTGTGTTTAGTCAGTACTTAAATAATTAAGTACTGACAAAACACAATGGTCTAAATTTTCAAATAGGACTTGTTGATAAGATACTTAATAGAGTTTGTAAGTAAAATTTCATTTCTCACTAGTTCGAAAAACTCAAGATGTTTATGAGAAAATTTTTGACCTTACTTTGCACAAAAATTATGTCTACTATTCTGGGAATCACTAGCAATAATCGTCCTAGTACTCACCTACATAAAAAAAAAGTTAAAAATTAATATTAATTTTAATTTCTAATTACCTGCTTAAGATTATAAATAAAGCCTTTTATTGCATGAGGAAACAAACAATATTTTGTGAAACAAATAATAACTTGCAACATAAATAAAATAAAATATACTGCTTCTAAGATATTTACAATTAATAATAATCTATTACGAATTTATAGTTAGTATTTCAAAAACTGTTTGAAATATATTTACAATGATTGGATTACAATATATTACAATATATTTATTTACAATTATTACAATATATTTATATGATTGGAGGATGTTGCCTCGTGCAGGCCTCCCCTTAATGGTCTAACTTGTCTGGAGACCAAAACCTACTGGGAAGTTGAGTTCACAATTTCATTCCATAACTCTTTCCATTTTTCTTCATCACGAGCAGTTCTTATCCAATTGGGACCAGTGGCAGGCTTGAGGACATCACTCCAGCGCCTGTGCTGCCTTCCTCGCCTTCTCTATAAATTCTATGGGATCCATTCGGTAACCTTTAAAGACCACGCTTTAGATTAGATGCCAATAAAAAAATACTAAACCCTCTTTTGTTTTTTATTAAAAGTTACTTTCAACGTGAAAAATTCTAGATTGTTGTCTTTCATTAATAATTATAACAAGTTTCTTATGCGAGAAGGCGAAACAATCATTGGGCAGTAAAAAGAGCAAAACCTTTTACTTGAAGTATAAGGTTATGCTTGAAAAAAAGAAAGGATAACCTTTTACTTGAAGTATAAGGTTATGTTTAAAAAAAAAAAGGATAACCTTTTACTTGAAGTATAAGATTATGCTTGCAAGTTTGTTTGTTTATTTCGTTTAACGTCACTTTATGCTGCTATGGCTAATCGGACGATGCTACGGTGGGAGTCCTAAATTTTGCCTATCCAGGTATAATTAGGATAGGGATCTTTAACGAGTACCTGACATCGCACAGGCTCGGGACCCCCATTTTACGTCCCTTCCGAAGGACGGCATAGCTAAGGATTTTTTACTCCCTTAAAAAAATCCTAAGGTCATCTGCCGGGCTGCGAACCCGCGATCTTGGGTTTAGTAAGTTGCTATGCTAACCACTACACCACAGGTGACCCTTATGCTTGCAAGTAAAAGTATAAGGAATTCATAGGCTAATTGATTAATTAATTGCGCCTTATCGAGATTACATGGAAAGCCTATAACCTTTAGATTCCAGGTTCTGGGACACCCTCGTAAACTTGTAGAATAAACTTCACCTAGCCCGTAATTAACGCTACTTAATAATTTGGCCAATAATTGGAAAGTTTCTTCATAAGCTTTTGTGTATCTTTTGTTTATTAAAACACTTCTTGGTTTAGTTAGTTCTGGATCCATTGGTGACCTTAAAGTTTGCTTAGTTTTGAATTGATTGAATCAACCATTCACCCAACATAATTTATGAGTTATCGATTAAATTAACAAGTCGTATAGATTGAATTCAAAGATTCATCAAAAGATTGAACGTCTTCATTCAAAGTTAGCAGAACTTTGCAGCAAAGATGTACAAAATTAATCATTTCAGGATTACGATTAAAATGATAAACCCTGCAGATAACACCCTCGATTTTATCCTTGTTAGTAAAACTGTACGCCTCTCAGCCGTATATAATGAAGCAACCGCATGATGTCTAAGGCCCCTATTTCCTCAGGAGTTCCAATAATAGCTTCATATTTCTATTTGAAAAGGGAAATGGAAAACAAAAAAAAAAACATGGAAAAAGCATGGAACTAAATGGTTTTAGCGGTAGCCCCCTTAACCGTCGATAATAGTCATATCGTCGGTGGGATTGCCAATTATGTTATGTGCATTTTTTGATTTAGGTTTTTTTTTTTTTTTTTTTTTTTTTTTTTGCAGGTTTTGTTTTAAAATGAAAGTTCCCGTCTAATGTAAAAACCCGAATACGCAAATTCAGCTTGGAACAGGTTTTGACGGAACACTTTTGTTATTTTAGCCCAAAAAATACTTACACATGTGCATTAAAGCACATTTTGTATTTAATGTCGTGGAAGGTGCTAAAATGCACATAGCAGAATTGGCAGTCTGACCGACGATATGTTTTATATTTCTTTTTTCACTTACCTGTGATTCAGTTTTCTAAAGGAAATAAATTTTTAAATTAAATATATTAATCCTGTTGACCGTCTATGCTTTTATGTTCGTATTTTTTTTTTCCTTTAACTTGTATGATTGTATTGTTAATTTCCAAATGAGAGTAATTTATTTATACATAACAGCCGAGAGGGATCGAGCGAGATCTGTCAAATCCTGGTTAGTGTTTTTATTTCGTATTAGGAGAGACAGAGTCGAAAGGTGCAAATGCAGTTTAATATAACGAGAGTTAAGATCTTAACTGTTTCTACACTTCTTATACCACACTATCAAACTACGTGTAACGCCTTAGTGTTCCCCAAAAAGGTATCGCATTTGACCAATTAGGTTCCCGGTTAAAATATTTCTGTCATGTTAAAATAAAAAAATAAAAAAAACAAATAGATTTTATTTTTACAGGTTTGTTACAATAAGGAAGTTTTTAATGTCCAATAATATTATCAATATTCGTTTCAAATCACAATTAGCAAATATAGAATTAAGGTAAGTACACTTACAAATTCTCTTAGGAAACAGTTAATATACATCAACAATACATTACTCAACAATAGCCTTTAAGTATATGAAATAAGACCTTTGTAATTTTCGTCTCCTAAAACCTAACTTCATAACGAGTCGTTCGCTAAGTAGCTTCTTTATAAATTCAACAGATAGAGCTAGTGTAGTTGTCACATTAAAGAGCCTCTTCTACGGTTAATATCGTATATTATATAGTCGTCTGGTGCTCCTCACAGCACTATTTAAAAATTCAAGCTTCGGTGTTGAAATTGATCATTATTTTATCATTTCTAGAACGTCGGGTATCTTGTCAATATCCCTAACCTCAGAAAAGCGTTGCCTGGATACTAGCTAACTAATTCGTTAGCTAACTTTAGCGGCTTTTTAACTTATTGTTTTGCTAACTTAGCGGTTTGTTAACGTATTGGCTTGCTAAAGTTAAACGATTGAATTTGATGTGATATCTCATTCTGTATTGAATAAGTTCTATTATTTGTCGTTTATCACAAGGTGAACTTATGATTATTTTTATTTATGTTTTTCATTTTAATTGATCCCTAAACTCATTTACCAAAACCATGACTGTATCTTTAAACATTCTATATCTTTCTTCAAATTCTCCGTCTGATAATAATGAAAATGAGTCAGTACGAGTTCTCAGGAGTCGTGGTCGTTCCAAACTCAGTAGAAAATCAATGATCTCTTGAAGACGATGAAAACACCATTTTTTATAAACAATAACTGAAAATAGGACCAAGAAAAACTTTAAACGCAAAAACTTGTATTGGGTTGAATGAAAATAAAATTTAAAATATGAAATGTTTAATTAATTAGATAGGATTTATAAAAAAAATTTTGAAGTTTAAAAAAATATTTTAAAATTACTCAATCACATATGAAAAAATAAAACTTCAAGAAATCATATCTGTGCCCAAATAGAATATATTGAGCCCTAAAATTAATTTAAATTTATACGTAAATTTTTTATAAAATTCAATTGATTGCCGTTGTTTTTTTTATTGTTTTTTTAGTAGGTTTTTGGCTAGAGGAAATAAAAATTGCATTTTACAACTTTTAACTTTCCCTGTTCTTTAAACAACCAGATATTTCTATATAGCTTATTCGTGATGTTGCCTTCAGCTCAAAATTATTCTTCACACAATTCTCAATTTTAAATTTGATCCCTACATATGATACATATCGTTTGTGTTTATATATATATATATATATATATATATATATATATATATATATATATATATATATATATATATATATATAAAATAAGTAAAATAATTATTTTAAAAACAAAAAAGTTCCTCCCATTGGAGTTACGATCTAGGCTTCGTAAGAACAGCGGTCAAGCGCCAAGTTCACTAGGCACACTTAGGTCTTAAATAGGGCGATCGCGCTCAAAACTCCAAAAGTCAGTTTTTTCGTTTTATAAATTTATTTTAAATAGTACATTTTTTTTAAATTTCATCCTTAAGATTTTATTTATTAGTATTTGGCATTAGATACGTTAACTTGAACACCCCATAGTGTGACTGGAAATTGAGACGTTGTTATGAAAAAAGTTGTTTACGTAGTGAAGTGCGTTGCACCTATCTGAAAAGCCCTGATATGAAAGGGATTAAAATTTTGAGCAAACCGGAGTTGATTTGCTGTATAATTTATTTCATTTTAGTCACGAACAAAAATCAAAATACCAATAAATCAAAAATACGGTTTTAAGAGGAGTTACTGAAAAGAGGGAGTGTGATAGCTCAGATAATACCATAGATTCAGGTAGGCCAATAGGAGGCCAGAGTTAAGGGCGGCGAGGATATGCGCTATCCCCCAATAGATGGCCCCTGATTTCACCAGCTTCTAGTTTGGCTCTTAATAAAGAGTTGTTAAATACAGTATTGCCGTGTACTGATCCAGGCCACCGTACAACGATATCAGTAGATTTTTTTTCGAGTGGTCACACCCCGCTTGAATATTTATTGAAAGTATAAATTATGTAATTTCAATAAATATTCAAGCGGTGTGAGACCACACAAGTAAATTTAGTGATATCGTTGTACGGTGCCGCCCATACCTCTTGCCTGCTATATTGAACCCAGTCAATGAAATGCAGGCAATATACAACGCGGCACATGTAAGGACTAGGATTGCTATAGAGCAAACATTTGGTTTATGGAAAAGAAGATTTCCTTGCTTGTCACTTAAATTGAGAGTAAATTTAAAAACAGCATTGGCAGTAGCTGTGGCCACAGCTGTACTGCACAATATGGCTCGTACTGAAAATGAGGAGGAAACCCCAGAATATACATTTCACCCTAGCAATGACACTCCACCAGCGGGAAACAAATCTGGAAATGTCTATAGAAGAGCAATAGTAGTCATTTTTTTTTTTATTTGTAATGAATAAATACAATTTATTGAATTAAGATTTATTTTTTCAATAAAATGATTACAAAAAAATATTTTTTTATTTATTTATTTATTTAAGCATCTACCCTAGAGGGTCATTAGCAACAACAAATATATGTGTTTTTTAACATTCAGTTAATTCAAACATTATTGGTATTAAAAGTAAACATAATTATACAAAGTTATAAACATTGGATATTTTCAAAAATTTAAATAAACTTTGCACAGACGTTTCACTGTCACCAAGAGCGATGTCCATCCGGTTGGCCATTCCGCAATCTTTCCTTACATCCTTGTGTTCCTCGCAGTCCATTAAGATGTGCTCCACGGTCATGGGTACTCATTAGATGAGGTAGATGAGATTGAAGTGAATCCATAGAATATTCGTCATCGCCCAAAAGATATTTTTTAATGCTCTCTAAATTGTGCTTTGAATTTGAGGAGCTTGCATTCCTGCTTGCAGATATTAAAGGGTCCGAAGATATTAAAATATTAATATGTATACCAGGTATGCAAGTTTAAAATGTCGTTTATTTCTTAAAATATATACACAGTAATTTAAAAAAAAGTATAATATATTTTATTCAAAGTACTGACCCTCGCTTTCTACACATTTTGTCCATCTCTCGGGCAATATATGGATACCATTCCAAAAAAATGCTTCATCTTTATTTGAAATCCATTCATCGAGCCATTTTCGTACGTTTTCGAAATTGTTGAAGTGTTGCTCCGCCAATGAGTGTCCCATCGATGAGAAGAGGTGATAATCAGAAGGCGCCAGGTCAGGTGAATACGGCGGGTGGGGTAGGAGTTCCCAACCAAGCGAAGAAATCGTTTCCTTAGTCAATTTGGCAGAATGTGCAGGAGCGTTATCATGCTGAAGAATGACTTTGGCGTGCCTGTGAGCCCATTCTGGGCGTTTTTTTCGATCAATGCGTGACTCAAATTGATCATTTGTTGTCGGTAGCGCTCGGTATTGACTGTTTCGCCGGGTTTGAGAAGCTCGTAGTAGACTACTCCCTTCTGATCCCACCACACACACAGCATTGTCTTCTTCCCAAAACGATCCGGTCTTGCACTCGATGTGGATGGTTGTCCTGGCGTTACCCATGATTTTTTTCGTTTGGGATTCTGAAAATAAATCCATTTTTCATCGCCAGTTACAACTCGATGCAAAAAAAACCCTTTCTTTCGTGGCGTAAAAGCAGCATTTCGCACACAGTTTTTCGTTTTTCCATCTGTCGTTCGTCCAATTCATGTGGAACCCATTTTCCAACCTTTTGAATCTTTCCCATAGCTCTCAGGCGATCGGAAATGGCTTGCCTAGTGACATTCAACTGTTCTGCCATCATTTGTTGGGTTTGGGTATTGTCTTCGTCTAATAAAGATTGCAATTCGAAGTCCTCAAACTTTTTTGGTCGATTTTCTCGTTTTTGATCAGTAACATCAAAATCACCACGTTTGAAACTTTGAAACCAACGTTCACATGTCCTGACGGTTGGAGCAACAACGCCATAAGTCTCAACAAGAATTCGATGACATTCAGATGCCTTTTTCTTTTGATTAAATAAGAAAATCATGACATGCCGCAAATGCTCTTTATTTGGCTTAAAATTAGACATTTTTAACACCAAAGAAAGGTATGATACGTCCACGTAAACGATTTAAAAACAACTGACTTTTGTAAACAAATGACTAACAAACAAAATAGCGTTTAGAGATAAGCAAATCCTTCAATAGGCTAAGAGCGCATTCTATTGGAATTAAAACGACATTTTAAACTTGCATACCTGGTACACACATATAAAATATTAATTACATCAATATTTTTCAGGTCTATGTTTTCTAGAATAAATAAACAGAAAACCATTCAAGCAGTTCAAAGCAGGAATGATTAGTATATTCATGATGTATATTTGTTATTAAATCCAAATATTTCTAAAACTAAGAATGTTTTGGGTCGAAATTGAAATATGTCAATTTGAAGTTTGTTTTTTTAAATGTTCTAAATATATTAACAAAAAAATGTTATTTAAAGATATTAGGGAACAAATGGTTATTACTCACCCTCTTCGATGCCTGCCATACTAAAACTTCAAGTGACGTTGATGTGTACTTAACATTGAATAAGGGCCCAATAAATTGAAATTGTATCGATGAGACAGATGAGCGATCTACCAATTGTTCAAACATGATTTCTATCCTTTGCTTTTGTAATATGAGTTTAAAAGCTACAATTCCATATCATTGAGGTCATTATGAAAGGATTATTAAAGGAAACCAAGTTGGAAAAAATAATCGCATTTTAGACTTTTGTCCATTGGCGGCCGCACTGTACAGCGGTATGAATTAGCTTGGTTTTCGTCCTTAAGGATAATTTGTTGAAATATTCCAGGATTTAACGGTTTTTAAGTTATTCGAAGGAAATTCCGCCATTGTTGTCCTTTAGGATAATATTTTGAAATATTTTATGATTAAAACGGTTTTTAAGATGGTGGAACGATATTCCGCCTTTGTTGTTCTTATTGATACTGTTTTGAAATATTTCAGGATTTAACGGTTTTTAAGTTATCCGAAGGATATTCCGCCAATGTTGTCCTTAAGGATACTTTTTTTAAATACTAGAATTAACAATGGTATTTTGTTTTATTTTTCAACATAGATCTAATCCTGCAATAGGTGCATATATATTTATAAAAATTGAATAGGTGATTTGAAAAACCCTACTAGTCCACAAACTTTTCAGGAGACACAAAAAACTGTTTATCATGTGTATTATTTTGTCCCCCTTACTAAAGACATGTGTTTTTAATAAACCATGCCAAGGTGCGTTGGTAACCATAGTCTTGTTTTTTTTTACGACAGTTATATTGCTAGATTGAACTTTGGTGAGGACATGTGTCGAGGCCGACACTTTAGTATTTAGTACTGACGAGAGAGCTCTCTCGCTGCATGTTCTTGTATTTGGAGCGCAAAGCCCGACAATCCAGATCTGATACTAAGTGACTATGTAGTATCAGCTATAATCGTTTTACCCACCACGGGTCTCTAAATGGCATCTACTATCATACATTCACTCACAAAGTCAAGCCATCGTTGAACCATATTACAGGCAAAATGTTTATTTAACGATATTCATTATATTGAGCTACCAGCTTCACAAAAGTGGACGGTTTCGACTGAGTTCACTACGAACCCCTAGCCGCCGCATCATGTTAGGTTTTCCAACCAACGGTTGTATTTCACCAAACTAAGTACCTCATAAACTAAGTACTAAAAGGATTAAATTTTCCGAAGCGGTTCGTAGTGCATTATGCAAACATTGAAATACATCTTCAAAATCTTTTATTTAATATTTTACAAAAGAGTATAAACATCTATTCTTTTCCATTACCACCTAGAGTGCCATCACATGGATTGCTCTTCGTAGGCCATTGACAAAACTTCAGATGAAAGTCTTTGAATCTATCGGGAATATAATCGAAGGTTTTTTTTGGTTTTTTCAAATGATTAATTTTATCTATGTTAATAAGTACTTTATTTCTGTAGGCAAGTGTGGTGGAGAATTGAAGTTCTCACCGTCCTACGACGCTGTTGGTTTGGAGACAAAGTGGAAAATTTCTTGAAGAAATCAAAACAAGCCAGATATATAATATTAGGTTGTTAATATTAAAATTATTAGGTTGTTGTGGTTCATATAATCAGTGTTGTGTGATGACGACAGAAGCATTCAGTAGACTTTGCCTCCAGTTGCCTTTCAGTTCCCATGGCAGCGCCACAGGCGGAAAAACGCCTGTAGTCCTAAAACTATGGCGTTCTTCCATTCAACGGAATTTCTGGCATCTTTTTTTCAGTGGTTTAGACTCGGTGAACAAATAGGGTTTTTACACACAACATGTGTCTGCCTACACAGAATGAGAAAATGTAAAATATTGACATTCGTCAAAATGTGGACTAGTAGGGGTTTTCAAATCACCGATTCAATTACGGTTAATTATGAAGATTTCATATTTGTCTATAAATTGCATTTTCTCTGAGCTCTTGTTTTCAATAAACAGAAATTTTATTTATTTTATTCTTACCTTCAATTACAATTTGTTTCTATTCTTTTTTTTTTTTTTTAATTAGACCTTGAGGAACCTTAAACAGTTGATAGAAACACTAAAAATCACAATTAGGCTTGCGGTTTAGCAACAACCTCCGCTTAAGTGTCGTGGAAAGTTTTACGTTAGAAGCAAACTCTAGTCTCAGAGGTGGTCTATGTTTATAAAAATAGATTATTACTGATCTTGAAATAGCCACAACGAGATTATTCCACCGATAACATAAACAAGACTGATTGTAGATAGCATATCTAGAATTTGGTGAGTGGTGTTGAAAATCTAAATATTTATAAACTTTCCAGATGGTTACTGCGCCTCTCATCATGCGTAGAGTGTTGGAGAGAAAGCTAGTTATGGCTCTGTAATAAACGCAATATACCAATATTACACAAGGAGCTGACTCATTGACGTCAAAAAAGCAAAACTATTTGAATCTTCCATCATTTCTACTTATGTCACCGGTCAATACATCTTGCGTTCCTTGAGCCTTCATCGGTAAATTTAAGACAAATATATTTAAGAAAAAATATATAGGTGTAAGAATTTGCAACATGTTCTCGCCTGGACCTTTTAATTCTATATGGTTTTTAATTTTTTTAAAAGATATCTAGTTTCTGTTAGTTTTTTTTTTTTTTATAAATAGAAATGTTTTAATTGTTAACGCGAGGGCGTTTCGCGTAGTTTGACACGCACTAACTTTGTTGGTGTTGGTCTGATCGGAAACAAGATAACAGTTTCCTGATCAGAAATTAAAGGGAGAATATTTTTTGTTAAATAACATTTGTCGTTTGAAAAGTCATGTTTGAAACCCCAATATTTTCTCAACTCAAAGAACATAAAGGCATCAATGGTCAAAAGGGCAACCTCTAAAACATGTTCCATGTTATTCTTTCTTTAACCGACAGAGTCTATGGGTCCTTTAATTTTTTTTTTGTCGTTTTTATTAAACACCTTTGTAACATTAAAAGCAATTTTTTTTTTTTTTTTTTTTTTTTTTTTTTTTTTTTTTTTTTTTTTTTTTTTTTTTTTTTTTTTTTTTTAATCTCTAAGAAGTATATTGTTTTCTTCTTCAAAATTTTGTTTAAATACATCTTTTTCTTGAACCATTTATACAGGAAAAAAATCCTAAAGAAAAATTTCTTGTGTTTATGAGTTATATTTCCAAGTAATCACACGCTTTTTTCTTTATGTTTTTTTTTTTTATACAATAGATAGTTTTCCACTTTGGATTGACCCTTGTACCATTAGAGTAGAAGAGTTATTTTATTGACCATGTAAATGACACTGACACGGTGTGTTAACACCAAGAGATAGTTTTAAAAGGTAAATTTATAATGATTTATAATGTAGCTTAATCGAAATTAGAATTGTATTGTTTTGATGTTTAAGAATGATTATAGTGATTTGAGAATACTGTTTCAGTCTGATGATGGGACCTTGTTTCCCGTGAATAAAGAGGAGTAAATGTTTTTATAATACTTTTAATTATCTACATACTCCTTCATTGAAGAATATATTAAAACCAATTTTTTTTTTTTTTTTTTTTTTTTTTTTTTTTTTTTTTTTTTTTTTTTTTTTTTTTTTTTTTTTTTTTTTTTTTTTTTTTTTTTTTTTAAATCTCTTAAAAGTATATTGTTTTCTTCTTCAAAATTTTGTTAACACACATCTTTTTCTTGAACTATTTATACAGGAAAAAAATCCTAAAGAAAAATTTCTAGTGTTTATGAGTTATATTTACAAGTAAAATCACACAATTTTTTCTTTATGTTTTTTTTTTTTATACAATAGATAGTTTTCCACTTTGGAAAAAAAATTGCTCGACTGATGAAAATCTAAACAACAATAAAATAGGGCGAGAAAAAAAAGAAAGAAATAAAAGCATCAAACAAGTAAATAAATAAATAAGCGAATCAAAACAGAAGCAAAATGCATTAAACCAGAAATAAACAAAATTATATTACTTACAAATTATTTACTGATATTAGTGCATGTAAAATAATCAGAGTTGGCTAACTATTCAATCATTATTCTATAATAAAAACAAACATACTTACGCAACATAATTGACACAGAAAAATTATAACATACAATTATTTTTTAAAAACAATAAAACAATACAATCAGATCGTTCTGTAACGACGTTTTATCTATGAATGAGAGTTCACCTTCAACGAAGTTCGAGGGTTGTAAGTAGCAGTTATTACTTAAGATTATAGTGGTCTGTCACATGTAGTATAAACATTATTATTTTTTTTTTTTTAACGTTGTTCGTTTTTTAAAAATATTAAACTTTTATCTTCGATAATTTTTGTTAGGAACTTATTCATGGATGACGTATAGGTGTTTAGTTTTCACATACTGCTGATCTAATGAGGCAAAGAAATGTAAAAATTAAATTTAAAGCGTTTATCCTTGTGTTATGAGATTTTTTTTGTTGTTTATTCTGTTACAAAGATTCGAAAAAAAGGTGAGATAAAGTTATTTGAATAACAGGATTGATAGTAGTGAGCTCCGTTTTTACAGTTATAAATAAATAAGAAATTTATTTGCAAAATCAAATTTAATATATAATAGGAAATAAAGTGAATCCAAGATTAAAAATAAAAATCAAAATATAAAAAATTACGGGTATTTTTTGCAGCACTACTGTAAATCACTTATTAACAAAAACATTCCTTTTTTTCTCTTGTTATGATTACTGATAAATATCTTTACTTAGTAATAACCTTAGTTTAAAATAAAGAAATAGATTTGTTTTCAACAATAATAATTGCAACTGACAACATTGACACATTTACTTTAAATTAATGTAAACAATAAAAACTGAACCCCAATAAAATTATACTCAACTCATGAAGGAGGCTAGTAGTCTCTTATATTTCTCATTATAACTCCAAAGAGATCTTCATTTTCGTGCCTTCTATACCAAAGAAATTCGCAGAGGTGAGAATCATTGTCCTGTGTGTTCCACTACAATGTTTTATAAAACAGTGATATGCTGTAGCCAAGTAAAAAAAAGACCCAAAATGACAAACCAATGAGTGAAATTAGGAACTTCCTATTCATATAGTTACATTTTTTTTCATATAATTCTGTACATTCTATATAAATAATATGTATACATCACATTGTACACATTCCGCAACAAAGAATGTGAAGCGATAGATATCTGATATCGCTAAATAAAAATACTTTCAAATAAATAAATACTGAAATTCAAATGAAATAATAATTGCATATCTGTCACTCACTCAGTGATGGCCAAAATTTAATCATAGCTAAAAATTTAATCATAACTATTTGACAACTTATTTCCTGGAATCAATCACCTAATTTAATAATGATTAAACATTTCAGACAACTAATCATTAGTTCACTAAAAAAGTATGTACTGAAAGATTTATTAATTATTAAATTAGGAGATTCATTCCCGGAAAACAGTTGTCAAATAGCTATGATTAAATTTTTATTGATTTTAGCTATGATTAAATTTCGCCTAACACTGCATCCACTATTATATAATTTTTTTTTTTAATCTATATTCGTATTCTATATTAAAGTCTATTCTATAGTCTAGTCCATTGATTATCAGTGGCAGTCTTTATGAAAAAAAAAAAAAAAAAAAACACAACTGATATTTCTTATGTAATAAAAATAATTGATATAATTGTTTATTTAACTTTTAGAGAAATATTCAATATTGAGGTCTATTCTTATTATATCAGAGATAGTAATTTAAAAAATAGAACCCATTTCACTTTTGCTTGATCAAGTATTTAATGATATTATTCAAATCTATTTGATATTGGTTGCTATTTTTAGTTTATCGAGAATGGTCTTTTAAATAATAATAAACAATATTAATATCGAATATTTCTATAAAAGTAAAATAAATCGATACCCGACTCGTGATATTTATATAGATTGTTTTTACAATAATAATCAAAGAATAGATACAAATATCGAATATTAATGCTCAATAAAAAAAATCGATACCTAAATGGGGGACAGTAATTAGATTATAATTTTTCTTTGGTGGTTATATTGTTATATTACTAAATGAGCAAATATGCAGTGTTCTCTTGACATATCGTCCCTACAACTGCCAAGTATCGAATGTGAAAAAACACATTTTTTGTATTACTATATCAATTTAGAACTGATATACATTTTAGCGAATTCTCAAATCTGAATTCGCTCTGTAAAGAGGAGGAATAACTCTGTCAAAGGGTCGATTATACCAACTATTTTATTATGCCAAAGCAATGTAACGAATCGATAAAGATCTTATGCAAAAACCGCGTATTTTCACATTCGATGCTTTGCAGTTGTAGGGGCGATATGACGGTTGGTTCTGTCAAATCAGACAAAAAATATTTTAAAGTTGTAACTCTTGTAGTTTCAATTTTTTCCGCTATGTCTATGGAGTCTCCCCTCTACATTGCTTAACACCCTGTGGTTTACTTGCGGTTATCATAGTCAAACATCAATAATATTTTCGTTAAAAACATTTTAATTACAAAGTTTTGACATAAAAATTTGTTTAAAAAAAAATTACTATATCATAACTTATGTATATTAAATAAAATATGCTAATATCTATATTATTTGTAAAATCAAAATATTGCAGTGCACACTTATACATAAGTACAAGCTCAAGTTTAAATAATTGTGTTGAAGAGGGAAATAATAAAAAGAGCACTTTTTAAGAATTTGATAAATATAAAGGAAAACACGTTATATAACTTAAAGTGGCTTAATTGATAGAAGGGTATGTCAGTTCGAACTGAAGTACAACATAAATCGGTGTCGAAATCTAACGTTTCTGATCCAGTGGCAGTTTATGTAATAAACTTTTTTTTCTTATTTTTCAAAACTTTGGAAGTTAGTTTCTCCAATCAAATCTGTGATTTCGGTGCAAAATGAAATAAAATTGTAAATGTTATTAACATAAATTGGTGGCGGGTCTGATTCAGAAGTCTGCTGAGGATTCAAATCATTGTTAGCGCTGGTTGAGGGTGTAGAAGTATTGATGGTTCCGAATAGGGGGCATCTTCCTCTAATTAGTCACCTGTGACAACGTCCATCATAATTGTATTAAAAAAAATGTAAACTTCAAAATTAAAATAGTAATTATAAAAATAATAACACAAATGAAAAATGATTACTTATATAAATAAGTTATTTAAATAATTATTTACAATTTTTACTGTTAACACATAATTTTTTTTTTTCCAAGCTCTATCTATTATAGGAATAGGATGCATTGAGGATTTTGTATGTAGGAGGATTTGAGGAAATGTATGTTGTTGTCATGAGGAGAGGGTTTCTTGAAACATTATATTTAGGTGATGGGGTTTATCTAAATCTTGTAGTGGGGCAAACATAAGACTAAACTATTTACACTTACAACTAAAGAAAATGTCCTTATGGTCACATTTCTGACCAGTGCCCATTGTGCTCTGATTAGCTCGTTTGAGTGTCTTGGTTACGGTCCGGTCGTTAGTTGCCAACGGACCGGAGGTGGTGCTGGTGTCAAGGTTCTCAAAAGGGGGTTCGTCAGAAACTGAAGAGAGTCCAGAAACTTGACATGTCGGCGCTGGATGAATTCCGGGACCGTTGGAAGATTGAAGATCTCGTGGAGGTCTTCTGGCTTCTTTTTCTTCAGGGAGGTTGTTGTTACCATATTCTTAAGCATAGAGTCCTGGAATCGCTGCAGATGTCGTCTAGTTCAGTCAGAAATCCGGGTGAGAAGAGTGGCACCATACAGGAGGGTAGGCCTCACCATGCTTTTGTAATGCATATTTTGAGTCTGAGGGAAAGTGCTGGAGAGGATAGGAGGTGGTGGAGACGATAGGATCTTTTTCTTACTTTGCGGGGCGCCCTGTAAAAGTGAGCTGAGAATTTAAATTACTAAATGCGAATATGTCGGATAAGCAGATAAATACACAATTACAGTTAAAAATATGTATTTACAGAAAAATATGCAAAATTAAATTAAATCAAATCGATTCCAAATGCTTCAAAGAATATGCATTTCGATATTAGATCTTTTAGATGGCTAGGAGAAATATGCAAATGCACATATAATTATAACTTTTGAATCGTCCTTAAAGAAATTATTTGTTTTACAAATGGGAGTTTATTGCTTCTACATGATTTTGCTTTTAGCTGTAGCAGATATTCTGTGAAATCGATCTTAACATGCTGAGGGTAGAATAAACCCAAGCCACTGTCCATCACCTGACACCGAAGCCCGCTCACTATCTCTCCCTCCACTAATTTCCTCTGTAGGATGCAGGATCTCACCAGCTCTGCAAAAACAAAAATATCATAGCATTCAAAATTTTTTTCTTTATATTATTAAAAATTATATATTAGCTGTAATTAATATTTGGCGTATGCTTAAGCAATAAGCAAATGTGATGGCTAGTTTGTATATAAATACTTTCCCTAGCCATCTAAAAGATCTATCAAAATGCATTTTTTTGAGGCATTTGGATTCAATTTGATTTAATTTTATTTTTCATATGGAAGTAATGAACTCAGTTAAGTCTCAGGCTTAGTGAAAGCGTCCTGATAAGACGGCTAGTCGGATTGAAAGGGTGAGTACTAAACTAAACATTTTTCACTTCTGAAAATTTGTTTCTATATATTTCCTTTTAATAATAGATCGAGGTCAGATAATTAATAAATCTATCTTATATTATTTTTAAACTGACAAATCTTAGTCAGTTTCAAGTTTACCTACATAAAACTGGATTATAGATTCTTATTTTGAATCATATTTATAAGAATACTACCAGTCTCCGTCGCTGTTCCACCCACTTTTATAAGTAAAGAAATACGATAATTTTAATTAGTTTATCGATGCAAATCTTGTATTGTAGCTATTCTCAACTGAAATTTCGTGTGATTTATGTTTTTATTTTATCAAGACATAAATGGCGCGACCCCATTCTAAAGAAATCTCAAAGGATTTTGGTGAGATTATCTTTTGAATGGAAATGTCAGCCCACAGGGTTCTTAATCTTGAAATGCCAACTGAAATTCTTTCCCTTTTACTTTCAAGGAAACACAATTTGTAAGTAAATATTTTATGCAGAAAATGAGTTACAATTATTTTCATAGAGATGAATACATAAATTAAAATGTACCAATAGCATATATAGACTAACTAATTAAAGAAAAATTATAGAAAGTAAATAAAATATACTTTATGGAAAAAATGAAATATTTGAAGGACCAGGAGGAAAACCGGTACTATAATACTATAATTCATAATTATTGTACACACAAAAATCGAAAAAAAAGAAACAAAATTAAAGTTTCCCTTAAGCCTGTCGGTTAATAAAAGAATGAAGTCGAACATGTCTAGGGTTTTTTTTTTTTTTTGTTTTTGTTTTTTTTGGCTTACCTGTGTTTCATTTGTCTGTAGGATTGAACCAATATAGCTTCTAAATGGCAGGTACTAGCAACAAATGTTATATGACAAACAAATATTCACAATTTGATTCCTGATAAGTGGACAAATTTTCCATCCGGGCAACTGTAACAGAGCTAGAGCGTATCAACTTAAAAATCGTGGTTTCAAAAGTGACTTTTTCATTCAAACCAAAATAAAGATTAAACGGAATGTCCTAGTGGCAAATGTTATATAACAAAAATATTTTCCATTTAATTTCTAATTAGAAAAATGTCGGCAAATGTCCGATCCGAGCAACACCAACAGAACTAGACCGTGGCAAAATACGCTTAACACCCTAGCTTTCCATAAAAACGTATCACTTTTGACCAACTAGGCCAAGGGTAAAACATGTTTCATGTTAAAAAAAAAAAAAAAAAAATCATCAAATAAAACAATTACAATATAAAAGAGCTGCTGTTCTAAACATATAAAATTTTCCTGAACGTTATATTGGCTGGGTGTGCCCAAACATAATAACTCTTTACTGAAAAAAAAGGCCTGTAATTCAGTTTTCCCAGCTAACAATTAACTTATAATTAACGATGGTGTTGAAAGTTGGTAGGTAGTGACATGGGAAAATATTAATTTAATCTGCCGACGTTTTAACCTACGACGAAAGCAATAATAATGGCTAAAAGGAAAAAAAAGATAAGATAAAAAGCTTAATTTTAGACGAATCAGAAATTAGTATGAAAACTAAAAAAAAAAAAAAAAAAAAAAAAAAAAAAAAAAAAAAAAAAAAAAAAAAAAAAATAAAAAAAAAAAAAAAAAAAAAAAAAAAAAAAAAAAAAAAAAAAAAAAAAAATAATGATAATAAAAAATATGAAAATAAATAAATAAATTAAAAATTTTGTTTTTATAATCAAATCTTATAAAAACAAAATGTTTTATTAGTTCCACATCAATTAAGGATCAGGTTTTGGTTTTAAACATTGAAATGTGGTGACACATTATCTTGGTAAAAAAAATGTTTTAAAAGAAATAATCTTAATTTTCAAATAATGGTTCGAGGATATCTTGAATTTTAAATTCAGTTTTTCTCAAAATGGACAAGATTATGCAAACATGTATTTTTAAAGTATTTATGTGAATTTGTGAAATGAAAATAAGCTTTATTCTAGGGCCATTTTCCCCTTTAAGAATAATTATAACGAACATAATAATGGCGGCCTAGCTGCCCTACATAAAGTTAAGGACATAATGCGAATAAAAGGCCACATCATTAGAACTAAATTTTTGTATTTGAAATTAATTACACATTATAAATATTGCAAGAAAAACAAAGTAGATCTTAGGGTAAAAAAAAGTAAAAATAAGTTAATAAATTAAAATTTATATCGGAAATATCATGATTAATCAAATATATAAAATACTGCATAAACTCGCAGATATTATGTAATATCGCGAAACGGAGTTTCACGAAATATTTGGTGTCAAGTGTGACATAAGAACCTGTCAAGATAATATCAGACGTCGTCTTCCAGACAAGTAAAGGGCTCCATTACGTGCACTAGGCACCTCCCACTCTAATCAAGATATTTCAATATATATCTTTGTAAGAGAGGAGAAAAAGTTGTAACCTAATAGTATTCACTGGGATATGTATGTTTATAATTCCGCAACAGATGACACTATGAACGTAAGGTGACCAGGATATACTGTTTGCTCCATAACTATAAAACCACATAATTGTGGTAAATATTAGAAACGAAATTTTTATTTATAATAAATTATGTTTATATAATATAGTATAATGTTTTTAACAAGTATATAAAATTAAATAGTCATTCTATTAAAAATATTTTTCATATGAGAAGT
The DNA here is from genome assembly GCA_003667255.2 of Euschistus heros. Classification (NCBI taxonomy): domain Eukaryota; kingdom Metazoa; phylum Arthropoda; class Insecta; order Hemiptera; family Pentatomidae; genus Euschistus; species Euschistus heros. Next base: position 606,417 of record RCWM02000100.1, read on the forward strand.
TGAATTCTAAAAACAGCCAGTTGAAAGTAGCCATACAAAAAATAAGATTTCTTCCTAATCCAGCCAGACCTTTATCGACCATCTTTAAAACATTTATAAAAATGGACTTTTGACTGGTTTTGAAATTCTTAAGAATAAAATTTTTAAGAAATAACCAAAATCACTTTAGTAGTAACTATATTTTTTTAATTCTTCACTATTCTTTTTATTTTTTAACTCGCATTTTTTTAAGATCTTTCACATTCTCATATTAGTCTTTTTATTATCGTACAGTTATTTGGATCATCATCTGGCGATGACACGCAATTCCTTTTCAACTGTATTGAGATCTAAGAAACAAACAGGCCATGAGAAAGAAATGGGATAATATGACCAAGTTTTTGTTGTTGTTTTTTTTGTGAACCGCAGTATTGCTCAGTTGGAAAGTCAATTTTCCTTGATTTTTTTCGTGAAGAAAAGGCAACAAATGATTTCCTAGTACATTTGTGCGCTCTGCACTGTTCATATTGGTAGAGGGGGATACTAAATTCGGCACTTTAACTAAGCGAAATGCTCAGTATACCATTACACCCTCTTGCCAATATTCCTCTAAGAAGAATTTCCACAATATTCCCTATAAACCTCAGAACCATCTAAAAGATTTATTTATTTATTTCATTTGAATAAGTTACAGCTTTTCAACAGTGAAAATATTTTATTGCCTGAATTTCAAACTTTACAGATCTGGAGCTTCCCATCTGTTTTAGATTTCCGTTAACTGTAGAACTCGAAAGGCTCAGGGGAAGGTCCGTTTTGCTAAAACTTTTAAAAAGCTGCTTGAATAATAAACAATTTTTCATTCACAAAAAGCAGAAAGTTGTTTTGGTGCTACCATAACCTTTCAGTTTTTGTTTTTTGTTATTTTTAATTTTTTCACATGAATGAATAATCAGTTATTGTTATTGGTTGTAAACATTAAGAACTCCAGTTACAATGATTCAACGCTTCATGTGGAAAGATTTCAACACTTCAACTAATATGCCTCCATGAAAGTGAAAAAGAAGTATATCTCACATAAAAAAAAAAAGGTTATTCGAAATACATACCGATAGAAATATCGTATCGAAACATAAATAAATCTGGACAATTTTAAGTAAGCTCAGAAATAACCGTTAGGTAATGGGAACAGCATATTATTGATGAAAGGCGTGAATCTTCAAATAAAAATAAGAATAAAATGGAAAAAAATTTATAAAGCATAAAAAAAAAAAAAAAAAAAAAAGTGTTTTGGTGGGCAGTACACGGTAAAATAGAAGAATTGCACCAATTGTTTTTACTGATATTTTTCTTTGCGTATTAACATTGGCAGTGATACCCAAATCATGTAGTTAATAAAAATGGAAAAAAAAAATTAGATTTTATCCAACTGTATCAACTCAGACCAAGGCTGAGATGGCTGGACAACGTTCAGGATGACCTACGAAGACTTGTAGTGAATGGTTGGAGGAGGAAGGGGGAAGACAGATAGGAGTGGCTGGCTGTACTTACAATTAGTGCAGCCAAGGTCCGACTAGGACTGTAGCGCTCAATAATAAATAAATTTAAAAAAATCAAACGTAGATTTTAAAAAATATGTAATAATATTAACGTAGGTATGTCTTTTGACTGGGAATCTATGCTGTTTTGTGTAACTTTTTTAAACTATAAAAATGTAACATTTTGACACGTTCTTACTCTGTTAGTGTTGCTCGGATCGGAAATTTGCCGACAGTTTCCTAATCAAAACATTAGGAATTTTCCCAATTCCCAAAATACAGAAATGTAATGGAAAATTTGTCTTGTTTTAAACATTTGTTGCCAGTACCTACCGTTTAGGACCAATAGCTACATTGGTTTGAATGAAAAAAGTCACGATTAAAACCCCTATTTTCTGTCAACTTTGCTCATTTCTTACAATCATTATTTGTTAATTTAATTTAATAATTAATTAAAGTTGTTTGATCCTTTCAATTCTGAAATGCAAATTGAGAAAAGCAGTAGATTAACGACAGACATATCAATGATCTATTTTTTTTCCCCTGTAAGGAAGAAATTGAGTTTTTTTTTTCTCACATATTTGAAAATAATTTACATCGTTAATATTATAAAGTATGCATAATTAAAGGGTAATTAATAATATCCCACTATGCTATGGACCTAAGTCGTTGGCTGAAGAAAATGCTCTGTAATTAATTGATGAAGTTTGGGGCATAGTTAAACACATAAGGTTTGGCAGGTCAGGTATAAGAGACAGTAGTTCCATCCATTTACTAAAGGCTATGGCCTGCCTATAAGCTGGATAGTAGAACAATGACATTTAACTTATTCCATAGTTCTTTCAAATTTCTTACTCTATTTTTTTGTATTTAAATCTAATATTACTATTATCTACTATTATATTATAGAGTTAATATAATTATAGTGTTATTATAAAATTAAAGGCAGGTTGTGGATATTATTAGTAGATTTTAATCCACTTAAAAATTATAATTATTTTGAAAGGCATTAAGTAAACTTCAAGAAGACATTGATAACATCAACCGCTGGGCAGTGAAGAATAAGATACTCCAGAATCCGAATAACACTAAGCTCTTCACTTCTATCCCATTGATTTACCTCAGTAATCTTCTCATTCAGCTTCAAAACTCTATTAAAAATTTAGAAGCTACCTTCAATCAACACCTATCCTGGAACAACTATATCGTCCAATTTTCTAAAAAAATCCTTCCCTCTATAGATTTCGATATTCCTTTCCCCAAAATACCCGTCCACTTCTAGTGCCTTCTCTTATTTTCCCTTGCTTTGAATTCGGTTACTTGGTTTATAGGGGACTGCCTGGTGATTTCGGGATGAAGCAAAAGGGACTGATAAACTGTATCATTAGATTAATCTTCGGGATCCCCGGGCGGTCATATACTAAATGCTAATATTATGAGCTTGGGTGTCTTTTTTCTAAACTCCGACGGTAATACTTTCAGGGTACTTTCCTGTACCAACTTCTAACAACAAAAAAACTTTTCTAAATTCTTGACCTATTAACTCTGCTTTCTTCTATCCACCTTCTAAACACAAGTTCCCAACCTTTTACCCTGTATACCCCCGCACATAAAACTGCTTCCTTTGAAAAATCCTTCATCATTCGGGCTACCTACCTCTTTCTGGAATTCCCTATCCACTGCTACTCGTAAAGCTGCTTCCCTTTCTTCCTTTAAAAATAGTTTATTTTTCCACCTTTTAGTCAATCAATCTTCCGCGAATATGTTAAATATTTAGAATTATTTTATTTTTCCAAATTAAGATTTATTTTGTTATTATTTATTTTTCCGGTCGCTATTATATACCGTTATTAGTTAAGTATTTAATTTGTAAATAATACGGCCAGACAAATGTACCTGTAATAGTGCATTATTATTATTCTTAGGGAGCAGCAAGTCCCAGAATAAAGTTTATTTTTCATTTCATTTTATTTTAATCTCTCGATTCCTCTCATATGCCTTTTCCCTTCTCTAAGTTGAAACTGAAACATAGAAGCATATCAATAACGATAAAAGGTTATACTCTTTACTAACACCAAAGTAATTGATCAACGTAAAAAAAAAAAATGAAGGTAATATTAAAACCTTTAAAAGATTTCTAAGCAAATGAGTTATTTGGAAAAAAGAATTGACCAGGATTTTTTCTGGATTTTTAAAAAGAGGAAACACTAACCAATTTTTTTCTGAAGAATAACTTAGTGTTAACCAAACACATCGGTGGCTATCTTTTTAAACATGGAATTTATTATTAGAAATTGAAGGGTTTCCTGCAAAAACGAGGTACAGTAGAAACTCCATAATTCGTCATGAGTGGGGGAGAGGAGGTGACGAAATAACGGAAATGACTATAGAATTTTGCTGGTAAAGTGACAAAAAAGCATTTTAAACTATATAATTGTATATTTTTTTTTTTTTTTTTTTTTTGCAATTTATTGAATAAATAAACGAACAGATGAACATTTTACACATTGGACCTGAGTGAAAATGACAAAAAACACAAAAAAAGCTAAAAACTTGCCACATCCCATCAGGTGTGAAATATCTGATACTAGCTTTATTTTGAGCACTCAGCACTTGTTCTATAATTCCGTTGTTTTTTAAAATTTCATATCCTACATCCGTACTATCCATGTTTATTAACCAACTGCTTACCTCTAGCTTATCTTTTCTCATTTTATAACCTGGAGCAAAAGTTGCAGAGCCAGATGCGAGTGTTTTTGAAGGAGGAGCTTTCCAGTATTAACTGATTCCGGGAATTCGTCAACTGCACTGGAGGGATTGACTCCGGGCTTGTTTATTTCGTTTTCGTTTTATCTCTTACAACAATCTATGGAGGGATCGACTCCGGGCTTGTTTTATTTGTTTTTTTGTTTGTTTTTTTTCAATCAAATGATTTACAAAATGTATAAATATAGGCATATTTTTTAGTGGCAAACCAAAAATGAGGCGGTTTAAAGATTAAATAAGTAGCTTGGGGAAAAAATGAATTACATATGTATTAAATTTTGTTATCTATAGTAGCCAATTTAAAAATAAAAAAAAAATAAAAAAATTAACCTGACGAATTACAGAATAAGTCGAATTATCGAGTGACGAAATAACGAGTTTCCACTGTAGCTCTATTTTACCGGATATTGGAACTTAAGATATATAGCTTAAATATGAATATTTGTTTTGTTGGATGACTTAGCTCCAATTTTTAGTCATGATGTGAATTATAAGATGGGACTGTTTGTTCATTTCATGTTTGTTCATTTTTCAAACTAATTTTTGTATTTTTTCTAAAAAAATTGATAAGTGGAGCTACTTTTTTGCAGCACATCCTTCATTATATTTATTCATTTTAATATAAACCTTCATAAATATTTTTCATCAATATTATTGATATCTGATTCGTCAATAATCTCGCTAAGCCTTTACTGCCTAACTTCTATCTACCGATTTTTTTTTTTTTCTAAATACTTTTCTAAAAGTCTATTTTCTCAATGATACTCTAAAATTTTGAATCCTTTGATCATCGTCTATCTTAAAATATTATTTTTAAAATATTGGATGCTTTCTTTATAATTTCCAGAATAATATCCTTCCATAAGTCTTCATCTCATTACTGCTGAGATTGGTATTAAGGGTTCCAGATTCTTGGAAAGGTCTCTTTGTGCTAGATTAATTTTGAAGGTGAATTGAAAAACCTCTCCTCCCTCCTCCAGTTTATTTATGTCATTAAATGATTTCTAAAACTATTCGACCAGAACATTTTTGGCCATCTTATATTATATTAATTGAATTAATAAATTTTATTTAAAAGCTTAAGCTGTACTATCATCTCTATTTTATCTTAATTAATAATGAAGCAAACTAACTTTACTAGAGAACTTCAAGCAAAATTAAGAGAGGCTAGAGAGGAATGGAGCCAAACTCTTTGAGAGGTTCTCGAAATTTACTTGTCTTTCATCTCAGGTCGGATTAAGCTACTAACGTGAGGAAACTGCTGTTATTTTAATTAGAGCAGGATAATGACAAGAAGAAAATATTTTACAAAAACCACAATTCGTCCATTATTTGCACGTAGCCTGGAAAACTCGGCGCGGACCAACTGTTTTAATTTTAACATCTCAAAAATGCTTTAAAATATTCTTAAAAGAAACAACGTGATTTTTAATAGTCAACGCGTAGATTATCGTGTTGTCCGGAATATGTTTTAAAAATACATAATAACTAAAAAATAAATAATCAAAAACTTTTTTATTTATCAAAATATGATCCATTTTAATTAATTAATGTAAACGTGTTGGCTCCTCTGAATATAATTTTTAATTCTGATTATTAACCATTTTTAATTTTTTTCCGACTTTTAGGCAATATTTCTTTTCGATTAAAAAGATGTACATGTCCTTAAAAACTAGTATTTGGTATGCCAAAGATCTGGAAGGCTGGTTTCGACAGAAACTCATAATTAAGCTTCAACTATTTCATAACGACAACTTTAGTTCAATTTCTTGTGTTACTGCTTCATGTTTCTCCAGTAGCCTTAATGCGGATATTTGATCAATACATGATCTCCCTGCAGTAAATTCACGTTGGTTTTCTGAGCCATTAAATTCCTTTTCTAACCGCTTTCTTATGATTCTCCTCAGGAGTTTTGTAAAGGGGTAAGTTACAGAGATTCCTCTGTAATTTATGCACTGTTTTCTGTTACTTTTTTTTTTTTATAAATTGGATTGAGACACCCAAGCTCCTTCTGGTATCGGTTAACCTCATAAAAATCCCTCTTGACTACTACCTACTTTTTTGATACTACTTTTCTTTTCTTTTATATTATTTTATAGTTTTCTTATGAATTATTGTCCTTCTTATTTAGCTATTCTCTCTTCTTTTTAATTATTTCTTGGAGGTCGTAGGACATCCATTTTTATCTTTTCTGGTTCCTAATACTTCTCTTTTTATATATTCATAAATACCCTCAGTTGTCCTCTCATTATTGCCATATAAGGCTTAATCTTACCTCCTTTGACACATTCATCTATGCTTTTATCCAGCAACAACTGGATTTCCTCATACTAGTCATAATTCCAGATGTGTACCTCTTTCTGCAAGAGAAACTTATTTTCACTTTTAGAAAATAATGATCTGAACCTCACTCTATTACTTTGTAAAATCTCGTATCGTTTATCATCAAGGATGGGCGTTGCTATGTAATTACAGAGTCAATGATAGAATACAGAATATAGAATATAGAAGTTCCTTGTTGGTTGATGCCACGTATATTTATGGATATTTCGATGTTAGATAAATGTATTATTTATTTTGAGATCTGGATTTTCACACACCATTATAAATCTAATTCTGATATTCACTACGTCATCTCCAAACTGGTCTATGATTTTACTTTCAAAAGCATTTCCAACTCTGCTGTTCAGATCCACCATAAATATAATTTATTTTCTTTTGTGGATCCTCTTAATTTCACGATAGACTTCATGGGCATAGCAATATACCCATTAATGACATGGCCACGACTGACATACCTGGAAATACTCTCAGAAGGCTTAAATAAGGTGGATGATAGATTTCCTCAAATAAATCTTTTTTTTTTTCTTTTTTTCAATCCAAGCCAGGAGGAGCATTTTTGAGTGCTGGTATCTGTTATTACAAGATCAGTAAATTCACTTATTGTTATTCCAGTAACAGATGGGAATGAAAAGTTGAAGGAGAGGAGGGAAAAAAAAACCGTATACAATATAATAAAAGTTATATACAGCAAAATTTGCAATGATAGAAAAAATGTTTATAAAGTGTTTTGAACAGTATTGTGTCTGCAGTGCAGTGTTTTAGGAAGTACATACTATAAAATATTGCAAATACTCATTGCCTGTTGATGTTGACAATAACTGAATTTAAGATAATGCACAAAAAGTACTTATTGGTTAGTGTATCATCTCGTTTTCGTTTGTTAAGTTCGCACCTTTGGCAATCCATATCGATAGAACTCGATTTAAAACAATTATAGATGCTATTTAAAACAATTGTCGAAAACACTCAACCCTTTCTGTATATTTTTAATTACAAACTCTAGTACAAAACATGTGGCAAACAGTTTTAAGAATGTTAAACTGAATATTCAATAATAGTTTGACATGAGACATCGTTTCCGTTACATGTTCCGCGATTCATTCTTATGAAGAAGCTTTACTTAAAAAATGATGAAAATAAACCATAAATCACAATAAGACATGAACTGAAATGTAATGCGATCTGAGCAGAAATAGTATAATCGTTGTGGGCAGAGCCAGCCAAGGGGAGGACAACAGAGGACAATAAGCTCCAGGGACAAGGCATTGCCATTTGAATTAGGGGTCCCCTGATTCAAAGGGCTGCTGCCTGAATGTGACCAATAGACCGTTCGTTATTCTACGGATCATTTGAAGGGTCGAGTAACTGTTGCTAATTCGAAAATTTGATTTAAAGAAACTCTGACGTATCAATTTTATGATAAGACAATATTTTAATTCCGGAATATATCGAGTCAGTTGTAGGAGGGACTTGGCTATTAACCTAATTAGAAACTAAACGTACCGTAACTTTTGACCATCTAATGACCTTCGTTTTAATAAACAACCGACCAAAATTTCAGAGATATGAAAACTTGAATATAGATAGAAACCTGTTAGATTTATGAATTAGAAAACCAAGCATAAGAGGTATTTACTGGTATTCAGAATCACTCAAGAAGTTAATAAAAATAATAATAATAATATTAAACTTTATTGGCATCTATTTAGACAAAAGCCTCTCCCATAGGAGGAACAAAATAGGAGGAAGTCGGCTACAGCCAACAGAAACAAAAAACTATACATACAAATTACAACACAGAAAATAAAACAAAAAACATAATCTAATAAACAAAAAACTTATAAACAGTACGAGAAATTACTGAAGAAATTAATTTCTTAGATATTGTTGATAACTTTCTTCCATCTGGTTCTGTTCCTCGCCACACGCCCCGCCTATTGTCGCCTACATATGGTCATATCTATCTTTGGGGTCGACGGCCGTTACAATGAGCTTGGGATTTTCGACGGCAATACTTTCCCGGCACTTTCCTATTCCAATCATTAAAAACCAATAAACCTTCCTATATCCTAGACCTAATCACTCTGCCTTCCTCCATTCACCACCTGAATACAAGATCCCAACCTTTCAACCTATATACCCCCTCACACAGAACTGCCTCTTTTGAAAAATCCTTCGTTATCCGTGCTACCTCTTTTTGGAATTCCTTACCAATCCATTTTCGTAAAGCCTCTTCCTTAACTTCTTTTAAACATCTAATATTTATCCATCTCCTCGATCTTCAATCTTCTACAAAAATGTAAATAATATGTAACTGTACATAAGTGTGTTAAAAATTTTACTGTTAATTGTTTTTTTATTTATTTTTATTTTTATTTTTTTTACTTACTTAATTGTAATACTGATGTGCTGATTTAACTAATCTCAGCCAGACAATTGTACCTTTTATTGTGCACTTTAATTATTCTTAGGGGACAGTCTGTCCCAGAATATTTCTCCTCGTCTCTCCTCGTCTTCTCTCTGGATCCACTCAGTGTATGCCTTAGACCATCTCTCGTCCTTCTTCCTTGTCAAATGTACTGAACAATTTCATTTCAACCGATGAGCTTCGACCCTTAGGCCTTAAACATTAACTTTACGAAGAATATATTCATTTTTAATTTTCTCTTTCTACGTAATTTCCATTAGGCTCCTCAAAAGTTTCATCTGTATGACATTTAATCTACGTTCATGTTTTTTGGTTAATGTCCAAGTTTAGGACCCTTAGTAGGATATACGCATGTTGTAAGGACCTTGGCTGTAAGTACTATTGCTAGGTTGCTTTGTAAAAATGTTTTTGAGTGACCAATAATTTTGAGAAGTTAATATAACCACTTAAATTTACTAATCACTTAACTTGCTTGCCACTTCATTCACGACAACCCTCTATGACACTGTTTTTGCCATAAACTTCAGTGGTCCTGTTTGAAGGTATTGACAAAGACATTTTTTTTATTTACCTCACTTATGACGGATTTATTTCTTTGAATTGTAAAATAATAATAAATGCTAGATTACATGTGTTGCTGTTTGTAACAAAAAAGTTCTGCTAGAAGTTAATGCAATCTCGCATCTTATGTTAGCGGCAGAAGTTCAGGGTGTTTTTGTCATTATATTGTGAATTTCTCTTCTCCTTTCAAAGAATGTTTTTGGCCTCCCACAGCTTCGTTTATTTAGAACTTAACCCATCACATTATTCTTTATTATGATGTTCTTAACGATACTGAGTTTCTTTTGTTTTTTCAAATCTTTTAAATTTATTAATACAGTAAAAAACAAACAAAATAACACTCTTGTAGAAGAGATCTCTTAGTTTGCCTTCTCGGCATATTAAGATTGGTTTTTCTCCTGATCCTTATGCCTTAGATGAATTGATGTCCTTTCCTTTCATGTCAAGTGAAGGAGGAAGCACTTCGCTGCCATAACGGAATTTTTTTTTTTTTACTATCCTCCATTTATTAACAAAAAATAAACAAGCAAAAAATAACCGGAAGGGAAAGATTTTGTTTTGCCTCACCGCAGCATACATAAAGAAATTTAACAACACGGATTCATAATAATACACAATTTTCTTGTGTTTCCTTATTTCATTAACACTGAAAAAATCAGAAAATAATGTAAAATAAGCTTATACATTCTTGTCTATGTGTATTTCAGACTAAAAAGAATAATAGTGTAAGCAAATTTGTCAAAACTTATTTGACCATTGATATTCATACTTTCAGTTTTTTCCCAATGCTGGCTCGGTGTATATAATGTTACCAAAATCAATAGTTGAATACTATTTTTTTTTTTTAATAAATTTACTATAAAATAATTAACCTTATATTTCTGAGATTTAAGAGGCGTGCCAAGACTTGACCCATTACATTCTATACAGTTATAAATATCAGTAAAAGAAATTTACAATTTTTTCTACTAAAAGTTACTTCGTAAATCATAATAATAATTTCGGTTACCAACGTTTCAGCTTCTTACGACTGATCACTGCTGTTAAAAAAACCAATGGGGTTAGTTGTGGGGAGGAACACAATATTTTTTCCTATGATCGCTGGAAAACTTAATATCTACTGAGTACAGAAAACATTGTAATCATAATTTTAATTTGTTTAATTACTTTAAATTTATTATTAAAAAATAAAAATTATAAATTATAAAAGACTTATATCTTTTAGAGTTTAGCCTGTGATAAATAGTTCGTGATAACCTAAAACTTTTTCATTAAGCTCGGTTGTAAGGTTAGGCACTGGCATTATCAGACTCTAAATCACATGTTTAATTTACTCAGTGAAAAATTACAGTGTTTTATTAGCGCGGTTATGAAGGGCTACCCCCTCTCCTCCCGAAGATATAATTAATGATAACAGCTCTCTGGTAATTAAAATGAATATTAAACTAAGGCTCTGATCTTTGCCAATATTTTTTTTCAATTTTATAAAACAAGAAATTCAAGAGAATTTTATAAATGTTTACAAAAAGTTTCATGTTTATTATCTGAAACTTTTTCTGCCGTGTAAGTGTAACATTAAAAGCAGAGTCGGGCAATATTTTATCCTGATTGAATAATTGATAAATATTTCCTGAAATCAATTATCCATTTTAATCATGATTAAATATTTCAATTGATTTTCCAGTAAACCAAATCATTTATTATTTATAAAATGTACTGGAAGCTTTTATCATGATTAAATCAGATTATTTATTCATGGATATTAACTGTCAATTATTGATAAATAATTAAATTGTACCCAACTCTCATCAAAGGGCACAACAAGGTGGGCTTATAAAAATTCAGAATGACTTTGTAAAATAGTTTTTTTTTTTTTTTTCCCTTACACTTAGTAAATTAATATCTTACTTTTCAGTTATCATCAAAGTCGGTTTTAAGTCAATCTAAACCTTACATTATATATTTATATATGTAATTTAAAAACTGTTTGAATCGTTAATATGTTTCTAATAAAACATTTATGACCCGATCTGACAGGAAGATTTATAGTCACTTCAAGCCATTTTTTGCAGTTTTCGAAAATACTATGAGTTGAGGAGCTTTTTAATATAGAAAATAATGACGTCATTGAAATAGTGAGAGATCTACAACGCCACTTATTTATTTGTACCTTGTAAAAAGTGCTGAAATCTGTTTGGCGAATTCAGTTTAAGCAAGTTGAATGTCGCTCATACAATGAAGTATTCAGCCCATTAATGTTTGCTAATCTATGAGCATTTAGTAGAAATAAATGTATGTTTCTTTTATTTAAACAATGCATTAAACATAGAAACAATATTTTATTAATCATTGTGTAGATTTTTATTTAGTATATATGTATATTAATATATTATTAAATAATTAGATTACTTCGCCCGCTCTCATAAATAAAGAGATTAAATCATTTCAACTAACTATAGTATTTTTATTTATTTATCGATAAAATCTTGTATTGTCAATCTGAAGATGGGCTTACGATTTGTTAATTTTAATAGCAATAGAAACTTTATTTGGAAATTTTAATCGTTTGAAATAAAATTGTAGATCAGTAGGAATCATTGGGATTTTAGGATTAAGTGAGATTTCTCTGATCGCTGGTCTAGTAAGAATTACTGCCTCAATGATATTTTCACGGATAACAATAATTTTGACCATAGTACTTGTGCATAGTTTAGGTGGTTTGAGGACACATATAAACATAATTGGACATCTAATTTTTAATATTAATGTATGAATTTTTTAATATCCAGATGGGGACAACGAATATTTACTACTTTTTTAGCGATATATCGGTCGATTTTCCAACTTTGCTGGGATCAACATGTCTCACCATATGTTAATATATTTTTTAATAACAATTTAATTTTAAAAAGTAAATATTATCAATATTAAGTTCTAGATAACGCTGTACCATTGTAACCTCTCATTTAGAACGGCGTACGCCACCTATAGGTCAATTTTCAAACTTCAGTGTTATCCACGAACTTTCGCTATTTTAATAACAAATTAATTGAAAATTAGTAAATTTTATTATTGCTAAACCTTTCTGGAACTACAAAGATGTTTTGGTTAAAATTTGGTACAGATTGGTTCCTTAGTTTTCGCGGTTAGTGATCACTAACAAAAAACGGCTACTTTATGTAATAGTATAGATTACACTTTGATATGCAGGGTGATTTCTTCTTAGTGTAACAAAAAAAAAAAACATTGAGTGAAACTAGACTAAAAATTAAGATAAATACCGCCGACCATACATTTCTATTCCAATCTTTTGCTTTTCCAATATGATAATTCGAAATAATTTTTTAAGGAAAAGTTTTTTTTTTCCTAAATGCTGTAATATCTCTACTTTTCTCACATTAAATTTTACAACATTTCTCAGTTTGACTACATTTTCGGTTTAAGCATTAATTTTCCTTTATCCCAGAGCGCATGTAATCGTGATTTTTACTAACTTAGAACCTCAAGAACAGCTCAATCTCCAACATACTTAGAAAAGGTAACGATTTTAAAGAATACTTCAAAGGTCACCATTCATAAAAAAAAAAAATTTCAAAGACAAACTCAAATCATTTTTCGCTTAAGTTTTCAAATTTAACCAGTTTTCGCATTTCACGGTCGAATTAATAACTCGGTATCGATTTCATGAAGAAGTTTACATTAAAAACCGGAAAAAGAAGGTGTTTTCATTTTGCATACAAATGAGGTACTTGAGTTAACAAAATAATTTGATTATCACTAATTGAAAATATGTATTTAATACAAAATAAACTCTTCATTGTAATATCAAGCAAATAAAAAGATTGATGTTAAAGTAAAATTTTAATTTAAAAAACTCTCAATATAGCACCGTGAGATCAAAGGAGTCCGTAATATTATTATATTTTCAAAATGTCTGTTGTTTCTAACACAGCTTCTTCTGTTGTTTTAACACAGCTTCTCTCTCTCTCTCTCGTTTCTAACCACACAGCTTCTTCCTCTCTCTCTCGCAGCCCCTACGGTCACTCCTAACTTCAAACGCTGCTGTATTTTGACGCCGCCCTCCAAAACCTTGTTTGTAAAACCTTAATGCTTTTCAATTCTGGATATGACCCTTTCACACTAAGAGAAAATCATCCTTTATATTTATATATAGCAGTAATGTCGATCTATCATAATTTACATTTTTTATTTGTCATTTACATTCTTTAACGCTCTTTTCATTCTTTTTCTTCCTTACTACTACTGCTCTGGGCCTAAAAGTGTCCCTTGGTATCTATAGACAGCTTCTGGTCATCCTATAATGCTTGCCACTGTATAAAATAAATGAATTCTTTCTCGCTATATAACTTCATAAGTATCGATGATAGGGAGATGCGTTTGGTTTGTGAGTAAGGCAGTGGCATCCTAACTCTCGAAACCTGGTTCGATTCTGGCTGAGGCTAATATTTATTTAATTTATATCAGCTGATGAGTGAATCAGAGGTCGGGCAGACCTATTTAGAACACACTCAGCTTGCATAAAGTGGGTACCCATCAACGGGGAAAACCTGGTGGTTGAGTGGTTTTTGGCTAGTTTTCCTCTTTTCGCACTATAGCTAGCCAGCAAACAGTAAAGCCATACCAAGTAATAAACCCTAGATCCTTCATGGATATACCAAAATGTGTGTTTTAATTTTAATTATCTATAATATTTGTAAATTGCTTTATTGGTGATGATTATATTGCTGTATCTCGTTATAAACTAACGATCTCATTGAAGACTGCTGAGAAAATTTTTCGCTGGAAAGCGAACCCCCCTCATCAACAACCTCTGCACGGCTCAAGCGGTCACGTCCGGTCCCACACGGTGTTTAGCCTGAATACAAGCTCACTATCTTTGTTTTGTTAGTAAGACCTGCTCATCACTGTCGCACTTAGTTCCTTCTTCAATGTTGATAACCATACCTTAGTTTTTTTTATTATTGTTAATCATTCCAATTGCCTTTTATTTTATTTTTAATCTTAAATTAATCACTCCAACTGCTAAATATATGTGTGTTTCTGTATGTTCACATTCAAAAAGTGAAGAATAACGCATATCATTCCATTTCAATGACTTGCTAAGCAACTTCATTCTGCAAGTTTAAAAAATAAATTTCCAATTAACCGATGTTCAATAAAACTAGAAAGATATCAAAAATAGTTCCATTGCCTTCTTTAACGCTTTGAACATCTGATTTAATTTAGGCTTAATACGATAGCTTACCTACGAAAATTATTTTTTGGATGTTCGGCAAATTAGAGATAAAGATTATTATCCCTAAAATATAAGCCCTTCAAGAACAATCGGCTATGTAGAGTCTTAATAGTTACACAATCTAAGCATTTTTTAAAGATGTCTGTGATTTTAAAATGAAACTGTAATGAGTTATCCTGTCGCATACATTTTTTGGCTTATAAAAATAGGAAAATTCAGGTTTTATTATCAATATCAAGCTGATAATAGCACAGTACCATTGTAACCGCTCTTGTGGAATGGCACTCGCCACCTAGCGGTCGATTTTCTGTGTGTGTATATATATGATATATAGTAGATACCAATAGCATATTTAACACTAACATTGGCATGATTATGAGAACAATATAGTCTCGAAAAGTAGCAAAAAGAAGTTGTTATTTTACTGACTGAATCTCAAGAACCTTATTAATCATCTAATAGTAACAGTCAAGAAATATATCCGTATATATATATATATACATTTATTAGAAAGATAACATGATATTATCTGTTCAAAGTAACATAAAATTTAACTATGTAACTTATGTTTTATCATTGTAAATAAATAAATAACATTATTTAATAGGTACGGATAGGGGGTCAAAAAAGTATTATTCCACATTCACTTTTTGTTAAATATCAGAAATAGAAAGGTCAATTATTTTATTATAAATTTATTTTTAAAAGTAGTATTTAAATTTTAAATTTAGTTGCATTATATACAGCGAATCAGAATCGAGAAAAAAAGTAAACTTAAAAGTATGAATAACAAAGGTCAAAAAATTATCACGCTTCAATAATAAGCTCTTCATTTTCATTACTTTGTGCTTTAATTCTTTTAGTCTGAAATATACACAAACAAAATGAATAAGTTCATTTTACACAATTTTCTGATTACTAAAGTGTTTAAAAAGTGAAGAAAACGCAAGAGATTTATGAATACGTGTGGTTAAATTAAGTTCTCGTGGATATAGTTGTTGTGAAATTGCATTAAAAATAATAATGAGATGTGTTCAGGT
Organism: Euschistus heros; assembly: GCA_003667255.2. NCBI lineage: Eukaryota > Metazoa > Arthropoda > Insecta > Hemiptera > Pentatomidae > Euschistus > Euschistus heros. Next base: position 622,326 of record RCWM02000100.1, read on the forward strand.
TTTAACAAACGACTCTCTGGGAGGACACAAACGTCTTATAAAAGGGAAAGGGGAAGAATTCACAATATAATGGCAACGTCATGAAAGCTTCATTGGAGGTCTTATAAATTCAAAAAATATGTTAGTATTAGGCGCTATAACATGAACAGCAGTACTGAAAATATGGGGAACAGGAACAAACATACCTTCCAGAAAAATAACGACCCGAATCATATTGCTGATAAAACAAATGAGCGGATGCTTTATAATGTTCGGAGACAAATCAAAACTCCTCCTCCAACCCCGCACTTTAATTCCATACAGAACTTATAGATTTTTAAAGCTGTAAAAGATAATAAGATAAGAACAGTTTCAGAGGAGGTCAGTGATAAAATTTCACCTAAAGTAACCCTGTAAGTTATTTCCTCAATGTTACGAAGACTACAGGTCATAAAAGGTGCAAATGTTTTGTTAACAAAGTATTAAACTTTCATAAAATTTAATATGATACTTATCAAAACTAACATGTCTTTTGAACTTAAAATTGATATTTAACTTTTTTAATTACAGTTTTTCTGTTTCAGTTAGCTATCTCTCTTATAATAATGAAAATAGTCTTTATTTATAAGCATATACAGATTCAACTTTCGCATTATTTACAATATTTATATACAACATTATGTATTTACAAATAGACCTTCCTTTCACGGAGATTAGAGTATTTTAGACGGCGACTAGCCGAACCTTAAATGTGAAGTTGCTGGGCATATACTCTTCCATAAATATACCTTTGAAATTATCACAATTAATTGTCTCCCAAAACTAAAGGTTGTATGCTACTTTTAAACTGATTAATTAACAAACAATAACACCTATAAACTTCTAAAATAACAGAAAAATGTAGGTGTGACAATCCTTTTTTGGCCCACTGTATATTAAATTCAATTAATGGTTTCAGTTAGGTTAAAAATGGTTCAGATGCTATTCGGGACGAAGTAAACTTAAAAAATTGGAAACAACAAAAACAAACGGTTTCTTAAAATTACTTTTCAATTTTATTTTTTTACTGATATTTTCCTAAAACGTTTTGTTTTAAGTAAAATATCTAACATGGGAAACTTTTGACGTATAATATACTTCTTCTACTTTACATAGTTATAGCACTAAAATAAAAAAAGGAAAATTCAGAAATATTGTTAACAAATTTACTTGTTAACTTGATCTGTTATTTTAATACTCCTCCTCATTTTACGATAAAATTTATAAAATATATGAATTTTTAAGATATAAAAACTTCAATGACCTTTCGTAAAACAATGCGTCCCTCAGTGACCATATGACACCGTGATGCTGCAAGAACAAAAGACTATTAGCGTAAGTTGTAGGAAGCTGGGCGAGTTTGCCACAGTTGGCTTTAGTAGGGTCCAATGTTGCCCAGGAGAGGGAAACCTTGTTAACAAATGTTTCGTGCTCGAGTTTAAACCAGCCCACGGTGTCATTTCAAAACTTTTGCCTCTTTATACCGGCCAGTTTTAATTCATTCTCTGGAAATGATGTATGTATGCTGAGGGTGTGGAAAGAACTCTCTTATAGAGGCAGGTATTAACAACTACACAGGGTAATAGAGAAGTAGAACTATTATAATACAGAATTATGAAACTTCATTTCTATTATAACTTTATCTCACAATTTTAAACGAATACGACGCGAGATAAATATACACATAACTTATTAACAATGTGAACGTTTATTCATGAATTTCATAACTAGTTTTATGTTTTAGGCTTCTAATGTAAATATTTTTTATATCTTATAAGTTTCCTACCATATCCAAAATATTTTATATTATACAATTCATAAAACATATTATGCATAATTTTCCAAGAAAAAAAAGTTAATTTTATTTTCAGAGACTTACATGGAACACTCACACCCAACCCATTAAGCAAAAACGTAACTGTATAAACTACTGAATAGGACATCTCATATTTTCTTTAAAAACAAACTTTTTATATATAAAACCACAGATAAACCTATTTGGACCAGAGGATTCGAACTGGGGGACAGCAAGAAATTCCAAAAATACCCGTCCAATCAGAAATCCTCTTAACTTTAGTGAATGCTCCGTGCTATGTCTTAAAAAAAACCTACATAATTATCTGAATATACCTTATACCATTGATCTCATACTCCTTATGTTTCTAAAATTTCATCAAAACCTTTTTTACCGTCCCATTTCTCTATTATCCAATTCCACACATCCTGATAACCCCCTCTGCAAGTTAAAACTGCAGTGCATCCGAGATATTTTGTAAAAATGTATTTATATTGGAGTTCTGGCAATAGCCAGTTCCTCTATTTATACCCTGAGTAACTAAGCCATAGCGCTCTCTGTCAGCCTTCACTGGATTTTGATGCCAGTGACGCAGCTAACAGAGCCATGCTGGGATCTTTCAGGGGCTAGCTTTTATCTCCAAGCGCAGGGACAAACTAGGTTTAGGTATCCCTAAGCTGAGTGTATATATTGTATATACAGTATGATTTTAAAAATATTTAACTGTAAAATTGTTTGTTTATTATATTTCATTTCATTCATTGTATAGTTAGAGGTTTAATTTTATTTTATATTAATTTTTTATAGTATATATTGTTTAAATGGATTCATACCCATCAGTGTTATGCATGGATTGCCCTTAAATGGTGTTTGTTATAATTCAGCAAAAAACCTTTCTTAATAAAAACATTTCTATAATTTCGAAAGTGCATAGTTATGTATTCTTTACATTCAAAAAGATGGTTTTATTTTTGGAATATTTATTGTAGTTCAATAAACTTTTATTTTAACAAGTCCAACAAGTATGAAGTGTCGAGTTTAGAGAAGACAAGGCGGTTACTTGCATTTTACAATAGTGGACCTGTGAAAACATTTATTTTTTTTCACAATTTGCTGCTGTGTTTTTGTTTTTTTTTCTCTTCATAAAGATTTTATACGAAACGAATAATATACCCTCTTGCCTTCCGAAGGCGCGTCTACTCTGCCTCCTTATTGTGCTGTTCTGGAGAATCAAGAAGGATATCATCTGCTTGGGCTCATATCCTGTACACGTGGCAGCAGTCCCTAAACATCAAGGCACTGTTCCTCTGCCTTATTCTGGTGCTGTATACTAACACTTACTTGTAACCTGTATGCTTTGTGTGGAAACAGTAATAACTTCATTTACAGACCAGTAACCATTCTATGCCTCGAAGTGTTGGTGTTGCTCTGGCATTTTGAGCATTAGCTTTTTGGCCACTAGGGTGCATCTGGGTAAACTTTGAAGGCAACTTTCAAAAATCTATCGCTATTATATACTTTCTCTTCATTAGCAATCTTGAACTCCCAATGACCCTATGAGGAAGAGACGGAGATACTAATAAAATTAATAAAAACATTTAACGAATAACTTTGTTTGAATTGAATGAGAAACAAAAAAATATATAAAGGTACAGTTAACCGAGAGAGGTAATTATAATAAAATGAAGTCATTAATTATGTACTTGTTAAGGAAAACAAACATTGAAGATTATACACAATGTAACAATTATGTAACAAACAGTCAAATTAAATTGATTCATTAAACAATGTTTAATTACTCAACGGTATTGTTTACCATGTTTTGATTAATACTAAAGGTACTACCCTAGTCGACGGAAGTTTTTCCATTTAATCAAATGAAATATCACTGTTAAAAATATTCTAAACAAAAACGAAAAAAATCATATTAAATTCAAATTGTAAAATATATAAATTAACCTTCTGATAATCCCGCATATCCGTCGTATACGCATCGGAAATGGTTGTATAATTTTCTTTGATCCATGGCAGTCATGTGGTTTTCCATCTTTTCTACCCTCTTCTTTTGACCGAAACCTAGCATAGTCATGACCGAGCAGTTTTACTGGAAAAAGTAAGGTAGAAAACGTGATTTGTATTTTAGGAAAGTATTTTACGTAAGTTTTTTAAATATTTTATTTTTCACCAACAATAATCTTAAGAAAAGAAGATTCTCAGAAAAATGTATGATGAACTCGTACAGGAACACGTAGAAAGCAAAAGTGCAATACTGACAGGAGAACTTAGTAAAAACTTTTTAAAAAAAATTAAACTTGCGGAAGAGCACCAGGAGAAACAAGAAGAAGGATAAGATCAAATTCAAGAACCTCCTAAAAAACAATTATGTCATGTTAACTAAAAAAACGAGAATCGCCCTTTTTAAGTATGAGATATATAGGCAGTTTATTTGTTCGCAGCATCAAAATATTTTTGCAATGGTTGAATTTGGTGATTTTCATTCAGTTTTTAATTACAATTTTGTATAGCTTGTCGTTTTTTAAATTAATTTTGTATTTTTTCCTGAGTTCCTTGAAAAGTTGTGAAATAAAACCTGTTTGGTAAAACATAACATGCTAATTTTTAATTTAACTTTTATTTTTTTTTCAAAAACTCATGAGCTATACCAATTAACAAATCTGCCTTTTTACATATGTATATGGTATAGATATGGTGATTAAAGAGGCAAATATGCTTATTACTAACAAGTGGTATCTGCGAGATACGCGCGCCCGTCCTTTGGCCTAGGAGGCGAGCCATTCAAAAGTTTAATAAGAAACTTAAGGAATGAATGGAATGATACGTAAAAAATCCATCATTGATCAAGGATTAGTATTAAATGCGTTTTTGAACTATAGAAAGGTAATATACATCTGATGTTTATGTTAGTTTTATTTAGTCATTTATTTTTTTAAAATATTTTTTTATAAATATTGCATATATTATTTATTTATATATATATCATATATATATATATATATATATATATATAAAAGGTTAAACAATTTGGTGAGTGATCGACTCATATATGTCTAGTACAACCGAAGATAAGGTGCCCATTTCCGGATGAAATAGATTTCGGGAACGGGTGTTGAAGAAAAAGTAGGCCTTTTCTTTATGAGAACATTTTTCTCAATACTAGCATTTCCCTTTTCCCGTATTTCCTGAAGCGACATTTGTGGAGAAAACTGGTCCGGAACGGTGGCAAAAATATGGCCCGAGGGAGTCGAGAAAGAAGTTATCCGCCAAGGGGGACATATCAAGCTATCGATCAAGGAGAACCGCATTCTAAGCAGCCAACCTCCTTTATTGGGAAACACATTAGTAGAGGAACAGCTTATCCGTCGTTTATCGTTCCACAAGAACTTCCATACATTCCTTAAGATGTTAGTGTTTTTTTTTTTACGAAGTTATATAATTTGTAAATTATACTGCTAAAAGTAAAATAAACAATATGCAATTGCAACTTACTAGGTATTTAAATTCCCTTACAAATACAAAAAAAAAATAAAATAATAATAACTTTTCTCTTGAAATTGATTTGATTGTACTCATAATTACAATCAGATTTTTAACTGAACTTTAAAAAAATTAACTAGATCAATTATCATTCATAAAACATCCCATTTTTTTTCTTCTCGTGGTCTGTAATTTTAGAGATAAAGAGAAAGAGAAAAAAAAACAAATCCGAATTTTCGACTTTATCTTTATATTAGTTCATAATCATCTGTAGTACTTATTACCGTTGAGTGAGTGAGGCAGATTTTAACATTTACCCAATACAGCATATAAAAAAAGGGATTCTTGCAGATAAATACATATTTGTCTACATATCATCTACATATAAATTACGTAATACGTTCTTGGGGCACGCTGACACCTAAACTACTGAACCGATTTTAATCAAATTTGCACACCGTGTGCAGTTTGATCCAACAAAAAAGATAGGATAGCTTATATCTTAAATTATAGTCGCAATATTATTTGTATATTATCTGCAAGTCACAATTATCTGTTAGCTCTATACGATTCTAACATATGGCGGTATAAGGTTATACTATTATATAAAAGGACAAGCCATTTTTCGTTTGTGATCACTAACCGCCAAAAACTACTTAACCAATCTCTACCAAATTTTGTCTACATCATCTTTATATGATGATTTAGCAATAGTAAAACCTAATGATTTTCAACTAATTCTTCATTGAAAAATGAATAATAAGTGGATAAGTGGACAGTGAAGTTCAAAAATGGCGGCAATTGCCATCTACATGAAAGGGTAAAAGGTACAGTGTTACATAGAGCTGGACATTGATATAGAAATTTACTTTTTTTCAATTAAATTGTTATTAAAACAGCTATGTGGAGTGAAATAAACTAAATTTTAACTAGGTCATTTTTATAGTTCTAGATTTAGCAACAATAAAAATTTAAATGTACAATGTTGAGTGATAGAAACGGGTTTTGCCACAATATCACATACTTTTATGCTTAGAAATTAAAATCCAACCAGATCAAATCAATAAAATTATTTCTGTCGAATGATAATTATTACAAATCAAAATGCAGATCCTCAGCTGTTAAATATTGTGTGTAAAAATATGAATTTTGAACCTTAAGTTGTAAGCACTGTTAATGCAGTCCATTTCATGTCAGTTGTTCATGAAAAAAGTTTCCACTGATTTACAGCGGATTTCCTTGGAATTTTGTCTTTTTATTGACCTTTTTGAGCACCCTAAAGCCGGATAGTGTCTTGAGCATAACAAAATTATTTTTATATCTAATAGCATACATAACTGCAATTAAGCGTGAAAGAATCATTTCTCTCTCTTGACTGAGAGCTAAGAAAAAAAATTAAACGTGATTTTCATATTCTAATGCTCATTGGTGGCTATAACTATAGTTTTGCACTATTAAAGGTCCCTAATACCCACACAAAAATCGGCATTCAAATTTGTGAGTTACAACTGCAAACGTCCTCTTGTAAGATCTTCACTTATGAGAGAGGGCGAAGCCTCGACGGGGGATGATGAAGTTATATATGAAAGGACAAGCTATTTCCGTACGTGATCACTAATCGCGAAAACTATAGAACTATTCTGTACCAAATATAACAACATCATCTTCATAGTTCAAGGCAGGTTTAGCAATAATAAAATTTACATATTTTCTATAAAATTACTGTTTAAAAAGCGATAAATATATGGTGTGCAGTAAAGCGAGCGCCATTCAAGTGTGGTTACAATGATACGGTGTTAAATATAGCTAGAAATTGATAATAAAATTACTTAATTTAATTAAATATGTGGCAAGCGACAATAGCGTTTTAGTAAAACTAATAAACCTATCTGAACCAAATTTTAACTACATCGTCTTCATAGTTCTTGAAAGATTTAGAATTAGAAAATTTACTATAATAATAATTTATACTATTATATAAGAGGACAAGCCATTTTCGTTTGTGATCACTAACCGCGAATACTACTGAACCAATCTGAACTAAATATTAACCTCATCATCTTCATAGTTCCAAGAAGGTTTAGCAATATTAAAATCTACTGATTTTTAATTAATTTTTTATTAAAAAAAAGATAATATGTGGACAACAGTGAAGTTTGAAAATTGACCGATAGGTGGCGAGTGCTATTCTACAAGAGGGGTTACAAAAGAGCTTGTAATCGATGATAAAATTTACTTGTTAAACTATCAAGAAAATTATTAAAAAAGATTTAAATATGGTGTGCGATATGTGGATCCCAATGAAGATTGAAAATCAATCGATTGTGTATAGCGCCATCCCACAATAGAGTTTACAATGGTAAACTGAACCTATCTGTACCGACATCTAAATAAATAATTTTTATAATTCTAGGAAGGTTTTGCAATGGTAAAATTTACAGTAACTAAAATTTAAATGTACAATGTTGAGAGTCAGGTCCGAGCTTTGCCACACTGTCATATACTTCTATAGTTCGAAATCACCATCCAACCAGATGAAATCAATAAAGTTATTTTTGCCGAATACAAATTATTACTAAATCAAAATGTCGATCCTTTGCTTTTTTATTTTGTGTGTAAAAATATGATCCACGGGCCTTTTGTTGTAAGCACTGATAATGCAGGTTATTTTCCGCAAGAGTTTCCTAATCGTCTTTATCCATCTTGATTACCAATTCATACTTTAAAATTAAAAATTGTATGTCTAATGGTGCTTTTACGTAATCTTCAACCACCTAATCAGTGCAATTATAACTAGAATAATAATTACTGCTATGCGTGAAAAAAATCATTGAAAAAATAATGCTCAACCACATGCTAAAATACAAGAATCTTGTCGATAAACAAATAAAACTGTAATTTTTAGTTGAGCTATGGGGATCCACCAAACCATCGAATTCTTCCCGCATCCAATCACTCCAATCCAAAATCCTTAGAAAAATTCTTAATGCTCCTTACTTTGTCACAAATGAAATCATCCACAATGACCTTAATATCCCATACCTCGCTGATTTGGCATGAACCAGATACTTCTCCGTTTATAATAAACTCACTGCTCATCCAAATCCACTTGTTTCACAACAACTCCCATTCCATTCCTGGCAATCCTCTGAGGCGCCTGAAAAGAAGATGGCCTCGGGATCTTCTCCTTTTGTAAATTTCATTAGAGTACTACCAATGAGTAGTTCCTCTACAAGTCTTAATCATGTTATCATATTGCATTGTATACAGCACATTTACTTGATGTATTTTCTAATATAGTTGTAAATTTCAAAAAATAAAAGATAAAGATAAAAAAAATTTTTTTTTAGTTCAAATTGTCTTTACTTATGAGGGCGGGCAAGGCCGCGACGGAGATGCTAGTATTCTTATATAATGCTATACATATTTTTATAAATATATTACGTCTTAATGTTGTTCATTTTAATTTTTTTTTGTAAATTGTTGTCCGCCAGCTCCCGGGCTTTAGAAAAATCTATTTTCTAGTGCGTAAACCGCGAATCCACATCCAATAGAATTTTTTGAGGAGGATATAACGGAGAGAATGCCCCCAAAATGAAGGGCAAGCTTGGCTCCGAGAGTTCCCAGCGGGGTTCTATCAACTGCGTCACTAGCAGAATCCAGTGGAGGCTGGGAGAGAGCGCTATGGCACAGTCACACTGGACTTGCTTTACAAATTAAGGTATATTTTTTCAAAAAATGTCATGATCTGCAATCAACATCGAATTCCTGCTCATTTACCAATGTACCACTCGTGCAGGATACATCAGCATAACTAACTCACATCTCTCCTCACAGGTGTGCATCTACATAAAATGGTACTTCAAATGTAGTCGAGGTACCATTCAAGGTTTTAATTGCTTCTAAAATGTCATCCTCCTTCGCCCAAATCACCAGTGGTGGTGACAAGTTTCCGAGCAATTACAGAACCTCCATGTATACTCTGAAGGAGTGTTGTTCACACGCCCTGTTGTTAAAGGGATGACGCTCATTCAGGTGTGTGCTTATTTGTATAATTCACATACAATTTTATAATAACATACATTTTATGTTATCATGAAAAATTAAAGTTTTATCATAGCCTAATTGTGTCCTGAAATAAGTTACATATTTAACACACGACTTTTTTAACACGCTCTAGCTCAGTTGGCTTTACTCGGATCGAAAATTTGGCGACATCCTTCTAGTTAAACATTTAATGGAAAACATTTTTTGTTTTATATATTTTATCACCAGGACCTTCCATTTAGTAGCTATGTTGGTTTAAATGAAAAAAAGTTGTTTTGTGTTTTACAGTTTTGGAGTTATTTTTTTGACATGCTCTATTTCCTTTAGCGTTGTTGGAATCGATAATTTGACGACAGTTTTCCTATCAGAAATTAAGTGGAAAATATGTTTTGGTATAACATTTGAGTGTTACACAACAGTTATATGAACTATATTGGTTTGAATGAAAAAAATTTGAAACTTCTATTTTCTCTCAACATAGCTTATCGATTATTTATTATATATTCGAATAATCATTGATAGTTAATTTAATTTAATTATTGATTTAAGTAATTTGATCCTTTTAATTCTAAAATTTAAATTGGGGGAAGCAGTAGATTATAGGTAGAGATATCCATGATCTATGGTTTTTCCGAGTCAAGGAGAAAATGAGTTTTTTTTTTTATTTTATTCATTTATTTTTTAATATATTAGTTTTGGAAAAATGCCGTAGAGTACATTTTTTTTTTAGTTTTCCAAAATCGTCAAAAATACAATGGATAGAGTACTGATTCATACTAGAAAATATTTAGTCATAATCATTTTTCTCAGCAATAGCTAACCCTTATGATAACTGCGGCTTCATTTTTTATCTTTACCGTACATGTCATTTGCGCTAATAGAAGAATCATTCTTTTGTGGCTGTTCTTAAGATCTCTTTGTGCTGAGATACAGTCAGTCGTCTATGGTACAGCATCCTACCTGTTGATACAAGGTCTTCTAAACTGCGCAAAATTGAATAGGGATATGCCTTATTTATCCCTTATCCGGTCATTTAAATTAAATTAGCCAATATATTCAATATTAGTAGGATACAACAAAAAAGAAAATACAAACCAAAGACAAAACATTTGTTAATCCTTTTATTCATAACAAGTTTTCTTAAGAATAGTAAACATGAAGATTTATCATTTTGTAAATAAACAGCTTTTCTCGTATTTTAATCCAGTTGTACTTTCAATAAACATGGAAAGACATCATCTTGAACCCGATGTTCGCGAAATTATAGTGAGAATGCCTAATCAAGGTCACCGACAAGTTGATATTGCAGAGGCGGTTGGCGTTTCCCAGAGTGTCGTCTCCCGGGCTTTAGCTCGATTCCGAGAGACTGGGAGTGCCAATAGAAGGCCGGGCAGTGGATCGCAACGTATTACATCTGAAAGAGAGGATAGAGATATTGTTATCACTGTCAGAAGAAACCCTTTTTATAGTGCACGCCAGATCCTCAATGAAGTTGAACGTGTTTTACCAAGACTTTTATCAACACAAACGATTCGTAATCGTTTGTGGGACGTTGGCCTTACATCATATTCTTCTTTGAGACGATCTGCAGTAACAGCTCGCAACCAGCAGCTAAGAAGAATGTGGTGCAAAGAGCGACTAGAAGAGGACACAAATTGGAATGCTGTGATGTTTACTAACGTGTCACGTTTTTGTCTGTATAGTGACAGCAGACGCCGAAGAGTCTATAGAGAACATGAAATGCGTACAATGTCCCAGAGTATTGTGCCTTCAGTGCAGTTTGGAGGAGGTGGTGTAATAGTCTGGGTTGGCATTTACCCTGGAGGACGAACCAACCTCACAGCAGCTCGATATGCACATAAAATTATTGAGTAATACCTCCCTCCAACTAGGGATCTCATTGGGAGAGATTTTCAATTTCTGGAAGACAACGCTCGACCTCATAGAGGAATAGTTGTCCATCAAGTTTTAGAAAACCTGGTAATTTCCCGTCTGCCCCTTCGCCCATTGTCTCCAGACCTCAATCCTATTGAGCACGAGTTGGGCGCGTTACAGAGAAGGCTTATAATTATTAATCGCCGCTAATTGACCTTCGACAACTGAGTGCAGCATTACAACATCGCTGGGGTGAAATTCCTCAAGAAACCTGTGACAACATTATTAATAGCATGCCTAATAGGTCCACACAGGTTTTGGCTAACAGAGGACATTATACAAGATATTAATTGTTTCCAAAAACTAATCTGTTCAATAAAACAAATTATGCAACTAAAACTTTTTATTTTAGTTATTTTTTAAAACCCATTAATTGTATTCCATTTCAGCAAAAAAAATATTAATTTCTGATGAATATTAATGCAGTTTAAAATAAACATAATACAAAAATGGTAGGCATAGTAAATAACACAAAATTAGCAATATCCCTATTCATTTTTGCGTAGTTTATTTTACGAAATTATGTATAGCTCTAATATGCTGTTGGAGGAATAACGGGAAATTGCACTCCAGCAAATACGAGCAGGTTGTACTGGTCCCCGAGCTCTAGGGCAATCATTTGGCTTATATAGAATCTTTAATTTCTCTCTGACAGGTCAGCCCACATCTGATTTTAATATTGAGCACCAAGGTTTGTTCAAGCATGATATATGACCAACTGCCATACCTTTGGAAATATACAAATAAAATATCTTCATATTTATTTAATTGTAATTGCAATCATCAAAATTTAGTTGAAGATTTTGTTTTCATTTTTCACCAACTTGAGTTGGTAACTTAATCTGCAAAGCTAAAGCCACTAGAGAAAAAACTAATACATCCTAAACAGAATATACTCTAGTTTATTGACATATAGAGCCATTTATTTTTCTAAACTCTTCCCTGAAAGTATGATACAAAAAAATCATTTAAATGCCTCCTCTTTCTCGCTCACTCTTCACCATATAGGAATTCGTACAGGAATAACTAACTTACGTAAGTTTCAAATCATCAAGAATTTTTTCTAAATTTTTGGGTACTTTGATTTGGTTTTTAATGCCACATATAACGAGATTTTTCGAATTAAAAAAATACAACTAAGCAAAACTAAGATAATGAACAATAAAAAGAAATTGGAAAGAAAAATTATTCGTCAAAATAAAATATTCAGAACACCCATACATTTAAATGAGCATTGATATAAAAACATAAAATGAAATTAATAAGGGGAGTCCCAATGAAATTTTAATATCGCTCCATAATATTTACGATAGTGCAAAAATAATATTTTTGAAAAAAAAAAAGTACATATTAAATTCTTAATTAACAAAACTATGAGTTGATTTCATAATTAATTTTTTCCATTAATTATAAGAGATCATTCAATAAAAGAGTTTAAAATAAAAGTTACATTTGCAGACTATGCACACTAAATTCAAAGATGGTATAAATAAGATGTTAGTAAAGCTCATGCAGAGATTAAATTGCTGAGAAGTAATTGAGTAATTGAAAAAGAAGAGGATATAAATACCTTACCAACTATACCATCCTTATTATTATTTGTATCTACTCATATAATTGTTTAACTGTATATTTGTTATTTTTTATATATACCGCCAGCAGAGTGCTGTATTGTATACACACTCATCATGTAGAAGGAGTACCTTCAGACTTAATAAAATGTCCAGGAATGCTAAAAGTCAAACAAGATCCTTTATTCCTTATACTTTTTAATTGATTTTAATAAAGTGTGTGGTTAGAAAAAAAAAATCACCTGTATATAAAAAAATACATCTATTAACTATGAGGATAATGTTAGTAATAGCATGCCAATTGGTTGTAAAGCAACTAATAATAAAAGTTCTATATTGCTAGGTCTGATTAGACGCCTCGGAGTGTTATCAGAAATGTTATAGGAGCAAGTTAAGAGTCTAGTGGATTTGAGTGGATTTTTTGAAGGATTTTGAATTTCAAGCATTGGATACCAGTACAAATTTAAAAAATATACAATTCCTCAGTCTCGAACGAAAAATCGAAAGTGTACCTGATATATATATTAATCCCCAAGTAAGATGCATCAGGTGTGATTCGAAGTTAATTCGATACATTTTTGACATTTCATAGACGAGTATTTAACATAAAGGTGATGATAAATCAAAAATATGGATTTTTGAGCCGTGTCATTTCAGCAATAGATGCGCGATATGTGAAAAGCCGTATGTTCAAATAAGTTTAATTACTATCAAGTAAATAAGTCTTTTGCAATTCATAAGCTTCATTTGTTTAGTAGATGTTGAAGTAGTCTGTAACGACATGCAGTTTCTTGTCGATTTAGTCCTTTTTGTGAATTCCAAGTTAGAACTTTGTCCAGATGGATTCTACGTAGCAGATCAGTGAAATCATTTTCAATTAAAACATTTTTATTTATGTAGATTGGTAGTGATGGCACGCTCTATACCAAGCGAGATGGTTGGGATAGCATCTTTTAAAGTTCGACCACCTTTGAATGAACAACCATTTTCCGTACTGGTATTTGAAAATAGAAGAATACGTGAAAATAATTGTTTTTAACCATTCATTATGGCTCCCTAAAGTAGATATGTTTAAGTACCTGGTTACATACATCTTTAGCAGAAATTTCACTTAACTGTCTGAAACTGAAGTCGGAAATCACAAAGGCTCTCTGTAATCACACTAGTCTCCACCAATGTGTTGGTTACGGAAGTGAGTGTAAGATTAATTCAGGCAGTTAGGCGTAGAATCTAATCAATTTTGAACCTCTTTCTTTGTTTAATTTAGCAGCATTTCTTAAAATTATCTTTTATAAATCATCATGGACAAAGTTTCATTAGATTATAATATGTAACATTTTACATGTTATACTGATTTGCAATTTTTCTGCATCATTTTTCGCAAAATTAGATTTATTTTTCTGGCGTTATGATATGTATTATCTGTCATGATTGCTACCGTATATTTTAATTAACTCTTTTAGAATATTTCTATCCAAGAAGCATGTACTATCCTGCAGATAGACACGGGACCCGTTTAGGAGATTACTAAGTTAAGCTTTAATCTGGATTAAGTGATTAACCTCTTGAGCTTGTCCCACAACTGTTCCAACCTGCTTTCTGTTGATTAATTCATGCTATTAATTTATACAAAACGTATCTTATTCAGTTCTGCTCAAATACAATGGCTATGAAACATATTTTAAATCATCAAATTATTTCATTAAATTCGATTTAATTTTACTATTTTGATATAGGTCTATTTTCATCTACTGTTCGGAAGAAGGTAAAGAAAAAGAGGCCGTGATGGATTGCTCCGTGTGAGATCTCTTCATATCGTCAGATACTGACTGATGAGCTTCCTGACTTACTGAAGTAATTCCTTTGTCATTCGTCCAATAAGTTTAATTTCGCTTCGTTTGTCATTGGGACAGTCAAATTTCTTTAGCCTTCTTTCCAGGTTTTCTGTTAGATCGGGTGTCAAAGCCATATATCAGACAAGGCTTCATTTCGACATTATAGGGTTTCATGATATTATCATTAGCTTAGTATTCCAGTTTGTTTGGTGTATTTTTCATTTTTTTTTTTTTTGCTTATATTATTCTTTTCTACTCCTTCTAATCTACTTCTACAATGAAACCAATTTTCTTCGCTTATAATATCATAGTCTCAAATATTTTTCCCTACACCTCCTAACCGCTGTACCACTTTCAAGTTGTAACTTGTTTCTCTCCATTCGAAATGCACCCTTCAATTTTCTCACGATGCTCCTTCTATAAATTTTAAAGTTCAATCATCTACCATCTCCCTAGCTCAGACCCATTCAAACCTCTAATGCTTAGTAAATTCTTTATTTGTCATGGTGATTCGTTAATTTCAGTTTGCTACAAAAAAAAGAACCAATCTTGCCCTTAGAATTTTTTACTATCGTAAACATTTTATGTGTAAATATCTTCTATAATTTCAAGATGATTATAGTGTTCAGTAATTTTAATTATATAGATTTCACAAACTTTACCAAACGTCAGCTCAAGACGATTTGTGTTTCCATACAAGACTAAAACGACAAGAAACTGTCCGCCGTTACAGACTACTTCAACATTTACTAGACAAACGTTCAAAGCTCCCAATTAATTACAAAAGACTCATTTACATGACTGTGATGTGAGACCTATTTCGATGTACGGAGTTGAGCTTTGGGGCTCTACTAAACCAACCAATTCATCTTGTATCCAATCCTTACAATCCTAAACCCTACGAAAAATCCTCAATGCTCCCTATTTTGTGACCAATAAACTTATCCATAAAGACCTTAATATTCCATATGTTTCTGATTTAGCCCAAACCAGATACCTAACCTTCCATAGTAAGCTCCATAACCACTCCAATCCACTAGTCTCCTAACTTGCTTCCCCCTCAATCCCTGATAATCCACCGAGGCGTCTGAAAAGAAGATGGCCTAGAGACCTTTTAGTGTATTGAAGTGGTACTAGAGAGTATTTCTTCACAAGTTATTTACATGCCATTGTTTTCACATTCAGCACATTTACTTGATGTATATTATTTTGTACAGTTGTGAATATCAATAAATAAAAAAAAAAAAAAAAAAAACTATTCACTGATATATATTTTTTAATATGTATAATAATTAGAACTAGCATAGCACAGGACATTACATGCATGTAAAGAGTTATCATTAATTTCAACACAAAAAAATTGAGTTACTATTAATCAGAATATAAAATATTTAAATTACACTTTATCATTTACATAAAATTTCAAACGAGATCCATTTCCGATGCAAGATAAAAATAAATAAATAAATAAATAAAAAACCGAGAAATACTGCAGTCATTTTTATCCACTTACCACAAATGAAATTCATTTTCCACATGCTAAAAAAGTAAATAAAGCCGATTTATTTGGGTAATTTTTAATTTCCGATTTTTAATAGAGAGATATATGCTTTATTGAGACAATTAACAATAAACATAGTGCTGTCCAACTTTATTGCACAGCATACTCATCTATCCAATTAAAGACGACACTATAATTTATAATTTAGTTATAGTTATATAATATAATACTTAATACTACCAAATACTAGACAAACTAATAACATTTTTTTTCTTTTTCCTTTTTTTTTTTCTTCTTCTTTTTTTCCCCTCTCTTCTTTTCCTTTTTCACTTTATTCTTTCATTCTATGTTATTCCCCCCTAATATCCACACGTACCACACTTTCATATAAATATATGCACATAGAATCAGGAATCGGATAAATTGCTACATATTTAATAACTGTAAATTGCAATGGGCTATCCTATGCACCATGTATGTGGTGGTGAATAATTCCCAGGGAGTCCAAAATTATATTTTCGGCCATTATCGCTATATCCCTCACCTCCACGCCAAGGTCCTCCAAGAAGCTCCTTGTTTTTCCGGGATGACTCTGCGAGACCCAAACCATAATCCTTTCACGGAGAAATCTCTATTTTCGAATGTCTCACGGAATTTCTCTTTGAGGAAAGGGATACATTTTTCATAAATATCTATTTTCTCTCTTTCTACTTCACCTGATTGATCGAGGTTATTATTTTCATACCTTACAGTAGTATCCACTATGAGCACTGTCCGTCCGTTCATCGGAAACGCGACAATGTCCGCATACCTCGTGGATCCGTTTGTATCGATGCAGTATAATTCGTCAAAGCAGGTAAAGCCTGTATTCTTGAGGAGCCTTATAAATTCATTCTTGACCCTGTGGTGACGGCGTGTGATCAGGAGTGAGTTGTTAGGACATTTTCCAAGCATGGGCTGGTGTTTCGGACTCTTTGCCGCACTTGCGACAAAGGGACCCAACCTCTCCTATCTGTCCGCTGGCACCTGGGACTCCACGCAGGGGTGCATAATTGATGTTGTGTTTTAGGTATATATAGGCCACCTTCAGCGTGATCTCCGCTATTGTCTTAATAATGTGAGATACATCATAGAATTTTATCGTGCGGATTAAGACCCCGTCAAGCACCGGTGATGTGTCAAGTGACGTAGATTTAATGGATTTTCGTATTGCCTGGACAGCAAGAATCATGACATTTGGCATCGGGGCACATTTTTCATAATCCGCACGTCTGCAGGAGTTCACTTGCTCAAAGAGGTTTCTGAAATGGGCATCCATTTCGGTGACCTTTAAGGGACATTGCGTAGGGGCATCGGCATTCATTATTGTCTTGACTACCTTCTTTCTTCGGGTATAATTATTGTACTGGGCCATCTCATATTGATATTGTTCTTGCCGACGCCCTCGGTCTGCTTTATTTGCTCTCTGCGGATTCGAAGTTTTACTAGCACCCTTGTCTTCTATATTGGTTTTTCTTTTTTTTTTCTTAATTTATAAAATTTAATTGCCGGGTGCAGTGGGCCTGGAAGTTCTGCATTAATATTATTTAAGAACTTGAGAAATTCAACGACCGCTGCATCGAATTCCGCAGTTTCCATATTATTTTGGTTACAGAGATTTTTGAACATGGCAGGCCATTTAGCAATGCCCTCCTTAATTTCAGGTAACTCATCCTCTCCATTTTTAGGGCCCACCACCTTTTTAATTAGTCCCCATAACGTATTATTATTGGCCTCCCTGGGATGCTTCTTGGCAATATGGGTTCCAAGGCCTCTCTCACCCTTGAATGACAAGCCACAAATAGGGCAGACTGTATCATCAGGATAAGAGACTCTTTCTTCTCGGTTGACACCAGCCTCCGTGATTTTAGTGGTTAGTTTGGGCAGCTTAGTGAATACATCATCTTCATCACTCCATTCTACTTTAATGAGCTTTTTTTCGACCCCTCCTTCGGCAGGCACCGATATCACAAAGGCAACAACCGCTTCCTGAGTAGGCCCTTCGGTCCTCGAAACCCATACTGTTTGGCCAATCTCAAAATTGTTATCATTCTGTTTATCTGTTGCCTGCATCATATTAGGCCAATTCCTGACAATCGCAACCAACACACATACATGTTCAGATTCCTGAATTTAAAAAAAACAATAAAATAAAATAAATAAAGATATAAATAAATCAACATAAATGTGCACATATACGTATACTCATATATACTATAAAAATCAAAGAAATGCTAAATGTCTTTGCTAAAATTGGTTATTAAATATACTTGCTAAAAAGTGCATTAAATAAGTCAGTTTTATATGTAACCTATTAAGTTGGGAATAATCACTTATATCATGTCATAAATTATTATAGCAAAGAATCATCGGAAACATTATAAAATCGTCCTAACATAAAGATGTTTATAATAATTGAAATAAAGCATTGGAAGATTTTTTTAAAAATATTTTAATACAGATAATTTTTTTTTTTAATCACCTATCGTTTAATAACTGCTTCTTTATTTAATTTTGTATTTATGTTCTCCATAATTAATTTTAATAACAGTTTATTTCTTTTTGAGACTTGACATCGTAATGTACTCCAACTAGAAAAAGGAGAACGGGTTATTCTACGGGTTACAGAACAATTTTAGTCCCAATTGGTAGAACGAATATGGTATTTAATATTTCAAAATATGGCGAATGATATCATGAAATAATAAATGTACGTGAATTAACTTTTTCACTCAAATATTGTACTCAATCCTTTAACTTTTTTGTCTCTTTTATAAATTACAGTGTTAAGCAAGAAGATTTAACTCGAATCAACCACAAACGCTTCTCTCAAAAGACCTTTCACCTGGAATTGAGAACTCTTTCACGGTTATTTCGGTGGTACTTTTCAAAAGCCTGTACACTTAAGTAAGGGAATAATTCAACTTGAGAAGCAATTGGGGGCCCAGACCACTTCAACCCCTTTAACGTTGGTTAACAAAACCACCATCATCATCAAAGTAAAACAATTAATTTCACCCTACAATATCAATCTGAAAGTAATTAGACCAGAATCGAGCTATAGCACAATACAAACTATATCAGTTATGAATAATCCAATGCTATAATAACAATTTAACAATTACCATGCACCATTACTAAAGAAATAAATAAATATATATATATATATATATATATATATATATATATATATATATATATATATATAGTTATTCTCCAAAGAATAACATAAATGTGATGTACAATAGTCTGGCTACCATAATTTCAAACAAAGATAATAATTAATATTTATAGATTATAAAATATAAGTAACTTTAGAAAATTGTTAATACAATTGAAAATAAAACTATGAGTTAATATATGAACATCAGTGAAAAAAATAACAATAGTGATAAATATAATTACAATATGCTCACAAATTAAAAATAAAGAAAAAATGAATAAATGAAGAAAGACTAAGTAAGAAAAGACATAGAGTGACAAGAAAATACAATTACGTGAATGTTTATAAGATATAATATTTACACACATATATATATATATATATATATATATATATATATATATATATATATATATATCACACAGACTTACTTAGATATATATACACACATATAGATGTAAACGCCCATTCGCACACACGCCTATTAGAAACATAAATAAATACCATATAAAAAAATGATTAATCGAATTAATTATTTTGGCGGACAGAGAAATAAATTATTAAAATAACTACAAATTTGAATTTATTTAATAAATTATTCTTATTTCTGAATTATGAACTAATTCATTGAAATCGGATTTACTGAATTCGACTAAATTAAATGTCAATTATATCTCGTATTGGCAGACGTGTGGTTTGGATGTGAGGTGATATGGGAAAAGGAGTGTTTTTAATGAACCTGAAGAAGGAGCATGTCTAATTTCACATTTATATATAATAGATGTTTATATATAATAAAAAACATTTATATATAAGGCCCTAATTCCTACTGGGCTATAGGGTCCACACGGGGCAAGATCATTTATGTATTCACCGAAATCTTGTTTATAGTGGTAATGTAAACTCAAATAGTTCGAATACCTCGTGTTAACTTAATATAATTAAATTTAAATACCAGTTTTGAAGCTTCAAAGAGTTAAATATAAATACTGTAAAATTTTATTTTATGTAGCTAACACATCTCTAAGCAGAGGCACCGATGTTACAATTGTCATCGCATCTGTTAGTTATAAATTATAGAAATTAAAGATACAAAAACAAATCAACTTATTTTTAGTTGATTCGAATTTTGTTTATAAATTTAAAATGTTTTAAACTTCTAAATTCCGTAAATAGGTATCTAAGTATATTTATATAAATATGTTTCAACCTTTGATTTAATTAGATATCTTTCTATATATAAATGCGAATCGTACAGTGCTAGAATAACCCTAGTAACTTAATTAACAAATTTTATTATAAATAAACAAATAATGTATTGATAAATTATTAAAATATGTTTTGAAATGAAAAATCGTAAATTTTTTAATGATCGCTGTCTGTTTACTTAAGTTGATCTATAACAACATAAATTTATTTAAATAATAAGCGGATAAAAATATTTTAATTTTATAAAAGATTTCAAGCCTTATAAGTATAATTACATGTTTTTTTCTTTTATTTAATTAAATTTATCAATCTTCTAAATTAAAAATATCTGTAAACAAAGTCCATCCAATTGTGTTTATCAGCGAATAATATACGATAAATAAACTTCAGCGGCTCGAAATTAAAATCAAACTGGTTAGAGGCCTAAGCTTGTTTGCCGTGTTCTCAGCAGTGTTCATTAACAGGTCAAAGGCATTTTTCATTAATATTTTATTGCATTTACAATAATGCGTTTGAAACATAACAATTGTAATATTTTGTTTAACATTGTTACTTTCATAATTTACTTCTTGAACATCCCTATCTTAGAGCGCTCCAGACCTAACAGGTTTATTAACGGGTTTTTATAACAATTAAAAAAAAAAAAAATCCTAGTAACTTTTCCTTGTCTCTAATGTATAAAGCCCATGGAATATTATTTGTAGGTAGTTATAAAAAAGCTTTAATCAATGCTAATAAAATGTCGTTATTTGCTTGAGCAGAGGTAGACGTAAAAATGCTGGATGACAAACTGTTAGAATTTTACCAATCAGAATCTTATCTATTACATTTTGGTATAAATTCAACTTTATATAGAGTTTCATATTCATTTCAATTTATTGAATTTATTGAAAATTCAAAGAAGGTTAAATGAAACAATTAGCCAGAGTTGGGCAAAATTCAATTACATTGTAATTCGATTACAATTGCATTACATTATATTTCAAACAGATGTAATCGAAATACATCGTGTATGAATTACAGTATTCCCACAAAGTAATTCAATTGGGATTACAATGTAATTCTTATATGTAATTCGATTACGGATTACATAGTTGAATTACGAATTACTATTTCTTGTAATTTAAGGCATGGATTATTTTCAGAATAATTCGATTACAATATTTCTTCCATTAAATAGGCAAATAAATATCGGAATATCAGTTTTCACCTCCACCATTTAAGTTTTAAGTTTTCTCTTATTGTTAACGGTTTTGAACTATCGCCATCTTTTTCTTAGAGAGAGGAGTGGGGGGATATATTTCTAAATTGAGAACGGCTGGTCCGATCTTAATGAAATTTGATAATTATGTTTCTTTCGTACTTATTAGCGTATATTTGGGGTTTTAACAGGGGGGGGGGGGGGGGGGGTAAATTTTAAATTGACAGATTTAATGAAATTGATAATTATGTTTCTTTCGTACTTATTAGCGTATATTTGGGGGGGGGGGGGGGGGGGGGGGGTAAATTTCTAAATTGAGAACGGCTGGTCCGATCTTAATGAAATTTGATAATTATGTTTCTTTCGTACTTATTAGCGTATATTTGGGGTTTTAACAGTTTTACTAATTAGTGGGGGGGGGGGGGGGGGGCTAAATTTCTAAATTGAGAACGGCTGGTCCGATCTTAATGAAATTTGATAATTATGTTTCTTTCGTACTTATTAGCGTATATTTAGGGTTTTAACAGTTTTACTAATTAGTGGGGGGGTGGGGGGGGGCTAAATTTCTAAATTGAGAACGGCTGGTCCGATCTTAATGAAATTTGATAATTCTGTTTCTTTTGTACTTATTAGCTTATATTTGGGGTTGTAACAGTTTTACTAATTAGTGGGGGGGGGGGGGGGGGCTAAATTTCTAAATTGAGAACGGCTGGTCCGATTTTAACAGTTTTTAGTAACAGTATAATATTTACGTTCTAAATATTGAATGGAATTTAACATAAATTAAAATTGAATCAAATTAAGTATGTTACAGACTCAAATTCTCTTCAGATAGGGTTAAATTCATTTTTAAGTTATTTTTGAAAATAAATTAAAATGTAACAAATTAAATTTTTAAAGTGTAATAATAATGTTGAACCCTTTTGCTGAGGAAAATATAGGAAGGTACCAAACGGGCTTTATGAGAGGAAAGTCTACCATAGACCAGATATTCTCCATCAGAAATATCCTTGAAAAGTGCAGAGAATATAATATCCATACATACCATCTGTTCATAGACTTCCGGAAAGCATATGATAGCATAAAGAGAAACGCACTGTACCAGGAACTTCTTGAGATGGGAATACCACCGAAGCTGGTACGTCTGATTAGGGCTACAATGAAGAAAATAGAATGCACAGTGCGAATCCAGGGAGATATAACTGATAGTTTTGAAACCCATAAAGGGCTGAGGCAGGGGGACTGCCTCGCATGTTTACTGTTTAATCTGGCTCTCGAAAGTGCAGTGAGAAAATCTGGGATACAGGTCGGGGGAACAATATTTAACAAGTCTAGTATGATTTTAGCATTTGCAGATGATGTTGACCTAATTGGAAGAACTCCAACTGATTTGAAAAATAGCTTCCTCAGCCTTCAGGCAGCAGCATCGAGATTTGGTTTGGAGGTGAATGCAGAAAAGACAAAATATATGCATGCTGGCCCAGGACTTGATGGGCAGGAGCCGTCAAACTTAGTTGCCGGAGGCTTTTCGTTTGAAACGGTGAACGAATTTGTATATCTTGGTTCACAAGTAAACTCCAACAACGAAATACAGGCTGAGATCCAACGAAGAATCATAACTGCAAATAAATGTTATTTTGGGCTACAAAACCATTTAAAAAGCAGGACAGTATCTCGAACCACAAAAGTGCTAATATATAAAACCTTGATAAGACCAGTACTCACCTATGCTTCTGAATGTTGGACATTGACTGGTACACAGGAAGCACTCCTCCTAAGGTTCGAAAGAAAGATCCTAAGAAGAATTTACGGACCAATTTGCACCAATGGAACCTGGAGAATTCGCACTAATGCTGAAATTACGAGGCTCTACATGAATCCTGATATCGTAAGAATAATAAAGGCAGGACGTCTCCGATGGGCAGGGCATATAGTTAGAATGAGCCCAGATCAGATTCAGATAGAAGAATTCTAGATGAAAAGGTGTATGGCACGAGAAGAGTGGGAAGACCTCGGCTACGATGGATTGATGGAGTGGCAGCGGACGCAAGGACCATCTTGGGGATCCGCAACTGGAGAGCGGCGGCAGCAAACAGAGAGGACTGGCGGACTAAGGTGCAGGAGGCCTTGACTCTTCAAGAGTTGTTGCGCCATTGATGATGATGATGAATAATGTTGAACACATTTACCTAAATGAAATAGACAATTAATAATGATTGTTATATTTTAACAAAGAAGTTACATTACACTTTTTACAATATAATAAATAATTAACTAGCGATCATATGAACTATCACTAGAAATGATTTTTAAATGTGTATATTTAAGTTAGATTCTAATTTAGCACCCTCAAAAACATTAAAACACGCTTATTCAGCAAAATATCATTTTCTTCACCCTCTTCGAGGAAAATGAAAGTTTTAAACCGAATATTGGTTACATACCTTTAAATCACCATTACATTGTCACGAGATCCACTAGTTGGTATCGCTGGAAAGAGAAGGGTCTCAGCTTTCTTTTGATGTATATAAATGTAAAATTGGATGGACAAAAACCTATTAAAAAAATTAGAAAATCCAAAAAACATTTTGATTTTTAACTTGAGTTTGAAACCAGATAGGATGATGAAACCATATATATTTCAAGCGTATTACCACCCTATATTTTGTGAAAAAAATTAAAGTTGATAAAATAAACCGTCTAAGCTTAATTCATGTTTTTATCAATTTCAACAAAAGTTGCCTACCATTTGGTCAGGAAATTTGAAGCTTACAAATTTCTATTTTTCTATTTAGAATAAATTTCGTATTTAAGGGTTCTTTTGAATGCTGAATTCGAATCCAATGTCGGTTCTTGTGAAAAAAATATTTTGAACGTACTTCAATTAAAAAAGTTTACCTCTTAATGCAGAAATACAGCCCCCCCCCACCCCCCACTAATGAGTAAAACTGTTAAAACCTCAAATATACCCTAATAAGTACAAAATAAACATAACTATTAAATTTCATTAAGATCGGACCAGCCGTTCTCAATTTAGAAATTTAGCCCCCCCCCCCCCCCACCACCACTAATTAGTAAAATGTTAAAACCCTAAATATACGCTAAAAAGTACAAAAGAAACATAATTGTCAAATTTCATTACGATCGGACCAGCCGTTCTCAATTTAGAAATTTAGCCCCCCCCCCCCCTACCCCCCACATTAATTAGTAAAACTGTTAAAACCCCAAATATACGCTAATAAGTACGAAAGAAACATAATTATCAAATTTCATTAAGATCGGACCAGCCGTTCTCAATTTAGAAATTTAGCCCCGCCCCCCCCCCCCCCCCCCCCACTAATTAGTAAAACTGTTAAAACCCTAAATATACGCTAATAAGTACGAAAGAAACATAATTATCAAATTTCATTAAGATTGGACCAGCCGTTCTCAATTTAGAAATTTAGCCCCCCTCCCACCCCCCACCACCCACTAATTAGTAAAACTGTTAAAACCCCAAATATACACTAATAAGTACGAAAGAAACATAATTATCAAATTTCATTAAGATCGGACCAGCCGTTCTCAATTTAGAAATATATCCCCCCCACTCCTCTCTCTAAGAAAAATATGGCGATAGTTCAAAACCGTTAACAATAAGAGAAAACTTAAAACTTAAATGGTGGAGGTGAAAACTGATATTCCGATATTTATTTGCCTATTTAATGGAAGAAATATTGTAATCGAATTAAATATTTGAATAATTCATGCCTTGAATTACAAGTAATCGAAATCTGTAATCCAATTATGTAATCCGTAATTGAATTACATTGATGAATTACATTGTAATCGTAATTCATGAAGTAATTGCATTATAACATGTAATGTAATCCCGGCCGGGATTACAATTACAGTGTAATCGTAATTCATAGAATATATTTCAATTACATTTTGCCCAACTCTGCAATTATCTGTGTCCCATGAAACAACAAACTCAAAACCTTTTGATTATAAAACATTTTTAAATGCTCTTCCTCATTCGTTAAAGCTGGAAAAAAGCAATATAAAATAAAAACACCTCTATTGTTTTTTCCAGTCAGGGGGTAATTGAGTTTTTTTTTATACTTTTCCCTCTTAAAAAAATTATTTATTAATAGTTTTTTTATTAAACCATTTCTTGTTTTAAAAATCGGATTTTTTTAAGCCAATTCAGTAACTAACATTCAATATATCGTTCCATATCGTGAATATTCATCCTTTAGAAATCGTAGTTTGTATTGTATTTTTATTTAGTATTTCGAATACTATTCAAAATGCCAAATAGTTTAACATTTTATTCATATAGAAAATTCGTTCCTCTGAATCGTAATTAATACAATGAGCCTCTTGATTCTAGGCTGACCTACTGAATAGAGTAGTATTAGATTGACCTAGGAAGTAGCCACTCCGTAACGGTCATCCCTTGGCGACAAACCTCTCAAGTTGCGGAAATCAGAGTTATCACCAGCCGATCCGGGATGGAACTATTTGCAGTTTGTCTTACCTCTGGAATCTCATCACTAAATGAAAAAAGTTTACTAATTTCTTTATTTTATTTATAAGTAACAGGAAAAAAAATGTCAGTAACTTAAGCTTATTTTACATATTACTCTTATCTTTTTAATCATTATACAATATTTCTTTAATTCAACTACAAAATTAGTTGGAACGAGAACCAGATCCGCAACTTACTATTTAATTATTTATACAGTGTAACCGCACAAATCCGAACCATTAGAACCTAAAGGAACTGAAAGGTCGGATTAACTGTTGATTTCTATAGAACACGGAATTCCTAGTTAAAATCAATAAAATTAAATTAAAAGTTATCTATAATCTATCTATTATATAAAAGGACAAGCCGTTTTTCGTTTGTGATCACTAACCGCGAAAACTACTGAACCAATCTGTACCAAATTTGAACTTCATTATCTTCATAGTTCAAGGAAGGTTTAGCAATAATAAAATTTACACAGTTTTGATTAAATTTCTGATTTAAAAAAAACTATAAATATGAGGTGCACAATGAAGTTTGAACATGACAGATAGTTGGCGAGCACAATTCAACATGAGAGGTTACAAAGGTACATTGTTATATACAGCTTGAAATATATAATAAAATTGACATATATTAAATTAAATTATTACAAAAGATTTACAAATATGGTGCGACACGTGGACCCGAGTGAATTTTGAAAATCGACCGAAATGCGGCTAGCACTATTCTATAATTGAGTTTACAATGGTAAAACTACTGAACCCATTTCTACCAAATTTCAACTTTATCATCTTCGTCGATCTAGTACAATACAATAAAATGAAGAACAATAACAATTTAATTGTACAATTTTGAGTAGCATAAACGAGGTTGGTCACCTTGTCATATACTTTTTATAAATCATTAGAAATCCAACCATATGAAATCATCAAAATTATTTCTACCGGATAAATATTATTACCAAACATAATTATTAAAATTGTCGATCCTTTGCTGTTTGACTAAGCGTGTAAAAATATGATTCACGGGCCTTCAGTACCAAGCCCTGATAATGCTTTATATTATCGGCCAGAGTTTTTTAATAGTCTTTTTCCATCTGCATTACCAACTCATACCGTAAAATTGAAAATTGGATGTTCAAATATGCTTTAACGTAATAATGATGTATGCTCTTAGGACGTATAGAACAAAACTCTTGAAACTCTTTAATATTTTTGAGAAAATTACGACAATAATAAAGCTCGTATCTTGTCCCCCGTTGAAGCTAAAAGCTTATTTTCTACCAAAATTGCAGAAAATGTTTTTCAGTTTGTGTATCTGTTTATAAGCCTGTGTATTACGAGAAACAGATTTATTAATACAGTTAAAATAAGAATTTAAAATTGACTGATTGGCTTTTAAGTGAGTTTCCTGAATCGAAACAATTGAGGCATTATAACTAAAGCATGAAAATGTACCACCTTATTCCCATTACTTAAGTGGGAAAAAATGGAAACGAACCTGCTCACTACCGACCAATAAGTTTGCTCCCACATATAGCAAAAATATTTGAGAAAATTATCCTAGAACATTTGAAGAAATTATGCAGGGATAAAGAGATAATACCACCAGAACAAGAAGGATTTCAGACACACCTATCCACTGAACACCCTTTGGTGAAATTGCAAAATGAAGTGTCTCAAAATTTCAATAGGAACACGGCCACTGCATTAATATCAATAGATTGTTCAAAGGCATTTGATGCTGTCTCGCACAGCATAGTATGCCAACAGTTAAAAGACAATGAATGCCCAGAGCAACTATTTAACATTATTAAGTCGTTTCTTAGCCAACGATATATAGTGGTAAAGGTTGGAGAAGCCTCTTCAAAAGAAGTACCTCTAACTTGTAGTGTCCCACAAGGAGCGGTTTTATCACCGATCCTTTATTCTATAAATACAGCAAACATCGCTGGAGCTAAATACCACAAATCCAGTGTAACCGCTTTTGCTGATGACCTAGCTATCACAAGCAGTAGCCTCAATGCCAAAAGATTGTTGACGGCTTAAGAAAACTTCATATTGACGTGAATGTTAATAAAACTAAATGTACAATATTTTCATTTCTGAAAAGAAAGAAAAAACTTCCAGTTAGTTTTAAATTAAACTGACATACAAACCAAATTTCTAATAAATTATTATATTCAGGCATTTACTTTGACAGACATATGACATTTTCGGCTCATTTTGAAAAGAAACTTAAAACTGTACGGACAAAATCATACAAACTTTATCACCTATTGCTATCAAGGAGTCTTTCACTACGGCTCAAGTTAATAATTTATAAATGCGTTTTTAGGCCGGCATTACTCTATAGAGCACCGATGTTCCTTCATCTGTCAAAGACAATGATAGAACGGTTGGAATTATTCCAAAATGGAATTATTAGAAAAATAGTAAAGGGAACGGCATTCGAAAAGAAAAAGTCAAAATTAATAAATGAAGAGCTTCAATTACTGACAATAAAAGAAATTATAAATCTAAAACATTTAAATGTTCATTCAAAATTACCACTGCCTGGGAATAACTTGTTCAATAAAATTATTGAAAGTCCAGTTCCCCAACGTTGGCAGAAATACGTAACCATATGTGAATAAATTTAAGGTTTTAATTTTAAATTAAGTTGTTAGGTTAGGCCGGCTCAAAGAAAAGATGAACACCCATCATCTAATAATAAATAAATGAAATTAAAAAAATTTCAATCCTAAATTAGTTACAGTACAAGGAGAAAAAGTAAAATATTAAGTATAACAAAACAGAAAAATAAGGGGGCTTCAAAAATAAAAAGAAAATCAGCTTGATTTTGAATATCACAAGCTTTTTTTTATAACCAACCGTACAACAAATATTTTGATGAAACGTCGAAAAGGTCGAAAGTTTTGACACTTTGGCCTATAATTAGCGAATTGGCCCTTCAAGGTCCAAAACATGGATACAAGTTTAAAAGCAAAACACTGAAAATATATACATAAATCAAAACTACCGTCCGGTACTTTTCCACACAAATGTACAATTTTACAGAACCGCTGGGGATTCCGCAAAAATATTGTGCCCTTTCTTCCCAAATCCCCTGAGGGGTCGGATTACCCGCAAAATTAGACTTGTTTGAATCGGATTAGTGAGGTTTCACTATATTCCAGATATATCCCAGTATTATCATGCCTACTTTTTCCCCTTTGCTTACGTTATTCCTAAAAACTGACCTTTATCGAGATTTTTTATCATTCTATTGAATCCTGTTTCTGCCATTCTATAGCAATCAGTTATATATTCCAGAGTCCGATCATGATATAAACATATTAATATGAAAATAAAAATGTTCAAATAATCACAATATCCAAACTCTGAGAAAAAACGGTTTATTTTTATTTTTTAATAATTTCCACATCGGTAAAATTAATATGAATGAACAATATTAATTTTATTTTAACATTTAAAGAAGTAAGGCTATATTCTCATTCCACGGACTATATATAGGTTTGCTAATAGTTTTGAAATAATTGTACCTATAGTATAAGTATATATTAACAATAAATTAAAAATTAATAAAGAGCTAAGGAATATAATTCTAAGCAATAACAGAATACTTAAATGAGAAAAGAAAAGAAGAATATTTATATAAACAAAATGTAAACAAATAATAAAACTTAATAGGCATAAAATCATAAAATAAAAGAAAAAACAAATACTTACTCATAAAATTAATAACATAGCAACATAAAAAAATTATAATAATTATTAAATAGTAGTAAAAAGAACAATGATTGATGTAGTTACGAAGAAATAAATCTTAAGTAAGTCTTCGTTTGTTTAAAAATAAAAAACTGTTTTTCTTTTTAAATTAACATGTTTTACTCTTTGGGTTACGTATTTTAAATATAACAATAATGTATTAAATTTTTCATTTTATTTAATTTTTAATTTTTTTTTTCCTTTTCTTAACATAGGTTAAGGACTTGAACTTATGTAAATGTGTTGACTAATAGCCATTTAATCATTTTTGTTTTAATAATTATCTTTATAATTTTATATTTATATTTATAAATAATTATTAATGAAAAAAACTTGATTTTATAATATTGTATATGGTTTTTTTATAATATTTGTAACATTGGTATAATAATAGCAAAATATTCGTTTAGTTCGTAAATTAAATATTGTGTGATTAAGTAATCTATTTGTATAAGATTTGCATTATTTTTATTCATTAAATAAACATTTAAATTGTATCTGGTTCAATTTATTCTTGAATCTTTCTTCATGAATGTGAAAAACGACAAGAATGAGGAATACTACTTTATTGCCACCGCGCAAGTCCAGTGAGTTTGTAGTAGAGTTGCTTGATGTATAAATTAAAGCCTTAAAAGATTGGTAGATTGGTTAATAATACAGGGTGGGGCACGGAAACCTCCCACGTTTCAAAACCCTGGAAAACCAAAGTAAATGAGCTAATATTTGCAAGAAAGATTATATTATGCAGTTTTTTCAAGCAAGGTTTTAAAAATAATATCGTCCAAATGATGACCTTGGTGAGCAACACACATATTGAGCCTTTCGTGGAGGTTTCGTATGACTTTCTTTGAGTTTGGCGGGGTTTATCTGGCCGATTTCAAATTACTCCGCTTGTGGAAGGCGCTCAGATTGGCATTTACGAATTCATTTTTTTTGGAAAAATTCCCAATAATGAACACACTTTGCTCTCTTGATCACAGCATGGTGGCTACTGAAAACTACACCACCCATAACAATGTTGATTTTTATTGGGTTTTTTATTTAAATATCAAAAAATGATGTAAAATATGCTTACCATCTTTTTTTAATTGCTGTTCGATCAAGACACACCAAATGGATGTATTCGTAATCAACACGTAATTTCCTACAAGATTAAGTTGTTTCTGAATTTTTCAAGTGGTGTGGCGCTCGCCACCTATTAGTAGATTTTCAAACTTCACTGGAATCCACATATTTATTGCGTTTTTAACATTCATTTAGTTGTAAATAAGTAAATCTTATTATAGGTGAACCTTCCTTGCACTATGGAGATTAAGTAGTTAAATTTTTGTGGAGATTGGTGGAGTACGTTTTGAGGTTAGTGTTTACAAACGAAAAATGGCTTGCCTTTTTATATAGTAGTATGGATTTAAACTCAGCCGAACCAATCCTGTCCCTCCACTTATTGATAGAAAAACCAGTTATACTATTAAATACATTTGTCAACGGATCGAGGTAAATGTGAAAACTCGGGCAAAAGATCTCAATGAAAAATGCAACGGAGACGGTGGAAGAAATAATGAGAAAAATTCTCTTCTACTCACTGTTATTAAATAACTCTGTAAATAGGAAGGGAAATTGGAAATTTTCTGTGATAAGTGCCGCGGTCTTCTTCTTCATTCTGAAACAAATCAAACTAAGACTGCTTAAATTTGTCTCCAGAAGCTAAAAGGAAGGCGATATTGCAGTAGCTTCTTGTTATACAGCTATGGTTCTAGAATATTAAGAGGTGGCTCCCTAGAACAAGAGCTTTTGTAATTGGGACAACCCTGGGCCGTTTGAGGCTGAAATGTAATCATTTCCCCTCTTATCTGCTTAAGGCTGTATTCCGCCCAACTAGGCTCTTTTAATGAACACTGCTTGTGTTTCGTCTTGGAAGGACTAATAGTTCCACGAAGCATCTTTTCAGGACAAGATACTCCTTATTTAAGCAGAAACAAGGAATAAAAGATTTATGCAAGATTGGTTTTACTTATGTACACTATTTCATTGATCACAATTCAATATCCATCCCAAAAAAAAAAATTTATGTCATATATAACATTTATGTCACAAAAAAATTCTTAAAGACCTAATAATGCAGACTGGATATATTAAAAAACATTTATCACTCAACAATTAATATATATATGAGAAAGTATTTACAATCTGCCTCAATGAGGGCAATAAGTAATATGGATGACTTAATGGATCCATTCACTCAATAAGGAATAAACGAAATGAAGAGAAAAAATAAAGAACCTAATGATAAATATAATAGAATAAAAAAGTAAAATAAATAAATGAAGAACCTTAAACCAAGACAAGATAAAATAAAAATAATAATAGTAATAGTGAAAATGAAAAGTTAAAAAAACAATCATACTTAATCTACGATATACATTCATCCTTTAGACCCCCAACCGGGCCAAAAAAGCATTTTAATGTTGGCCAAAACGATGAAGAGCAGAGACATTAATAAAGTTAATAGAACAGACTTTAGTGTAGAAAAAATAATAAAATTATCAATAGCTGCATTTTTAGGGTTAATCGTAAAACTGATGGAGCTCTTACGTGTTTTGTATCATTTTAAGCATAGAATACAGCAAGGTTTAAAAAATATTGTTTTCAAAAGGAAAGAAACTTAGCCAGAATAAAAAAGCAGCATAGGAAAGACATGCATGAATTAAAAAAAAAATCTTGTATCCGATTTAAAAAGAAAAACAGAAGCTAAGCCATAAGGAAAGAATACAAGAAGGGAAAAATAAGGCTAGTGGCAATATGCCTTAACGAGAAAAAATGCTAAAACGGAAGCGAAAGCGTGCGTTACGAAATGCGAAATTCGAGGTTAAATAAGGCTGCTTTGCTGAATATTCTTCAGAACGAAACTCCAACAAGCATTCTACCGTCTAAAACTAATTTAGTTGTTATTGCCGTAACTAGCGTTATCTGTACCTAACATGACGTTTCAGTATTTGTCAAATCAGATTCCCTTAAAAATGTCCAAATTTTCATCGTAAGATTTCCCACGAGGAACCTGATTGATTTTAATCCTTCCTAATTATTGAAACATCATCATGGGACCAGATTATGTTATTTTAAACAAAATTCAATGTATTTTCACGATTTGACATGCTTACTTCCCGTATTTGGTATGTAATCTAGGAATAACCTGGATAATCATTTTAAAAAAATCATCTTTATACTGAAACGTAAAAAAATCCTTAAGGATAACTAATCTGTATACTAAAATGGTGCAATTTTCTGGTTGCATTTATTTTGATTGTGCTTCAGTTGTGTCAACTTAAAATAGTAATCACACGTCTCTATTTTTCAATAGCAAATACGGACCTTCAATTATTTGACATTAGGCTTGCGTTAGTAAGGCTTGATGTTTGCAGAGTATTGTTTTAAGTTCTTTATAAATAAATGTTGATCAAGCATATGATAACTTGATCTGCTACTGAAGACAAAAACCATATTTTGCATTAATTTTTTTCTAATCCATAGGGACAAGGATAATAATTATACAATTAGGTATTGAAAAACTGTTCGCTACGTCAATGCGATAGATTTCTAGGAGTTGACTTGTTGGTTCAGTATTTATAAATTTTTTTTTAACCAATAAACAAATATTGAAAGAGATTAGCAAGATCGATTTGAACTAATAATGCAATTAATAGTTTGGTTTTATCAACAATTTATATTCATAAAGCACAGCAGAAACTTGGGAACTCGGTTAGTTATGTATTCAGGTAGTGAATTGGCCTGTTGTGGAATAGTTTGATTGCCATTCAATTATTTTTTTATTTACTTACAATACCGGTAAGGAATGTAATATCGTAATTGTTAATTTAGGATTTCAAATAATTTTTTATCAAACCATGTATTAATAAATATATAATTGTATAATAATATAATATATAATAAGATCTCAGGGCTATTGCCAATCTAATCATAAAATTGTGAACGGTTACTATTAGATTTTATTGAGGTTAGCAAAAATGCAACGGGCAATATTCTTAGAACTGTGCTGGTCTTATCTTATACCCTTCATATCAAGGGTTGTCACCCAGTCCTTACAAAGTAGGAATGTGAAATTTAATTTCATGGGACCTCCAAAAAAAACAGATATTAACAGGCCCAGGTGGGGATCAAACCCACTATGTGTTGGAACAGCCGCTCTGGAACCCTCGCTCTAACGTTTTATAACTAACCCTTTTTACGATTCTACCTATCACGTTCGTCATCTTTTGAATCTTATGACTGACCATTGTGAAATCATTTCATGATCTATTACTTGGAATATACGAATATGACTTTACTTCATCTAGTTTGTGCGTTATAATAACTTAGCCTCTGTTAGGTTGGCAAATTAGCTGAATTGAAAATTTAGTTTTGTCGCTCATATATATATGGTATATTATTCGAAAGATGTTTGTTTGTAGAAGTTTTCTTTGAGTAGTACACGTTTCTAACATAGGTAATATTTTTGAAAAAAATGCAGTCAAACTTTTGGAACGAAATTTAAAACTTGCTATTTCTTATGTTTGGATCACAAAGTTAAAAGTTGGATAAAAAAGCTTGTTTTAAAGAAAATTTAATCTTCTTTCTAATGATCATATTGAAATTGCTCTAGATTTAATATGTCGGCAAATATAAACTATTATTTGTCAAAAATTATAAATTTCTTGACAAAACATAAAATTGAAAATTTCTATTTAACGGATTAGAATCGAGCTATTGTTTATATGAAATTTTTTGTTGAAAATGATGCTCGTAATCGCCTCCCGAAGTTACTGCAGACTTATGCTGATCACCCTGTATATTCTTCTGGTTGAAGACCTGAAAGGTAGGTCGAAACGTTGGCACGCCAAATATATAGTTTTTTTTTTTTATTTAAAAACTTAGACGTGTTTATTTACTTGACTGCACCTCTGGCCATTTCTATTTTTAAATTACATTCTACAGTCAACTATAGAATCCTCTTCATAAAATATTAAATCTAGGATAGAAAAAATAAACTAATAATTCTTATCTCTAAAATGAGCCTTCGAATTTATTCATTAAAAAACATTACGTGAATGCCATCATCATTTTCACCATACCCTTGGTCGAATAAGATGTCAAATACTTTTGAGACCTTTACTATCATGTTTTACTAGTAAGCTGGCCTGATATTTATCGTGAAAGTATGAAGTTCATCCCAAAGTCCATTTCCTCTAAGTCTATTTTCAACAAGCCGAGATAATGATTGTAGTCATATTTATAAAGTTGAGCATATTTATTTTTTGGTGTTGTGGCAATGCACCTTCTCCATCTATCCCCATATCTACAAGATCAGATCGCACCCAAGATCTTCCCCTTTACATTTCGGCCAAATCCTTGGAATTACCAGGCGATTCAACGTCGATTATCTTCCAGCGATTTCGCTACTTAACCCACCCCTTTTTTCCATCGCGCTCTATCTGAACTATAATTATCTGTAAAATGTCCTCCGATTGTGTAGACTTTTATCTTCTCCAATGTGCTCATTATGGGCCAAATGTTCTTTATCTGGTCAAAGCGTTACATTTTTTAATTGTGTAATAAATAAATATAATAACAAAAAGAAGAAACAAATAAAATATTCAGTACAAATCCTGAGCGGTAGAGTTGTAAAACTTTAGCTCAGCTTCCACTGGATTTTTCCACTTGTGAGGTAGCTGACAGAGCAGCATTGGGATACCTTGGGTCGGGCAAGCTCTATCATAAGTAGAAGGTAAATTAGATTTGGGGTTCCTCAGTATATTTATTGATACTAAGTCCTGATATCTTTTAGAAGTTTTTTTCGTTTTGCCTTCTTAGAACTAGTGATGAATGCTTAGCATTCTTAACTACAGAAGAAAATAATCTAATTAATTTTAATAATTTTAGTTTTAACGCCACCTTTGACAAGGTTCTTTGGCTTATGCCAGCCTTGCCATAGAACTTCCTACTGATAGAGACTCTTATGTTATAAATGCAAAAATGGGCAGCCGTACCTGTAAAATCAGTAGTAAATTTGTTTAGGATATCAGCCAAAATCGATCATACTAACAAGTGCAGGTAGCATTTCATCCACTTAGCACAGAGGACATATAGGTTTCTGAGCAACTGTTCAAACACAACAGATGAAGGAAATGTTAACCATTTCAACTTTTTTTACCAAATTGCATCTAAACTACTATACAAAAAGACAAGCCATTTTTAGTTTGTGATCACTAACCACGAAAAGTACTGGAATTATCTGCACAAAATTTCAACTACATCATCTTCATGCTTCAAGGAAGGTTTAAAAATGATAAAATTTAATAATTTTCAAATTAAATTGTTGTTAAAAATGCGATAAATATATGGATTACAGTGAAGTTTGAAAATTATATGTGGCAACCTCCATTCTGCAAATGAGGTTACAATGTTACGGTAGTATCTTGAGTTTTAAATTGATAATGAAATTCACCTAATTTCAATATAGTTGTTATTCAAAACGCTGTATATGCCTTGACCGATATATTACTAATAATATAGTAAATATTCTCTGTCCATCTACATAACCAATTTATTCATTAAAATTAGAAATTGAATCTCCAATAATGCTTTTACGTACTTATCAACCACCTAATTTGTGCAATGATAACATATTAAAATTAATTAAAGAAATTAATGTATTTTTTTCGGATGTCTTATGAATTCATTTTTTCCTTTTTTCATGCTTATTTTTATTGATAAATAAATAAAACTTCAATTTTTAGTTAAAATTATCCAAGTTCTTTACTAATGCCGCGACGGAGAATGCTAGTTTTTAAAAATATAACTTAGGCCTCAAAAATATATATAAAAATAATGCTAGGCAGCTACATTTAAAATATTTCATTTAAATGGATGAATTTTGAAAGTTAATAGACCGTTCATTCTTTGAGATATAAAGATTATTGAAGGCCTGCGATTCAATGCCACGTGAGCACTAACGCGTCACGACCTTCTTGGTTCATGATTTGCATAGTTATCTAAAAACGCTCCTTATCGGTCCCTGCCTAGCCTTAGGTATTAGAAGGTAATAGTAACATTAACCTTAAGTAATGTTAAATATTGTTTTTATAATATCTCAAATAAAAACCCTATATTTAATTATTTTTGGAAAGTTAAT
Source organism: Euschistus heros (assembly GCA_003667255.2). Taxonomy (NCBI): domain Eukaryota; kingdom Metazoa; phylum Arthropoda; class Insecta; order Hemiptera; family Pentatomidae; genus Euschistus; species Euschistus heros. The sequence continues at coordinate 659,607 of RCWM02000100.1, forward strand.
CAGACATTCTTTACCATAAATTAAAGATAGCTTTAGCCATACCTTGAAATAATTTGTGAATATGTTCTATAAATTGGAATAACTTCCCACTTCGATATTCGCGAATTATGGAAATGAAATTTGATGTATTCTATAGGTGCTGGAACACTAAAACGGATAAATGGCGATCAATATACAGTAATTATTTATTCAGCGACCATCTCGTAAAGTTATCCCTTTAGCTCGATAATGCCTGGTCCTATCTTAAGTGCTTTCATCAATATTAATTTCAATAAATATGATCTGTTGAATGTATTATTATAAAACATTATGGAAATTATTATTAATAATCATAATTCTAAAAAAGTTAATATATTTTCAATTACTTTCTTATTTTTATTTGAACCCTCATTCCTGTAAGTAATGAACAATCAGCAAATTACAATGTTTTATATATATAATCTATAATCTACACTATTATATAAAAGGACAAGCCATTTTTCATTTGTGATCACTAACCGCGAAAACTTCTGAACCAATTTGGACCATATTTTAACATCATCTCCATAGCCCAAAGAAGGTTTGGCAATAATTAAATGTACAGATTTGTAATTAAATTGTTATAAAAAGTCGATAAATATGTTGTGCGCAGTGAAGTTTGATAATCTACCAACAGGTGGCGAGCACTATTCGAGAGAGGTTACAAAGATACTGTGTTATTTTGAGCCAGACAATTTGCCGACGATATGGTTATACTGGGAAATAACTGCCGTAATTTGCAGTTTAACCTAAGGATCCTCCAAGCCGAGCTGAACTGAACTTTAAGAAAAATAGAGGGGAAAACAAGAAGAGATCGAGTTAGGAACACTACAATAAGAACAAACTTAGACCTGAGGTCTGCAGAAGAAATAATTCAAGAAAACCAACTCAGGTGGTTTGGGCACGTCTCGCGAATAGCTGAAGACAAATTGCCAGAGTTACCGATTAGAAATCGACCGATATGTGTCTAGCGCCATTCTGCAACAGAGTTTAAAATGGCAAAACTATTGAATCCTACTTCATCTAATTTTAAGCACATCTTCATAATTCTAGGAAGGTTTACATTAATAAAGTTTACTATAATAATAATAATAATTTAAATGTACAGTCTTGTGCAGCAGAAACGAGGTTTGTCACATATACTTTTATGGTTAGACATTTAAATCCAGCCAGGGAGTACGGTCAAGGATTTTATTTTTGAATTGTATTTAGAACTTTCAGTTTTATTAAGTAAACCTTACTATAGTTTGTACGAAAGAGCTATAATTCCACCTACAAATATTATGATAAAAAAAAAAATGTATACCTAAAGCCTCAATCAGTTAAAATTATCTTATTATAAATTAAGTTCTTAACTTATGGGAGCGGGCGAAGCCGCGACGGGAAATGCTGGTTATATATAAAAGGACAAGCCATATTTTGTTTAAAATCACTAACTGCGAAAACTTCAAAACCAATCCGTAACAAATATTAACCACACCATCCTTATTGTTCCTTGAAGGTTTAGCAATAATAAAATCTACTGATTTTCAATTCATTTGTGATTATAAGAAGCGATAATATGTAGATGATAGTGAAGTTTAAAAACTGACCGATAGGTAGCAAGCGCCATTCTACATGAGTTCTACATGAGAGGATACAAAGGTACGGAGTTATATAGTGATTAAAATTTTTTAATTGCAGTTAAGATATAGATTGATATCGATGGTAGTGAAAACAATTACAAAAAAGTTAGTGTATGCTATCTAGGTCAATTGAGTAAATACACCGCAGAACGGTGAATAATTAGTGAAGACCACATTACGAACAGTGTTGCTGTTTTGTCCAGTTTTCGGCGTATTCCCGTTTGCCACATTTGGAACATTTGGTAGTTAATAGAATACTCAAGGCTTATTAGTCTGAAATTTGTTTTAAAATTCCTTTGAAATAAAGGACGAATTGAGCTAGATGATCTTGTGATGAATTCTGATTTTAATACATAATATTCTGTCCCATGACTAAATTACTTTTCCGTTTTATTTTCCTTCATTTAGTTTCAAATAATTAATTTTGTTTATCGCCCTCTCGGTTCAGCGAGTATTTTCTCTTAATATCATTCATAATTAAAATATGACAAGGGCTAGGATAAATAAATATTTTACACCCTACCACTTAAAAGAAAATTAAACCAATGCTATTGTTGCAACAATATATTAGTTAAGCCATTATTGAATGAATTGAAGAGAGAAAAATTGCTAATGCTTATTATTGCCCTTACTGAATGGTTTATATTATAAAAACAACAATGTAATTAAAATAAACTGACATTTCTATAGATTAAAGGTGAAGAAAAAAATAAACATTGCAAAATGCAAATGATAAATAAATTATAAAAACAAATATATAAAATGAGAGTTCTCGTAGTAAAGAACAATTTCATTTATTACACCATTATAAAATATAGCAATATATAAATCAGTTTTAATATGGATAGGCTGTGAGTGGCATCACATTATAATCCTATATATGGTAGCACTTCAAAAAATTTGTTAAAAAGGGTAAATATAAAAACAAATTTAAATTGCTATACACATATAATAGAAGAAAAAATAATTAATTTGCAACCATGGTAATCATAATATGTATAATAAATAACTTTATATATTGTTTAGAGAAAGATGTTTTTAATAAGGATTGACGATACATTTTTAATTTAAAAAAAAAAATTATAACGTCGCTGATATGATTATAAATATAATTTCTGAATAATAAAATTAATGTTGGGAGATATTGCTTGTTTTTCTACTAATATAAATTTATTTATTTTAACTGAAAAATATTATTAACAAATCATTAAATATAAACACCATCAGATAACAAATCGGAAATTTTAATTTTTATAGATATATCTTGGCATATATAATAACGCCAAGGTTCTGTATAGTACAAATTTAGTAGAACGTTCAACAGAAAGAGGTATTTAGAGACGAGAGACCCTCCAAAATCGCCAACATTTCGTCAAATATGAAAGGCAGGTAAGAAAAGGACCAAAATCCAAAGGATGAAACGGGGAGAGATAGGGTCCTTTTCAAAAACGTAATACTTACTTCAATTTTTAAAAAGGACATTGGCAGATTTTTAAAAGAGCAACAAACTATCCTACGACCGTTTAAAATCATTAAATCTTGGAAGATTTAAAAATAGTACCTTGACCGACAAAAACTTATTTGTCGGGAAGCAGAGTGGCCTAGGATGTCATTTGGCTTTCAAAAATCGTTAAATCCTGGCATATCTGAAACTAGTATCCTTCACTACCTTTTACTAGCTGTTAACCTCGAGTGGTCGCGCGCACTGCTGTTAGAATTGCTGTTGTCTATTTCCTTTGGCATTAGGACGCACTCTTAGTCTGCAAGGGTGGGTCTAGGGATTAATCTAAGTGCTTAATTTGCATCTACGTGCACCACTGTCAGTTGTTATTTGATATAAACGACCTGTGATACCTGTTTGTTTTAGTTGGATTACAATTTTCCACCGCACCAATATATTTGCACAATTTATGCAATGAGCGTTTGTTACGATTACCTTGAATGTCCTCTTCTAGTATTTTTGAAGTACTTTGCATTTTCAGCGAATTGTTCCATTTGTCAACATTCTACGTGATTATTGTTTCCTATTTTGCAACCATATGTCTATATTGAATTTTTTACTTTCTTTATAGTTTAATTTTTTTTTGTGAATAATCCATTTTCCGTATTCTGGGTCAAGTATTTCGAAAAAGATAAAGGGATAGAAACAGGTACCTACTGTTATAACACTAGATAGCTTAGAGGAAGACTATTTTCATCCACGTTACCTTATTGTAACTGGGCCATACGCGACCACTCGAGTGGCCCAATATCTCTGATTGGAGTAATTATTCAGGCGTCATCTAACCCAGAAAATTCCAATTACTGAATCATTACCCATCAGGTAATGCATTTAATACGCTCTTATATAAACTATTATTTAAAAATAGTCCTTTGTACAAACAAAACCAGTATTTTTTATACATACAGGGTGTTCAATATTCGATAGCGCCCCCTTTTTTTTCCACAGTTTTTAAAATTTTGAAACGAAACTCTCAGGATCTTAACTGTATATAATTTTTTTAGGTTATAGTCAGCTACAGCTCTCAGGAATTCCCAATGGGATGTGTTATTTTTAATGACGGATTTAGATAGAAAATCGAATTTTGAATCGATTTTATACCAGTAAAAATTTTTTTCCGGGGAACCGTTTCGCCGCAAACTGCGAAAAATCATTTTAAGAAAATAAGCAGTCTAAAACTGGTATTGAATGAAAAACTGCTGTTTATTGAAAAAAAAAAAAATAACCGACGAAAAAATTGTGTTAAAAAAAAATTTATATATATATATATATATATATACGAGTGTATATATATATATATATATATATATATATATATATATATATATATATATATATATATATATATATATATATTGGGGTGTTCAATATTCATTGTACCAGTCGCGGGAAGGCCTTAATTTCATATTTTTGTTCAAAATTTATTTTATTTTTGCAATACCAGTTTTAGAATGCTTATTTTCTTAAAATGATTTATCGCGATTTGCCTCGGATAAAAAAAAAATTACCGGTATAAAATCGGTTCAAAATTTGATTCTCTATCGAAATCCGTCGTAAAAAATACAACATCCCATTGGGAATTCTGAAGTAAGGGTAGCTGGAAAAGAACTGGAGAACGTTGGAGACTAGACCATAACTTGAAAAGAAACTTTATTTGACACAGTTAAGACCCTGAGAGTTTCGTTTTAAAATTCAAAAACTGTGGGGAAAAAAGGGAGTGGGAATCGAATATTGAAAACCCTGTATATACTTACAGTCATCTAGGATTACCGAAGAAAATCGACCGGAAATAGTTGGTGATAAAAGTGTTGCAATCTTCGTCGAAAAGTTCAAGAACTTTATTTCATCGATTGATGTCATTCTTCGGACCCTTTCAGGTGTAAGTGGTGGAAAAAGAATGAAAAAAAAAATAACATTGTAAAATATAAATAGATTTTCAACCACTGTAGCTTTTATCTCAGTATTTCTCTTTTGTTTCATATTTATATAATTTTCATTAATAATTTATGGATTGCTTTATATCACTGTTTGTAATGTACTTTCTATCAGCATCATAATATAAAAATGAGTACCTATTATGAATTTGTTGAAGATGTTGTTACAGATAAGTGAGGGTGAGTACACTCGAAAGTTGAGTGGCTGGAGAGCACTTAGTTCCAGAGGCGGTTAGGGCTGAGGATGTTCTGGCCCCATTACTCTTCCAGATTCTCTTTTTTTCTTTGTAGCAGTCGCCGCCATATTTTAGCTTCTGAAACCAAGATTTCGTTTCCAAATAATGTACAAGTTTTTTTTTTTTTTTTTTTTTAAGTTTTGTTTTTTATTTGCATCGGATATTTTCTCTACTTAAGAAAAGTTATTATTTCACATTAAATTATTTCTTACAAATGATGAATTTATTAAACATATAATATACATTTCGAGTTTCTGTTGCGTAATGATGGTAATTTTAACTTCCCTGGAACAGAGATCACAGCCTGGATTTAATTAAATGTAATGCACCATAATAAACCATGTGACTTTAAAAGGATCATATTATAATGCGTTATATATTAATTAGTTTAATTAGGTTTACATTGACCATTGACGATTCTGTCTGGATTGTAACTTTTGCAATTGAGTATTATAAATGCTAATGAATACCAAATTGAATCAAGTATCTATGATTTCTACGAAAAACCGTCAATTTTCCCATCAATTATAAAAAGTGACAGGTATTATGTTATTAATAATTTTTGAAGCGAACAAAATCTGTTATTACCCTGTCTACAACAAATATCGAAGTAGCTGTGCTTTTTTGGCATTTGAGCAGGAGTTATATCCATAAAGCGGAAGCTAAATTGACTCTTAGCATCTTTTTATACATGACAACATTTTTCAGAATAATAATTACTACTGATAATTACCTATGATAAAAGCGTTCATTAATTACATTAATTAACCGCCCTTTCACGTTGAAAACACAATTTTTCATTATGGTTATCATCTTGAAAAAAATCTTTGTTGTTGTTTGGTTTTAAGGGCAAAAAACTACTTATGGTTATTATTTCCCCTTTATTTGAACTTAATTATACTGCCTTATTCAACATAAATACTTAAATGTAAATTACTTCTATATTTAAAATATTTTACAAAATACTAAACATGTTAATACATGTAATATGCTAACTGAATGGAGCATGTACAGATATTTAAATACACGCCCCTCTTACAGGGTTACTGTAAGAGGGAAAACAAAAAAAAAATTATACTGCCTTCTTCGTGACAATATCAGCAATGTTAATATTACCATATTATAGTTTTAAACTGTAGCAATTAGAAATTTTAATATCGTTGTTTGATCAAAAAATTATCAATATCAACCAAATAAAAAACAGATAGATAAAAAAAAAAATAATAAAAAAAAAATAGAAATTCATAAAACAAATAAAATAAAGACGAAGTTCGTTATCATACTAGTAGGGTTGGCACTCTTCAGACACTGTTAGGAAGATCTTCCCCCCTACTTAACTTTCACGATGCAACAGTTTTAACTTTTATGCGTGATAATTACAATAAAATTGAGTACAACGTACTAACAAGGGGAGGACACACTCAGTCTCTCACGGATCTTGTTGGCAATTTGTTTGGAGGTTCCTGGTCAAAAAATATTAGACACGTATTTTGCCGTTCCGACCAATGGGCCCTAGAAGCCGAGAAATAAAATAAAATAGCATTAAACTAATTTATTTTTTATCTTGAGTTTAAAATATGATATCGACATGATTCTTGCACCAAGATTTTTAGTTTTGATTCCGAATTCAAGGAAAAATACTGTCGCTCCATAGATTTTGGTTTAGGTTAATTAAATTCTAAAAAAAAGATTAGTTTTACAAGCAAACTACCTCTATTGATTTTTTCACCCAAAAATTGACGTCAGATTCTACTTCAGCACCCTCAAAAACATAAAAAAATGCTTATTCAACATAATCAAAAAATATCATTTTTTTCACCCTCTTCCAGGAAAATGAAATTTTTAAACCGATTTTTGGTTACATACCTTTAAATCCCCTTTACTTTGTCACGCAATTTACTGGTTGGTATCGCTGGAAAGAGGAGGGTCTCAGCTTTCTTTTGATGTATATAGATGTAAAATTCGATGAACAAAAACCTATTAAAAGAATTGGAAAATACAAAAAACATTTTGATGTTTAACTTGAGTTTGAAACCAGATAGGATGATGAAACCAAATACATTTCAAGCGTATTACCACCCTATATTTTGCGTAAAAAAATAAACTTGGTACGTTAAACCGTCTAAGCGTAATTCATGTTTTTATCAATTTAAGCAAAAGTTGCCTACCATTTCGGTCAGCTTACAAATTTTTATTTTTCTATTTGGATGAAATTCCGTATTGAAGGGTTATTTTGAATGCTGAATTCGAATCCGATGTCGGTTCTTGTGAAAAAATTATATTGAACATACTTCACTTGAAAAATTTTAGCTTTTACACTGTAAAATGTGATAGACAATTTTTTTAGCCCAAGGATTGCATTCCTGCACCCTCAAAACTCAGGAAACGTATGAATATATATATATAGATACCAATAAAACAAATATATATATATATATATATATATATATATATATATATATATATATACTAATTAGGAGAAATAATTTGTTACTTTAATTATTATTAAAATAATTATATTTATCAATTATAATATATATTACAGTTATATTATCTATATAACTATAGAAGTAGTTTGCTTGAAAAACTAATCTTTTTTTAGAATTTAATTAACCTAAACCAAAATCTATGGAGCGACTGTATTTTTCCTTAAATTCGCAATCAAAACTAAAAATCTTGGTGCAAGAATCATGTCGATATCATTTTTTAAACTCGAGATAAAAAATAAATTAGTTTAATGCTATTTTTTTTTTTTTTCATTGGTCGGGCAAAATACGTGTCTAATATTTTTTGACCAGGAACCTCCAAACAAATTGCCAACAAGATCCGTGAGAGACTGAGTGTGTCCTCCCCTTGTAATTAGTCTCAATCAAAATTTGGACATGATCATACAATACCATTGTTGTTTAATAAAATTTCAACCTTGTACTTTGCAAAAATAATAACTTATTGTTTGATAATTAATAGTAAGGTTTTGAAAGACAACCTAATATTGTGAATATTAAATTTCAAGACAACTTAATTACCAATTGGCTCTTTTATGCATTATAAGACGTTTTTCTTTAAATACAAAATGCCTTACCAAACATATACGCTAGCAAACATACAATGGTATTGTTTATTTTGGAGCAGATCTCACGAGGACACGAAAATTGGCCATAGTTTAAAATTCACCCTAATACTTCTCAGGTCCTTCCTTGTATGTTCATTGCACAATTTTTTTTTTTTTTTTTTAACATTCTACTGCCACCAATGTTTTGTGTAACATTTAAAAAAATATATTATACTTTAAATTATTGATAAAAACATTATTTTATTTGGCTTCAGATTTTATCAAGTTTATAATACAATTATTCAAAAACAAAACTTTATTTAAAAGAAAACACATGAGGACGAATAATTATTCCAGTAAACATCTGAATATATAATTTACCTTCCCTAAAATTCGCCAAAGTTTTGACATAATCATGGATTTTACTCAAGTCAAACCTACTTCCTCCCTCTTTGACCTGTTGGCATCGTACTTCATTTATTCTTATCTTCCGCAATATTTCCTAAATCCTCAATTAGTTCAATCCTCTTTTCTAAAACCTCTTAATAAAATCCTCCTTTAGGATTTGGATAGGAAAGGCTATCTCCCCGTTCTTCCGTTTTCTGATCCCGTCTTTCGTAGGAAACATGCATGCCGATTCCAGATTCAGCAATATTATATTATTTAATTTGTTTTTCTTCATTTTCTGAAATTTCCAACGGTTATGTCATGTCAGACGTTTATAGCCATTGCACGATAGTAGCACTCTACAAAAGTTGGTTTTCAAAATGACTTCTTGGTTTAAAAACAGATTTATTATTCTGTAAAGAATTAACAATAAATTAACATATATTTCATAGAACAATTAACATAAAATAATAACTGGGCATACCTGTAAAGAATCATTAAATTACAAGTAGTTCAACAGCAAATAAAAGTCTGAACACCAACTAACTATACTGTCTTATAACCTCTGCAAGTATAACCTGCCACACACTAGTATAGTAATCAAACATATGATTAACCAAAATGACTATTAGAATAGTCTATTTACATACATATCAAGGAACATGATTTTTACTTTATGTAAGACATTTTATTTTATAATGAGAGTATAAAGGATATCATAAGTATGATAAAATGAAAAGATGACCAGCGATGCAATGAAAAAGAAATGAGACGTCTTTTCTGAAATGAAACACGAAATTTCAACCAAATAGAAAAATTAAAATCTTAGCCTTCAAAATTTGCCTGACATGATGGTACTCGAATTACGTTCAAATCTATCAATTTCACATTTTTGCTCAAAATAAAGGGTATTAATACGCTAAAAAATTTTTGGTTTTATATTTATATCTGGCTTCAAACTCAAGTTAAAAATCATGTACTTCTGACTTTCCAACTTTCCAAATTGATTTTTGTTTATCGCATTTTGCATTTATATACATCAAAAGAAAGCTGAGGCTCTTCACTTTCTAGCGATACCAACCAAGTTGCGTGAAGTGTAACAAACATTTAGATTTAGTAACCAATAATCGGTTTAATAATCTCATTCCCCTTGAAGAGGATGAAAAAATGATATATATATTTTTTTTTACTTAACAAACGTTTTTGAATGTTTTTGAGAGTGCTGAATTAGAATCTAACGTCATTTTTTGCGTTAAAAAAAATCTATTATGGTAGTTTGCTTGAAGATCAAATCATTCTCATAGAATTTAATTAACCTAAACCGAAATATTTGAAGTGGCTATATGTTTTCTTGAATTTGCACTAAAAAATAAAGCACAAGAGCCATGTTGATATCATTTTTTAAACTCGAAATATAAAATAAATTAGTTTAATGCTATTTCATTTTTTTCTCGTCTTGTAGGGCCCATTAGCCGGAACGGTAAATTACGTGTCTAATATTGTTTGACCAGGAGCTTCCAAAAAAATAGCGACAAGATCTATGAGAGACGAAGTGTGTTCTCCCCTTGTAAGTGAAGTTGCTCACAGTATCGCAAGGGGCGCAAATTTTAATTCAATTTAGGTAAGTAACTGCTTATTTTTAAATGATTCCGATTCTTAAAAGTGCTTTTCTTAAAAAGTAAGAAATTAGAGAAATGACACTGTTTTTTTTAACGTGCAATGTATTTTTTTTTATATATAACGCGTAAATAATTTAATTATCGAAATACATTATTTAACAAATCTGATGTTTCAAAAACACTTTAAAAAATTAATACGTTGTATAATGAAATAAAAATGAAGAATCTTTAGAGAATATATTTACATCGTTTTCTTGGAGGTGCAAGTCATATAATGACTTTTTGTGCAATTTGGAAAAAAAATTACACTTAGTGACTTTTACCTCCAAGCAGACATTTATCCACTAAAAAAAATCATTTATCCACTCAAGAATTTCTGATAGTAATTCTTTTTTTCTATTTAAATAAAATTTCTTGTTATTATTCTATAATTTTTTTTTTCAATCCTATAAAATAAACATTACTTTTATCTTTACAACTCTCTTCGCTGGTTTTTCTCAGAAGGTTGTTTTATTCTTCAGCTCCTTGATTTATTGCTTGCTCGCACGGAACTTTCAGTATTCGCCGAAAATCCTGCTCTCCTATCTCTTTCAATGATATTCCACAGCACAGTATCTTGCCTTCTATATAGACAAAAGACTTACAAGAAACACTCTCACTAGAATCAAAATTCCTAAATCTCTTCACACGGCTTGACCGATTGTATAGAGTCTATAGTATGGATACGATATAGACTTTGTTTAATCATAATAACCAGATTGTATAAAAGCTTATTTATTAAAATTCACTTAAAATTTATTTAAATAAATTTTATTCAAGTTTAGGAAAACGAAAATATGCGAAATTAAAAGTGCCTTTTTTTATATGTTTATAATCAGTGAAAAATAAAGGCTTGCCATATTAAGGTCATTAAAATTATTAATATGTTTCTAAAATTAATATATATATATATATATATATATATATATATATATATATATATATATATATATATATAAAACAATTTTTATAAAAAGTTAATAAACGGAATAAATTATCGTTGCATAACCAGTACTTCCTTGTTTAATCTGAATTATAAAATATATATTTGAAGAACTGTTTAAATATGTTCATTGAAATGATATGGTGATAGAGATTCATTTTATACCAGTTGCACAATATTGAATATTTGTTGTATTTTCACGGAGACAGATTATTATCAAATACGATATATCACGGAAATAACCTTTTCGCAGAAATCAGGTATTTATATAACTAAATTGAAAATATTCGAAATATAATATTACACTTTAAACGACGATAGTAAAATATTTCTGTAATGAATTCTTATATGAAACTATCAGCCAAATAAATCTCACCACTTATTTTATTATGAGAGCAACTAATTTACAAAGAAAATCCAGTGCTACTCTCTCAGCCGCTTATCTTGTTTCAAAATCTTCTCTAGTCTTTGTCCATCTGTATTACCTCATCATACACTAAAATTAGAAATTAGATGTCAAATTATGTTTAAAATTTAAATACAGCCATGGAAATATCATTGAAGAAATAATGCTCAGTAACTCACTTCAATGCAAGTTTTTCATCGATAAACAAATAAAACTTAAAGTAAATCATTAGTTATTTACTTGTAAGAGCGGATGAAGCCACTATGCATTATAATGCAACATTCATTTATAATCAAGACCAATTCTAAATTTACAAATTGTTAAAAAAAAAAAATAAACTAAAGTATACTTGGGTCATTCTCATAGCCTCAGCTAAAATTAAAAAAAAAAATTATATTTTTAAAGTTGCTTAAATTTTTATTATTTTTGAGTTTTCTATTATAATATACCTTCTATTTATTGAATTCTCAGGTGGGGCCGATTTCTTTTTTCTATTTACCACTGTTTTGAAGCATTTTATAGAGCTTTTCTTGGAAACGCTCTTGACCGTTACTCTTTCTTTAAACATTTTTTTTTTTTTTTTTTCGTAATAAAAAATTATTAATGTTCTCAACTGGATAAAACTAAATAAATAAAATAATAAAATTTATTATTGATACATAAAAAATTAAAGTAATAAAAAAATTGTGTTCAATTCAGGAAGAATATTACAAAAAAAAAAAAACAGTTTAGTTGTTCAACTATTATATTGAAGTTGTTCAACTATCATATTGAATGAGATTTAATTTTTAATATTTCATTTTAAGGCATAACTATATGTGCATGTCCATACCGACCCTCAACTGAGGGTCGGTATGGACATGTACGTGTTACTATGTGAGGGAAATCAGTTATCCTGAAGATGGAGCAATGTTCTCCGAAAAACTTTTTTTTTTTTTTCTTTTTTTTTTTTTTTTTTTTTTTTTTTTTTTTTTTTTTTTTTTTTTTTTTTTTTTTTTTTTTTCTTTTTTTTTTTTTTTTTTTTTTTTTTTTTCTTTTTTTTTTCTTTTTTTTTTTTTTTTTTTTTTTTTTTTTTTTTTTTTTTTTTTTTTTTTTTTTTTTTTTTTTTTTTTTTTTTTTTTTTTTTTTTCTTTTTTTTTTCCCCTACCTTGCCTTTTCAGGCATACGGGGTTTTGACGGCAGCGGTTTAAACATGTACTCCGAAACATGTTGAAGAAAATAAAAGATAAATAGGAGTTATGCCTTAAAAAGAAATATTAAGGTTTTGTTATTTTGAAACCCCCCCCCCCCCCAAAAAAAAAAAAAAAATTAAAATTAAGTCAGTGATGTTTCTGCCTTATAAAAGTGTTGGTAAATAGGTATATAGCCCAAATATAAAATTTTACGAAATTCGATTAAGTCGTTTGTAAGTGTGAATATCCCCCCCCCAAAAAAAAAAAGAAACTTAAATTAATGATGTTTTACCCTTATGAAAGTGTTAGGAAATAGGTTTATAACTATGATATAAAATTTGAAGAAAATCGGTTGAGTTGTTTCGAAGTCCGATTCCGCTCCCCCTCAACCCCCGGCAAAAAGGAACTCAATTCAGTGATGTTTCATACGTATAAAAGTGTTGGTACATTAATATGTAACAATTTAAAATTAAAAAAAAAATTGTGTGACGGTCGTGAGAGTGACGGTCGTGAGTGTGACGGTCGTGAGGAACCTCCCTTAAATTAATGTTAATTGCAACACCAAGACCTTACTAAACGGCTAGTTTGACTAATCAGTTGTATACATCTACAAATAATCACATATGGAGTCCAGGAGCTTTTAAAAAATACGAATCATTTTAAAAACGCGTGACGGTCGTGAGTATGAAAAAGTACGAGGAAGAAAACTTACCCTGTATTGATGCAAATCTTAGAAAATACACCAAAAAATGTCTTCCAAACACATCACTTATGAAGATAACCTCACGAATTACTCTGTAAATAGCAATAATTAGCACTAGCTTATTCTTGTAGAGAATATTTAAATAACTATTTAGTGTGACGGTCGTGAGGCCAAACCGAGGGACAAAAAGAAAACGGAACTTTCAGTATCCCTTTATAGTTTAAAAATGTTTAAAAGCATGTTAATTTATTCTTCAATATATGGTCTCATACTCTAGAAAATAAAAACATAACTTTTCTAAAAATAAATACTTAAATAACTTCCTTGAAATCTCATACTATAGCTAGGGACAAGTGAAAGTTATGAGTTTATAAGCCTTTTTGTAGCTATAGAAAAATAACAAAAATATTTTTCGAAACTAGGCTGTATGCACCAACTTTAAGGGGTCGGTGTACGTTCAAATCCACCAAAAATATTGATTTGGAAGTTTTAGTTCCATCTTAAGTCCAGCAGGACAGTGAAAAATCACTGCCATGAGAATAGCCCACTTGTTGGGCGTAACAAACTTATCACGATAATAACCTTTACTTTCCCCCTTCCTTATTAAACAAAACGCTGATAGGCTTATCAAGTGGCACAATAAGCCTATAACAAACGAACATTTTTCATAAAAATGTCGCGACATTCTCAAGTGATGATTACATGGCTCCCCTTCACTAAAGGGGAAGAGAACGTTTTAAAGTTGATTTACTTTAGCGTTACTTTTATTTGAGTGATAGGATCATTCTTGCCATGTTTTACGAAGCAGTAAACCTTCCAATTTCAAGATTTGGCTCTTTTATCTGGATTTACTCCTGTTATGGTTTGTTTTTTTGTTTGTTTTTTTATTATTATATGCATTAATAACCACTCAAATATTTTATCAAAAATGTACAGAAGTAACACCATTTTATTGATATGATAACTTCTTGTTTTAATATTATTATCACTTAAATAAAGGGACGAAGGTAGTTTTTGTTCTACTACCTCTAATCACCTAAATTAGATAATGATCAACAAAGAAATAACTGAACACTAACAAGCTATTAACCTATCATTATCAAAGACGTATTTGACATGATAAATGAAAACATTCAATCTGAACGAATTTTTAGCACAGGCTGTTCAAAAAAGCCGGTTGCATAATAAACATTCTTTATGTTTTTTGGAGCGCTAAATTCAAGTTTTCAGCCGAGAGGGAGGTCAACTCCACTTCGAAACTTGTAAAATTTCCGTGTGTGTATATATGTATTGCATGTTATATACAGGGTGTCCAAAAACAGTATTTGTTACTTCGATAAAACAAAAACTACTTCAACGATTTTGATAACATACTCTTTAGTGATGAAGCAAACTTCATTCTGCCAATAAACAGAATTGTTGGTACTGGGCTGAGGAAAATGCGAGACGAAAGCATGAACGATCCCTGAACAGCCAAAAAGTCGTTGTTCGGGCCGCTATCTCTGCTAGAGGCATAATCGGTCATTATTTTCTTGAAGATCGACGAAACCGATCACTGAATGTGAATAGTGACCGTTGTTGCGATATGCTGCGAAACTTTTTGGGTCAAGATTTACAGGAATTTCAAGGTCTCAACTCAAGAACGTGGTTTCAACAAGATGGGGTCACTTGTCAGACATCGAATCAATCAATGCAAGCTGTTAACGAATTACTCCCCAATAAGGTCATTTCGCGTCGGGGTAACATTAACTGCCCCCCCCCCCCCAGAAGACCCGACTTCTTTCCCGATCAGAAGAGCGCCAGCAGCATAACGGTCACCATTTAGATAACATCGTCTTTTCCAAATAATTTTCCACTTTATATTGTAATAATTAACAATAAACTTTTTTT
The DNA here is from genome assembly GCA_003667255.2 of Euschistus heros. Lineage (NCBI taxonomy): Eukaryota > Metazoa > Arthropoda > Insecta > Hemiptera > Pentatomidae > Euschistus > Euschistus heros. The sequence goes on from RCWM02000100.1 coordinate 675,132, forward strand.
TCGTTTTAAGTAGTTTTTGTTAAATCGAAGTAACAAATACCTGATACTCTTTTTGGACACCCTGTATAACATGTGTTATATGTAGATTAAACTGTATAAAAAAAATATTTTGAAGTTTTCTGGCTCACTCAATTCCCGATAATCCTTCGAGGTGTCTGAACACGAAGCCTGAGAGACATTGTGATGTAGAACCTTTATTAAACAGCTACTAGTGTGTACTTCTTTACATGTTATTGACAAGTCACAGTAATGATTTTCTCAAATTTACTTATTTTGTATATAGTTGTTAATATCAATAAATAGTCAAAAAATATTGTATGCAAAAAATGCAAACATATTTCAACCTTTTACAATTTACAACTTTTTAAATTTTTTGCTTAGTACTAAACATTTTTCGAAATGATGTGGTAATGCAGCTTAAGCCAGTTAAATTATTCTAGAGAATATACCATACTATTCAAATTTTCTAACATGTAGTGTTGGTACTAGTGCGACCTAAATATCTGCAACTATAATTGGTGGTTGGTACGAAAGATTTGTTTCTTAACTTCCACCATGATCTCTGTTCTTTTTCGTTTTCAGTGACAATTTAAATGGTTAAAAGGTTCTTTGATTTTTTGAGTCCAAATCATTTTTTGTATGAAAAATTTATGAAGTTAGTATATTCGACTATTTAATTTTTTTATAAATGACGTTCGTTATAATAATTCTGGATCTCTAAATCAGAAGGCTAAATTGCGGAATGTAGCCATTGAGAAACAAAACCGACGGAGTTGACTTTCCTGAACTGTCTCAGAAGTTCTTCGTCATCCTCCAGTCATTCCTTGCGGTAAACTGGGTCTTCTCAGGCTATTGGGTTTCACCAATTTTAACATTGGAGGGTTTCGCGCCAAGCTATACAGCTTTAGGTTTAGAATCTATCTCCAACGTGAGACACTGAGCACAACTTGCTTCAGCTTATAAATAGGCCTCTTAAAATTACTAGCTAATTATTTTTTTTATAATACAAATATATAGGCAGAAAACGAAGGCAGTCTCAGCTTACTATCTCTTACCTTAGGTTTAGTATAGAAGAAGATGGAGAACTGGATAAAAAGCTCGATAATGAAAGAATAACAACTTTTGATTGTAAATGAAGATAGATAACTGATTTATAAAATAATTATTTTTTCGAATTATCACAGTAAAAGCTGCTACACATACTCTTAAACAGCATATTTTATAATTAATCATATATTGTAAAATGTGTACCTTTATATATTTGGTGCTTTAATTATAAAAAACAATTAACAACTATTAAATTCGATCATTGAAATAAAACCTGGTAGCTGTCATCTGATGAGTAGATGAGTTCACTATCTGAATACAAAACCAACAGAGGCCCCAAGCTTCAACAGTGCGTTAGGAATATAAATTAGTAGGGAAAAAGCTTAACAACTGAGTTTTTAAAGTTGTTATGTATTTAATTTTTCTTTTTTTTGTTTTAGAATTTATTTGATTACTATGGATGTATGTATAAAATTTTGTCTGAAATTAGAAAACATATAAAAGAATAATGTCAATCGAATTAGGAAAATTCTATTTGTATTCTCTTTCTGAACTTATTGGGAGTTACCACATTATTATATTTATGTGAAGATATATAAAATTTTATAGAACTTTCTTCTTATACATTTTACATTTTTTATACATTTTTAGCTTTATGAAAAAAATAAATATTTTAAACATTATTTAATACCTATAACTCTTCATAGTAAAATAAATTGTTTTCAACTATACTCGCTTCGGCAGTACATATAGTAAAATTAGAACGCAACAAGGAAGACTAGCATGGGCTCTGCAAAAGGATGACATAGAAAATCGTGAAGCGTTCCACATTATTGGGGCTGAGGTGCTGGGAAAAGGTAGTGCCTTTGCCTAGGGAAAGCCTACAGGACGCTACTGCCGCAGTTGGCCATGCTTTTGACTAAACACGGCGGATCTATACCAGTATGTCGATAAAAATCGCTGCTGGCAGGCAGCAGTGCTACCAGTAGTGGAAGACGGTAGGGTCGGCTTTATCCATGGACCAACATCATCAAGCTGAAAAGGAGACCAGTGAAAAGATTGATGAACTGCGAAGGGAATCAACCCTTTAAAAAAATACCACTGAAGTAGGAGCTGGCTATTCGAAAGGTGCAACTAGTCCCTTGTATCCAGGCAATGACGAAGAATACAAGGTAGCACGCAATGCTACCAACCAAAAAAATAACGAAAGAACGAAGAAGAATTGTTTTAAACTACTTTTGCCTAGCTTTCTGTTAGTAATTAGATTTGATGTCGGTACTACTCCTTTGGTTTTAAGGAAAAGATCTCTTCACATCCGTTAAAGTTTTCTCAGTTATCAAAATTCAGACCTTTTAAAAATGAATCCTTCATTTAAACAAACCACGATTGGGTGGTGTGATATCTGAACTATTCGCAGGATGAGGTTTAAGCATTGCAGTTTCTTTTATTTTTCTTTCGTCCAAACCAAACGATATCTTGCTACAAAATTGAATAGTTCCTGTTCACCAAGCGAGGTAATATAGACTCAACCTTCATAAGCTCTGAATGAAAAACGCCTTCAAAGTTCCACCAAACTCAAAGCATCACTTTTTTTCCAGAACCGACCCGAATGGAAGAAATGCGGCACTCTTTGGATGGATGAATGATTCTCCTTGTATGGTGAAAAACATCATCCGCGGATGCCTTTGCACTTTATACATCGCACGTGGGTTTTAAAAATTTAAATGGCCCCACAAAATCAACTCTAATCTTTTTTTAGGGGGTAAATTAGTAGATTTACACATTAACATAAATATTAAGAACAAAAACATTCTTATATGATTAATTGAGAGAAATGGAATCAGGGGTTGTGCTTAAGCCCAAGGACTTTTGTAACAACCTAGTGGTAAATGGTATTAACAATTTAATGAAGTTCATAATATAAAAATCAACAACAAAAATATATACAAATTTGTTTACAATTTAATGAATAATATGATTTTCATAACATTTTTACCAAACATTTCAGACTTAAAAAAACTCATCAAAATCATAAAGAATTAACCAGTCAATAATGAAGTAATAAAAAATAAATAAACGGAATAGTAGGGGCTGCCTGATGATGTTCACAAAATTACCTTCCTTCATTATTTCAACGTTAAATATTAACTGCCAGTGGACAATCAATTACTGTTGACGCATAATTCAAAATTAAACAGTGGTCATACAATCATACTGATGTTAAACTTCATATATTCTTTGTGGAATAAAACTATGCTACAACATTTTTTCAATTGTAATAAGTGCGAAAATTTAAACTTTGAATACTTATATTGTCTTATCGCAAGTAATCCAGGGTTCAATCAAGGTGCATTTAATAACTATATTTGAAATTAGTCAATTGTGTGAATAATACTGAATGTCAGGACTTCGCCAGGGAGATTGTCTCTCACCGATGCTATTCAACCTAGCACTGGAGAAGGTAATGCGAGAATGTGGTGGATTTTGAGGAGGAGTTCACGTTGGTATGATGCACAAATATCTAGCATATTCAGATGACTTAACAATCCTGGGCAGTAAAGCAGAAGATAACCAGGCGCAGGCCGGCTCACTGATCGAAGCGGTAGAAGAAATAGACTTTAAAGTAAACCAAAGCAAAACAAAAATTGATTGTTAGCCGCAAAATCCGCCGAGAAAAAAGTAAGTTGACAGTTTCAACTAACTAGGAAGCACAATAACCTCTATTAATGACCAGAGAATCCTCAGCGCGAACAAAGCTTTCTTCTCAGTAGCCCATATCCTAAGATCTAAAAACACATCCCGGAAAATGAAACTCCGAATATACAAATTAATCATACTATCCGTATTTATGTATGGCTGTGTGACCTGGTTAAGGGCACCCTTGAAAAAAAAGTTAAGAAATTTTAGCGGAGAGTTCTCAGGGCGATAGTGGGCCCGAAGTCGGATAATGAACTAAGGATTTGGAGAAGAAAGAATAATAATGAAATCATCTCTGAAAACAAGCAGTCAGTCGCTCTAGACATGAAAGCTAGGAAATCACAATGGGCCGGACATGTAACAAGGAGCCACCCAACAAGTCCCCTCTTCTAAACTGTGAATGCTACAGTGGTAGGAAAAAGGCCAAGTGGGAGGCCAAAATTATGATGGGCGGACACTATAAAAAAGGGACGCAGCTGATCATAGGTCATAGCTCAAGATAGGTAAAGGTGGAAGGGGCTGGTGGAAGCTGCTATAGATCTCCAAGGTATATAAAAGTCAACCGAAAAAAAAAATGTGAATATTACACATATTTGTTAATGAAAGTCACTACTTTAAGTCTTCTATAATTTGATTATTATCTTCCATGATTCATAGTTATATAACACGGTAAATAGTTAATTCGTTTTTGTGAATCTTAAAATACAATTATTTTTTATTTTTCACAATGTATTTCTAATGCCATATTCCACCAATTAACTATTGGTTGCTTTATATCTCCATATTTTATACAGTATACAACTTTTATTCACACATGTTTTATCGTTTTTAATGCAGAAAAATGCGGATGTCAAAACTTCTACGTGGGGATTTTATTTTATATGTTATCGCAGAGTAGTTATAAAGTTCTGAAGATTTTAAATGTGTTTTTATTTATTTATTTTTTTTATAATAGCACCCCCTTCGCGGCTTCGTCCGCTCTCATAAGTAAAGAACATTCGTCTTTTTTTTAATACTTGAGGTTATTACTTTAAAAATCTTGTATTTTAGTATGCAATTGAGAATTATTTTCTCAATGATATTTTCACGCATAGCTGTACTTTTTAACCTGGTACTATTAAACTGATTGAGTGGTTGAAGATTACCTAAAAGGATCATTGGACATCTGATTTTTAATTTTAACTATGAGTAATATAGTTGAGCAGTGACTATATTGAAAGACTCTTGGACTTTTAAGGATAATAGACTGCATCATCAGTGCTTTTTATATTATATTATTTTATTTTATATTATATTATAACCAGAGATATAATCTCTGCTGTCACCATTTGCTTTTTTAATAAGAAATTTTCATATCATCAAACAATACATTCAATGATAATTTAAAATTTGAATGAGCAGTCCTGCTACCACGCGGAAACCAGAGCGCTGTACTTCCTGATGATCTTTGGCCCATAGTAAATTGATTTAAAAAGTTTTCCCCGTCCCAGCAGAAGCCTCCACAAAAAATACTTTATCTCTAAAATTATTTTTCACAATTAACAAAAACTGATTCATGTAAATGTTTTTCGAAAAGATTCACTACCTTATCTTTAATTTCAATCAAGCCCAGATTAAAAATCTTTAAGGGTATTTAATTCAAAGTTATTTAGTCCACTTCGTTCTGTGTAAAGAATCACCCCTCTTCCTTTTCCTCACGATTTAATTTGTATAAATATAGTTAACATGTATAAATATATATTGAAATATTTATTTATTATATGTTTTTATATAATTTATTATATTGATAAGTACATCGAATGGTGTTTGAGTAAAAGGTATTTTTAGAAAGAAAGTCGCCATTCTCCTCAATAATATCTGTTTAGATTTTACGTTTTTTTTTTTTTGTCTCTTTTCTTTGCAAAAAAATATTTTCGTAAATCTTTCTTGCTACAACAGACAAAGGGGCTCTAGTGGTTATAATGACATTATTTTTGAGAATAAAAGTAGAAGAAAATAAATTTTACTCTGGAAAAACTTGTTCCCTATAAGCCACCACTTTATCAATACCTAAGAATATAGTTGACTTCGGATTATAGAGGTATCGTCGGAATTTATTTCAATTTATAGAGGTGCATTTAGTCAAGATGTAAAATATTTTCTTTGTGATATCGATGAGGTCTAATTACATTAGTTTTCTTCGATTTAAAGAGTTTTTTCTTAGGACCAACAGGTTATTTCGTTTTGTAAAGGTTCAAATTATCGAGAGTTGACATTATAAGCAGTAGATTATAAATAGGCATTTATAATTAGGCATGACCTATTGTTTTTCTAGTCGGGGAGAAATTGAGTTTTTAAACATTATTTCGCTAAAAAAAAAGTTTGTAAATTTCCGAATATTTTTATTGATAATTGACTCCTGATGAGAAATGTCTTGTGGTAAATCCCTTACATATTTATAAAATATATAATTGCACCGTGACCGTTTTTTTTTATAACTGAATTAAGCATAATGCATAAAATAGGATCGGAATTTTTAATTTTTGTACTTTGTTGGTTCTATTATTGTCTCTTTATCTATTTAATTTTTTTTTTAGTCTTAAGTTTTATTTTCATTAAACTATTTTGACGAAAAATCATAGGTTGCAGCTTTTAATAGCGTCTCCCCAAAAATTTGTATATTTTATTAGGATCTAATTTAAAAAGTTATTAAACTTCAAAAATATATTGAGCAATTCCCCACCGTCATATTTATTCGCTTCAGTTAATTAAGGGATAGATTAGTGCATGTTGAAGAGCTAAAATGGGATTGCGGCTATCGGAGGAATAAAAATGAAAGATGATAGCGATTCCCGTTGTTGGCCAGTTAACCTGATCACTCTTGCCAATGTAATGACTTTTCAAGTCCCATGGATTTTCCGCTTGCTTTCATCAATATCAAGGCGGAAAACTATTTTTAATGGCATTGTGAATGACATTTAATCCTTGTGGTTAAGAAAAAACCAACTACACTGAATTTCCTTAACGTAAATTTCCGCTATTTTTTCCAAGCCAAGAGTTCACTTATGTATCTATGAGATTTATTATATTAACCGCATGCACAGCTTAGTTATGGTCATAAAACTTCAATACGAGAAAGTTATATGTATAGAGAAAAACCACGACTCTCCATTACATTAAGGTAAACGGTTCGGCAAATTTAAGGAAAGTTTTTACAATAATGGTAGAAACATGGAAATCTATGGGTAATATTATTCACTTTTAAATTCTTCCACATGTTTTTACAACAATGACTCCACTAAAAAAAATATTGATGGAGTTCATCATTCGACTACAAACACTATACAAGAAGAGGTGCACTAAGAAATACGTAAAAAAACGTCATGAAAAATACAAATACTTTTCTTCCTGGTCAGACATCAAAATAAAAATAATAATTGTTAAGTATTTAACAGAAATTATTATAAAAAAATATTTTGTAATTGTGTTTTTAATTTATCAAAAAATAAAGAAGTCCCATTTATCCATTTTGATGAAATATTCTTATTCGTCTGTTTTTTTTATAAATAAAGTCTACCCCCCCTCACTCTCTCTCTCTCTCTCTCTCTCTCTCTCTCTCTCTCTCTCTCTCTCTCTCTCTCTCTCTCTCTCTCTCTCTCTCTCTCTCTCTCTCTCTCTCTCTCTCTCTCTCTCTCTCTCTCTCCTCTCTCTCTCTCTCTCTCTCTCGTTTTATAGAGAAGTTAAATTTTTTCATTTCATAAACTTCTTAAGTATAACTCGTATAGAAATGGTCCATAAAGCCACAACCCCGGTAGAAGTATTTATTACGGAATATAGTATTTCATCTACCCATTCATAGAACAAAGATGATTTTATATTTAAATTCAACAATTTTTTTATTTAAGTAATTGGTTTTCCATGCATTTTTCATTACAATTTCTTGAATTTTTTTTTTTTACAAGACATGAATACCAAATTCATAAAAACTCGATTGAAGACGTTAGAAAAAATACAATGATATACAACATAAAAATAATAAATTAAAACTAAGTATAGCTTACATATTAATTATTCTTTTTATATATACCTAATAATTTTGCAGAAATATTTGATAAAATTTTGTCTGCCCGACAGGGCTGATATCTTTTCTGTTCATTCAGTGAAAGCCGGAGTACCAGAGGGGTCAATGCTAGCTCCGCTATTATACATTATTTACCCTCACAATATGCCACTTACCCTGATACATAGGCAGCAGCATACGCTGATGACACAGCAATATTAACCAGTCATTATGACCCCACCATTGCATCATTCACTCTTCAACTCCACTTAACCATATTACAAGACTGGTGGTTCAAGCAATGGAGAATAAAACTCAATTACATCTAATTATAGCACCTTACACTCGAACATGACTGTTGTCCACTGCTCATTAACGACATGGCCACGACTGACATACCCGGAAATACTATTAGAAAGCTGATTGAGAGATCTACTACTGAGTGCTACTCTCCCTCAGATCTATGAGGCCTGTCCATTACACATTCAGAAAATTAGCTCATTGTTATTTTAATGGCATGTGTGAATAAAATATTGAAAGAGAAAAAATGAAATGAAATACATTACAATATAGTATATACCAGGATCAATATCTCAATTCCAAAATCATATCAATCAACGTTATTAAATTTAAAAAATTTGTCTAAATTTTAATTTTCAAAACTGTGAAATATGATTGTACCGCAGTAATTCATTTAATTTGCAGTATAGCCAGGTAGTGTATTTTCCCTTTGGTAGCCCTTTTCTCACAATGTGAACACAAAGGTAACAGTAGCCGCCCAACCCTTAGAGTTAACCTGAGTAAATAACAACCGCAGTGAGAAGCACAAACAACTCTCGGGCCTCAAAGAAAACCGGTTCGAGACAAAACATTGTGTTTCCCTTTTCATGTTTGAGAGATTCCTTATATTACAAATATTATTTATAGAATAACTCATTTTGAGATAATAGCTTTTTTTTTTTTTAACTGTTGAGAATATTCTTCTGGATATAAATTGAATTTGAGGAACGCCCTAAAAGAGATTAGGGATCTCCGTAAAGGAAAATTGGACTAACATCGTCTTACCAAGCTCCTGTTATCTTCGAGAATTGGAAATTCATCTAAAAATACATTTATACATTCAATATTTATAAATTGGGGCTCTACCAAACCAATGCTTCTCGTATCCAATAAGGCACCTGGACTTTGAATCAAATTCAAACTTACAGTAAATAATTCATTGCATTCCAATAACGACAATCTCATACTACAGACCGTTGTTGAAATTGAAGGAATAAAGTGAATCCAAACAAAGCTCATGAAATACCTTTCACCCTTCGAGGTAAACCTACGACTTTCTGTCTAATAGTATCCTCTAATAATGTTTCAACAATCATTATTAAACAAATCTGCTACCTAGAACTCAATTTGGACAAACGCCTTACTTCGAATCCACATGACTATAGCGACAAGAAACTTCCCGTTCTTATAGGCTACTCCAAAATTAACTAGACTAACATTCCAAGTTTCTTATAAATTAGAAGCCTCATTTACATAAAAGTTGTTATTACTATTTCGACACTTGAAGCTGAGCATTGGGCCTCCACTGAGTCCTCAAATTCTTTTCTTATCCAATCCTTACAATCCCAAATCCTTCTCAAAATCCTCAGTGTACCTGTGTCAGATAAGCTACAATACCCCCATAAATTTACTACTCTCCCAACTTGCTTCTCATTCGTACACCGATAACCCTCCGAGGCGTCGTTATACACGTTTCCTTATTGTTTATTTATGTGTATATATATATTATATACTGGAAACGTAAACATATTGAAACAGAAACAGAACCTGGCAGATCTGAAACCAGAATCCTTCAGTGGCTTTGCATCTCCAACTTACTAACAAATATAGTAGACAATGACTAAAAGGACCAAAATCGGAAGGATTTAACGGAAGAAAGAGGGTCCTTTTAAAAACTGTAATAATACATTCAATTTTCAAAATGTACAGCAATGGCGGAATATCCTTCGATTGTTGTAAAATCGTTAGATCCTAGCAGATCTCAAAATAGGACCCTTGAGTGTCCTGTGAAAGGAATTAAACGGAAAGAGAGAGTGCCCTTTTAAAAATTAAAACAATTTTCAAAAGGACTAAAATTAATCTGTCGGGAAGGAGTGTCAAAGATGTCCTTCGCCCGTCAAAATCGGACTCTTGTTGTAAGAGGGTGGAGAAGAACTGCCGAATATAGGTCTGAATGGCAGAGAATGGATGATTTATTGTATTATATATTATAAGATTCTTTACTTATTTTGATCTCTTCTTTATATTAATATCTTATTCTATATGGTGTGTGAATGCCACCCATTTTGCCACTTTGAGGCAGATTGTAATACTTTTTCAATAAAAGATTTTTTTAAAAAAAAGAGTGAGCCAACGTTTCTCCCTGTTTTGCAGGTCTTCTCCTGACCCACCGAACCACATAGGAGAGAAGCGAACAATGACTGTTGTGAATTATAGTTTTTTTACTTGTACCTGTTGTTTCTTTTTGACTGCATCCCTAATCACCTTATTATTATTACATCAGTTTAATTAGTTCATGAAAAGAAATAAATCAAAAATATATCTATCTTGAAACAATCTTGTACATACTTTCCAGCAAGACAAATAAGTTTTATGTTTCAGCAACAAAACTTAGGCTTTTCCAGCTCTCGCTTATATTCATTACGAAAGCATATTTAAACCATACTGAATTAATACAATAATGGAACTAAAATATAACCGCAAAGATAGTGGGTTTGAAGGGGGGGAGAAAGGGAGTGGGGTGGGGAAAAAGGAAGAACAAACAGAATTCTAAAAAGGGCAGGATTTAGAAGTATTAGAGTGATCTGTTGGCTATAGCCACTAATGAAATGTATAGATCAAATATGATTCTTTGTTGTCAGCTGGAACTCGTTAGTGGGAATCAGCCCTAATAGCATTTTAATAAATTTCGTGTATCCTGTGGTAAATACTGACCCATATACTTCTCAACATTTAAAAAAAAAAGCCTCTTTCAATGAAATTTATTTGATTAAAAAGCCAAATAGAATAATTATAAGAAATCCTCTCTTAATATCACCAGAGCCCATTAAATTACTTGTGATAATTATCGGAATATCTAATTATCATATTATTTAACAATGGAATGGGATATATAAACTAATATAATAACACATAATTAGTTTGTACAAAGCTGCTTTACGTCGTAAAAACAACAATATCCAAAATAACGCTCTTGTAATTATACCACGATCTGTCAACCTTAAACTTAATAGCAGAAGTATCAATCAATACCTAGGAATCGACATTGGGTCATTGACTCACGACTCTCATATTTTAATTTTTTTCGAAAATATGTTCTAAAAATATTTTTTCTTAAATAACTCCTTGTTTAATATAGCATTGCTCCCATTCTACAGTGAACTGTCTGTTAGCATTTTTTATTTTTATGAGAGTTGTGAGCTTTTAAGATTACATTATTCTGTGTATGTTCATAACCAAGTTGTATCCCCAAGATAACCAAACTGTGCTTACTATATTTTTTAGATGGTAAGCTGTGTAATGGATTACTAAGCAGTATAAATAGTCGGCATTGAAACTCAAGTTACTTCTTCCTATACCAGCTTTACTATTTCCTTGCTTCACTAACAATTTTCTTTTTTAGTAAATAAGGAATGGAAGTTACACCATCTCCTGTGCATATGTTTTTTGCATTTTTGTTTTCTTCAGTGAAATTGTATATAGACCGACATAGTAATAAGGGTTTCCAGCTTACAAGAGCTCTAGGGTCATATTGACAATAAACGGAGTAAGCGAGTCGTATTTATTCATTAAATTCCTCAAATTGAATGGAGTGACACGGTTGAAAGAGTCGGGTAGCTTACTTTCTGTCATAGGCTTACATTAAACATTTAATCACTTCAAGGACGTTAGAAACTGTTTCATATTTGCATAACTAATGTAGATTATAAATATATATTTAATATATTATAAATTATATAAATTATCTAGATTATAAATATATAGAATTTATTCTAATGTAATTTGATATTAGACAGAACGATTTTAAACGACTTAAAAAAAGAGGAGGTTCTCAATTCGACTGTATTTCTTTTCTTTTCTTTTTTTATCAGTAGGTCATACAGCTGAGGTTTAATATCATTAGGATTAAGGACAACTTAAATTAGTTAAGCTTAACGTTGATGATTATTATTACTTAAATAAACCTAAAGAATTCCATTCTTAGAATAATTTCAATAAGTAAATTTGACAATTAGCAAAAATATATATGATTTTAACAGTCCTCCAGTGAAGCTTCGAGGAAGCACTATCATCTTAACATGATGATTATTTTCTGAGTACTTTTTTGAAGACTTTCTATAGATTTCAGGATGGATTTTCTTATACTTCTGTACAGCCCCTATAAGTATATTTGGGTGATTCTCAGAATATGTGTGTAAAGCATATCCTTTAACTTTGGGTTGGCTCTCTTTATGTTTGTTAATCACTTTCAGCTAATTTCAGGATGATTTGTCATGTATTTCTTAACAGCTTCCCTGTTGACCTCTACATGGGCTAGAATATATTTAGCAGCCGAGTTCCTTAGTTGTTTGTTGCGAACTAAATCTGTGAATCATTTCCTACGTTGTTTACTTTTAGATTGATGAGTTTACTTCAATGTTGCAATAGACTCATCTGAACTGAGAAAAAGGTATATTCTAGTTTCAAGGAATGAGAAATACAACTTGGGCCTAGTTGAGCAAAGCCGATTTGAAGAGGTCCAATTATAGTTCAGAACAATTATCTTGTGACCGGAAAGCTGAAGGAAGAGTAGTTGGGGACGAAGCTGCTGGTGAAGCAATGTTGGTGGGTTGCTCGTAAGGAATATGTACATCGAACTGGCATTACATGTCATCACCAGAGAACATAAGTCTTTTAACCTCCTCTCTAACATAAGTCTTTTAATATGTTCTTGTCACGAAACAACTCAAACTTGTAATTGTACACCTCTGCAGTGAGTTCACTGAAAGTACCATATTATAAGGTTTCGACATTGATCCTAGTTTTGTTCGTTTACAACTATAAGGAACTTAATTTGTGGTCAAAGTGTGCATCTAACCTATTTTTTAACTTAGCTTATCACCATATAACATATGACAGTTAATCTATTATTATTCACCCAACAAAAATTGTAATCGCATTTTTCGAGAATTAGCCGTGATCCAGGCCGTTTTTTTTAAAATTCCTTTCTTAGTGAGCACCTAAGGCCCTAGAGGAAGCTACATATCGAATTTCATTCCAATCCGTTCGTTGGTTTCTGATATTTCGTGTTAAATGAGTGAGTGGTATTTGACAAATATATAGTAGATAAATAGAATTTATTCTAAAGTAATTTGATATTAGACAGAACGAGTTTAAACGACTTAAAAAAAGAAAAGGTTCTCAATTCGACTGTATTTCTTTTCTTTTCTTTTTTTTTTATCAGTAGGTCATACAGCAGAGGTGGTCCCTTAAAATGTTTATTTAAATTATCACAGCGCTTTTTAAGAATAATGAAAAAAAAATTAAGTAAAAAAACAACTGTCGGAAAATACTGTAAAGCAAAGTTAATTAATAAGAAGAAAAAACCAAATTCAAGACCAAACCTACATGTACTATTTTCAACTAAAAAGTAAAAAGTAATATTTTAATTATTTCGAAACCTAGAGCATTAAAGGACAATCAACGAAATTATCGACACTTATAGGGTAGACAGTTATTGACACCCTTAAGGAAATTTTCGGAAATCTTCATACTATAATTGTTTTATTAAATAAATACTACGAGCTCCTTCCAAGTGTATGCAGTTAACGTATATGGATATAATGTATATCTGTATGGGTATAACGCATTCCTACAAACCAAATTATTCATTAAAATCAGTCAAATTAGCCTTTTCAAAATAAAAAATAAACATCTCCATTAATTCCAAGTTGAAGAAATAAGGCGATCAGTGATCTCTTCTTATGGGTTAAAGCACATTCAAGCTCACTAGGGAATGAGGGAGCAGATGCAGTCGGTGGATAAAGATCCCCTATTGATAAGGATGGAAGACAAAAGAAGGCCAAACAATTAGTCGACTTTTCCCTCTTGTCGGTCCAACTCTATAGAAACTTATGCTATAAAAAAACTGAAACAATGTATGTGTACATTACAGAACTTTTTGTTACCTGTTATTGTAACAGATGCAATATAATATTAATAGTAATAATAAGATTTACTGTTGACAGTGCTTCTGCCAGGGGTGCATGACGGTGCTATCGCTCACACTGGTGGCCTCTCTGACGGTCTATTCGGCAGTGGTCCTGCCCAAGGGAGGTTACTACTTCAACATGTCGGGGCTGTCGGCCTGCGACCCCTTCTACACTCGCCCTTCGATCAGGATCCTTGCCGCCTGTTCCTTCTACTTCCCGACGACGATGCTCCTCATGTACTGCTACGGCTCAGCCTTCCACGCCAACAAGCTGAGAATCAAGGGGGCCGTTGCAGGCTCAACTCACAGTGAAATGTCAGGATCTACACTCCACAAGGTCGGTGATTCACACTTTATTTATTATAAGTATTACAAAAAAAAGCCATTTCCAGAAAACTAGAAAGTTTTACAAATCTAAGTATTTTCCAACGAATTGATACCATTTATGAAAGATACCGGACCTACCTGACCTAGGGTCTGAACGGCTCTTTTGTTGCCTGGGTTGTCCACGATCCCAGTTACTCCCTCTGACCGTAACAATATATACAAATATATACATACATACATATATACATATGTATAATATATATATATATATATATATATATATATATATATATATATATATATATATATATATATATATATATTGGTAACTTTAACATACAAAAATAAATTCATATTTGGAAACAAAATAGTACTGTTGATGATACGATTTTCGTGGTTGCCTAGCGGCTTAAAGACTTTTCGATCAATGAACAGGTTGGTAACCTGTAGGATAACCCGTCCTTCCTGCCCTAGTTGGAGTACATCAGGACGTTAAGCCCCAAAAAACAACAAACAACAAATAATTCAGGAAAAGTTGTTGCGTTTGTCCCTAATCTTCTTCTCGACAATCAGTACCCTGAATCCCTAATTTCTTCATAACCTTCCGTCGCTCAAAAATCACGTGTCACGAGTTAGCTTTTTATTATTGTATACCATGTCTTATCCCGTTAATTATTTGTTTTATCACTAGCCATACTATTCTTGTAGTCATTATCTATCTCTACATCTCCCAAACCAGATTCATAGCCTACTCCTGAGGCTTCAGCAAACATAATTTTTTTTTCTTTATTTCATACAGATGTAGGCCAGCCTGCAATTTCTTTACACCGGTACACAAAAGCCTTGCAATACGGGTGCCAGCAGTTTTTTTTCTTAAAGAAAAAAAGTTAAATTAGTTTTACACTGACAGTGATCCAAAGGATAAAAAGAACTTTTAGGCTAGGAATAACCAAAGGTAACTCATACAAAAAGAAGTATTTTTAAATTACAAACACGATCTAGGCTTCCTGGAAGTCGTAGAAAAAACTTTAAATTAAAGCGTAGAATTCCTAATCCAGGCAAGTCCATTTTTTAATATTTTTCTCAACTGGTCGATAAAGGTAAAGGTCTAGCTGGATTAAAATGAGAGGTTATATGTTGTATGGCCGTTCCCAATGTGATATAACTACTTTTGGGAGTTAAGCTTCCATCTAAAGATAATCTAGTAGAAAAAACTATTTTTTAAAAAATCTAGAAATTGTACTTGGCTAGTTTTGGAATTCTACGCCTTAAATACGTTTTACAAAATCTAAATTAGAAAATTCAGTTTATATTATTTCACATAAACATTTTTCTGGATATGGTCATTTCATCAAAAATAAATTTCATTTTTAACAATATAAGTTAAAATAGAAAATAGAATCAAAATAATCTTTGAAGTGGTGGAATTCAATATAATGATATGAAACATATATCTGATTGCCTAAATCAGATGAGGTTAGAGACTAATGAAAGGAACTATGTTTCAATATTCAGGAATCCTTTGAGAATTAAAGCTCTTTGCTGGTTGGATATAGACCAGTGTAGTATATAGTATATAGCATTTAGGATATTATATATAGACCCATGTAGTAATATGGGTTTCCAACAGCCAGGGCTCTAGGGCCATATAGACAATAAATAGAGAAGGCGAATCGCACTTATTCATTAAATTCTTTAAATTGAAAAGAGTGACACGGTTGGTACTTCGGAGATGGTACCATACAGTTTTTATAGAAATCAACTCAGCGCTTTTTAAGAAAAACAAACAAACAAACAAATTTTTAAAAAACAGTCGGAAAACACTTCTGTAAAACAAAGTAAATTTTTAGGAAACAAAAATTAATAAATAAAAGATAAAAACCCGAATTCAAGACGAAAACCTACATGTTCGAACTTAAACTATAAAGTAAAAAAAAAAATATTTTAATTAAGAGTACTTCGAAACCTAGAGCGAGCATTAAAGGACAATAAACGAAATTATCGATACTTATAGAGTAAACCAGACAGTTATTGATACCCTTGAGGAAATTGTTGGATATATTCATACAATAAGTCATTTTTCCTCAATTACTATACTTTAAGCTAAGCAAGAAAGTTTACACCAAGCATTATCCGTGAAATGTATTTTACAAGATATTGGCAAAAACGAAGGTAAAATAATTTACTGACACTGCATGAATATATTTTAAAATGAATACAGAATGTAAAGTACTTTTCCAGAGTTGAATTGTAGGATTTATAAGGAATTTTATGATTTTGTTTGTTTTTTTTTTGCTAAATACTTTTTTCTAATTTTTAGGATAGGGCGTCAATAACTGTTTGGGGTGCCAAAAACTATCTGGTTTACCCTATACTTATTCACAATTTATGATAAGTTATTTTTGGAGTTCGTTAGAAAAAAAAAGGGTAATTATAAAGATCTACCGACTACTTCTTCACCGCTGTCTCGTGCCATTCGAAGTTTGTTGCAAAGACCGGATTAAAATACCACGTCTGGTACCGACTCCCAAAATGAATGATCATAAATTGTGAATAGTTGTGTAAGTTTTGGTAATTTCGTTGATTGTCCATTAATGCTTATTTTTTGAAGTAATTAAAATATTATTTTTTTATTTTTTAGTTCAATTTTGAACATGTTGGTTATATCTTGAAAAAGTTTGTTTTTTTACTCTAAAATTTAGCTTTATTATTTTTAACATTTACAACAGTTAAAAAAATAATAATAAATTTCCTGATTTAAAAATGATATGAAAAACCTTGAAGGGAAACCAAACATTAATAGCACTCAAGTGAAACAAAAATTAATAAAATCAATAATCAATCTAAAATAGAAAATGAATAGAGAAAAAAAATTCTGAGCACTTACCTTGGAAAACTGCAAACTGGCAATTAAAAAAAAAAAAAATTAAGAACTCTTTCAAATGTTAATTACGATTGAAAAGATCTTTGTTCGGATGAAAATATCAAATGATCATTTCAAACAGTAAATAAATAAGAAAAGATAAATCAAGGCATTTCGTAGTTTTCCTTAACATGAAAAAACAATAGATCATGGATTTGTCTATCTATAATCTACTGTTATTCCCATTTTACATTTTAGAATTGAAAGAATCAAATTGCTTGAGTTAATAATTAAATTAATAATCAATCATTATTTGAAATATACATAGTTGAGAGAAAATAGGGGTTCCAAACATGACTTTTTTTCATTCAAACCAATACATTTCCTAAACGGTGGGTACTAGTGACTAATTATGTATTACCAAAAATAATTCCAATAAATTCGTAATGAGGCGATTATTAGCGAATTTCAGATTCGGGCAACACCGACAGAGGTAGAGCTTATCAAAAATTTTCCAACACTTAAAAAATATTGGCAAAACGTGATTTTTTTTTTTTTTTTATTAAAACCAATGCAGCTCTTGAGCGGTAAGTCATAGTGACTAATTTTATGTAGTCCATAATATTTTTCATTAAATTTCTGTTTGGAAACTTTCGGTAAAATTTCGATCTAAGCAACGCCAACTGAGTTCGAGCGTGTCAGATTGTTGAATTTTTAGGTGGAGGGGGGACGTTACACATAAACCTACAGAATCCCAGCCAAAAGATATGTACATGTAAACAATTAAATTAATAAATATTATAAGTGTCAACCGCATTGATCACATTCCCTTTCACATATTAGACAGTAGAACATCTTTAGGTGTGACCATATGTGGACTGTGTAAGATGCACGTAGTTAGCCACTGTTAGATAATAATAATAATAATAATATCCATTTATTATGTCCATAACTCAACAAATAAACCATAATTCAAATAAATACAATAAAAATAAAAATTTAACATATCTACAAATAAGTTCACAATTATTATCATATTTACAAACTAAATTTTTCTGTGAGTTTGAAGATGGTCCTTCCCTCAGGGAGTATAGGTCTAGACTTTCCCAGGGGCCAGCCTACTGGTGAGCCGTTAGATACTATGAACTCTAAATAAATAATTTTAAAGTTTTTTAAACAGTTATTCTTTATGAATCTGACGCCCAAGATATAGCAAAAAGTGAATTAAAACGTTACTTAACAACTTTTCTACTGTATACAATTTTATAGATTAGATTATCTTTCACCAATCTGTTAATACTAAAACGTTTTTGAATCTCTAATAAGTAAACTATAAAAGGTAAATAAATTATTATGTATCCCTAAGACTAGAAAATATAACTATTTTTCAACTTCTGAAGATACTTTGAGCAAAAATTAATATATAACAAATAAAGGCGGGATAGGTTTGATTAAAGTCACATTTGCCCCAAAGGTGGTGTTTATCAATGAGATGCTAAGGAGGTTTAAACAGCCTTAACTTGGAATGACTGGGGTCTCCTTTCTTGGCTCCCCACCAACCATACCTTTCCAAAAAGTACATTGAAATCTTCAGCTTACTGCTCGCTATTAAGGCTGCATATCTTGGCAAATTGATTGGCCTGCATTCGATACAGTGCTGTACTACTCTCAGGTTATTAATTTTTAAACGAAACCTGCAAAAGAAACCTAAATCGAAAAAATGCATATTGCGGAATTGGCAATCTCACCGACGATATGTTGATCTGATGTGTTTATAATCAAGTAACATAAATGAGGTTGAGTAATTTTCGATATTCTTAGATCCTTTCTAACAGTTAAAAATTTAAAGATTATATGCTTTAAAATAAACCAAATTGGTTTAAGGAAACGGAAAAGGACTTAATCGAACTCCTTATAACAGAAAATATACTCATGGATAAAAGTGCAAAAAAAAATAACTAAAGACAAAAAAGAGAAGTTCCAATTCAAAATCAAACCAAAACGAACAATCCAAATTTCTGAAGAGGAGAGGAAAATAATATCAGAAAGAATGAAGCAATACTGGATTGAAAAAAAGGCGCGAAGCATTCAGAAGTGGTTGGTCCAAAGTCGAGTGAAACGAAAAAAAAAATTATTTAAGAAATAAATAAAAATGTACTTAAAATCATAAATATTTATAAAAACCAAAAAGAAAGAAGGAGGGGGGGAAGATAGAGAGAGAGAGAGAGAGAGAGAGAGAGAGAGAGAGAGAGAGAGAGAGAGTGAGAGAGAGAGAGAGAGAGTGAGAGAGTGAGAGAGAGAGAGAGAGAGAGAGAGAGAGAGAGAGAGAGAGAGAGAGAGAGAGAGAGAGAGAGAGAGAGAGAGTGAAAGAGTGAGAGAGTGAGAGAGAGAGAGAAAGAGAGAGGGGAGAGAAACTTTTAACATTGAATCTACTGACATTTCATGTGTTCAAAATTCTACCGCTTAAATTCTCTGTAAAAAAAAAAAAAAATTAAAAAAAAAAAAAAAAGCAATAATAAGAAAGTAGTAGATATTGATAAAACACTTTTGATAAAAGTTGTAAAAGCAAAGTAATGTTGTTTACAAGAGCGGGCCAAAAATTCCGAAAGGTTTATTTGACCCTTCAAGGTAGTTTTAGTGTAAATCAGTGAACTTTCAGTAGTAGCATTTAATAAAAACTTAGCAATAAATAAATATATATATATATATATATATATATATATATATATATATATATAAAATTCTTAAAAATATATATACCATTTGTACATTCTTTTGAAATGTACTAAACGATTTGCATCAATTTAGGTGTAATTTATAGTTTCTTAAGGAAGCTTTTATGAATCATAAACAGTAACAATAAAGTCCTTAGTAGCTTTGAAACGTATTTAAGCCCATATTTCACTGCTTTTTACGATTCTCATAAAAATAGCTTAAGTTAATGGTTGTTTTATGAACCGGTAGGAGATGAAAGTTTTAATAATTTAGTCACATTTCTCTTAAAGTGTGTTGATTTTACTGGAGCTTTCAAAATATATCCATGGATCATAATACTTTCGTTATGGAAACTGGAGTGGTAGAAATGGTTAGCCTAGCCAGTGAAGCTAGGATTTCGTGCACGCATTGATTAATATATCATTAGAAGTTTTCCATTTACTGTTTTTTTTTCACCCGGATTAGTAGAAAACCTAAGTATAAAAAATAAATAATAATATTCACAATTTAATCAAATATTAAGACTAACTGGATAGTTGGCATTTCCCATTTTAGATGCGTTATCCAACAAACTCCTGAGTAAACTCAAGATGCGGTCTGGAGTAGGAAAAACACGTCTAAGTTAAAAAAACTTTTAATTCATTAGTTAATAAACTTTTAACTTGGACGTGGTTTTTTTACTCCTGGCTTTATCACTGACTATTTTCTTCATAAAATATTTTCCAGTCAACCATATTATCTTTATTATGACAATATAAACTTCTATAAAGTAGAACTTAAGTTTTAATATTCTTTTTTATGATTTATTTATAGGCGCCATATAATACGCCATGGCCATATGCACCATCTTCTAGTTTCGAATTTACTATTTTACTATTTAAACGCGATTAACGATTTGGTAATCTTTTAAGAACTTCAAAACATCAGATCGATTATTTTGAAGGACTATTTTTAGCTGCTTATGAAAAGAGGAGCTCCTGCTTTGGAGTGTAGATCAAAGTTACTGAATATGTGCTTCACTGGTAAAGGGGCGTGGCATCTTGAGCACTCCTCTTTCCATATATCTTCGGTGGTTGCTTAGAACAATTGGCAAGTTAGCCACAGTATTTATATTTTAACTTCCTTTTCTTTTGCTATGTACTTTATTTGACCCGATGTCTAAATAAATATATTGTGGTTGTTATGTTTTAAGTATGTTATCTAATTCAAATTATAGGGGTTTATACTATAGAAATTTTGAATAAGGGAAATTCCGATTTATGTAAGATGTATACTTCTAGTTTTGCACATTGCAGTAACCCTGCAATGGGTGCATATATTGCTACGCGTCCCATCTCTCGACATAACGCGTATTATCATTAACATTCATACAAACATATTTAGTTATAGATAGGTAATGTAAAATATTTTAGAATAATATAAGAATTAACATTGAGTGAATATGAAATAGAAACAATAATTAACTAATGGAAATAGAAGTTCCTTAATAAATATAAAAAGATTGAAACAAAAGAGCGAAAAAATGAAGATAAAAAAATGCAAAAAAAAAAAAAAAAAAAAAAAAAAAAAAGAGGTAGCATTATAGACAAAATGTTCAATCGTTGAACTCTATATCTATATCTCTATCAACATGATCCACAAATGCATCAAACTCATCAAGGTATTTGTTAATGAGATCCTTCTTTGAAGGCGGCCATTTGTCTCCGTTCAGTAGGACTTTAGATAATAATTTGAGTCTGTACCTTTCCAATTTTCTGCAGTCATAAATGAGGTGATTGTAAGTTTGTTCACTGTTTTCGTCACAATTACAAATGCTGTTGTCAGTAAGTTTAAATCTATGTAACTTTTTGCTCCGCCATGTCCTGTCAATAATTGGGTTAGTTTTTAAGTCAGTTTTTTAATTTTTTGTCTATCTTCTAAAGTTTTAATAAATTCATAATTATGTCTACCTTTCGTCGATTTTGTCCATTTTTCGTTCAAAGTTTGTCAAGTTTTGGTTCCAAAAATTTGCTTAACTGCACTAATGCTTTATTTAATGACATTTGAAGGGTTGTATCCTTAGCCGCATTTTAAGCTTCTACATCTGCCCGCTCATTTCCAAGTAAGCCTGGGCAAGAGATCAATTCTCGCCTGATTTCTTCTACGAGGAATTCATGCAAATTTATGTTTTTGATCTTAAAAAAGCTGATTTGGCTATCCGTGTTAATATCATAATCATTATAGGTACCACGGCCTTTAATATATGATACGACTTGAAGGATAGCTAATAGTTCAGGTTGGTTATTGGAGCAATAAGCTCCTATCTTGCAATGATTTCAAAATCGATGTTCACCAGGCATTATCAAATGCTCCTTTAATGTCTAATGACAATGCCAATACTGGTAATTTTTGCTGAAATGCAGTTATTCCAGAATCTTCCCAGCAATTGAAATGAAAGATATTGGTTTCAATTTTTTATTATCCCAGTTGCTTTGTTATTATTTAAATTATTTATTGCATCTTCACTTTCTATATTTGTTAGTGGGTCGTCTATTTCAGTATCAGGAATTTAATGAGCGATCGATCTTATATGTTTGTGATATTCAGTCTCTTCGTACTGGTCATTCGCTAATTCTTCTATTAAGTAATTTAAAGTGCATACGTACTTATATCGAAGAAAAAATAAGGACAATTACGTTTTTAATACCACAGTTTCAGGCATGAACTAAATCTTCTTATTATGGACTGCCTATTAAAAAGGAGGTACAGCATAGTAGTTATCGTTGTTGTAATTGCTTTCACTCAACAATATATTTGTCGGTTTTTGGCATAAAGGACAAAAAATATCTGATGGTTATTATCGCCCTCACATTTGAACATAATCGGTCCGGATTTTAACAATAAAAGCAGTTTTAACTTAATTAGGTCGTGTAAATTATAACAATATAAAGCAAATTTAAAAGAAACATACATACTTACAACAGGGGAAAAAATTATATAAACCAATAATGCATTTGATAATACTACAAATGTAGTTTTCTCCCAAATCACTGTTCATAGAATAAAATCCAGTTATGATTTGCTTAATTTCTTTCTATTTATCTATTTCTAATTACTTTTAATGCTTAATATGCAGCCAGTCAGTCTTTTGAGATCTTCATTTGAAGTAGTAGAAACATGTCTCTTGAACGGACAAGAAAGTGGGCGTTACCTATTATAATTGTTTGGGCTTCTGTTGCAGCTCTATCATCTTTTTTGCAGGGTCTGGTAGAATAGATGGATACCCAGAAAAAGAATAGTTCTTTTGAATAATCGGTGATCTGATTCAGTTATTAAGTGAATTTCCAGGATTAGAGGATTGCCTGAATAAATTTTGGGAAGGATTTTAATCTCATTTTAAGAGACAGATCCAGATGATTATCGACAGTTCCAGAGAAGTTCGAGCTAGTTGGAGCACTTTTAATATTGCCGTCAGTTCAGCTGTGGAAATACCGCAGGCACTATCTAACTTATACTTCAGCGTTCTATCATTGTCTTAGATTGAACATGATGTTGATTCGTTTGTTTTTGAGCCATCAGTGTAAAGAGTTTATGCTGTGTTTTTATTTATTTATTTTATTTCCAGATCGGCCTGGTAAGCCGTAAATGTATGTTTTAACAATAATAATAAAACTTTAACACTAGTAGAGGGAAGAGTAAAGTCTCATGCAAGAGGCACACATAACCGATATGCTAATAATTTTATATAATTGTAATTATAGAATAAGTATATAACACTAAATTAAAAGAAAAAAAAGAGCAAAGAAATGTAATTTTAATTATACCATATGAATAAGAAGAAAGCTCGTAAATGAGAAAAGAAAAGTTGCAGAGAAATAATAATAATAATATCTATGATAATAAAATATTATAGTATAGAATACTAGTTTCGTTGTAAAGATTAATTATAGACTCTATTGTGTAACTTATTCAGCTGTTAGTAAAAGGAAATTTAAAATAAGATAGTCTTTTTCTAGGGAAGGCGTGGGTTATCCTCACATTGAACAATCTACTAGGCCGTTTCAAAAATCCTGTTGTTTTTTCATTAAATGAGATTTATTTGGTAAGTAACGTCTTTGTTATATCTCTACTTTCAATTCGACCTTTTCCATTGTAAACTATTTTGTTTACTATCTTTGAAATGGGGATTACATTTTAATCCAGTCACTACTAAATGTTTAAAGAAATATATTAAGATGGTGAGTATTGAAATTCGAACTCGGTCTATTTTATTATGTGAATTTATACTTAGATTGAAGGCAACCGAGGCCGTTAAAGAAATATATTTTGTGTTTGGTGAGAAGGTACCCTCTGAGCGTGAAGCTCAATTTTTGTTTTCCTAATTACGTCAAGGCGATGAAACGCTTGAAGATGATGCTCGTTCTGGAAGATCTCAAGTTGCCAACGAACAGGAAATTTGTGAATTATTTGATTAGGATCTACATCGAACATGTACAGAATTAGGTAAGCAGTTAAATATTTAACCAACAACAGCCTCTAAGTGCCTAAATCAAATGGGAAACGTAAATAGATAAAATAAAGGCTTAGCGAACCCGA
This sequence comes from Euschistus heros, assembly GCA_003667255.2. Classification (NCBI taxonomy): domain Eukaryota; kingdom Metazoa; phylum Arthropoda; class Insecta; order Hemiptera; family Pentatomidae; genus Euschistus; species Euschistus heros. The sequence continues at coordinate 699,645 of RCWM02000100.1, forward strand.
AGGTTCGATGCTGACACCACCAACCGTCGACCGCACACTTCCCTCCAATCCACTCCTCCAAAACCTAAATCCCCAGGTCGGCTCTGACGCAATCCTCCCATCTTCGTCTCGGTCTACCCCTAGGTCGTTTACCCGACGGCTCAAAGCTGATTACTTTTTTCGGACTTCGATCATTATTAAACCCAACGACTTTACATGCCCATTTTAAGTGTCGCGCTGCTATTACTTGACCTATATTTACCTGATATAATTCCCGCAGTTCTGGATTGTGAAGCCTTCTAAATTCTCCGGTTTCTTCATCGTTTTTTGAGCCAAATATTCTACGCAGTACTTTATTTAATAGGAAACATAAAAAAATAAAAACTGGATGTATGGGTCCCTCGCAAATTATAATTTGTGATAATTATCTGAGACGAATATGACTGCTTAATTAATTTTTATTCGACTTATAACGGCTTCATATTTAGCTTCTCGATTGAAAAATTACCCATTTTTTTGACCGAATCATCACTTGTGATGAAAAGTGGGTATTGTACGACGATATTCGGCGATCATACCAAAGCCTATTAGCTATGAAGAACCAAAACAATTTCAAAAACCTGGTCTTCATCCGAAAAAAAGTATTGCTTATTATTTTCTTCACTAGAAAATGTATTGTGACCTACGAGCTCCTAAGTAGTGAGCAAACTATTTCTGCAGAGTCCTATTGCGCGGTATTCGACCTTTGTCGGTCTAAACTTCGAAAATTCGATCCAAATGTGTTAAACAGAAAAGGACCCTTACTCCTTCAAGACAATGCTTGGCCAAATACTGCAAAGTTTATTAGAGATAAATAAATGGATATTGGATGGGAAACATTGCGCCATTGATCATATTCTTCCGTTTTTTCACCTACTGATTATCACCTTTTCAGATCTATGGGCAATTGTCTCCGACAGAAATGTTTTGATAACCTGCAGAGCCTAGAATTAGAATTAAATCATTTTTTTTTTCCAGCAAAGATTGTTTAAAAACAGTATTTGAGATCTTTGATCACGGTGGGATAAAGTTATTAGTTGTAATCCAGATTATTTTAATGAATAAAGTTATTGCACAGTTATTGGTTCATTGAATTTTTTAATTATCCAAAAAAACGAAAGGACTTTTGAAGCAATTAGGATTGATGAATTCATTGCCACTTCTAATGGGATTATTTTATTAGAACACTAGTTTCGAATGCTAAACATTCATCTTCAGTTTTAAAACATACAATTTTTTTTTTCAACACATCAGTACTATGTTATATTGAATATATAAATATAGATTTAACCTACCTACCCCCTTCCCCTTTCCCTGATGGATATATTTCAGATATCTATTAGATCTCCTAAGGTGAGTACCAATGTTTGATTTCTTGTCTTACATTTTTGAAAACTTTAGTATATATATTCCTTGTAGCATAGTACTGATGTGTTGAAAAAATATATATATGTTTTAGAACTGAAGATTAATGTTTAACATTTGAAACACGTTTTCTAATAAAATAATCCCAATAGAAGTGGTATTTAATTCATCAACTCTAATTGTATTGATCCTTGTATACCATCATGCGTATCTCAAGTGACTTTTGGAACGACCTGGTACCTTAAGATAATCGATATTTAACTTTATTAGAGGGGAATTGGTGATATAAACATGGTTGTTTACACTTGGTCTGTATGCGCTTTGGATGGTGTTTATGATATTAGTCGATAGAGAATTGGCCAATTCGATTATTATTCTGTTTCCCAATAAATGAATTTGTTCAGTATCTAGAGAGTTTGCTCTACGCCAAACACTTCATCATTTTGAGCGTGTTTTTAGCATTCGCTAGGATGCCGCTGGCCAGAGGATTGGCGGAAGGTTAACCATGAAACTTGTAATTGGCAATTACCACTTAATTAGTGTAAGGTAATTAGTGATCCGGTTCGGGCGCCTTCCCTTCGTCCAGTTTTACAAAAGGCTCCAAATTAAAACAAATCAATGATTGCTCCGTTAATTATCCAGGGAAGGGCGAATGGTCCAGCCTCCAAATATTCTACAGGTGGGCTCCATCATTCAAGATCATCTCTCTTTACTTTGGTCATTGAATTTATTTTTGTTTGTTTTAAATTTAATATCATCACATGTACAAATCGTTACTATTACTGTCGTCGTATTTATTTTATTTGCATTGGCTAGCTTTTTCGTTTGAGAGCTATTAGCCCCTAAGTGAGGAAATAAATTGATTTCTACATAAAATTTAGCTAAAGCATAGGTTAAACCAGACAGTTATTGACACCCCAGACAGTTATTAACACTCTATCTAAAAAATTAGAAAAAAAAATTTAAACAAAAAAAAATCATAAAATTCCTTTTAAATCCTACAACTCAACTGTGTAAAAATACTTTCAATTCTATCCATAGGGTGTCAATAACTGATTTTACATTATTTATTTTCACTATCTTGTAAAATACACTCCAGGAATAATTTTTGGTGCAAACTTTCTTGCTTAGCTTAATGTATAGTAATTCAGGAAAAATTACTTCTAATTTCAACTTTATTGGACTATTCTTTCTATAATTTTAGTATTAATATTTCCAAATATTTCCTGAAGGGTGTCAATAACAATCACCCTGTATATAATGTAACATGGAGATAATGGTCGTAAAAAAAAATGCAAATCAAAAAATTAATTTAAGTAAATCATAAACAAAAATATTAACAATTCTGTAGGTCTATTTCAAAAAAATTATTATAATAATTGTAGAAAATCGATTTTACTCAGTGACGAACTGCTTTAACCCTTTTCAAGGCAAGTGTACGTATCTTAAAATATTTAAATTGACTAGTTTGATTTTTTTTTTTTCCTTTTTTTATTTTTATAAAATTGAAAAAATCTGTAAAAATAAAACAATTCATTTTTTACAATTTTTTTTTTTTAACCTCATTTAATGTTTTTGAGCAGTTATAAAAAATTAAACGAGGTTCAAAAAAAGAAGAAAATTTGTAAAAAACTTAATTTAAGGTTTATTTGTTCAATTATGAACATAATGAAAGGCTATTATTATTATTACTCCAATGATTTTGAATAATGGGACCTCTGCAAACAATCTATCAGCTTATGGTGTACTGTATAAAGCTGAGCCCTGATAAGAGTTAATAATAACTCAAGAGTTGAATGATCAATAAAATTGTAGCTGGTCAGATGACACATTAAAATTAATGCAAATAATAACGGAACTCTTGTCATAAACAATATGTATTGGAAGAAAGAGCATGAAAAAGTATAAAATGAATCTTCACAATTAAAATAAAAAAGAATTTTCTATAGCACAATGCCTACTGCAGTGAAAATTATTTAAGAAATACGTAAAATAACAGTATAATAATCGTATTTTTGCGCGTGGTGTGTATCCCTAACTAAATATATATATTTTATATGTATGTATATATATATATATATATATATATATATATATATATATATATATATATATATATATATTATTCTGTCATTTCGGTCGTGGATCGAATTCGAGGTTGGGAAACCCTCCTGGGGCACACCCAGCCTCTTAAAAAGTGGGTACCCTTAATTGGGGAAAAAAAACCTGGCGGTTGAGCGTGATTCTGGCCAAATCACCTCCTTTCACAACCGTTGGCTCAGAAACAGTACAGCCTACCTAAGTACTGAACCCGAGACCCTTCATGGGTTGTAAGTGGTACAGGTTTTTTTTTTTTGGTTTTTTTTTATTATATATATATATATATATATATATATATATATATATATATATATATATATATATATATATATATATAAAAAATGAATATCTTTATAAGACAGTTGCTTGTAGGCTAATAAGAATTTGCCAACCTCAATCAGTTCAACACTTTGGAAAAATCCTGGCGGTAATAATCCAACTATATTGTGTTGCAAATTTCAACGAAACCTTTCTAATTGGCTTAAAAAAAATTATTTCATACTGGGAATATTTTTAGATCGTGAGGTACCTAATTAAAAAAAATGGACAGGCATCAGAAAATCTGGAAGAGGAAAAGTTCGAAAGGGAATGTGACCTTTCACTATGAAAAATCTTAAGCCTTTGTTATGTGAGAATAGTTGGAATAAATAGCAATATTAACATAAGTGTAAGTGTTGTACTCCTCCAGGAGTAATTCGGCAGAACAATGTGAGATCCTGTCATTGTGAAAAATCCGGTGCCACTTGATTCCACTCCATTTCCCTGAGGCGATGAAGAATTTAATGGAAGGGGGGTAGGGGGGAGACGGGTGGCCTCAATTTTGGTCGGCCCCTGGGGTCGCAGTTCCTTCCCTCATTTCCTGGCCCCAGTTTGACGGCTAATCAGAATCAATCAAGCCATTAATTCCATTCTGTGGGAAAATCGATTATTTAATGGTGGGAGGACAGCACTATTACAGAGATGGTATAGTTTATATCTGATGAGCCCTCGATGGTTTGTACTCCTTCATCTAATCTAATGAATGTTCCATTTGTTCGAAATTTGGATTGTATCGTAAACTCTGAAAATTAATTCAGAAATCATTTGTATTCCTTGTCTTCGGTAAAATCAGATCTGTCTCTCTTGGATTAAGCCAAGCGGCTGTTGAGCCTTGACCGTCCCAAAGATTGCATTGCTTCATTGAATAGAATACATTCAATAGAATACATTTTACTTCATTGAATGCATTGTTCAAATTATTAAGTGTTATCTTTGTCCAATATACAAAACTTTCTTATAATTTATATTTTTGATACTTATCAGTATTAGTGGCTTTGAAAAATAACTAATTAGATAAAATCAGAGACCTATAATCTATTGAATCCATAAGATTCCTGAAGGTCTTCCAGTTTCACAAGGCATTGCCAGATTGGATAACTATGGTGATATCTTTTCTCATAAATCATCAAAGATTGATCTCTATTTCTTTAAATATAATATCTAAAGAATTTTAAATCACCTGCAATAAACAGTACTCCAGCGAAACTGTTAAAAATTGCTGGAAATGAAATGAGCGCACAACTGCAAGAGCTCAAGGAGCAATTCTGGGAAGAAGACTGTGCCAATAGATTAGTGTATAAGGGTCATCATTAGGGATATAAAATAAAAAGTGAACCTATAAACTAGGTATAGAGGTTTAACGCTGTTAAATGCGACAGGTTTTCTAACGAGCATTATACCAGATACTACTGTTGTATTTGTACACGAAGTTTATAAGCTATAAGAGGATTATCAAATTTTCGGACAAAACAGGTCGGAAATAAACCTTATTTGAGCACTTACAAATATCTGCATAAAATGAAGGACCAGTTGTATAAGCTGAACAAAGCGATAAATAATAAAATTCCAGTTATTTGCACATCATTTAATTGGGAATATACGAATGGTTTGCCGTTTCTGTAATATTTTGTTTATTGTAAAACGTGCTTAAAATGTTATCTACTATATATTCGTCAAATACCACTTTCTCATTTAACACGAAATCACAGAAACCACCGAACGGATTGGAATAAAATTCGATATGTAGCTTCCTCTAGGGCCGTAGGTGCTCGCTAAGAAAGGAATTTTAAAAGATCGCCCTGGATAGCAGCTAATTTGCGAAAAATCCGATTACAATTTTTATTGGGTGAATAATAATATATTGTCATATGTTATATGGACATAAGCTAAGTTAAAAAATAGGTTAGATGCTTAAGTCACACACTTTGACCACAAATCAAGTTTCTTATAGTTGTAAACCAACAAAAATACGATCGATGTCGAAACCTTATAATATGGTACTTTCTGTGAACTCATGGTGGCTGCAGAGGTGTACTCTTACAAGTTTGAGTTGTTTCGTGACGTGGAGCTATTAAAAGACTTATGTTAAAGAGGAGGTTAAAACTCTGGTTCTCTGGTGATGTGTAAGACCAGTTCGATGTACATATTCCTTACGAGCAACCCACAAACATTTTTTCACAAGTAGCTTCGTCCTCATCTACTCTTCCTTCAGCTTTCCGGTCACAAGATAATTGTTTGAACAATAATTGGCCCTCTTCAAAAATAATATGAAATTAACTTTTGCAAATTGTCAAATTTACTTATTGAAATTATTCTAAGAATGGAATTCTTTAGGTTTATTTAAATAATAATAATTATCAACGTTAAGCTTAACTTTTACTAATGTAAGTTGTCCTTAATCCTAATGATATTAAACCGTAGCGGAACAGGGTACTTTCAGCTAGTGCATTATACATTCTAAAACATACAAAGTGTAGTTACACACATCAACAATATACAGCTGCTCATGAAAAAAATAATTATGTCCTATTAAATTTAAACAGGATATGGACATATAAATGAAATTTGTAAACCCAAAAGTGAATTAAAATTAAACTTCTGTAATCAGAACGAATTACCGAGGCGCAATGCTTCACGTGGCTGAAATATATTTACTTCGTTAACAAAATATAAGGGAGTGAGGTAGCTCAGTGGGTAAGGTACAGAACTACTATACTCTGGGGCCCGAGTTCGAGCCCGGTTGAAGACAGAAGTTTTAATTTCAGTTTCTACGGCCATGATCGACTTCGGGGTCTCGAGACCCTTCTGGAGCACACCCAGCCTCTAGAAAGTGGGTACGCTTGATTGGAGTAGAAGCCTGGCAGTTCAGCGTGATTCCTGACCGCATCCCCTCGTTTTATAATCGTTGGTCACGAAACAATAGTTCTTTACAAATTACTGAACCCAAGTACTTTCATGGGTTGTTGCGTTACAGGTTCTTTTTATAAAAGATAAATTCTCTGATTGCCTCAAGATGTTCCAAGACGATCGCGTGAAAACCAATCTTGAGCTTAGTGAAGCTTCCGTTTTACAGTTTCTTTTTTTTTCTTAAATTAAATTTTTAATTTATGTAATTTTTTTTTTCATGGAGTGTATATTATAAAAGTATTAAATTAATTGGATTATCACATAACACCGTGAGAATATTTTAATCAATTACGCGTTGGTTTCGTCAAAAACATTTTTTTTAAATACCAAATAATTTAGTGACTATACATCTGATGTATAGAAGTACCAAGCATAGCGAGGCTGCGTGGGCTACAAGGGTGAATAATTTAGTTGTGGTAGTTTAACCTCGTTAGTTAAGGCTACTCCTAAAAAGGCCTCTGTACCAAAAGACCTGTACATCTTTCTATAAAATATTCATCTCAAGGCACTTTGTTTCTAGTTAAGTGTTCCTATATTTCAGACAAGGCTATCGGCTTCAAGTGCTACCAACTAATGGGTCGACTTCCATCAACATAAACATAAAAAAAAAAAAATAAATAAAGAAAAAAAAGGACGTAAACATCGGATTTATCACCAGTCTCTTTATTGCTGGGATAATAATAATAATGTACTATAAAACCTAATGATCCATACTTCTATACAGAAGTATAGGCCATTTTTCGTTTGTGATCACTAGGGTTGTGAATCGTGTGCAATAAGCTCTAAAAAATATGAAATGAAAAATGAAATGAAAAAAAATCTTTATTCTGGGACAAATTGTCCCCTAAGAATAACAGACATGTATAATAAGTTGTACAATAGTCTGGCTATCTTAATTTCAAATGGACAATAATAAGCATAAAAGGTAATATATGAATATACAATTGAAAATAGAACTTTGTGATAAATATATACATGAGAAAAGAGAGAGAGAGAGAAAAAAAAAAAAAAAGTAGGACAACAAAAAAATAATAATAATAACAATATGCTAATAGAATAATTACAATGCGTTCAGAAATAAAAAGAAATATAAAAAAAAAAAAAAAAAAAAGTAAATAAATGAAATAAGTATAGTGAAAAGAAAGGAAAAGATATATAGAGAAGAAAAATAATAAGACCTATTTGAATGATAATATACCAAAATATTTACAAATATCTAAAAGGTAATATATATACAATTGATAATAGCACTTTATCAGTTAGAAGAAAAAGGAAAGAAATAATAACAATAATTTATAAGAGAAAAAAACAAAACAGAAACTATTGTTGGAGAAACGAATTCAAATTTATATAATGATATACTCATTGAAGCAAACTCATCGGCATCGGATATGCTTAATTTGATTAACTGACTTTCAATTATCACTCATATTGGCCGGCTGTAACTAGGATTTAAGGAGATATCGGAATAGAAGAGTTTTGAATGAATTTAAGGAAGAAGCATGTCTAATTTCAGGAGGGATCGAGTTCCAGAGGGTAGAGGATCGAGCTTGGAAGGAGTGTTGGTATAATGCTGTTCGATGGAAAGGAGTATATAGGTCAGAGGAACGTGATCTTGTTGTGAGTTGGGAGTGGACGGAAGACTTGAATATCAATAGGTTACAGATGTAGGGTGGGCAATGGTTATTAATGACATGGTACAGGAAGGTGCCCAGGAAATATTGTCTACGGGAGGAAGGATTGAGCCACTCCAGGGCAGTGTAGAGGTGAGATACATGGGAACGTCTCGGGGCTCCGAATACAAATCTGATAAAACTGTTCATGATACGTTGTAATCTGTCCCGGAGCCCCATCGTGAGGCCCCCATACACCACACACCCGTAGTCAAACTGAGGAAAAATGAATGAGGAAACTAGGAGTTTTCGTGTGGATTGAGGAAGAGAATGGCGGGAACGATGAAATAATTTGAGGATTCCTATTGATTTACGGGCTATTTGGGCGATTTGAGGCTTCCAGGAAAGGTTTTGGTCAATAATGATTCCTAGGTTTTTAGCGGAGGAACAGAAGGTGATAGGTTGATTATTCAGGATTAGGGTAGGAAAATCGGAGATGGATCTGAGAAGGGGATTTGAGCCGATTATAATAGCTTGAGTTTTTCCAGCATTTAACTTTAAATGATGCAGGTTGGCCCAAGCACTGATTCTATTGAGGTCTTCCTGAATCTTAGAAAAAGCTTCATATAATTCAGTAGGAGGAAAGGATAAATATATCTGGGAGTCGTCTGCATAAACGTGGTGGGAACAATGAAAAATTGACTGGGGGAGATCATTAATGTAGGAGTTGAAGAGGAGAGGCGAAATGCTGGAACCTTGGGCTACTCCGGAAGAGAGGGCTAGGAAATCGGATAAGGGTTGATTAGGGATGGATACTGCTTGAGTGCGGTCGGAGAGGAAAGACTGGAACCAATGGATTGTGCTATTGGAAAATTTTAAAGCTTTTAATTTGGAAAAAAAAGATACAATGATCAATAGAATCAAAAGCTTTGGAGAAATCTAGGAGTATCAGGACGGTCAGTTTTTTTTTTCATCTATGGCGGCATGGATATCGCTTATGATTTTGGTTAGTGCAGACTGTGTGGAATAACCAGGACGGAAACCAGATTGGAAAGGGTCGAGCAAATGGGAACCTTCAAGGAAATAGGAAATTTGGGATTGAACCAGTCGTTCTAAGGGTTTTGAAAGGTTTGAAAGGATGGAGATTGGGCGATAATCTGAAGGTTCGGTGGGATTAGGAATTTTGTTGATGGGATGGACAATAGCTTTTTTTCAGGGAGTAGGAAATATGGCGTTTTGAAGGGAATAGTTATAGATGTGGACAAGGACCGGTAAAATTTCTGGGAGGCATAATTTTATTAGTTTAACGGGGATACCATCTGGGCCTATGGAATTGGTATGAGATTTTAAGATAGAGGAGATAATTTCTGTAGGAGTAATGTTGGAAAAATAAAATTCATTGTCATTGAAAGGTACTTCAGAGGAGAAACTGGTATAAGGGGAAGGAGAGGTGAGAGCAGATGAAACGAAATAGGTGTTTAGGTCATTAGGTAAAATTGGGAAGTTGGATGAGGTTGAGGATCCGGAGGGGTTATAGATGCTTGTGTTTACATCCATTGGATCACTATGGTGAATCGTGGAAAATGACATTTTTTAATTTTTGACGCTAACAATATGCGAATGGTAGCGCACCAGCGTCAAAAACTTGGATATTAGTACAAAAGCACAACACTAACAATGTATTGAACAGAAATTAGAAACTACCCAGCCTTTGCAAACCTAAATGTACAATTACTCTGGACTAAAGTGTTTCCATAGATATTTTACAGCCACCTATTTATGAAACACTGGCCGTAGTAACACTATATATTTTGCTTTGTTTATAACTGAATAACTCAACTTTAGAACTGAATTATGAAGTTTGCTATAATTGTCGTCTAGGAAAAATAGAGCAAACGAGGAAGAAAAAAATTACAATTTCCGCCACGTTTTGAGAAACTTTCAAAATATATGTCTCAGTCCCAGTTGACGCCATAGAGTTAATTTTATGTTGCATTGTAAAGTAATTATTCAAGTTTAATTTTAAAAAAACCACTCGTTTAACAGACAGTTAGATGAAACGTAGAGTACTTCAAAATTTTTTACGATTTGACCCGACCAATTAGGGATTAAAATGTCCAAAGCATAGGTTTTAATATATAAGCACAGCACTTAAACACAGAAAATCATGAATTTATTCCAAATCAAATTAGACCTATGTATCATTGAACGCAAGACGTAATGAACACAAAGGGCGAATATAAATCTTATTAATTAAAAATTTCGTAAATTAAAATTTCTTGGCAATTTTTTATTTTTAATAATTATATCTTTTTATATGTTCGTTGCCTTGGGAAATCCAGTCCGTCCAGTAATGGGGTACAGCAATAATGTTAAGCCAGTTATAAAAAAAATATATTATCAAGAAAAAATCCCCAAGAACAATGAGTGTGGTTAAAAATTAAATATAAAATACAATAAAAAAATGTTCAGCTGAAACTGTTGTCCTTTTAATACTAACTAAAGTTTGACCTTAAGATAAAAACTTTTCAATTGCCAAATGTAAATTTTTTTTTTTATATCCGGCTATAAATAAAACCGAGAGAAGAGCTTTGAGTGGGAACCTCTGTAGCAAACAGTAGATCTTACCAACTGCTTGTATATTCTCTCACTAAATAGATAGTTGAGGATTCTTTGCTGAATTTAGATTAGTTGAGCAGTTAGGGCGAACCGCTGGCTTAGGAAAACGTTGGATCTAACAGATCTCATTGTTCCTTCGCAAAATGATTTTGCTGATTGAGCGACAATCTCTAATCATAAATAATATTTATTATTATAGTTCCAATGGAAAGAATTCTCGTATAAAACCTGTTTGAATACTTTTTTTTTTTTTTTTTTAATATGAAATTATATTTTTAAGTAATTTGCTAGAAAAACTATTATTATTTTTATAATTTGAAATTGTTTTTTGATTGAAGTTTTTGGTGGATGAAGGAGTTATGTAAACAAAGTAGCAAAATCGGAATATGTCAAAACAATTAAACATATGTATACATATTTCGTTTTCTAAATTAATGTTTCTTAAAATATATATGTAATAAATGATTAGAAAACATTTGCATTTATCAAAATATGCTTCATTCTTCTCAATACATTACTACTGTACCAAAAAATAACATTGTTATATCCTTATTATTGCCCATTTGACTTCTACGTACTTTAAATCAATAATTTTTTAGTCAATAAAATTGGGGTCCTGGTCCATAGTTGGTGGCCATGAATCTACACACTTAAAAATGACATTATGTTTTATTTTTAAATGGTGTAATCCAGGAACCTCCTTAAATGTTGACATTTAACATTTTTCGTCTCAACCTGTCAGTACTTGACTGGTATAATAAAGAACGAGAATAAATTTGTTAAACAAATTTATTGTAGAACATTTGTTAAACCAAATTGCAATATTGATTTGCATTTCCAGTATTCCAGTTACAGTAAGCCAACTAGGCCAACGGTTGTAAAAAATGGATGGTTGGCCGACATCCCGCTGAATCGCCAGGTTTTTGCCACAATCAAGTGTACCTATTTTACAAATGATGGGTGTGCCCCAGGATAGTCTCCTGATCTTCAAGTCGATCCATGGTTAAAAAAAAAGAAAATATATTTTCTGACTTCAGCCGAACTCAAACTTGCACCCGGGAGTTATGTAGTCTTGCCAACTGAGCTACAGTGCCTCTTACTTTTTGAAAAAGTGAAGTTCAAAAATAAAATTCTTTAAACATTTATAATTTCAGATTTTTTTAATTTAAGATCAGTGTGTACTATTACTAAACCAAAATTTAGAACAACAAAATTAAGAAGTCTTGGTATAAAATTAATTATTCCTTGTTTAATTTCATGTGGAATGAACCTAAAGTGAAAATATTTAAACTTACAGTTTATAGGTATATAATTGCAAACCTTTCCGTACAATTACAACTTATTTCGGACTTAATTATCCCGATGTGTATTACAAGCCTTGAATTTAAATGTAGTTAAACTTGTTATCATAAATGTTCATAAATTGAAGTTATAAGTATTCATATATTTCTTTTAACTAGCAAGGACTAGATAAAAAACATCCAATAACCTGCAGGGAGAAGTTAACACAAGAAGGTACCATTATGCGGTGCCAGTAACTCAAGATCTGGAGGATGTGAGCACTCTCGGTTGGCTGGGAAGTTGATGGCCTGGAATGAAGCCAGCTCTCGTTAAACAGGAAACTGGAGAAAAATAGTAGGGCTTAGTGTCCTCCAATATATCCTAAGCGTCCCGACAGATCTACACCCACGCCATAGTAAACTCTGAACATAACAGACAGCCTGTGGTTGAGATTTGGCGGCTCAAGTTGCTGAGATAAGGGTAAAGTCTTAGAAGATTGGCAACTTCTGTGCAATTCATTAGACAGCTTCATTAGCATCAAATTCTAATAAAATAATTTAAATGTAAGATAAAAAAAAAAACAAAGAGGCAAGATATGTCTGAATAGGTAATTGGTGTTGTAGTGTCAAATCGGAAGCGCCTGCAGTTACTGCGGTCTCACTCTATCTTTACTGGATTTCGAAATCAGTAGCGCAGTTCAGACAGCAACGCCGGGATCACTTGGGAAGCTTGGTTAATGGTTTTCCAGGTTGTATACATGGTGTTTCAGGGTTAAGAAGCCAAACTGAAAATTTCAGCTTACGACCTCAAAAAAAAAAGAAAAGCCTATGGAAGTAGGTCCGCAAACACTTTGTTAAGGGGATATTCACACCTAAAGGTTTTCATTGTTATGAATTTTTTAAGTATATTAAATAAAAAAACTTATTTTATTTGTCCCAACTACTTTATTTATTAAATGTAATCTAAAGGCCGGTCCAGACGCTACGTTTTGTACAACCTTTTGTCTGCACAGTTCAAAACGTTGCGTGTAGATTGGAAAAGTGAGCATTTTTCGAGATGGCGGGAAGACTGCACAGTTGCAGCGATAACTTAGCTAAAAAACATAGATTTACTAAAACTGTGCCGACAAGTCGGCGCATGTAGATGGTAGCTCTGCTTTCCGATTCATTTTGTTTCTCAGTTTTAACCCTTAACTACCGACGCACAGTGGAATGAATCAACGCATTTGTTGGACATTCGACCAATTCTCTAATAACTAAATTTGTTCTTCGTTTGGATCTTAAATTATACTTTATACTTCTGCTCAACTAAATCCATAGATAAATTAATTTTGAAATCAAATCTTATAGGAAAAATGCTTAATTGAAAAATAATTTTTTTTTTAAACTCATATTTTTAAAGCAATCCACTATTTGAGGTAATGCCTTAAATTAACCGTGCAACTACTGGAAAACAACTCATCCATAATAAGATATGATAGGTAAATAAAACTTGGGATTATTTCAAACGTCTGGGTTTTTTCAATGAAAATTGGGAGGAAAAACTCAAAACCAATTGCGAAAATCGCTTAAAATCGCCCAAAAAACTACCTTCACAGTAAGTTACTAGAATGTTTGAAGTTTGTTTTCCATTAGTCGGATTCTGCTCTTAGGTGCTCTTTTCCGAAAAAATGATTTTTTCATTAATTTAAAATAACTTTTGTTGATAATAATGTCTACTTTACGCAAGCTTTCTTTTGTTTACCAATGTTTGTTTACATTCATTTATCCGAATAATGTTCATTTAACCCACACGAAAGAGACAGGAAGATTATATTAGGCATATATACTCTTTATGGCAGTCACCTTGCACATACTGCTCGTGCACGGAACACTGATAGCCAAAAATGCTATACTACCTATTGGACAATTGTCAGAAGATGCTCAAGAAGCAAATCACAAGTTATTCCGATATTTCAGAGTGTTTCATGCCCGAAAATTATCGAGGCAATCAAACAATAGAGATGTTTTAAATAATTTGTTAATAAATTCAGATCCTTTAATTTCGACTCTTGGACGAAAATAATAAACATTAAACATGTTTGATTTTACCAGAAGTACAATCACTTATTTTTACTTATGTTTAGAAAAAAAATGTTGTTACGGCTTTAATTCTGATCGTTATGTAAATAAAATATTTTATGTAGGTACCCCATTATTATAATTTTGATGTATCAATTATACCTAGTATATTAACTAACAAAAGTAATTCAATTATTATATTAATTGTTTTAATAATTAATTTTTTTGGTTTGTTACTATTTCCTATTGTTTATATAACTTTATTTAATACCTATGTATTTGCATTTCCATAGAATACAGTATTGTACCTATTATCGTAGGTATGATAATGGTAACTAAATGATAATAAATTATCTCAAAGAAGAAGAAATCTAATCAAGAATTTTTAAATATTTCCCCTCATTTTTTAGAAAAGGGTGTACGCCTGACGTGATCATGTTTATCATATCATTAAAAAGCCCATTCAATATTAGGAAAACTTCTGGAATCATTATAAAAAGGCGCCTTACTTCATTTTTTCAAAATATAAACATTATTCCAGATTTTCAATTTGGATTTCAGATTTCCACAGCGCATCAAATCACGATTATCAAAAAAGCTTTATTTGACACGGCAAACTATTATCGTAGGTCAGTGGAATCCATGATAATGGTACCTGGAACCACCACATCAATATTAAACTAAATGATAAACAGAAAATCCACTCTTAAACCAAATATAACCATCCTTGTCTACAAAACAATACTCAGGCCATTAATGATGTATGGTGTGAAGTGTGGGGAGCTGCATCCTCAACTAAACGGAAGAAAACTACAATCTTTCCAAAACAAATTGCAGTAGATGCTCCCTGGTTTTGTAAGAAATAGTCAGCTACACCGCGAATTAGAAATAGAATCCAAATTATACACCTAATCGTTAAAGCAAGCCTTCAACATAGGAGCTTTCCCGCAGAAATCCAGATTAAACACCCCTAAAACAACACCAACTACTACTCTAATTACTACGTGATAAGCAACTGATATTGCCGTTTATTACATCTTCTTTATTTATTACTTCATTTTATCATATCTAATAGTATGTTTATCATATCATTAAAAAGCCCATTCAAAAATCTTTAAAACCATACTAATAGTATTATTATAGGAGAACCAGAAGCGGAGATTTTAACGAATGTCCATTCCTCCCTAACGCTCGTTCCACTGTGCGACGTGTGGTCCCTGAAACACTGATGTAAACTTTTAAGGTTCATATAAATATAAATCTTTTATAGACAATAGCATTATTACTTACCTTCAAGTATTCATTCTTCAGCACCTTGAAAATAGCTTTACATGTTTCGGGAATGATTTAACTTAACGATTGTTTCGAAATGATTGTTGTGAATTCTATATATTTGTAACTTCTGCCAGTTGCCACAAATCTTTAAAGTTGCTGTTAGCCTTTCATGTGGTGGTGATATTGCTGTTCTCAAACAAGTATTTTCTTAAATGATATGCGGTGTCACTAATGCAAAAATCCAATAAATCAGGCATCAATATACGGTGGATATTGTGTAATCAGGGACTATACCTGATATTGATAATGTTTTTAACAAACCCCCAAGCTGTAACAACATTGCAGTATTTTTAAGTTAATTTCTCACCTTATTTTATAAATGTTCATTTTTTATTGTTTTGAGAGAGATAAAAGAAATTATTCATTTACTTTATATATTTTTATATTGTGTATAGTTGTATTTTTTGTCATATGAATAATCAGAACATTTAGGAAATTATGAAATATTTGTTACTTCTATTGACGTTAAAATAACCAGACAAATATCACCAATAGTCCAATTTAAAATTTATTTTCAGTAGAAACAGAAAAACCAAACACCCCTCTTTTTCTCTATCACCACATTATTCACATTAAACCAGTAGCTTTTCAGTAAATTTTCCAAATTTCATCAAAATCTATTCCACATTCCAAATCCACTAGCGTAATCCCTATCCTATAATCCTCCCCGCAAATTAAAAAGACAGTGGCCTGCAGATCTATTATAAAGCCTTCCTGACTTATTGCCCACATTTGAGGCAAATCGTAATACTTAATAAAATAAAAAAATAAAAAAAATTGTTTAGGAGTTTTAAAGACTGTTATGAAACAGTTATATTTTTTTCATAATTAATTATAAATAAACATTCCAATGATATCGTTAATAAACATGGAATGAATATTATTATTTAAATGTTTATAATTATAGAACAATGTATCCAAAGCATAAAAAAAAAAAAGAAATCTCTTCAATCTCACAGTATTTTTTTTGCAACCTGTCCTACACTGTTTTTCAAAATGGTCATTGCTCCTAGAGTATCTTTCACTCTTGAAGTTATTGACTTTAGGAAAAGACGACACATAAGAAAAAGAAAACTTCTGACAGTTCGTTTCTTGAAACTAAGATTTAAGTTTTCAAAGAAAAACACATCCTTGTTTACAACCTCTGAAAGGTTTTTTTTTTTTCTCCTCTCAGAAGATTGAAGTATTTGTTCTTTTGAAATGCAGTTGCTGATTTATAAACAGGTTCTAGTGTTTGTTTATTTCGTTTAACGTCATTTTATGCTGCTATGGCTATCGGACGGTGCTACGGTGGGAGTCCTAAATTTTGCCTATCCAGGTCTAATTAGGATAGGGATCTTTAACGAGTACGTGACATCGCACAGGCTCGGGACCCCCATTTTACGTCCCTTCCGAAGGACGGCATAGCTAAGGATTTTTTACTCCCTTTAAAAAATCCTAAGGCCATCTGCCGGGCTGCGAACCCGCGATCTTGGGTTTAGTAGGTTGCTATGCTAACCACTACTCCACAGGTGACCCACAGGTTCTAGTGTATTTACTGAATTAAAAAATAAATAGAAACATCCACTACAAAAAAAAAATAACTATGAGAGATACTGCACCTCAAACAATAAATAAAAAGTTATTATGGTTTAAGGGGTGTATCCATGCCCAATCTTCAAAACGTTGCTCATTTACCCACTTAACATGTCCAGTGAAACCATAGTTGATTAAATAGACACTCCATTCCATCTTTTTCTGAACATCTGTTTGTTTCGTATTTTATGCTACACATAACTACATATTACTATATATTTTATACCCGTCGTAGGTCTTCTACGAGAAGGTAATCCTGAGGTATAATCTTACACTGTATGACCATAAGTATCATAGTATATGTATAGTGTACTGTTCTGATGTGTGTTTATCGGTTCTGCCTTTTTTTTTTTAATTTTTTTCACAAATTTGTTTTCTAAATAGGAACATACTTTTTTTTTCTTTTTTTTTAATGTTAAAGCAAATGTTTATATTAAAAATAACACCAAATCTAATAAAGACAGTAAAAACTATTGCAGGCTTTAATTTATAAAAAAGCTAAATGTAAAATGAGTCATTTAGGCACGAGTGGGTAAATACACGGTTTTACGGATACCAAATAATTGTTTTTAACAAAATCAGATTACATTTTTCCGGTTTCCTGTAGATTTGAGACAAGTAATCAATATTTATTAATAAGCATCAATTTTTGTTATTCAAATATGGATACCGATTTATCTAATTTTTGTGTGAATCGAAATATTTAATTTTCTTTTTGACTGATTCACATCTAGTATCAGTTATATTATAATGAAATCACTGAGGATCGTGGGTATCAGAACATACCTCGCTGAACAATAGGCCGCTGTAATAGTAATTCTGTGGTTAATTAATTAATAACTGTTTCTAAATGTGTGGGAAATCTGAATAACTAAACAGGATTTTAGAAAAAATATATGTATCTATTTTTCGCAAAAAAACTGTTCAAGAATTGCACTTTTGACTGATACCATTTTATTCATATTCAAAATCCAGAAATGTACACAACCTAACTTGCTTGATTGGGTGCGTAAAAAAAATCTGCTTTTAATTAAAAGAAATATTTAAATAAAAAAAGATGCTCCTATTCGATAAATTGACGTTAGCTAAAGTTTTCGTGCAGATATTGAACAAACAATTCTTGAACTGAAGAAGAAATATAATAGAATGAATAATTAATTTTTTTTTTCTGTTCTCAATTCCTTAAAGCTCGTTTTTTGAACTTATTCTGAATATGAATACATTAGTTTCGTATTAGTTATTCGATAGTGAAGAAATTTACCAATTTTATGTAAAAACATATTCCAACTAATTCATTGATATTAAACTCCACAACAAAAAACTCCATTGCTTTTACTAGGTCAATATGAAGTATAGAAACGCTATTGTCGAATAATTAATCAGGAGTGAACTGTAGTCCCATAAAATCTGTTATTACGAACTAGACTTGGTTCGAATCCAAGTCCAACCAACCCCCCTGATTTGTATCCCAGTTACTATTGAATTCAGGATTTAAATTATTTTCTCGTTTTCGACTTCTTCAACATTTACTAGACAAACTCCTACTAAGTTCAAACCTTTTGATTAATTACAAGATACTCATTTTCATGACAGTAATTAGATCTAATTGGACATACGGAGTTTAGCTTTGGGGCTCCACTTAACCATCCAATTCGTTTAGTATCCAATCCTTACAATCCAAAATACTCAATGACCCTTACTTTGTCACTAACAAACTTATTTATTAAGTTCTCAATGTACCATATGTTGTTTATTTAGCCCAAACCAGATAAATATCCTTTCAAAGCGAACTTCATAAGTATTTAAATCAATTTGTATCACAACTTGCTTCACCTTCTATTCCAGACAACCCTCCGAGGCGCCTGAAAAGAAGATGGCCTTAAGACCTTATAATATAGAACAATTATTTTATAAAACTTTATAAGTGTCACCAATTCGTGATTTCTTTATAAGAAATTGGCATGTCACTTATAACATTATCATCACAATTACTTGATATAGTTGATATTATGTTGTATACAGTTGTAAATTTCAATAAACAGCTAAAAAAAAAAAATTCAATTTTTATAAGATACCAGCTAAAGTCGTTTAAGTAAATAAATGTGTTCAGTAAACAGTTATCTCTATAATCATGTTGGAATGAGAGGATATTACTGAATAACATTCTTTTGACTAATAATAATTTAGATTCTCCTGATGTATTCAGTAAGACACCATTTGTAGGTTGAAATCAGATTTCATACAAATAGTTTTAATTTATACTTTTTTATAAATCAATAATTTTATTGTGTTTTCTCATTTCACTTAATCAAAGATAACACAAAACTATTTTTACTATTTTAATAAGGAAAACAATACTACTTTTACTATCGAAAACATCTTTATTTTTATTACATACTTAAATCAATGTTTTCAACTAATGAACACTTCTTGAAAAAATTACAATGGTTGAAAAATATAGCTAACGTTTAACATGTAATTAAATTCATTTAAAAATATTTATGAAAGTTTTTTTTTTTTTTTTTTTTTTTTTTAATTTGTTTTAGTATCCTTGCGGTTTTGCGCCTTCAATTTAAGACATAAGAGGCCACTACGTAGTTGGGTAATGTGGTATTGTAGGTCTAACAGCTGAAGGCGCAAACCGAATAACTATAGGAAACAATAAGTTTTCTCGTTTTCTACTCCATCTACGTCAAACAGCTTCTGTATTAAAAGCCACCGGAGACCAAACAAAGATTTATACAAAAAAATATGGACATAAATAAAAACTAACTTATTTTTTGAGCCTTTAATATAAGAAACTGGTGATATAAGTGCTCATATTTTGTTTTTTTTTTATTTGTATATTATTTAACATATTGATAAATCACATCACAAAAGAACAATATACCCACCACCTCATATATAAATGCAGATTATTCCCTGACAACAGAACTATACTACATAAAAACAGTACAGAGACTAGAACATCGGCCGTTGGATGGACACTTTTTGATGAACCAAATGTTTAAAGACATCAACAATTTTTTTTTTTAATTCGAAGCCAAAAATTAAAGATATTAATTTTATCTACATTCAATACATATACATATTTCATAAATTATTCTTTATCAAATATTATAGAAGTATTTCTGATAAAACAATAACTTTTTTGCTTAGTTTTCCCTATTTTGTTTTTTATTTTTTATATCTACCTATTCTTTATTTAATTTTATTTCTTGCTTTAATCTTTTATATTTAATTTGCAATACATTTATTGTGTTGTTTGTTTTTTTGGGGCTTAACGTTCTTATGCGCTCCAACTAGGGCAGAAAGAACGGATTATCTAACAGGTTACCTACCTATTCCAGCCAGGGTGGGAAGGACAATATTTATTCGTGGGTATTCATTGTGTATTTGTATATGTAAAATTATAATCAAAACTAAAATTATTAAAATTACATGAACATAATATATGTATAGTTAATACGGAGTTATAAGTAAAGTTAAAATTATTTTGTTAATAACATGTTATTATCAGAATACGAATTTATCACAAATATTAAAAATATAAACTAGAATTACTGCAAGGTGGGCTTTTCTCAGTTTAACAATATACTTGCCTATGTGAGACTGGACTCTGAGTAGAGTAAGAGTAGCAGTTTCGAGCAACCACCAAACCCAGATCAACTTTTACTCAAACTTGTTCCCTTGACTAAGAGCGTCCTTTCTCTACAATATCCCTACAGGCAGATATGTAGGTCCATCATTTCAACAAACCAAATATAGAAGGAAAATTTCGTATTTCAAAATTTTATTGTTACTTAAATAACTTTAAAGGCCAGTTATATATATTTATCCTTCCTTACCACTATCCTACATCGAATGCATACAAAAATAAATGTATAAATGTATACAAAAACTAAATTATAATCTTAATACTATTCAATTGATTCCATTATAGATTTCTTCTTATATACAAGCTAGTTACAAACTTTCCAATGAACCAAACAACATTTTATCAAACTTAATAGTTATGTTGTTTAAATGTGAATTCAATCTTTTTTAAAGCCGTTTATTGTGACATAAAAAGAGCAGCTTCCAAAATCAAAGGCAAAAGTAATCATCACTTATTTACAGATTAGCGACAAATCTACTACAATAAAAATAAATGTAATACAACTGAAGAAGAAGAAAATGAAAATGAAGGGTCGAATCTAGGAGATTATTCGCTAAATATTATGAAATGATATATATATGTAACAAGTAGCTGCAAGGTAATCTAAAACGTAAAGTAGTTTTCCCACGGTTATTGATTTGTTTTCATGCTTAAATTTGAATTCAAAACGTCTAAATTTATTTCCCTCACGTGTCCCATAATGATTTGGTAACGTTAAATGTAAATAAGTTTTCCATTACTTACTTTTTTTCTATTACCTCTGTTAAGTTGCAATATATTGAATTTTAGAATGGTCACTGAGACTAATTGCTGAAAATAATAACAATTAATTCTAATGCCTATGTCCCAGAAGCTCAATCTATTTCCCACACATTTTTTTTAAAAAGCCCGCCAAAGCATACCTAATATTCATTCCATTATATTTCAGGCTGGTAACACTGCAGAACCTTCCTAATAAACTAAGGGTAACCTTACTTACAATAAATTTTCTTTGTTAGTTTTCCCAAGTTTGTGTTGGTTTGAGTGTTTGAAGCGCATAATATGTCATTCTATTTTCCACATAAAGTGATTTTTCCAACAAAGTAAGTTTGACTCTTGTTTCCTTTGTATCGAGGTACATGTTTTCCACGTAGTTCAGTGTTCCATTAGTTTTTTGGTTTTGAAATGCATGTGTTATTATCTTGAATCAACCTCAAAATTCTAATTTCCTCATGTCTATTTCCCTCACACTAAAAGTAGGAAAGTATAATAGGAAAATCTCTAATTAGAAAAAGATAAAAAAAATGGTAAATATTTTCATTATTTATATTAATCTAATGACTTCAAAGTTTAAATGTATATTATAATGTCTTACCATTTTAATATTTTTCTTTTTCTAATAGAATCACATTGTCGAAATGTCGACAAAATGAGAGAATGACCAATATGTTATCTATTGTATCTCCAATATTAATTTTTATTTAAAGTCGCTTCGTCCACTGATTTGATTCAGAGCACGTCAAAATTCTCTTAATCCCTCATTTTTTAACTGTAATTTAATGACATGAAAGAAGTTGTAGTTACAACTTAACAATAATTTAATTTAATAACAGAAAAACAATTTCGCAACCTCTAACATTATTTCCTACTCTTAAAATATACGCATAATATAAATGTGTGTCCATTACTAGTGAAATCTAACAAAAACCTCTTTATTTGCTAGAACTACACTTAATTGTTTGTGATAATGATCAGTTTACAAATCAAGTTTGAGATAAAATCTTGGTAGAGGGACGAACACTGGATCATGATGATATTGAACATAATTCTGTTAAGTCGCGTAATGAGAATTCCTCCTTTATTGCTTACCTTGAGAGAAGGATTTACCGCTTTTGGTAAAACGCGGTTCAAATTCATCTATACAGGGTGAGTGCCTCTTAGTGTAAAAAAATAAATTCCGTGAAACTAGATCAAAAATGTAGAAAAGTGCCATAGACCTTACCTTTCTATTCCGATCCGTTGCAGATATACGATAAATCAAAGACTTTTTTGAGGAAACCGCGTTTTTTATCATAAAATCTTTAATATCTCCACTTTGTTTAAATATTTATTGATATGTTAAAAGTAATGATTCTCTTTCGATTTCTTGGAGTAATTTACTTTTAGAACTGAAAAAACATGGTGTTTTCATTTGGAATACAAATCAGTTACTAGTGTAGATAAAACATCATGGCAATCCCTTAATGAAAATGTGCATTTTAAACATAATAAACTGTCTATTGGAATACAAAGCAAAGAAAAAAATTATTGTTTAATAAAAAATAAAGGAAAACTGTCAATAAAGCGACACCAGATCAAAGGATCTTATAGCTATTACATTTATCTATTTATTTTTATTATTTAGGATTTATTTTATTAGATTTTATTTGACGGAAAAATTGAGGTCTTTGTTTATTATCATTAGGTCTAAACCTTACATTGAAAATCTTTTTTACACTAAGAGGTACTTACCCTGTATATTATTCGAGGAGATTTGAAATATTTTCAAGTCAAAATGATGGATTGGAAAAAAATAAAAGAAGAAAATTAGTTTAAAAGAATTGTTTATAGCCACGAAAGATTTCACAAGAATGTTCATGTTGATCTAAAAAAAAATATTTTTTTATTATTCGTTATCAAGGTACAGACTAAAACTAAGAGCATTAATGCTATTGACATTCAATTTGAAAAATTATAAGCTTCTACAATATCTAAAAATACAACATTAATTAGTATAATAGAATGCATTTTAGGCTTGTAAATGGCCTACTGAATAGAACATTTTAATTTATTGTCATATTGTAGTAAAAAAAAAAAATAATTTCACCAACACTAATAACACATTATTTATTACTACCATTCCCCGTCGCGGCTTAACCCGCTCTTGTAGCAAATAATTCATGTTTTATTTTTTTGATTTGTTTGTCGATAAAAATCTCGTATTGTAACATGGAACTGAGCATTATTAGATAGTTGAGATTCATCTAAAAGCATAATTATACATCTAATTTTTAATATTAATATATGAGTTGGCAATTCAGATGGACAGAAACTATTAAGAAACTCTTACAAATGGACTGCATTATCAGTGCTTAAAATTAAACTAGAAGCCCATAAATCATATTTTTACACATAATATCAAAAAAAGGAAAGAATCGACATTATCGTTTGGTAACAATTTTTATTCAGCATAAAGTATTTTAGTGATTTCATCTGGTTGGATTTTAATTTTTAACTATAAATGTTATGACAACACAGACCTCGTTTCTGCCACTCAACATTGTACTTTTAGATGTTTATCATTTTAAATTTTATTATCTCTAAACATTCCAAGGATTATGAATATCATGTAGTTAAAATTAGGTGCAGATGGGTTAAGCTGTTTTACCATTGTAAACTCTATCGCGGAATGGTGCTGACTGCATATCAGTTGATTTTCAAACTTCACAGGGATCCATATGTCGCACCAAATTTTCAAATCTTTTTTAATAATTTAATTGAATATAAGTAAATTTTATTATCAATTTGCAGCTCTGTATAATACCGTACCTCAGTACAATTTTTTTTTCCACTATAATAGCAGAAGTTGCCATTGAATATCGCACGGTTTAAAATAGGAAACGAGGAAAAGTTGGATGGAACAAATTAGACTGGAAAGTAATTTGGCATGCATAAAAAAAAACTCTGGAATTGAAATTTATGTTAAAACCTTAATGGAACGAAAATTAATTAAAAACCTCTTTGTCGCCTCTCATCCGTTTCCACGGAATCATTAATCCGATTGTTTAAATTAATTTTCTTCCCATTCTATTTCAACACCGATCTCTCAACCATCACTAAAGCTTCCGAAATACTAAGTTACAAAATTTATAAATAGAATTTATTTCCACTTTTATTTGAATTATGTTATTTGAAAATTGATTGCAAACATTAGTCATCAGTTCTAAATCATGCTTAGTTTTTTTTACCCTTTGCACTCATTAGCCAGTTATAATCCGGCAAAATAAAAATGCGATTCCACTCAGACCATAAGTTCTACTTGTCTGACATCGGACTTATAAGCCGGGTACAGATCGGCATTATTTTTTTCAAGATCTCTTCAAGATAATATTGTTTTATTGATTTTTTTTAAATTATTTGTGTTTGTATTATATTATTGTGCTTGAAGTAATAAAACAAAGTTTAAACATTTGATATATATATATATATATATATATATATATATATATATATATATATATATATATATATATATATATATATATATTATTTATGCCTTTTATAAAAATATTGAATATCATGCTACAGAAAAGTGTAAAAAACGATCTGAGTGGTAGGGGAGAAAAATAGTCCCAGCCATCTTTTCTTTTTTTTTTTTTTTTCTTTTTTTTCCCTCCCCCTTCCTTGTCTTTTCAGGTAAACGGGGTTTTGACAGCAGCGGGTTCAGCATATAGGTTTTATGTTTGCCGCTGCTGCCAATAAAATGCTTTATTTACAAAATTTATTTTTTTATTTTTTTTTTTATATAATATGATGAGGACCATATATTTATTGGGAACAATCCTATGGTGCGGTCCGGCAATGCTTTGCACGCCATTTTTTTTTTTTTTTTTTTTTTTTTTTTCCCTTCATAGTCCCTATCTATAAAGAAAAACAGTATAAGTTCTCTTTACATCTTCGATGTAAAGGGGTAGATAGGTAAGTGCCTATTACTGTAACGGCGTTACATTTTAAGGCCTGTATGAGTGGAGGGGGGGGGGGGAATTGAGGTAGAGGGCGCTGTGTTTCTGCAAAGATGTTGGGGCACACCTTTTGTTGAAGTTCTCCTGAAAAAACATCAAATTAAAAAGTTTTATATATGAAAATTTTGAAATGAAGACAGTCAGACTGTCTTTTGCCATCGTACAGGTGGTGGTGCCGGAGTTAAAGAGTTGAATAAAGGATTGTTGAGGTGCTGCAGAGAATCAAAAAATTTGATGTGCCTCCGCCTTATATATTCCGGGACAGTAGGGAGTTCAAAAATTTCGTGCAGCTCTGGGGGCTTCTTCTTCCGTAGCGTCGTCGTTCTCACAATTCTTCGAAGGATGGTGTCTTGAAATCCCTGAAGACATAGTCGAGTTCCATCGGAGTTATGTGTGAACAGCGGTGCGCCGTAGATGAGTGCTGGGCGGAGTATTGATTTATATATGGCTAGTTTTAGCCTGAGAGAAATTGCTGGGGAGGTGAGAAAGTGGTGGAGTTTATAGGACTTTCTCCTAACTACTCTATCTTTGTTGTAGATATGAGCTGAGAATTTAAGATGGTGGTCCAGCTGAATGCCTAAATAGAGTATTTTGTTGGAGGGAGCTAGTTCCATGCCAGCCACGTGGAGCGCTCTCGGGATGTGTCGTTCTCTTCTTTGATTGGTGCGAGAACACTAAGCAGTCCGTTTTGGCGGGATTTACTTTAATGTTAAGCAAGACCAGCCGTTGAACAATCTCTGCACAAGTTTGTTCGGCCTGACGTAGTGCTCTCGTGGCATTGATACTGCTGCTGTAGATGGCGATGTCATCGGCATAGGCAGCTACAGCAGACTTGATGTAATTTTTGCCGACTATATCGGCAGTATTGATAGAGAATAAGACTGGCGATAGAACTCCTCTCTGCGTGACACCACAGCTGAGGGGGATGGTGCTAGAAAGTTCCCCACGAACCTTTACAGTGAGTTCTCTGCCACTCAGGAAAGAGACTATGATGTTATAGAGCTGTTCTGTGCAGTCAAGGTCCATGAACTGATGACATAGGATGCCGTGAGACACAGAGTCGAAAGCCTTTGTACAGTCTATGGAAATCATAGCCGTTGCCGTATTTCTGTTGAAGTTTCGGTTCACCTCAGTTCGAAGCTTCAGTATATGGTGTTCTGTACTGAGGTGGGCTTCAAATCGAGCTTGTTCATACGGTATCACTGAGCGTTCTTCGAAAAAGTCTCTGAGATAATTGAAAATAATTTTCTCATAGACCTTTGCGAGATGAGGCAGTAGGCTGATGGGTCTGTAATGTTCGGGTTTCTCACCGTTGCGACACGGCTTGAGGAGTGGAAACAGGATGGCAAGTTTCCATTGCACGCCTTAGTGACCGCACCTTAATCCTTCATTCTTCCGGACGGTAAGCCCGGTCCAGCCCTCCTGGGCCGCTGCATCCGTCCGTTCCACTCCAGTCGCCTCTCCTTGAGACTGCATCCATCCGGTCTGCTTGATCCAGGCCTCCTGGTCTACAACATCCGTCCGGTCCTGCTCTGGTCCTCAGGGTCGCTGGTCTTCTTGTTCCACTGGCCTTCCTAAGGTGAAGTGCGTAGGGCCCACCACTTCCCTCTACCCGTAGATAAATTCCCTAAAGTGGGGATAGTTATCTTCTTCCATGAGTCGGGGGAAGTCCGCTTCGACGAGGGCAAATGTTTTGCTTGACAACCTGGCACGGTGTCCTTCCATCTCAGTGCAGGATAATACTACATGCTCAGCTGTTTCTGGGACTACACAAGTCGGGCACCGGGGGTCAATTTCCTTTCCATGCTCGTTGACCCTCCCTGTCTTTTAAGTATCTGCGAGACCCAGTAGTCAGGGAGGACCCACCTCGCTTCTGTCGAAGGCGCATGACATACTTCTCCACCCTTCCTTCAGCGTCTTGACGCACTCTCAGCAGTGCATCCGTAGTTCCCTTGCCACGGGTCGAGGCGAACTGCCGTGGATGACTCGTTGCTCTGAGAACCGGTCTTAGGCTGGTAACAATCATATGCTCCAGGACTTTACTTACTACTGCGAAGAGGCATATAGGCCTATAGGCTTTAGCCGTTTCCTTATCCTTACCTCCTCCCTTGTAGAGGAGTCTCAAATCGGTGATCCTCCACTTCCTGGGGAAGTTCCCCTCATCCAGGCAATGGTTGAAGATGGCAAGCAGGTCATCTTCAACGTAGGGAGAACTCCTTTTGAGGATCACCACGTCATTTCCCTCAAATCCTGGGGCTCTACCGGTCCATTGTCTCTCCACGGCAAGAAGAAGGTCCCATATATCCCATGGTGGGCATAGGTCGGTACCTGGAGGGTATACCGTGGTGCTTCTGACGAAAGCGTCTTCTTCATTATTCTGGGACGGATCATCCCTGGGGTACGTAGCGTTTATATACATAGTCGCTGATTCCTCCAGAGTGGCTTCCTGGGTTTGTCCTTCTCTAATAGCCCCATCAGCTGCAGCGGCTTAACCTTACCCATTGCCACCCTGTAAGGTATTCCCCAGAGATTCTTCTCTGACTCCTTGACGATGAACTCATTCCTGGATATCCTATTTTGCTGCCGCACACCAATTAAGTATACCCCCTGTCTATGCTTGTACTCAACGCGGAGTGCAGCTCTCCTATCTTCTTCTCTTTTCAGTTGTGTTAGGGCCGGCGTCCACCATGGGGCCGGACGCGCTCTAACCCCTGGCGCTGGAAGGAAATACTCGCCGTTTCCCTGATGGCACCCGTCAGCATCTCCTCTCTGTGATCGATAACTGACTCACCTTCCATCCGTGCCATCTCTTCCCATTCTCTATCGGTTAATATTCCCTCCAGGGTACTGGTATAGTTCTCCCAGTACGCCGTCCGGGTCACAAAGATCTTCTCTCCTTCCTGGGCTATGCCTTCCTCCTCCACGACACTGAAGGCGATCCGAACCGGTGGTCGGAGCTCGTGTCTGACCGTAAGGCCCAGTGCGCAATGCGTCTAGCCAGTACTGCTTTGGCGAGTGTCAAGTCGATCCAGCTCTGGCCCCTTGCTCCTACAAATGTGGGACCAGAGGGCTCATTTATTATCACCAACTGGCACCTCGCCACGTATTCTTCCACTGCTCTACCTCAAACGTCCGTGCGCACTGAACCGCAGGCCGTGCTCCAGGAGTTGGTGTCGGAACAGACTATCGCATATCTGTACTTCAGTACGACAGCTTCCACAGCGGGCGATATGTTCTTCTATGTCTGCCGGTCTCGAAGGTAAATGAAATTCTGCCCCATCTAATGTAACATGCCGCCTGATCCGCTGTGGTATTTTGCTTTAGCTCCATTACGTCGAGGTTTGGATTAACGATGATTATCGCCGCTCTGGGCCTCCTCTGTCCACTGCTCAGAGTCACGACCCTCGACATGACACCAAACCCTGCGACCAAATTTCTTTGACACCATGGCTCTTGAACAACCATGATGTCACAGTTTCGGGGGAGAGCTCTTAGCTCGTCCGAGACCACTCGTCCTCGGCTCATAGTGACCTGCAGAATTTGCAGCATACACATACCCGGCCTTCTTCGCCTCCCTGCCCATCATTTCCAAATGTATCTGGCACTCCTTACTGCCAGTACATTGATGGAATTCCTTCCCCACTCTGCCTTTAAGGTGGTAATTTCTACAGAACGGGGGAGTTCCTTTAGCCTTTTCCGGGCAGTTCGTGGCTACGTGCCCGACCCCTGTGCACCATCTGCAAGTCACTTCACTGACTTTGCAATTCTTTGCTATATGCCCGTAGTCCCAGCCATCTGAGTGAAAGCCACGAAAAGAATTGCCGGCTCATACCCGGCATATGATTTCTGTGCCAGGCATTGGGTTCGCGGCTTTGGAGTGCAAAGGGTTAAAATGTAATACAAGAATTGTATCGGTACGCACCTAAGGAAGCAGACATCTAGGTGATATCTATAATTGGTTTATATGTATAGATGGGGAAATGGTGAAGTAAAGTGGGCCCTTTCGTTTTTTTCCTATCACTGGTTGGTTTTTTCCTTTCCTTTTGGAAACAAATTTAAAATGGAACTATTGCAAATCTTTTTTTGTTCATTTAAACAAAAATCTGGATTGGTTTTGAAGGATTTTATTATTTATATTATAAATAATAAAATCCTTTATCTATAAAACTAAAATCAATAAAACTAATACATCAAGCAGAAAATAGCATAACATTAAATATTAATGGACCATTATAAATTTTATAATGATCCATTAATATTTAATGTTATGCTATTTTCTGCTTGATGTATTAGTTTCGCTTCCAAGTCTGTTGAATTTATGATTACTTCCATTTAATTGGATAGAGAAGCTGGAATTATGGTTCTTGAAATTGTATGCTATATATTTTTTTTTTCAATGTTTCATTTACTGAAATTATTGATAATTTCATGAAATTGCATATTCTCACTACTTCTTTTTTTACTAATAATAATCAAAATACAAAAATTGGCTACAAGGTCCTATTTACACCTCAAAACTTCTGTGCCTATGCATCTTAGTAGAAGTCCTTTCTTTTTTTATTATTTTTTTTTTTAATTTGATTTGAATAATTACAAGCTGCCTCACTCATGGGTAATGAGTAATATGGATGACAAAGACTCATTCGAACAATATGTACAATGATATAAAATAAAGTAAGAAAATTAAAATAAATAGCCTCTTAATGCACAAGAAATAAAATTAAATATATAAGACATTAATAAAGTTCAAGAATAAAACAAAATAGAATAAATGAAGGAAGAAAAGGAAAGAATCATAAATACATTCCTACTCTATATACAAAGTTTACAAACATCCCAATTGGAAATTCACCCCCTAGTGAATCTGTTGTGTGAAAGAAAATAGGCGCAAATGGCAGTGGAAGCAGAACCCAGCGGCACCTGTCTCGATTTTTATATTTTAATCTAGAAGGTCTCTCTCCCAGCTCTTTTTTGCCTTTTCTGGGTGTTGTCGAGAATATTTATTGTGGCCATGTCGTTTATAAGTGTGTTAGGATGTCCATGTAACTTTCCGTGGAATCGCTTGTAGTAGGTTCGTATTTGTTCGTTAACTGTCAACATGCGAAGAACAGTATGTAAAGTTATGTTGCTTATGTACTAGGGTGCTGTTGTGATTGTTCTGAATGTTTTTGCCGGGAAGAGTTTGTTAATATGTGTCTTTTTTTAGCTGTTCCGTAAATCCAAATAGGTTTCATAAGCAAGCATAAGTGTGCGGCCATTTCTACGGTATGAACTCCTCAGCAATCAGTTTGTTGGTGGCATTCCGGTTACCACACATAATGAATAGAACGCTTAGTTGATATACATCGATCTTCCATATGCAGGTGTATCTAAGATGCCTCTCCGTATTACAAAGCCCAATGGATTAATGTAGTGATAGGTCGTTCTGAGTGGAACTTGGAAGTGGTTCCAGCCTTGAACCGGTTTGGAACGAGACGAGCTACCTAACTTTTTCGTTCCAACTGGAACGAAAATCAACGCCAAAATATCTCCGGTTTCGTTCCGTTGGTTTAGATAGGGTATAGATTGCATCTCCCATTTAGTTCCACCCAAAGTCATTCCGACTGCTGATACTTTTTTTGACTGGTTTAAACTTCCGCCGGTCGAACCAATTTCTGCAACACGAGGGGTCGCGCGTTGTACAAAGTACAACACCCTGGTTTTTTTTATCCCTTTTTGTCCATATTTTGTATGAAATCTATTAAATAAAATGTTTTGACCATTCTACATTTAAAAGAGAGTATATGTACAAAATATTATCTGAGAGAATAATATTTTGAACGTGAATGAAAATATAACTGAAAATAAGTAATAATTATAATATATCATAATAATATATAATAAGTTATATATAGATATAACTAGATAAATTTGTATTTACAATATTATGATCAGATATAACTATTTGCAGATCTAATATGGTTGTTTTTATGAGCAATTATTGTAAATAAAGTTTTTTGAGGAATGATTTTAACAAATAAAATTTAGATATCCACTGGCTGCCGCCCTCCCCCCCTCCCCC
Source organism: Euschistus heros (assembly GCA_003667255.2). Taxonomy (NCBI): domain Eukaryota; kingdom Metazoa; phylum Arthropoda; class Insecta; order Hemiptera; family Pentatomidae; genus Euschistus; species Euschistus heros. Next base: position 731,315 of record RCWM02000100.1, read on the forward strand.
TGCGTCATCTCCTTTACTACCCTCTACATAGGTTTCTGTATTATGATCTAGAACATCTTCTGTTTCCTCTTTACTCCATTCCAAATTTTTATTTGATTGTGCGTTTTTTTTCCCCCTCGTCTAGTTCTGCAAAATTCGAGGAATATATTCCAGTTTTATAGGTTTCCACCAAATCAAAAAATTCCGAATATTATGGCTGACTAAGATAAAGAAAAGCAAAAATGCAAAAGAATCCTATTTGCATCATATCTAATCCAGGTGATTGCCGAGAAAGGTATGAAAAAACAAAACAAAACGAGAGCGGTAGCTTGTTGTACTTTGTACTTTACACTGAGGACTAAATATTTTTTAATTAGGAAACTATCCCCCCGACCACTTTGAAAAGTTACTGGCGGCAAACAGAGGAGTATATCGAGGGATAGCTAAAGCAAATTTTCCGAGAAGCTCACCGGAAGCAAGAGATAATTATAAAATAAAAGGAGCTTAACAGCCTGAATTCACAACAAGGGATGGAACGAAACTGCATAATAAGTAGATAGTAGATCAGTCAAACTGACGCGGAACGAAAATTGGAACCGACCGTAAAATCTCATTCGGAACGGCCCTTCACTTGTATGTAGAAGATTAGTCAAACTGACGTGGAACGAAAACTGGAACTGGTTCCAATAGTGGAACCACTTCCGCTTATCCGTGTCCGCATTGGACACTTCCGCTTATTAGTCGGAACGGCCCTTCACTAGATGTATGAACGTTTAAGAGCAACAGTCTTCGAAGTTATCTTATTCACTTTAGCCCTTTTACTGACACCTTTAAAATATGATCGTTTGACTAAAGGCGATCGTCAACCATTTATTTTATAGTTTCATCTACAACCTAACCTGCATTAATTTCTGAAAAACTCAATAAATGCCTAATTAATAGATAATGTTTGTATGATTATATATTCGCTTCTGATAAGGCTACATTCAGATGAAGATAAAGTAGCTCAACTTTTCTCGTCATTTTTCTAAACCTTGGATACAATGACTTTTAAACTCTCAACGATTTCACCTCCCTCAATTCTATACAAAATATCGAACCGATTGCCGATAGGTGGGAAACGAGAGCGGTCTATTTCAACGGCCATTAGTTTGGGGGAGGGACCTCAGGTATTTAAAATCGACCCTTTGGATCTAAGTGGATGGTAATCGCAGGGCCCCTAATGAGGCACTCGTCTTGACAAGCTCCAACACCACATCGATTCGAGCCGGGTTATTAAATTCCACGCCCCGGAGCTTCTGATAGGACCTTAATGATATCTGACCAGCCACCTAGGCCACCTTTTAAACTCTCTGGTCAACTGAAGTGTAACAGCTACTTGACACCGCTTCACAAAGGCTAGCAACATTAGAGGTCCTTAGAAATTCGTTTTGAGAATTAGACGTAATATAGAACAAATATATATATATATATATATATATATATATATATATATATATATATATATATATATATATATATACTTCAATAATATTTTTTTTAAATTTAATATAAAAATCTACCAAGGGCAAATGGATCACAATAAATCCATTCATAGAACATATAGAGAGAAACAAACATCTAACTATTCAAGATATTAAATAAAATACAATAAACAATTATATAAATAATAATAGTAGTAAGAAATTAAATAATATAATTAGTGAGAGAAATTCAATTATACCTACAATATATATATATATATATATATATATATATATATATATATATATATATATATATATATATATATATATATATTTCTCTCCCTAATTATATTATTTAATTTCTTACTACTATTATTATTTATATGATTGTTTATTGTTTTATATTTAATATTTTGAATAGGTGGATTTTTTTTTTCGCTATATGTTCTATGAATGGATTTATTGTGATCCCTATTACACTTATTGCCCTTGAGCTTGGTAGATCTTTATATAATTTCAAAAAATATTATTGAAGTACATTTACGACATCCTTGCCCTACGTTCTTCCATTCATCTTTTGCACAACAGATCTCAGCCCATAGATTTGTTTGTATATCCCTTCTCATCGAACAGCTTCCTTTGAAAAATCGTTTATTAATCGTGCAGCTTTATTCTGTAATTCCATACTCATTTCGATCCGCAATGCTCCTTCTCTCACTTCCTTTAAACATAATTTATTCACCTACCTCCTCAATTATCAATCTTCCGAAATTATGTAGTAATATATTAGTGTTAAAATATTTCTTTTTATTTTATTTTATTTTTTATTTTTATTCAATTTAATTTTAATTTTTTTTATTTACTTATTTTGTTTTTCTTATGTAAACCTAAAGACTTGTTTTGAAATTTAAAATTCCACCTTATATATCTATATGTATATAATTTACATTCAATATAAGTTGCTGCCTGATATGTACTCAGCCAGACAAAAATCCTTTTTTTTTTTTTTTTTTTTTTTTGTTCTTTTGTATTATTCTTAGGGTACAAGGTGTCCCAGAATAAAGATAATTTTTCATTCATTCATTCATATATAATAGGGTGGAGCGAAAACGGCAGCAAAAAAAAAACTTTGAGAATCTGTAAGACCCTGATCCGAGAATGGTGGAGACATTCAGTAAAATTGGTCTAGTAAAAATAGTTCTTGGGGTCCCACAAATCGTCTTGTGGGATTGGATAATCATATCTATTTGTATATACAGAGTTGAGCTTTGGGGCCCCACTGATTATCCAATTCATCTCATATCCGATAATTGCAATCCCAAATTCTTTTTTAAACCTCATTATGTCAGAAATAAACGTAAACATGACGATCTAAATGTCCCAAACGTAGCTCATATAGCCCAAACAAAGATACCTATCCTCCCATTAAAAGCTACAAACCCTCTCGAACCCATTAGTCTCTCAACTTTCTTTCCATTCTATACCCAACAACTCTCCGAGGCGTATGGAAAGATGATTGCCTTGGAACTTACTAATTTAAAACTTTTATTAAAGTACTACAGTGGGTAGTTGCTTCACAAGCGCAGTAATCATAAACTATGTAATTACGTTTACGTATTTTTGTTTTAATTTTCTCCTAGGCCAAACTGCGTTTTGCGGCATACTATATTAGCTGTAGAAATATATAGAGATTATGAGGTTCACGTGTAAAGTTAGCTGTGAAAACATAAAAGTAGGTCCTCTGTTAGGATAAAACGAGATTACTTTCCAAGCAACGATACAATATTTCAACAAAGAATCTATAATTTTAATTAAAACAGCTGCTGGTATTAATGTTATACAGTACAAGTAAAATATGAATACTTCCATTATCCAATTATATTGTAAAGATTAAAAAACTCCCTCCTAATCAATAAGACGTCTTATGTTAAAATTGTTCATGTTTTTTCTTTCAATATCTCCCTCTCATAGCTTCTTTTTTTAATGGTGTTCTCGCATCATCTTGCTTAATATTGTTTCTTGTATTGTTAATCATTCGTTTGAATTTCACTTAATTTTGGTCTTTGGTGTTTTCCATTTCCTAGCTCACTTCTTATTTCTCTTCTAGTTTCGTTCATACTTTTGAGGTTTCCTATAGTTTAAACTAAAATATGAGATGTGATAGAACGCAGTTTCAGTTAATTGGCTTATGACGCAAGAGTAACTCCGGAATGTTGGTCGCTATTAGCTATAGACACTCAAGCAGGTAAGCGATAGAGCCTCAGATAGCGCTTTGATGTCTCAGAGGCAATTCCGAAGTAAATCAAGTCTCCCTCTCAGAGTGCATACTATATAGACGTAATTTCTCATTTAATTGAGCAGGATAGACACTATTGATTTTCTCACTCAACGGCCGATACAACAATAACGTTGAATACGATGTTTGAATGTCAACTATTTACACACTTGGAATGATGAAGTTCATTAAGCCATGTCGTGCTATTTGTGCTATGCCCTCTTACTCAGAGATAATGGATACAGATTCAACATAGAAAATAGAAGTAATACAGATATATTCAGAAATGTAATTGTTCCCCAATTACAAATTAAAAATTTAACCTCAAATTAATGGGAAACTTTAAACGGGAAACGTCAAAGATCCCTTTTCACTTTTAAAGGCTTATTGAAAAATATTGTAATCCACTATAAAGATAGTTTGTAAGATCAATTCTATAAAAAGTCATAATTGTGAAGCACCTATAAATATAAACCATCAACTTCCTTCCAATCTGTCCATCTCAATATAGAGGGGAAATATGAAAATTAAGAATAAATATAAATAATTGAAGATAATAAAGAAACATAATGAAGATCAGGGCTCAGTAATGAGATTGAAGTGCCGTTTAATGACGACGATGAAAGGAAATAAATCTCGAGATTCAAAACTTCACATCAGTTGTCAGGTTATCAGGTGTTAAGATCTGAACTATGCCGTATACTTTTTTCTTTTTTTTTTTTTTTTTTTTTTTTTTTGCAATTCGTCCTAACTTAATGTTATTACTTGATCTCAAACGAATTCTTTCGTTGCATATTTTCGATTAAAAGTAATGAGTCCCTGGGCTAATGTATTTTCAGTCGTTGAGGAGGAATGTCCAAGTTTCTTGTACATCCATTTCCGTAATGTATATGTAAATGTAGAAAATGGAGTATTTACAATGCATACTATAAACATTTGACTAGAAAAATTTGATTTGCTAAACATTGATCTCAACACATTACACTAAGATGCGTTTAGAAGATGCCTTTTTTCGTGCAACGAGAGGCATGCAACTAGGCTCAAGGAAGGGGCATGCAAGTGGTTCCTAGTCTTGTTGGGAAACTCTTTCGCCTTTTCCTACACCTTCGTGTTTACAAGTGTTTTCAGGGCGTCTTAAATCAGATGTGTTTGTTTTTATACATGGATTTAGGAGATGAAAAATCATTAGACTTTTTTGAATGCTATGGAAGACGTACTGTTATATAATTTGCAATAGCTCTTCGAAATTACTTGGTGACATTCTAGTAAAATCTTTGAATTGTTCATTCAATTTCAAAATAACGACTAATTCAGCATTTTTGTTTCCATTTACGAGAATTTTCAATCGCAATATACATAGCAGCAAAGCCAACATAGTATAAGGTTTTCCGCTATTGTGGCATTTTTGATACTGCAACTTATAATTATAATAATTTCGGGTGAACATTATGGAGCATGAAACTCGTGCACCTTGTTGCATGCCCAGCCGCACACAAAGTTGCGTGCGGCATTGCACGAAAGAAGTCATCGGCTAAACGCACCTTTAGTATAACATAGGTTTACTTTTTACTCGTTCAGTTGTTTTTATTGGATTACGTATAAAACAATTTTAACTTAAATAACTTTTATTGGCTTCACATTGTGCAAGATAACTAAATGAGTGATTTTTTCCCCTCCAAGTTGATCTAGACTATAGCCAACACCCGTTATAATGTTATAGCATTTACTTCAGTATAATTTCCTCTCCACCTAACCCGGTTTCATCAAATCACTCCCCTATTATCTCCGATCGGAGATATTGTCTTTAAATTTAACACACTGTTTGGGATACTACTGAAGACAAACCGATGAATATCTGGATTCCACTGCTGTCAAAGAAGCAGAGTTATATAAGTTTAAACCTAGGTTTTTTTTTTTTAATTATTGTTGATGCTACTGTTTTCGTACAGAACTAGAGCGTCATAGACGTAATCAAATGAGCTCAAATTTTGTAAACTTTTACCTTATACTCTGGCGGAGTGCTTATTGTTTGTTATATATATATATTTTCTACCGAATGGATCAGTACGAAACAAACAATAAGCACTCCGCCAGAGTGTAAGGTAAAAGTTTACAAAATTTGAGCTCATTTGATTACGTCTATGACGCTCTAGTTCTGTACGAAAACAGTAGCATCAACAATAATCAAAAAAAAAAAAACCTAGGTTTAAACTTATATAACTCTGCTTCTTGGACAGCAGTGGAATCCAGATATTCATCGGTTTGTCTTCAGTATATATATATATATATATATATATATATATATATATATATATATATATATATATATATATATATATATATATATATATATATATATATATTTATAAAACTAAAAAAGGTGGATTTGGGAATTTTGGCGGCCTTACCCAATCTAATGAGCTGAAACTTTGTTTAACAGGCCGGCCTTTGTTCCAGTAGTGAACAATATAATGTATAATCTGTAACAATAATAAACTGATTATTTAGCAAAACCATAAGCAAAAGTGGTGGAAACAGATTGGAGGGGTCGGTACATGGCTAAGGGCAAAGTGGGAAAAATAATACCAAAGATGGTTCAACTGATTCTATCTTTTATAGTAACAATGAAAACTAAAAAAACAAAGAAAAGAATATATTTTCAAGGTATAACGAAATACTTTAAAAACCGAATATAAAATAAATCATTTTAGAAAGTTTTAGACTAAATAATTTTATGAAGTTCTAAAACTAAAGTTATTTGTAGTTCTAATATGACTTATGTTCGATGATTTTTGAACAGTTCTCTTGCCAGATTTCAACCAGTGTAATTATTATCAAGCCCGCTGCTTGTTTTAATAGCTTTCACAGGATTTAATAAACTTTGTGATTTCAATAGCTTCTTGGGGCACGTTAGAGCAAATTAGCTACAGTTTTTTGACCATGTAAAGATGCTATATTTAAGAAACCTCTGAGAAAAGTTTGTTTTAAAACTGTTTCCTACTTATTCCAACCAAACGTATCCCGAAAAAATGCGGCAGAAGTCGATGGAACACTTAAAACTTATATCCCGATTTCTAACAAAGTGGGGAATTATTGCCGTGAAAATAGGCTGATTTCTGTCAGACTAATCCCATGGTTATGATACGAATTAATATCAGTATTTTCAATACCTAGATTCTTGAAAAATGCTAGTTAATTATCCCTCTCAACTAAAATATTTTCAATTTCAATTTTCTGAACACCTCGTAAATGGGTTTTTTTGCCACTCTCAGAGCACTATGCGCCTTTTTTTGGTACTGTGCTGTACCTTATTTCTTAGAACCTGGAACACTATTAAAAAAATTGATCAAAACTCAATAAAAATTAGATGGTTAACAATAATAATATTATAACACATTTTACGATTGACTGAGGATACATTTTCCATTTCTGCTTTCATCTACTTGTTATCTAACATTGGTTAGGGTGATTAATCAGAGGAGGTGAGGGTAATCGGTGGGAGAGCTATCGGGGGCAGATAGTGGAAGGGCGGACATATGAATGGATGGGCTGATGGGCCAAGAGGGATCCACCTTCCGACCAATCCCCAGCAGGCTAATGCTCGGTTCAGATCGTTCTAAAGCTCCACTGTTATTTTGGATTTCCCGGTTTTGCTGACGGAGCTGTTTCATAGAGCTGAGAACAAGGTGTTTTAGCTCTGATTCAGGAACCACCAGCTTGTATTACTAACAAGTCGGATTTCTCACTTCTGCAAAAAAATCTACTTGGACTTTCCCATGTGAATCGTATAGTCTTTGATAACTACAGTTGTCATAAAAAAAAAGTTATATCTATGATAATAGCAATAAATAATGATAATAATCAATAATAAAAATTATAATTATAATCTAGACTATTATATAAACGGACTAGCCATTTTTCGTTTGTGATCACTAACCACGAAAACTACTGAACCAATCTGTACCAAATTTTAACTGCATCATCTTTATAACTTCAGGAAGGTTTAGCTGTACAAAAATTTACTCATTTCCAATTAATGTGTTATTAAAAAAGGCATGATATTTGGATAACAGAGAAGTTTGAAAATTGACCGATAGGTGGCAAGCTCCATTTTACATCAAAGGTAATAACAGTTTGTTGTTATATAAAGCTTGAAGTTGATAAAATATATGTATATTCAATTGAATTATTTAAAAAATATTTAAATACGAGGATCTCGGTCAAGTTTCAACCGAAATCGACGATTCCGCAATGGAGTTTACAATGGTAAAACAACAGAACCCGTCGGTACCTAATTTTAAGTACCCTCATCTTAAGTAGCAGTTCTAGGAAGGTTTAAGAACAATAAAGTTTACTATAATGAAAATTTAAATGTTCAACGTTGAGTGGCAGAAAAGAGGTTTGTCACACTTTTATATGCATTTATGGTTACAAATTAACATCGAAGCAGATGAAATCAATAAAACTACTTCTGCCTAATAAAAATTATTACCAAATCACAGTGATGATCCTTTGCTTTTTGATATTCTGGATAAAAATATGATCTATATGACTTTAGTTGTAAGCACTAATAATGCAGACAAATTCTAATGAGTTTCTTAATAGTCTCCGCCCATCAGGATAAGAAGTGTATGTTTAGGACAGGTGATTAACCATATCATTTAGTGCTGGAAGTATTATAATACAAATAAATGTCCTCTCAGAGCAATAATAACCGCTTGAAGTAATTTCCTGGTGAGATTTAATCAGTGGCGGTGGCGTTTGGGGTTGAGCATTTCCGAGGGCCTTTTAAGTAAATAACTTAATATTTAACTTTAACAAGTCGATACAGAATGAGGTTAAATTTCATTTCTTGTCATTTACAGTTATCATAAATTCCCTTGACTGCGAATGCAACAGATCATGGATATATCAATCTATAATTTACTGTTTTTCCAATTTAGAATTTTGAATTAAAGCGATCAAATTAATTAAATGAAATTGAAAATCAATAATTATTCGAAATAGACAATGTCCATTTAATTTCTGACTATAAAACTCGTTAAATTTTCGATCCTAGCAACGCCAAAAGAACTATAGCGACAAAGAAAAATCCCCAAACCTTAAAAAATGTTGGTAAGACTTGACCTTTTTTCATTCAAGCCAAAAGGCCGCACAGTGGGCGAAAATCACCTTTTAGGTGGACAAAATTCATATAAAAAATTTGATAAATTGCCAACTAAATATTGTCTAGTATGAGTTGGAAGAAGGGAAAATGTAAATATTTACTTTCTTAGAATGTCAACAAGAGCCGGAGGGGACTATTAATCCCACTATACCAAAGAGCACATTTTTCTCAGTGTTTATTGCAGTGCTGTTCTTGTAATTACTTTGCCGTTCATTGAACAGAAACCATACTTGATTATTTAAATTTCATATCAAATGGATACCACAGAGACAAGTAAGTATTAATATTTCACTATTCGGGGTGTTGCATGGATATAGTTTTACCTATAATAAACCATATCATTAGATAGAACATTTCCATATTTCAATAGTGAATTACTTGCAGAAGGCCAAGGAGTGCCAAGCTAATTCTTTCATCATTATTTCATTCAAACCATATATTTTTCATATTCACATTTTTTTTTTTTTTTTTGCGATTTGAGGAATATTGACTAATTTGAGATGGATTTCAGGTTTCGTGCTCACTTTTCCTAGAAAAGTATTTGTATCTGAAAGGTTGAAATATGGATCAAAAAATAAGAATAAACATCTCTTAATCTACATTTTAAAACTAGGAAATAACAATAAAGATAAAATTACAAACATTAGAAGAATTAAAGACGCCATAAAAGATTATTAAAAAAAATTCAATGACAAGCGGGAAAATGGGAAGCGTGTCTTGAAGGGAAGAAGTTTGAGTTCGTTTGTCATATTGTTGTTAAGTTATGAAATGTTCTAGAGAGGCCGCAACTACAAAGATCTTCTCATGATACTCTTAGTTTCATCAGACCCCCTTCGTCGCCAGATTTCGGAAACGTTTGCTTAAAAAAGCAACCAAACCGTTTGATGTGGATGTAATTAGCCTATTGAAGTCTAGTTTACCATATTATAAAATGACATGCAAAGCATTATATAATTGTTTCATGAGACCTAACTTTATATGTTGAGGTGGTAGGAGAATGTTTATGATAAAATTAGAGTGATGATTATGTAAATTATTATAATAAATGTAAAATTATGTAAACATAAAATGATGATTATGTTTATGATAAAATGACAGTAAAATGACATTTTTCTAAAAGTTGTTAATTTTTTTTTTTTTTGGTTTGTTTTTTGTTTTTTTCTCGTAACATAGGCTTTGTTTTCACATGTGTGTTATTTATTTATGAATATATTATTATTAAGTTACTACTGAAATGTTCCATAGATCTACAAAAAATTTTTCCCAATTTTTATCCATTATATCCAAATTTATGTGTGTATACAACATTAGTTTGTTCGATATACTAAAAAATATGGGTGTAAGAATTTGTTAAAGATTTTTTCCTTAATCGGTGACCTCAAAAACATCGAACAACACAAAAAAATAATTTTGTCCACCTAAAAATGGATTATTGCCCACTGTGGGCCAGTCCCAGCGACAAATGTTGTATAACAAAAAATATTTCCCATTGAATTTCAGACCAGGAAGCTAATGTTAAAGTTTCGATCAAAAAAACCACAATATTTTAAAAATGGTTAGCAAATGGGAAAATGCCGTCGAATTTTCAATCAAAGCACCACCGACAGAGGCAGAGCGTGTAATAATGTTACATTTTTGTAGTTGAAGAAAACGTTATAGGAAAAAAGTAGAGATCCCAGCCGAAAGACATCCATGTTAAAATAAAAAAATATATAGACTATCCAGCCAAAAAAATTAAAACTAATTATATCACCCTGGTACGCATAGACTTACACACAAAAATGGTAGAAGATTTTAATGACAAACTCTGCGGACATACCAACTAACTTATACAAAACATCGCCTTAAGAAACGTGCCAGATAACACCGATACTTTCATTTATTATTGGCGCGGCAGAAAAATACTAAAGCCCTTAGCCTGCTCAGTTGCCTTTGCCCAGTCGTCCCTGTTGGCAGCGCACCTCATGGATATTCTGTTCTTCCTTATATCTTCTTTTACGTTATCCATCCTTTTATATTTCGGTCTTCCTCTAGACCTGACGGCTTCCAATGGTGAATCCCTCTTGCAGTTCTCGCCCCAACCATTCTCGACTCGAGTGTGGATAAGTAGGAGGTGGATAAGTCGCCATACATTGCATAAATTTCTTTGTTAGGTCTCAAGCGAGGCGCCGAAAAGGAGTTAATTGAAAGATTTCGATTGATAAACATTTTTTAAAGATCATGTTAACAATTAGTACCGATGCGTGCTGACCTCTCTCACGTCCGACATACCCTTTCTATTATATCGTTAACTGATGATTATACATCAGTTTATTGTCACAGCTTGAGTGACAGATGAGGATTAAAAAAATTAACTATGAAAAATACAAAGGATTAAATAAAATGAAGGTATTCCGAAAATATTTTTAATATGACAAACCAGTAACTTTTGTTTCAAATTCGCTTAAATTATTCATTCTGACAATCAACAACTGATTTTATATTATCTTAAAACCGAAAAAATTTAAAAGATTTTTTGTGATCACTACCCATTATTTTTGTATATCGCTTTATAATATATATATATACAAGTTCTATACTTAAAGGGGGTTCCCCTATTGAATAAATTACATTGTAAAATTTATTCAGCAGACCCTGCATAACCTTTCTTATATATAACATCAGCATCAGCTTAGCTCTAAGATAAAAATCGTTTTTCCGAGGAGGAACAGGTGAAATACAGGGGTAATATTCTGTAGAACAAATGGGACACTTTGTGCTCCTCCTACCAAAGGAAACCAGTGTCAGCCGGAGTAATTCGTATCCTTCCTTTACCCGTGAACAATGGTCCTATCAATTCCTGGAAAATTCTTTTTTGTTGGAAACGAAAATTGTGAAAATAAATGTGTTGAAGAACCTCAGAACATTGGGGGGGGGGGGGGGGGGGAGGTAATTTAAGAAATGTGAGTTGGAAGGGCAACTGGCAATTGTAAAAAAATTGAATGATAAATTTACTCAAAGCTTGATTTAGTTGGTCCAATCGCTCATTCATTCTAAAGCGTAATGATGTTAATCCATATAAACATTATAACATATTTTTGTATAAAATATATGTAAGGTTCTAACCTAATATATAAATAAATTAATAAACCTTTACCACTAACAACCTATGAAGGGTCTTGAGTTCTGTACTTCGGTAAGGATGTACTGTTACTAGGCCAATGGCTGTGAAAGGAGCAGATTTGGCCTAAATCACGCTCAACCGCCAGGTTTTTCCCAATTAAGGGTACCCACTTTATAGAGGCTGGGTGTGCCCCAGGAGGGCCTCCCGACCTCGAAGTCGAGCAAAAACCGAAGTAAAAGAAAATAAATTTTCTGCCTTCAATCGGACTCGAACTCGGGCCCAGAAGCGTGGTAGTGCCTTACCCACTGTGCAACGGCGCTCCCAACTTAATCTATACTTGATCACTAACCACAACAGTAGTTTTCACTAGTCTGACCAAGCTTATATAGGATTTAAATAATATCATATATTTATAACTGAATAGCATCTTGTCTATGAACCATTTTAGCCATTTATTTTCCTTGAATAAATTTAGATATAAATAAATTTCTTCAACATTTTTTAAATGAAATTCTTGTCGCAATTTATACCCTACAATTATATAAAAGATCAAGCGATTTTTCGTTTGTGATCAGAGCTTCATCAAATATTTAATGTATCTACAGTACTAGAGTTCATTAACAGACACCACATCCCGAGTTTTTCGACTCACTTCAATATCTAGAAAACCCATTATTTCAAAGTTTATCCCCCGCACCTCCTCCACCCTCCTCCACCAGTTCGTTGGCAAATGACTGGATAATCGTACATACATTACAATAATTGTACATATTTTAGTTTAAGAAACAGATCAGGAAAATATGTGCCCCAAAATCTTCATAAACCTCAAGATTATCAATATTAATGTATAAAATATTTATACATAAAATGTAGCCTAGTTACAGAAAAAGGCGCATAATCTCTTTTAGCTTGTGTAATTTATATAAATGCTGTATATATTTCATAAATAGGGGTTTTGAAATAAAATAAAAAAGTTCATGATCACTAAACACGAAAACTATTTTACTATTCTGTACCAAATTTTAACCACATTATCCTTGTAGTTTCAAGAAGGTTTGGCATTAATAAAAACTACTTATTTTCAACTAATTTGTTATTTAAAAACGATAATATTTAAATAAAGTGAAATTTTAAAAATGACCGAAAGGTGGCGAGCACTATTCTACACGAGAGGTTACAAAGATACGGTGTTTTAAAGAGCCATAATTTACGATAAAATTTACTAATACTCAATGAAATTATAAAAAAAAGACACAACTATGTGGTGCAGCATGTGGATCCCAGTGAAGTTTAAAAATCGACCAGAATGTGGTTAGCGACATTCCGCAATAGTTTGCAATGGTAAAACTGCTGAATCCATCTTTGCCAAAGTGACATGGATGTGTCTTTTAGCGGGGATCTATACTTTTTTGGTGTAACGTTTTTTCATATTCTAACATTGAAACATGTAACGTTTTGACACGCCCTGGCTCTGTTGATGCTGCTCAGATCAAAAGTTTGACGACAGTTTGTCTTAATTTTTATAAGATTTTTCTTTAGAACCTACTGTTTAAAAGCTATATTGAATGAAAAAAGCCACGTTTGAAACCTCTATCTTTTATGTGTAGGCGCTTTTTATTTTACACGCTCTAGCTCTGTTAGTGTTGTTTGGATTGAATATTTAACGAAATTCTACTTGTCAGAAATACAATAGAAAATCTCAACTCTGTTTATTTCGAATAATCATTTATTGTTAATTAGATTTCCATAGCATTATAACACTAAATACTATAGATGGCACTTAACTCCAAGGTATAAATCTAAAGGTGTACCCTCTACGAGCTTTGATTAGATACAATCTCTCCTAATACACCGACTTCTTGGCCAACTTCCAGACATGAAAATCTAGATTTACTATACATTCTATATATCTAAAGGCCTTGAAGTTCTTCTTCACGTCGTTGAGTCGTTTTGGATTCTTTTTTTGCTGAACATTTACAATATTATTGTCTCAATACTTTCAAAATTCAAATAAAGATGGTTGCCATTTCATTCACGTTAGCCATGAAAGTCAGAAAAAGCTAATTGAAAGACCCAATTTTGCTTCCTTCATCAAGGGAACTCAGCAGACTTAATCTCAATCTCTTAATCTCAATCAGCACCACAATTCAAAAATTTCTACCATTATAAATATTCTTTCAAGCAGTGGCTATTGGGTCATTTTCAAATAAAATGGCAATTTGCTGTCTCAGCACTTGGAATGGCTGTGAAAAACAACATACAACCAATATTTTACTATTGTTGATTTTATCTAGTCGAGTTCATTTGTTTAATTTAATGTAGGTCTTAAAACTTCAATTGCAAATGTTTGATAAAGAAAAAAACAATATAAACTATTACAAAATTTTGACGTACGTTACTTTCCACAGGTCAAGTTTTTAACTTCTAGCCTCCACGAAGAGTATAGAAATTTGTTTTGATTTTATTCTCTTTGTTATTTCTTGTTACATTATGTGTATATTAAATGAAAATAGAACTTTCTTTTGAAAATATGAAATTGTTGGGGCTTGAGAAAATATTTTTTTTGTGTCCGAGAATTTTCGTATTTATTCATTTGATGTACGAGACCGGGTGTAGAAGAGTGGGTTCTGGAGCTAGGGGAGTCGGGATAACGTCCTAACACCCTTCAGACTATGTATTGTAACCATTCGAAACCAAGGGCCCAGGTCGCTGTATTAACCGAAGTAAGACGAGCTTGATTCTCAAAATATAGTGAGTTCCTTAATTCATTTTGACATACGTTACCATTGTTTTCTCACATTGAATTCACCACTTCCAATCTAACTTTTCACAGTTCGTGGTGTTCTACATTACAAATGTTTGAATCCCATTATATTTGAAAAAAATTGTAGTTTAATAATCTTTTTCTAATTACAATTCCTAAAATTTGACATAGGTTACCACTATGGTAACGTGTGTTAAAATGTTGGTAACATACGTAAAATCTGGGGTTCCATTTGTTAAATTTATGGTAAAAAAAAAAAAAAAAAAAAGAAAGAATTCTGAAATAAACTGTTAATGCCGCTCAGTCTAAAAGCCATTTTTTTTTTTTTTTTTTTTTTTTTTTTTTTTTTTTTTTTTTTGCTGTTACAGGGGCTCACACCTACTAAAACATATAATGAATACTGTTAATATTGTTTCTTAAAGACTTTTTCTTAAAATTCAATTTTTCTACATGTTTCTCTTAGTTACTATTAAGTGTGAACATATTTTTGACGTACGTTACCATCAATTCAAAATAAATAAATCCAGTCTGTGTTAGTACAGTGAACATTGTTAATACCGTGCCCAATACAACATGATTAGACCCTGCCCTATCTATACGGGTAGCGTCTGATATTATCTTTTATTTTTATTTCCTACTTTTCTTTAAAATAATGGAATTTTTTGCTTCAAATAGTGAAGAACAATGGGAAGAGGTACAAACCCCAAATGGTACGAAAAGAAAAAGATTAACTCTAACCAAAAACAGAAGGTACGTCAATACTCACTAAAAACATTTATGATATTTTGAGCGATGATGAAGAAGACATTCCAAAAGAATGCTTAGATCAAGCTAATAATAAATCGAAAATTCCACCGATTGTCCTTTATAACAAATTCAAAAATTATAAATGCTCACTTGAGTGTTTAAATAAGAATATAAAAAATCAATATCATTTAAAAAACAAAGGCAATAGAATGCTGATTTATACTTCAACTAAAGAAGATTTTATCACTTTAAAACATCTAATAACAGAGAACAAAAGAGAATACCACACATACACTTTACATGAAGATAAGCCATTAGAAATTTTAACACACGTTACCATAGTAACAATATACACATAATGTAACTTTTTTTTATGATTTCATTGATTTTTATAATTTCATTTCTAATAATATTACAAATAAAAGCCATTCGACATTCCAATATAAGACTCTAGAACACCCACCACTCTTAGCCACCAAGGAAATAAAGGGCTTCTCTACAACTACAGAAAATAATGATACTACAGATACCGGTCAATTTAATTTTCTAAAAGATCTTAAAGACTTATTTAAAACATTTAACCTACCCCGTATTATAAAGACTGTCAAAACAACATTTGGAAAATTAAAAATATGTAATGACCCCATTGAAAAAATTAGTATCTTAATTGAAGGATTTATGGAAATATTAGCCTGAATATGACAAATAATTGTAAAATTAATGATATGTTTTGGAATTGTAGGTCCATTGCAAATAAAAAACAACTTTTCCAAGAGTTTTTAAGAACTAATAACGTACAAATTGCGGGTATTGCGGAAACATATTTAAGTGATGCTAGTTCCTTAATTATTGAGGGATATATAGTACACAGAGCAGATAGAAATAGCCATGGTGGAAGAGTGGCCCTAATTATTCACAAATCCATTAAACACCACCGTATTAAAATTTCTAATATACAAAACCTAGAGAAATTAAAATTAAAAGACTTGGACAATATTTTTAAATTGAATAACAGATTAGTTGTCATGGGAGATTTTAATTCAAAACATTTCGCATGGAATTGTTTTAATAATAATCGGGATGACACAAAATTACTGGACTATTGCCTTCAACATAATATAAAAATAAATGCACCGGATAAACAAACTTATTATCCCACTGATAGCTCCAGGAAACCAAGTATTATAGACTTAGTTTTAACCAAAAATATAACGACAATAAATAAAATTAACTCAGTGTCGGAACTAACCTCCGATCACAACCCTCTAGCGTACCAGATCAAATTTCAATTAAAACATTACAACAATAATAAACTGGAAACAATATAAATAAATGATAAACAAAAAACTTGAAAATGAACTTCACTTAGTAACAAAAACTGATTTTGAAAAAGCAGTGGAATATTTTCAAAAGAGTATACAATCATCAATAGTCGAATCTACTGAGCAAAGCTTTAACAGATTAAATTTTAAAAGAAATTATAATAATAAAAATCCATATATTCATTTTTTGATCAAACTAAAAAATATGTTCAGACGTAAACACCAACAATACCTAATCACAACATTCATAAAAATCGAAATATACTTATCTAAAATAATAAATAAACTAATATTTAATCAGACAAATAAAGAATGGAACGAAAAACTTAGTAAAGACAAAACAACCGATAAACTCTGGTCAATACATAGAATTTTTAAAAAAGGCAAAACATACCAGTACCCACCTCTTACCTATTCAAATAGATCCGAATTTTCTCCTTCTGGTAAAGCCAATCTGATAGCTGACCATTTCGTAAAAATAAGTAATCAAAATAATAATTTAGGAACCAAAAATCACACCACAAGAATAAACAAAGAAGTGAAAAGAAAATTAAACGAAAATATAGATACTCCCCAAAATGCACTCTGTAATTACTCAGAAATTTACAAAATTTTGAAAAAAACTAATTCGAAAAAAACACCAGGTCACGACGCAATATTCCCGATATATTTAAACAAATTACCACCCTCAGGAATTACACGATTGGTACAACTGATAAATTCAATGCTAAAATTGAAACATTACCCACAACTATGGAAAATGGCTATAATTAAAGCGATTCCGAAACCAAACAAAGATAAAAAACTTAGACCCATAAGCTTATTGTATGTTATAGGCAAAATAGCTGAAAAAAATAATATTTCAGAGACTAAATTCATATATTAAAATTAACAAAATATTTATAAACGAACAATTCGGTTTCAGACATCAGCATTCTGCTGTAGCCCAACTAGGCAGGTTGGCCGATTACATCACCGAGGGATTTAATAACAAACAACATACAGGTATGGTATTACTCGACGTGCAAAGAGCTTTTGACAGTATCTGGCATAACGGGCTAATATTCAAACTGACGCTTTACAATTTTCCACCATATTTAATAGCACTTATAAAATCATATTTAGCAAACCGCGCGATAAAAGTATCTATAGATGGCCACTACTCCACAGAACGTGCACTTTCCGCCGGTCTCCCTCAGGGCGGGGTTTTATCTCCAACTCTTTACAGTATTTACATAAATGGCATATCTAACTCATTCAAAGTTCAAAAATTTCTGTTTGCCGATGATACGGCTCTTTATACTTCAAGTTATAGACCGGATACAATCACTAATAGACTGACTACAGCACTAAAAAAAATAAAGAAATTTTACAATAAATGGAAAATAAAAATAAGTCGAAACGTTGGCACGCCAAAATATAAGTTTTTCATTTAAAAACTGGCCGTGTTTATTCATCCTGACTGCACCCCTGACAAATTCATCTCCTTAGAAAATAAAAATAAATCAGGAAAAAACACAAGCTATAATATTTACAAAGAGACGGCCAAGCAATATTGCCCACCTGACTGTAAACAGAACGCCTGTACCTTGGTCCACTCAGATCAAATATTTAGGACTGAAGATGGATAAAGGACTGACGTTTACTTCACACACTGATTATGTGTGTAATAAAGCAAACAGGGCTCTGTGTACTATATACCCATACTTTATTAGGAAATCTAAGCTAAGCGCAGATAATAAACTATTATTATACAAAGCTTACTTAAGAGCTATATTAACATAAGCAAGCCCTATATTTAGGTCTATGTCTAAAACAAATTATAAACACTACAAGTATTCTAAAACAAATTCCTTAGAATCACAGGAAACTATGCATTCTACAAAAAAATTGAGATTTTACACAAAGAACTGTGTATGCCTTATATTAAAGTGTTCATGAGAAAATATGTAAACAATTTTTTATTAAGTGTAAAAGCTAAAAAACCCACTTATAAAAAAACATAGGGAACTACACAAAAAATAGTACAAAGTGATATGTACATAAAAGAACTAAGCATTTATTATTGTAATATATCAATCTAATTTATTTATTCTTATTTTAAATATGCTTGTAGTATGTATATGTATAAAAATTGGCATATGTGTGTATGTAGGTATGTATGAGTATGTATGTGTGAATATATATATATATATATATATATATATATATATATATACATATATATATATATATATATATATATATAATGTATGTATTTGTGTGTGTGTGTGTGTGTGTGTAAATATATATATATATATATATATATATATATATATATATGTGTGTGTGTGTGTGTGTGTGTGTGTGTGTGCGTGTGAGTATGTATATAGATAGATAGATATTTTAGAGTGTATAGTAACAATTTTTGTTTATTTTATTACTAGGATGTTATATTTTTCTGTTTATTCGTTGAAAGTTTTTTTTTTTTTCATATATTTTTCTTTCATTATAAATTATGATTATATCACATATATTTAAGTTGATTGTTAGTATTATATTTTAAGTTGAGTCTGGTTTACTTTCTTGGTACAGCATATAATTTTGTGAATTGTAAATACAAATTATATAAGAAATAAAGAAATTTAAAAAAAATGAATTAATTAATTAACTAATCAGTTAATATTTTTTTTTGGTAATGAAGGATTATTGCAAGGGTGTAGACCTTCTTAATAGATGTTAATAACTTGGGGGGGGGGGGGCAATAATGAAATCCATAAACTTTTTAACGAAGTGAAAAATAAAAATGGTAATGTACGTTAACTTTTTCAGACAAAATTTATTACAATGCTCCTGGGAAATCACTTCAAATTAGCAACCTTTAGAATCCTTTACCAAAACATGAATACAAATCATAATGCTGACAAGTTACAAACCCGGTTAAATATGTCAAATTATTAAAAGTTTTATTTCTTTTAAAATTCCTTACAAATCAAGGAAGCGAAAATTTGACGAACCAACTCAGGTATATATTCTCAAGTAGTTTGTCAGCTTCATAGTATGCCACAGAACATGAATAAGTAACTTTTTTTTTTGAGGATTTTTGGGTGTTCTGGAAAGCTAAATTGCCATTTTATTTTAAAATGACCCTATTACGTAATAAGAATTATTATTTTACTGTGAATTCAAGCCATAAAGTACTTTAACAGCTGTTATCAACATAAATGGAGCGTATAAACATAAAATTGCGTACATAAACGTTTATAACGTATAAACATTTTATTACTATAATCTCTCCAAAGGATCCAAAAATGCCCAGTGAAATCATAAAGGTTTTCGGAAAAAGTCAGAATTTAAAATGGAATTTCTTCTTCGCTGAGAACATTTATTTGTCAAAATTCTGGCTAATCAATCCATCGCTTATCTGTAGTTTCTTTAAATTATCTCGCTGTGCATCGTTTACATTTCATTGATTATTTTCTTGTATCATTGTCAATATTTTTTTATAATAGCTTTATATAGGAAAGGAGTTATAAATAAATCCTAGCGAATCAATAATAAATGGTGGTAGTGCATAAGAGGTAAGTAAATTTCACCATATGGAAATATTTCACTTTTTACTACTAATTTTCACACTGTTCTGGTAATTTTCGAAAAATGTGATTCGTTTCGTTTTTATAAGTTTAAAGAGGCAGAAACGATAGTGTGAGTGAGTACACTTTTCAAAAGGGAACTTCAGCCTTGAGGTTCCTGATAAGACTCTTTCCTTGAATGACAATATTCTGCAAGCATTGGTGGATGAATATCCCAGAACTGTTCAAAAACATATCGAGAAAGTAACAGTATGCAAATCAAACGATGTTTTGATAGTTTTGACCACCTCAAGGGAATTGAAAGAGCTCTGAAAGGCTTTTTTTTCAAGAAAAAAGATAACATTATTATAAAATTTCTTATTATAAAATTGTTGGAGCTTAGTTATGAAGTCAGTCTGCCTTGACCGCTTTTCAATCCTACAGCAGTACCATTTTTATAATTATATGGTCACTTGTCGATCTCATGATGACTGATCGCACACGTTGGTAGAAATCAAAAATAGTAAATAAGGATCAAAAATTCTATTTAAAGGAGCGAACACATTGACAGAAGTTGAGAGGGATGAACGTATTTTGATTTATTAAGTTTAAAAAAATAAACAATAATTTATATCATATTTTACTTGTAAGGTTAGCTATTCAAACATAATTGCAGGGCGCCGTTTATTGAAGTAATATCTATTTCTCAGTACCAGAAAAGCGTGTTCACACTAGGCTAACGTTTCAAGAGAATGACGTAAGTGGACTTACGTTTGTCTAGCTCAATCATTTGTAAGGACTTACGTTCTTACAACCCCTAGAAAATAGATAAGGCTATTTTTCAAGGGACTTGAGTAGTTTTGGCTTAATGTAATATAAAAATCTACACACAATGGTGCAATGGTCTGAAAATTGTAAAATTTGGACTTAGGCTGGTTCTGAGGTACAGATATAATATATGAAAAATTATTATCATATCAAAATACTTACCCCTTGCTTTTTGTTCATGAGGGTAAAAATATTATTCATGGGCCTTTAGTTGTAAGCACGAATAATGCAGTACATTATCGGCAAGAGTTTCTTAATAGTCTGGATTACCAACTCAGAGATTAAAATTAAAAACTAAATGTCCAATTTTCAACCACCCAATGAGTGCAATTTTAAACAGATTAAGACCTACTGCTGGGCGTGAAATCATCATGGTAAAAATAATACTCAAATGAACATTTCAAAACAAGATTTTAATCGATAAACAAATAAAACTGTAGTTATTAGTTAAAATTCATTTAGGGGGATTACATAATAATATGTGCGGGCTTGCGTGTGTGTGTATATATAAATCATCTTTTATCCACTGCAATAGCACTCACTGATCGGCAACACTTCATGATGTTCCAAGGAAGAAACACACCCCTAATCACTCTATCAGAGGATTTCATTACAGCATCCTATCTCTCTCCCTAAATGAGGAGATCTGGAAATCCAAATCGATCGCCGACCTCTCATTCCACCACGACAAAGGGCTATGCCTGGAATCCAGCTGGATGGAATCTTATGGAAGCTTCTCCTCTGCAGCCTGCACATCGCTAGCCGTGTTGTCTTTGTTAAATACTGCCACTAACCTCCTTCCTTCCTAACGTTAGAACATAAACCTGTCAGGATATATTGTAAAAAAATTAGGTTTTTTTTCTATATAATATAATTAAATTCATCCATATGAAAATGCAATATTAATCGAATCATTTCCAATTACAGTAAATTAAAATTATTTTTCAGTACATGTTTCATTTTGTATAAAACTCTCAACATTTCCCCATAGCTATAATATTTCTTCTGAAAACTTTCTTTTTTTCTCTTCCATTATTTAAATTATACTGTACAGCTTACTTATTTTTGTTCATTGAGCCTTCAAATACGTTCTTTTATTTTTATTTTTTATTTAATTCATTTATTTTTTGTTTATTGTAGAATATTTTTGTATTATCAGGTGCTTTTAAACTTTTAAACTACACTATTGCAAATGTTTATCAAATACCTCGTTAAAAATATGACTTTTTTATTTATCCATTAATATTTACAACTGTATAAAACATATACATCAGGTAAATGTGTGATAAAATTATTAAAATGTCATATCAATGACATCTAGAGAAACTACCCTTTTATAACACTTCGATAAAAGTCCTACATTAGAAGTAACCTAGGCCATCTTTTTTTCAGAACCCACGGAGGGTTATTGGTAACTGAGTGGAAAGCAAGTTGGAAGACAAGTCGATTCAAATGGGCTTACCATAGCGCTTATCATAATAAGGGGCATTATTGATTTTGTAAAACATTTTGGATTCTAAGGATACGATTTGAACTGGAAGATTTAGCTGAGTCAGCGTATGTTCAAATACACTTTCACGTTGCTGAGCCTTTTGTTATAAACTGAAAATTTTAAACATTTGTCTAGTATTTGTTGGAGTAGACAATAACGACGAGCAGTTTCTTGACGCTTTAATTTTGCTTGTGGATTCCAAACAAGATCTTTGTAACTATGGTACTGTGCTATATAGCAGATAAGTAACACAGCCATGAATAGAATAATATTAAAGGACAGGAAGTCGTATGTTTACGACGAAGGATAACGGTTCTTTGATGTATTTATATCCTCCAATTTCGACACCATTATTGAATAACCAACATTAATATTTTTTTTTTTTTTATCAGAAAACCTTTATACCTCTTTTTTTTTCTTTTTTTTTTTTCAATGACTCTATTATGGTATTTTATTCTTTGAATAGCATCTGCACCTTATCTACATACTTAAAAGAACAAGAATAGTATGATAAGGTCGCGCACAATTTTTCTACGCGATACTTCCAATACACCTTGATGCTGAACAGCTCATAATTCATTAGTGTTATGGCTAAAAACTGGGCACTTGCCAAGTGGTGAAGGACTCGGTTGGTGAGATATCCCACAGTAGGTCATTTGTCCCTCTGACATCGGCCGTGATGGATTTCTTCATAAGACCTTCTCTTCCGTCCTCCCTCTGATTAATTTCCTAGCCGAGCAGTCGGCTTATTAGTTTGTTTCTTCCTCTCCCTCGGTCTAATCCACCCCTACATTACTTTCTGACAAAACCTTGTAGGTTTGAGTTTTGGTCCGTTGGATTGGGTGCAGTGATTAAATTCTATAAAAGAACTGTTTTGTGATTAAACAAGCAAAGGTAATTTGTTCCATATGCTAAACTAAAGAATAAGTTGATTAAACAAATATAGGGTCAACTGGGGAACCGTTTAACAAACATTATTTTTATTTTTAGAAAAAAAAAATAGGTAAATTAAAATCTAGTTATTTACTATAAAATCAATAGTATTAAAGCTTTATCCCATAAGTTACCTGTTCTCTAATAAGGTGCAGAGAGTTGGATGGTCCTCGACAAATATCTCATTTAAGTGACAGCCGCAGAAATAAAATATCTTAGAAAAGTTAACAGCAAAATTAAAAGAGATTGTTTGAGGAACGAAAGAAATAAAGAGGAGCTCGATGTAAGGCCATCGATGTTAGTCTCTTGGCCATCTTCTTTTCAGATAAGTTGGAGGATTATCGGGAATGGAGTTGAGAGACTAGTGGATTCAAGTGGGTATAGTGTTTACTGCGAAAAAATAGGTATCTTATTTAGACCAAATCAGCAACATATGGAATATTAAGATCTTTATGGAAAAGTTTTTTAGTACGTGGTGAGAAGCATTAAGGACGTTTCGAAAGATTTTGGATTGTAAGAATTGGATACGAGAAAAGTTGGAAGGGGGACTCGATGGCCGAGCGAGTTGGGGCGATGGTCTTAGCGCGCTCGGTACTGAAGGTCTTGGTTTCGAATTGGTTCGAATCCCACTTAGGTAGGTTAAAATTTATTTCGTGGCGGACCCACGAAATGAATCGTCACCTTCTTACCATGGCAAGAAAAGGTTGGTAACCTGTAGGATAACCCGTTCTTCCTGCCCTAGTTGGGGTACATAAGGACGTTAAGCCCAGATAAAAAAAACAAATAGGAATTGGAAGGTTTAGTAGATCCCCAAAGCTCAACTCCTAATGTTCAAATGGGTCTAATTACTGTAATGTAAATAAGTCTTTTGTAATTCATTGGGAGCTTTAAACAGTTATACAGTAAATCTTAGAGTTGTCGGAATAATCAAATTCAAATTGGTTAAAAATTGCAATATATTTTGTAACACCAACTAATTGGAAATTAAAGACAACATATTTACAAAAATATTTACTCACCAGAAAGTTTTACTTTTCCAACAAGAGAAAAACTTCACTAGCCTAAATGTTCACACTATTTTAATAAAAAAAACTTAAATTCGAACATTCTTTTGTTCACGCAGCAATTTGATGTCCGATGATAGCTGTTTAATATGGCGGCACATGAGATTAACAAAACGAATAAAGACACAAGACAGACAAATTACGAGAATATTTGTATTAGTTCAGAACCTTTCTGGGAGCTCGTAGAAAAGAGCAGATATAATCTTAAAGTTATAATGTGCCCATTGCCACACTGTACCCCACTTGACCCTTCTTATTTAAATAAAACATCAAATGCAAAACATTAAGATGAAAACCTTGTGCCTGAAGAATATGATTAAAGCTTTCCCAATATTTATTTGGTAAATAATAATAACCAATATTTAAAATCCTTCAAATCACTCCATTATTTATACAATAAAGTATACATGATGTTATTTAGTTCTCGCGAGTCTTGTCTACATTTATAGCCATTGCCAATTATAGCAATTATAAGAGAAAATAGAGTAATGTAAAAATTTTAAAATTTGTAAAATTATAAACTTTTAATATTTATGTAACTGTAAAAAAAATCTTTTGTTTTTTCAAACCTTTTATTTTGACACATTTTACACTCCGCTACGCTGAAGGTTAATAAGTACTTGCGCTATAAAGTTATCCTGTTAAAACAAATAAAGAACTAATCATATAAAGACTGTAAATAGATTATTGAGCACTATCGATAAATTAAAAAAATTAGTTCATAAAACTCATTCTTATTTACAATTCTTACTCTCAGGTTGAATACTCCGACCGGGGTTCAGGTTTCCCAGTAGGACTGAAGGAGATTCCTAGTCCACTTCTCTCACCCAATGTCACCGAGTCATAAACTGGAGAAGACTGTTTTAATCTCTAGTAAATTAAACCCGGTAGTTAGCTGCATAGCAAGCACAGCTGCATAAGCTAGAGAACAATTTTAGCTAAGTAGAGTAAAAACAGCAAAAAGAAAGCTTTTTAAATTTTATAAAGTTTGGGGAGTTATTTGAATGTAACCCTTGTTTATCAAGCCAAACATTCCGCTGATTCATTTTACTTTTTAATTCATGAATTGATAAACTTGAGGAAAAAAAAAGTATGGGGATTTTGATAATAAAAACATGTTTAGGACATTTTTTTTAATAAAATATATAACTTAACATACAATCGACACAATGATAGGGAAAACTTCTCCATAATTGTCCAAGTAACTATAGGGATGGTAACTGGGTTTTAGTGAAGCGTGGACCGACGTTACTGGTTCTTCCGGCTGCCGATGGGCACAGGTTATAGTGAGTCTCATAGTTGACAAACGAAATCTTAGAAACCCCTTTTTGAACTCTTTCAATGTACATCAAAAGATATTTCTCAAGTTCGATGATAATTTTAGGTTTACCTTTTAAATAATTTATTTTAGTAAAAACGTTAGTTAAATTACTGTTTAACGAGTTGTTAGAAAGCATTGATGTTTTCGTTTTACTTTAAACATGTTAATCATCACAAAAATCGATTCTTTCAAGCAATTGTTAACCCAATAAGTGACATAACCCTAGTTACAATAAATAGGAGAAACATGGTTGGTTTTAACACTCATTTAACTAGTATAAATTATTTAACTTGAATTAGTTAGTAGCTAACCCTGACATTTGGCTCCTAATAGATATAAGAATCACTGATGTTTTTAAACAAATTTAACTTTTAACTAATAATCTAATAATAATAATAATAATAATCTAAAAATCTAATAATAATACGTCGATGTTTTAAAGCAAGTTGTTTGTCACTTATTTAACGAATATCAATTATATTACTACGGTTAGTTAAAGGTGAACCTAACAGCCTGGCTTACACTATTTGTAAAATAACATGGATGTTCAAAAACATTTTTTCCATGTCATTAATATTGAAATATTGATATTGACTTTCTATGTTTCATCCTTACACTTAGGTTGGAGAAGCAGCAACAGTGGACCTAGCCATTGGCCCAGGTCGGCGGTGCCCTACTTCCTTCCCTCCCCCCCACTCTAGGCCAGTTGCCTTTCCAAATCCCACGAACTATATTTTAAAATTAACAAAATAAATAATATTTTACATTATAATATCCATGCGTTAAATACACATATGCGTTTGGTATAAATAAACATTTTCCCATTAGTGTGATTATAGAATTATATCAATCATGAACTGTGAAATTAATTGTAGCTTAAATACATAATGTACTGTGAATGGCTTCTGTTTCATCAGCATTTAAACGCTTTTCAGTTGGACGAACTGCGATATCACAACAGGTCACCATCGTCATAGATATAAGTGTTCACTCAAACTGAATGCTGCCCTTTATGTGGGCACTTGATCACCTCTGAGCAATATAGTAGATAAAAGTGCATTTCATTCTCTCATTGGATGCTCTGGAACAGTACGCAATTCTGTACTGTCTGATGCTGTGCACTCTGTTAATTGGATCAGCCCTTTTTTCTGGCTAAAACGTGCTCTCCTGAAATATCATGAATTTAGATAAATGTCTGTTGATTTTCTGATTTATTATTTCTCATTGTGGACTCTGGCATTATTTATAATGTTTGCTACCATACAATTTGGCTCGAATCAGATTAGCTGTAGGCAGGCAACAGCGGTAGCGAGCATATTAAATTCCTCGGAATCAGAGAGTTACGGCAGCACTCTTATCTCTACCTGATGACAAGCTTTTGATAAAAAAAAAATTAGCGAAACATGAAACCATAACTGACATTCAGCTCATCGAATTGAGAATTATAAATGAGCTATCGATATGACATTCAACATTTCCTCATTCCTCAATCGTTTGGACTTGAGAAATAGAAACATTACAATATTTTGAATAATTAAGAACGATTGGGGTATTACGATAGTACGAGCAGCCTTTTTAATCCATATGGTTCGTCTATTTCACCATTCCAGCTGCAAATAGCTACATTAAAATATCATTTATTGTGTAGATAATAAAATAAAAATGGTTTGTCGATAAAGCAACCAAATGTCATAAGTTATTTTCCCAACTTTACGGGGAACACATAAAACTGATTTATTCAAATTGTAATGGAGCTGTGGAAGTTATGATATAAACGAGATAAAAAATCAAAATTAGCATAGCAACAATGAAGTAAAGGAGTATTGAGGTGGTCGGGATGTGTTTGGATAAAAATTGATGGAGATAGTGTTGTTGTCTTAAACATTGTTAGTTATATAGCGCAGTGTGCTACTTATTTGTTTGATAAATTTTTTTTTTTTTTTTTTTTTTTTTTTTTAATATGGTACATATTTTACCGGTGACCTACTTGATCAAAAACGATATGCTTTTGTTGAACGCGTTAGCATTACCGGTATTTTGATTGTTTTTAGGAGAGTAAGAGCAGTTAGGAGCTCCTTTTGACCTGTTTCTCCTAATACGAAATAAACATATCAAACTTATAATTTTAAGTGTAAGAGCCTTTTTGACACGCTCTAGCTCAGTATTGCTCGCATCAAATATTTGACGACATCCTACTTGTCAAACGTTTAATGGAAAATATTATTTTTGTACAACATTAGTCGATATGACCTACCGTTTAGGAGCTATATTGGTTTGAATAAAAAAAAGTCACGTTTGAGACCTCTATTTTTAAGTGTAGGTGCTTTTTTGACACACTCCAGCTCTTTTGGTGTTGCTAGAATCGAAACTTTTATGAAAGTTTCCTTATTTGAAATTAAATGGGGAAT
Organism: Euschistus heros; assembly: GCA_003667255.2. Lineage (NCBI taxonomy): Eukaryota > Metazoa > Arthropoda > Insecta > Hemiptera > Pentatomidae > Euschistus > Euschistus heros. The sequence goes on from RCWM02000100.1 coordinate 759,735, forward strand.
TTTATTTGTTATATAACATTTGTCGCTAGGACATACCTTTTATGTTTAGCTATATCTAGAGGCTTTTTTGACACGTTCCATGATATACTTTCTTTCGCTGAAAGGCTCAAGGGGGCCTTTAATTTTTTTTTTCAGACTACTGTATGATGCCTATGTAGGAGTAAAACCTGATTTACTTTAACTTATATTCTGAGACACTAACATCGCAGAGCCGATCTCACATACCAAAATATATCAATTAACTGAACCCAGGAAATCATTTATTTTCATTTCTAAAGATGTTACATTAAAGAAATATACCTGAAATTAAATAAATTAATATTTTTTCCCGTTTTAAAAATAAACAGTTGTTGAAAAAAAAAAAAAGTTCATAGAAACGGGTTGAGGTGCTGGTATTGGTGGGAAATTTCTTGATAAATTAATGGTATTTCAAACTCATCCGGAGAAATCTAGAGATAACACTTAATTCTATAGTTGGGATTAAAGTAGAAGCAGGAGGACTTGAGTAACATCGTTTAGTGCCAGAAAACCCGCCACGGGGTAAACGCTGGCCCCTAAATTATTGCTCGAATTATAACAGCTGATTCGGCACCGGAACTATCTACAGTGATATTGTTTGAACTCATCAACCATGGCTACGTGATACTTGGGTTTAAAGGCTTCTATTCCGTTACTGTCTTCTAGTGACTCTATTTTTCAAAGGGTCATTCCATGACAACCTCCTATGGTCGATGGCACCCTGTTATTAACCATATGATTTGGTGTGTCTAATATTGAAGAATTTGTTATTGTTTCACAATTATTTTTAACATCTTGATCAAAATGTATTAATAGGTTTTCTTTACCGTTAGATGCCTCCTGAATATATTGTATCTCATTATCGCACTCAGGGCAATCTGTAGATATATGACCCCGGTTGTTTAACAAAAAAAACAAGTGACATTTTGTCTTCACTGAAAAAAATTCGATATGATACATTGTCATGTTTTATAAGTAAGACGTTGGAAGTTATTCAAAATCTTCGGGGATTGGAATATACACTTGCCGTCTAAAACTTAGAAACGTGCGCCAGCCTTGGGTCTTGGTAACCAGCTCTTAGAAAAATGCATGGGAGAGAGACTCTAATTTAATACCTAGGCTTCTGAGTCATTTTCTATTGCTTCGTGTGGAATGAAGGGCAAGCATTAGAAATTATTATACGTTTGGCTGGGTTAATTAGACGTTTTATATTATTTGTTTTTGTTGTCGATGGTATCGATTGAGTGTTTTTTTTAGGAGGTATCGAATTCTTTACTTCCTTATTGCTAAAAATGGATACAAAATCTTGAATTGGATATTCTAGAGGTGTATCTTATGAATTTTGGGGTCTATTAATTCTGCGATTTTGAGTAGAACATATCTCTTTTTGTTTTTATGCTGGTAATGTATGTAAAATGATAGCATTTTCGCGTGTGAAAAAACGGTCTGAAGCGGTGGCTTTAGCATATATGTGGTTTCAGTTGCGTTTGAGGTTAGACTGGTTTTCGAGTAAATTACTGCTTTGGATTAGTTCCATTTCTTTCTGTTTTTGATTTGTTGGTTTCAAAACATTCTGAGACATTTTTGAGGTATTAAGAACTGTTGCCATATTTGTTTCAGAGCAAAGCTCTGTACGCTGTGTAAAAGGCGTTAAATAAATTGACTGACTATATATATCACTTTTTTTTTGTTAATAATGGTACACGCGCACCTAATATTGTTCAATGTGCAACACAAAAAAGTCAATTTAAATGCATAAATAGCACTCGAAAATATATAATCTTTGGGACTGACCTGAAGCGTGTCTTCTTCACATGGAGCCCCCAACAGCTGATTCCCATACCTTTTATGTTTAGCTATATCTAAACCTGCATTATACGAGATCAAAGCAGGTTATGCTTGATACTTATGAATAAAATATTGGAATCTAGCGGGATTAGATTTATTTGTAAAATGCATTCCATGCTAGGAATCCAATATATTCTTGCATCAGGAAAATGATTTTCATATGTTAAAAAATATAATCTAGTACACAGTTGGATATCCTACTCTTTCTGCTTGTCTAGAATTTAGTATTCTGCTCAATCAGAGTAGCGATTTATTACTGTTAATTGCGGTGTATTCAATTGGTCTCCCTTTAATTATAATTAAAGGAAGACCGAGTGATAATTTCTGATAATTATGAGAAAGAAAGATCTGCCAGCTTATTTCTAGCTACAAATTTAGGGATCTGTGGAATCACTATAATAATTAATTAATCTTATCGCATTAATAATTTATGAGACAAATATGGACTGACTGGAATCCCTTGCTGTAAATAATACAATAATTGATAAATATTGAAGGAGACTCGAGTCATTCAGGCCCCGACTTTGAATATTTAAATGAATTCAATCAAGAAAATATATAAATGTCTTATAATAAATCAAGATAAATTGAAAAATCGTCAATAGCAACTGTTAAGACCCATTTTTTAAGTTTAATGAGATATGTGTAAAGCTGCATATTTCAAAGGCGAAGTTGTGCTCCTAGACTACTGCTGAAACTGATAATTCTATTTTAACTTTAAAGATGTTTTAGAAAAGATTGTAGTTATATCCCTCATTGTTTATAAGGTACTTAATATCTCTCTTCTGTGAAATTTTATAAACAAATTATGGTCAGAGAAAATATTTCTTCGCCCTGAAAGCTTATAAATACTTTAAAATTAATAATAGAACTAGAAAAATAATATTTTCTTGATTTATTGGTTCTTAATTCACTATTTTTCGTTCAAATAAGATTTTATGATCAAAATATTTATAGAACAAAATTGCCAAGAAATTGAATTGAATAGAAAAATAGGTATAGACACAAACGTGATAAATTATAAGATAAACTAAACTACTGAATGTTATTTTAAGTCCTAATTATTCCCTTCTTTAGCTGACCATGAATTTTTCGAAGGTTTCCTTCATCCCATATATTTGGTTGGCAGTTTTCCTTCAAATAGTGTCTGTTTCCAGGCCTCACACATAACTAATTCACTACACAACTAACATTTTTATTGATTTTTTTTTTTTTTTATTTACAACTGTACAAAATATATACATCAGGTAAATGTACTGACAACGAAAATAATAACATGTTAAAACTTGAAAAGAACTACTCATCAGTAGCACTTTATTAAAACTTCTACACTAGAAGGTCTCTAGGCCACCTTTGTTTCAGACGCCTCGGAGGATTATCAGGAATGGAGTGGGAAGCAAGTTGATATACTAACGGATTTGAGTGATTATGGAGCTTGCTATGAAAGGATAGGTATCTGGTGTGGGCTAAATCAGCAACATATGGAATATTAAGATCTTTATGGATAAGGCTTGTGACAAAGTAAGGAGCATTGAGGATTTTTCGAAGGATTTTGGATTGTAAGGATTGAATATGATATGAATTGGATGGTTTAGTAGAGCCCCAAAGCTCAACTCGGTACATCCAAATAAGTCTAATCACAGTCATGTATATGAGTCTTTTCTAATTAATTGGGAGCTTTGAACGTTTGTCTAGTAAATGTTGAAGTAGTCTGTAACGACAGGCAGTTTCTTGTCGTTTTAGTATCTTTTATTAATTAATAGTGTCAGAGAACTACTACCAGAACTAAAACTTTATGAAATAACGCCTAAAACTGTTTACATCAAATTCACTGAAAGATTTAGGTCTACCGTCCGATAGTAATTTTTTGAAACGATTTTTAACTTATTATGAGATTATTTTCTAAATTTCATCAAATGGTTTTTAGTTTGTCTGTTTGGTTTTAGACTTTAACTATTTCTTCTTATTTTCATTATCTAATCCTTTAAATTTAACAGGAAAATAAGTAGGTCAGATCAAACAACAGGATTTACATCTATCCAAACGATAATACGGTAAAATACTACCTGTGTATAAATTAGGTTCTATTATATTTAATTTGCGGTATTGTCTCAGAGGTGTTTGTAATAAGTGAACTCTGGCCTAATTACCCACATTTGAGTTGGTGCGCCTCTGCTTTGATGAGTATCGTTGTACCATTCCAATCAATACAGCCAATTAATTATACCTATGTTAACAAGTCCGTCATCATATCTAGGCTACATACATATTGGACAAAGGGTCTTCTGTTTGGTGATAATGTAAAGTATGTATAATAAAAACACTGGACGCATCAAACAATATAATCCATTAAATTTCTAATAGGGACACAGTAGGAAAATTTTAGAATTTCAAGTAGTTAAAGTGGGATTCTTTGTTGTTACATGAAAAACGGAATATTCATCTAATTCATGCAAAACGGCAGGGGAAATCGTTGAGAAAGCCTGGAGCTCAAACGAAGGAATGTCCAAAGATTATTAACAAATTCAAAAACATTGCCAAAATTTTTACTCTCAGACGGCCACAGACCCACCGGAACTGGTTCTAAATGGTAACAGTCTTCAGTGGAATCCATCTAATGAGGCAGTGAAATACCTTGGTGTTCATCTCAATCGTCGCCTTACCTGGAATCACCACACCAATATTAAACTTACACAGACCTACGCAAGGCTAGCAATGCTGTGCCCTATAATAATAAAACAGAAAATCCACTCTTAAACCAAATATAACTATCTTAGTCTACAAAACAATACTAATATACGGCCAATAATGATGTACGGCTGTGAAGTGTGGGGTGCTACATCCTCTACCAAACGGAAAAAAACTAAAACCTTTCCAAAACAAGGTCCTGAGAATTGCTGTAAATGCTCCCTGGTTTGTAAGAAATAGTCAGCTCCATCGTGAATTAAGACATTGAATCAATTGACGATTTCATCAAAAAATGCTTCACCAGGTTTCATAGCAAGTTACCAGCGGTTAAAGGTGCAGTAGCTTTTAACATAGGAGCTCAAACAACATCCCGCAGATTGAAACCAAGGCTCATGCAAGACGTTCTGATGTAAAAACCAGTATTTACTTTTTCGTTTCAACACAAATTACTGTTATTATTACTACAATTTGATTGTATTACTTCATTATTTCTACACTTTATTTATTATATTTTCTTTATTATTATTTTCTTGTGTATACACTAGTCTGTTATTTTGTATTATTAATTTTTGTTAAGTGCCAGTATATTACTATTATTATTTTTACTCTATTTCATTTAATTTTTTCTCCCCATTTGATTATCTTTAGTATTTTATTTATTTATTTTTTATTGTTACGCATTTTCTTTTTGTTATTGTATACTTCCCCTACAGTTACAATTATTCCAATATTATTAAAAACTTATCTGTCATGGGTGTCTCTTGCAGGAAACTTTTCCCTCCCATCTACATTCGTTAACTCATTATTAATATTGTTAAATCACCCATGTAAGGCTTACCAGGCCGATCTGGAAATTAAAAAAAATAAATAAATAAATAAATTTTTAAAAAATTCAAAAACGCTAGTTAGAAAAACAAAAAGCCAGTTTTTTAGCAGTCACAAATTAGCTAGCATCATCCTTTGCTCGAAATGTAACATTATGGACTGAGCAGCAAAGGAAAGTTGTCTTTAGTGATGAAAATAAATTTAATCAGGATTATCTTTTATTTCCATAACTTAAGAAAAGAAGAAAAGATTTTATCAAAGCGACGACAGGAAGGAGGAAAAGTTACTAATTTTGGTTAAGTTTGTGACGGGTAAAAAAATGTTTTGTTTTTTTAGATAATTAACATGCATTTTATAAAGCAATTTACTCCTCAGCATATATTGTAATAACATGTAACATGTTTCAGTCTGATGATGGGACCTTGATCCCGAAACATGTTACATGATATTATAACATGTTACATGTTTAATTATCTACATTTGTAACTCCTTTATTGCAGAAAATGTTTTTGTTTTGTTTTTTTCTAACTAGTGTTTTCGATTCTATTAATAATCCTTCGACATTTCTGAGGTTCGTTTGAACTCCAGGCTTCCTCATCGATTGGCCCTACCGTTTTACCAGAGTTAGATGCATATTCCGTTTTTATTTTAACGACAAACCAAGGGGCCCTGTAAGCCAGACGTGCGTTCCATATGTCTCTCCGTTCTTCATAAACTTCGGAACTGATGAAAAACTCGGTTTGAGGCGATGTACGATCTCCCTAGAACTCATCAGATCCTCGTTAGTGAAGAAATTAAACGGCGCTCTTCTTTTGAAAAACATTAATTTTTCACCATTATTGTCGTGCTTAGTTGTGCCTACTTTTGTACAAATTCAACACATCTCTAAAGAAGAAATGGTATTCTCAACCTCAAAAATATTAAGAAAATTTTAAAAAAGTGTATTTAATTTAGAAGCACATAAAATGTAAAAATTCACTAATATTGGATTTAAACATTCAATATCCCATTTTTAAATATCTTATCTTAATTTTTTTTTAAAAAAGAGTGAAAAGTTTAATTATTTTTTATTTTGTTAGAGAAATGAAAATTTACGTTTAATTTCGAAATTGATAACTATATTTTTCAAAAATATATAAAGATACTTTTAAAATATTTCAATGTTTTTGATAAACTGGTTTAATAACAAATGCTATACACATCCTTCGTACGGCTATGAAAATGTTTCCATACTTAATTATTTCAATTTGTAGTAAAATCAGAATTTGTAAGTATTTAATAATATAATAATAATAATAATAAGCTTTATTGGCATCTATAAAGACAAAAGCCTCTCCCATAGGAGGAACTTAGAAGTCGGCTACAGCCAACGGAACAGAAAATTATATATACAAATCAAAACAAAAACAAATAAAAAACAAAAATCAAACAAACAGAAACCTACCACAAATCAGAACAAGAAACTAAATATTTTTGATAATCTTCTTCCACCTGATTCTGTCCCTCGCCACACGCCACCAGTTGTCTCCTACATACTGTGTAATTTCGTCCCTCCACCTAAGATGCGGGCGGCTCCTTTTCCTGCTGTCTTCTCTCGGGATCCACTCGGTACATGCCTTGGACCATCTTTCGTCCTTCTTCCTTGCCAAATGCCCTGCCCAATTCCATTTCAGTCGGTGAGCTTCGACCGTTAAGCTTTTAACATTAGCTTTGCGAAGAATACATGCATTTTTAACTTTATCTTTCTTCGTAATTGCCATTAGACTCCTTAGAAGCTTCATTTGCATGGAGTTTAATCTACGCTCATGTTTATTGGTTAATGTCCAAGTTTGGGCCCCGTAGAGAACCGTAGGGTACACACATGTAGTAAGGACCTTGGTTTTAAGTGCTATTGCTAGGTTGCTTTTAAAAATGTTTTTGAGTGACCAATATTTACACCAACCGAGCTTGATTCTTCTATCTATTTCTTTATTCCTTTTTTCCTGGAATTTAATAGTTTGTCCTAAATAAATGTACTCTTTTACATACTCTATCTGGTTATTATTTGAATAAATTGGAATTTCAATGAAATTGGTCATTATTTTTGTTTTTGCTGTGTTTATGACCAGTCCATACTTTTTGCTGGTTTCTACTATGTCTCCTATCATTCTCTTTAGACCATTGATGTTCGGTGATAGTAGGCATATATCATCAGCAAATCTTAAGTTATTTAACATTTTCCCATTGATTGATATTCCCAGATTCTCCCAATTTAGTTCTTTAAACAATTTATTTAGGACACAATTGAACAGAATTGGTGATAGGGGGCACTCTTGCTTCACTCCTCGTTCAATCTTAAAATAATCGCCTTCCTTGTCTAAAGCTATAAATGCTTTTCCTTTCCTATATAATTCGATTATTATATCAATGTAAGGTTTGTCTACACCGCAATCATGTAGTGCTTCCAAGATGTATTTATGCCTATAGAGTCAAATGCCTTGGCATAATCGATAAAACATAGGTAGATTTGCCTGTCATACTCTATACTTTTCTCGATGACCTGATTAATACATTGGAGTTGATCTATTGTACTAAATGAGGGCCGAAAGCCAGCTTGTTCTATATCATGATCCTGGTAAATAATGTTTATTATTCTGTTTTTTATTATGTTGCAAAATAGTTTGTAAAAGCTTTGTGTTAGTGAAATAGGGCGAAAGTTTTCCAAATTATCTTTTTTCCTTTTTTATGAAGAACGATTATTTTGCTAACCTTCCACTCACGTGGAACTATCTTTTCATTGATTATTTTGTTAAAGATTATACTTAGAGGTTGGATCAATTCTTCTTTTCCTTCGATAATAGTCTCATTTGGTATACCATCACTACCTGCGGCCTTTTTCTTTTTCAAGGATTTAATAGCCTTTTCTATCTCTTCTTCAAGAATGCTTAGGTTCTGGTTTTCCTGCACTATTTTTGGGTGATTTACGGCTTTTGCTCTAGTATCATCTCTATACAAGTATGTAAGTATTTAATAAGTAATTTAAAAATGAAAATATATTTTAAAAGAGTATATAATTGACTAATAATAAGTAATGATTAACAAAAGAGAAGGTGCTGATTAAGAGTGCATTGAAGCGAATGAGAAAGTAGTTTTCAAGACGAGAAGCCACTGTAAGTTAAGAATCATGGAAAATACTTGAGGTGTTAAGGTAGCCTGTTATTTAGTTATTCACTCTCAGTTGAGAATCCAGTCAACAAATATCTCTTGGGCTCAAGGCAGCAAGAAAAATGAATCATTGGAAAATTAATAATGCAATGAATTACAGCTGTGAAGGTATGGCAGAGCGGCGATTATTTGATTATTTGATTATTCAAAGGAAGAAAATAGAAGGTTATAAAATACAATTTTTTTTTTTTTAGTCCATGAATCAATAAAGTTAAAGAAAATAATAAATTGGGTTACGAAAAACTTTTAATTATTAAATGAATATATGTTTATTCAATGATAAAGTCTACTGATTTTCAATTAATTTGTTATTAAAAAAGCAATAGTATGTTGATAGCAGTGAAGTTCGAAAATTGACCGGTATTTGGCGAGCGCACTTCTACATAAGAGGTGCAAAAGGTATGGTGTTAAATAGAGCTTGAAATCGGTATAAAAATGAATTTATATTCAATTAAATTATTTTAAAAACTATAAATATGCGGTGCGATATGTGCATCCCAATGAAGTTTGAAAATCGACCAACATGTGTGTTCTTAGCTCCATACCGCAATAGAGTTTACAATGGTAAAATTACTGAACCCATCCGTGCCAAATTTCAACTATATCATTTTCATATTTCTTGGAAGGTTCAGCAATAATAAAATTTAAAACCGTAAACGGGGGCTACATAAAACAAACGCGCTTTTACAACAAAAATCCTTCTGGCGGGCTCAATTTACAAACTAGCGTCCTCCAATCTATACATTTAAGGAATGTTCTGCGATCGCGATAAGAGCACTTCTCCTTGGCCGCTGTAAGACTTTTTTATAGTATCAGTGTTAACTGGTGTTTTCATAGACGTGTTAAAACCTCATCTGGCTTGGCGTATGTGGCAGCAGGATTGTTTAATATGAGTAATAATATCAAAAAAAAATTTATCACCAATTTATTCATCAACATTTTCTTATACTTTTAACGTTAGAAATCAAAACCCAACCAGATGAAGTCAATAAATATGTTTCTATTGAATAAAAGTCATTACCAAATAGAAGTGTCGATCCTTTGCTTTTTGATATTAAGTTTAAAAATATAATTCAAGGGCCTTTTGTTTGTAAGCACTGATAATGCATTACATTATCCAAAAGAGTTTCTTAATAGTCTCTGTCTCTCTGGATTACGCAACTCATATTAATTATGTCTAATTATGCTTTTACGTGATCTTCAATCACCTAATCAGAGCAATTTTAACCTAGTTAATAATTACTGCTATGTGTAAAAATACCATTGAAGATTAATGCTTATTAATCGCATGCTGAGATAAGATTTTTTATCGATCAACAAATAATTATTAGATAAAATTATCCAAGTTCTTTACTTATGGGGGCGGGCGAAGTCGCGAGAATGGATGTCAGTTTTATAATAATTTGAATTTGTACTCACGATTATTATCTTTTTGGATGGTTTAGTTTCATTTGTATGATACAATAATTTTGAAATATTTAGTTTTTATACAATTTACATAATTGTACAGCCGTGTTACTGCAGCTGAAATGAAATTTCTTAGAAGAATTGCAGGGAAGACACGGAGAGACTGTGTCCGGAATGATAGGATTAGAGAGGACCTGAAAATTTGTCCGGTAAGGGAGACTCTGGAGAAAAGACAGTTGAGGTGGTACGAACATGTCTGCCGTATGGACAACCACAGAGACCCCATAAAAACTATGGAAGTGAAGCCGATGGGAAAAAGACCAAGAGGAAGGCCAAGAACCTCCTATATCCACCATATAGAAGGAATAGGGAGGCGTAGAGGAAAGACTCTGGGAGAAATGAGAAATCTCGCCAGGGACAGGGAGGCATGGCATAGATGGCTGGAAGCACCTCCACGCTGAGAGGCAAATGGGTGGAAGATAAAGAAAAAGAAAATTTACATACAATTTTTTTTTTTTAATTTATCATCTATATATGTAATACAGATGATCCCTCAGATATTTTATATCCCAACATAATATTTTTGAAATACACTTATTTTGGCAAAACTCCTCTTTATTATTCTTCAAACAAGTAACATGTTTCTTGTTTGAAGAATAATAAAGAGGAGTTTTGCCAAAATAAGTGTATTTCTATAATTGTTGGCTCCTTAATTGAAGAATTGAGTAATAATATTTTTTTTTTTTTTAGATACTCCATCTAATTGTAATATACCATTTAATATTAACCTTTTTAAAAATTATATAAAATAGAACTAATACAATTATTACACTATGTTCAACTAAGCATTACAAAATTTATTACTGTCATTAATTAGGGTGCTAAACCGGTGCCTACAGGGCCAGTTTTAGGGCAGGTATGATATATGTTGCCAAAAAAGGTCTTAGTTTTTATTGAAAGAAAATTTATTGTTTTTTGGTTTTGTTTTTTATGTAGGGTATAAAATCCGATAAGTGGTTTATAAAATCCTATTTTTCAGATCTCAAATACCTATTTCCAATTAATAATAAATTTCTTAACTGGCATCATGTGTTTAATGTGGTCAGCGACAGAGGAAGCTAGTAATATGTATATGTTATCAGATAGATTTATACTTATACCATATAATATAGAATTAAAACAATAATGATGATAAAAATTATTTAAATAAAATAAAATCCTTATATTAAATAGTTTAAATGAATAATGAGTTATATTATTGTAACAACTATTCCAAAGGGACCACCCAACTTTCTTTCATACCCAGAAGAAGAGTGATGAAGGCGCAAACTTTCCCCTAGCCTTCAAAGAACTTGCGGGGACAATCAATTTGGATGGATATCGACAGACCTGTAGGAGAGGCTCAATAGCCAGTAAAGTCAATCTAGAGCTTATAGTTTCAGGACTTCCGTTTGAAGCCATTCTACTTAATCTGGGAATATATTTAATTAGATTTCTTAGAAAACATTTTTATCATCTTTGAAATAAACAATTTTAAAGACAAAGAATATCTACAAATTATTTGTGGCATGGGGTCATGGGTTTTTGGTAATTATTTAGTTCTGAACAAATCGATTTTATGATGCTCTAATATCCGGAATAGCACGAAAAAACGATTTAATTAATGCTGTGATACCCGGATGCAACGCACTTTTTTTAACACCATTACTTTCTTTAAAATACAAGGAATAGAAAACAGTTTTGAGCAGCGTCATCATTCAAAAATCAAACTGTCTTTAGATAATCGAAATTTGTTTTCTTTGTTTTTTCAAGTATAATATTTTGTTATATCTACGTTTTCTGGATATGAGTCCAGTGTTCAGGTAAATAAATAAATAAATTTCATCAATGTTTCGATTTTTCATAGTTCTATGAAATGGTTAGTCAATAGTAATTACGATCACAATAACAGGTAACTTTTCTAAACAGCTAATTGTGTTTCTTTCACCTCGTTTATAACTCCTAAATCTTATAAATATGCATAATACGGCAGCCATATTGTGAGATATTCCCTTTTGGTACTGTGATAGGCATGGTTTTAATCCCTTTTGCAACAGTACGTGATTTTTATTGTAAATTTGAACAACTTTTCCTTCGTTTTTAAACCTAAAACCTAGTCAGCCTTCTGCGTGGCAAGGAGCTGGATCGAACGGTATATAAAACTCAATTTCGATTTTCGGTGGATTTGCTACGTTTTGCAATTAGGCGCCTCAATTAATATGAAGCATAATTACTGACATTAAAATTATATATGTTGTAACACCTTTTTTTCAAAATAAAATCAAATAACTTTACTTCTTCTTTCAGCCGAGTCATAGCAGGCAGAGCGAAGGAGAGAGGATGAAAGAAAAACTGAAGGAAAATGAAACATACATCCACAGAGTAAGGCCTATTATGTAATCAATTTATGTATGTATTTTTATATATACCAAAAATATAATATATATCATATATATATATATATATATATATATATATATATATATATTTATATATATATATATAAATGCGGTGTGTTTTTTTTTTTTTTTTCCAAAATTCTACTTTCTGGAACTTTCGAAAATATTTGCACAACTCCCTTATACAGGGTGTCCCGAATTTAAATGGCAAAACTTCAAGAACTTATAGGGGACTGAAAAACTAAGACAAAAAGTCCTTTAGAAATTTCCTCGTTTTTGCTTAGTTTTAGAGAAAATCGCAAAAAAAAAGAAACAAAACAAAAATGTTACAGGTAGCGATTATCACCTTTCAAAGTTCGTCAGGCTAGGCAGTGAGATATGTAAACACTTAATGTTATCCTTTACATTCTTTTATTTGTTTACATTTTGGCTTCCTTCTAGGATTATAATTCCTAAATCAGTCTTCAGGCAGTTACTCAGATATTTTTGTGTGAATAGCATCAGCCACAATGACGCAAACATATTCTAATGTTGAATCCGCTGATATGATTTTTATGTATGGTTTCTGTAACGGTAATGCTTTAGAAGCGGTGCGGGAGTATGCGATCCGATTTTCAAATAGAAGAGTACCTAATCGACGAGTCTTTTCGTTAACTTTTAATAGACTACGAGAAACTGGGTCATTCTTAATACGTAATGAAGGCGACCAATTCCAGGCAGCAATAAGAGCAGATTATCGGAGAAGAAATAGTGTCCAACGCCACTTCGATAACAATCCTGAGACTACCATCTGCTGCATTAGCAATACCGCGGCAAGCAATATGGCGAACTTTTAAAGGTGGTAATCGCTACCCATACCATCTTCAAAAAGTTCAGAATTTATTACCTCAAGATTATGTCAAGAGATTGAATTTTAGTAACTGCTTTCTTGACAACATACGCGATGATAATTTATTTCCATTAAAAATTATATGGACCGATGAAGTTACCTTAGCAAGAGGAGGAATTGTTAATCAAAGAAATTATCATGTATGGGCTCTTGAAAATCCCAGAGCTATTAGAGAGAACAGGTTTCAGCATGAATTTGCTATTAACGTTTGGCTTGGAATTTGGAACGGATTACTAGTGGGACCATATTTTTTATCTGGAAGATTGGATGGTATCACATTTTTTGGAGAACGACTTTTCTATGATGGATTGGACCTTGGCCACCCAGATCACCTGATGTGACACCCATGGATTTCTTCGTAAGGGGAACCTTGAAGCAGAAAGTTTATTCGGTGTCAATCAACTCAAGAGAGCAATTAAGAGACCGAATCATAGATGCAGTGCACCAAATATCATCAGAACAATGTTTAGCTGCAATTCATCAAGTGAGTGCTAGATTTAATGCTTGCATTGGTGCAAGAGGACAACATTTTGAGCAATATTTACATTAAAAAGAACATAACATAAATATAAATGTAAGTAAATAAGTATAAAAATGAAAACTTGTTTTATTTCTTTTTTTGCGATTTTCTCTAAAACTAAGCAAAAACGAGCAAATCTCTAAAGGACTTTTTGTCTTAGTTTTTCGGTCCCCTATAAGTTCCTGAAGTTTTGCCATTTAAATTCGGGACACCCTGTATAAGTACACCGGATGAGTTAAATTCTTATTTCGTCTCTACCTCTACATCCATTCCTTCCCTATCCTCTCAGTTACCTTTTTTCCCACCTGCAATTAATGATAATTATTTTTATTTTCTTGCATCTCTCCCACTGACCTCATGCTCTCCATAATGAAATCCCACAAGAATACAACTGGATTAGATGGTATTCCTCTCAAATTGATATAATTATGCCTTCCAGAAAACCTACCGGTTCTCCTCTCCATATATAATTTTTCCCTCCAGAATGCTGTATTCACCACCTCCTGGAAAAAGGCCCTAATTCATTCTATAATCAAAATCCCCAAAAGATTACCGACCGATTTCCATATTTTTCAACCCCTAGAAAGATTAGTAAAATCCCAAGTCACCAATTACCTCGAAGATTCCAATTTACTTGACACGTCCCAATCTGATTTACGTCCCGGCTACTCCACTCAATTCGCTCCCACTAAGCTAATTACTGACATCCAGGCTGCAGCGGATAAAAATAATTAACCATCATGATACTCCTGGACTTTTTCAAAGCCTTCGATTCCTTATACCACACCATCCTCTTTTCCAAACTGAAATCTACAAACCATTCTAATAGTGCTCTCCTCTGGTTTCATTCATTCCTTTCCCACTGTTCTCAAATCAGTTACCATTCCCAACCAAGGTTCATCCTCTTTCCTTACTTTTCGATCAGGCGTAGCTCAGGGATCGAGCATTTCCCCTCACTTTTTTAATTCCTATATTAATAATCTTCCAAACTCCATTCACAATTGTTCCTACCACCTCACGCCAATGATTCAGAAATTTACTTTTCCTTTCCTCCATCCGAGTTATCAACCGCATTTTCCAAAATTCAGGAAGGCCTAGATGAAATCTGTGGGGGCAAGCCTGAATAAATTAACATTAAATGCAGCTAAAACTAAAGATATTGAAATAGGTTCCCATTTCCTCCTTCGATCGAATACCAACTTCCCTACTTTTTCCTAAATGGTCACCCTATAGCCTTCCACTCCTCTGTTAAAAAGTTAGGTTTAACCATTGAGCAAATCGTTTCCTGGAAATCCCATACAGCCCAAATCCCCCGATGATCAATTGGCATCCTAAAAAAATTTTACCGTTCCCGACATCTACATCTCCTATCCACATGTAAACTCCTAATATCCTCCCTCCTCTTCCCAATTAGATTATGGATGGGTGATTTATGGTGGGCTCACGATGAATCTTGAAGATAAATAAAAGCGGATCATGAATTGCTTTATTTCCATAAGGATGGTACTTTGCCATATTTTATGAGCTTTTCTTTTGGCTGATCCCTGATATGCTGTGGATAGTTGGCAGGTTATTAGTTGTTTTAATTACGCATAGACACCGATGATGACCAGGTTGCGTTTTGGACACTCTAAATTTTATGATTTAAAAAAATTATCACCCAAACTTTCTAACAAGATGCAAGTTGGAAGGGAGTGATATGGAGTGACACACTAATCACTGACACATCACACAACCCTGGGCATACCGAGATTGTATACTCCTACTCCTCACTTTTTATTCAACAAAATAAAAAACAAAAAGAAAAAAATTATCCACGATGTAAAACAATTTTGATAATTAGGAAATGTTTTTTGATATGGGCCATATTCTTGATATTTCCATTGCAGCTAAATACTTAATACTTCAATTTGTTAGTCCAATTTATAACTTTTTCAGGCAGGAGTTAATGCAAGAATGAATTTAGTACTATTAGTCAGTTATATAAGCTAATATAATTACCTATACCCTCTACTAAGTACAGAATATAACAAAGTTATAATTTTCAAACTTCTTCTCCAGGCATTCATATTTGGACTGTACTTATTCCTCTAAGGAGTACTCAATATTTTTCTATCTTGTTTTTGCCCAATCATTCACACAAATTCTTCAGAGACCCTGAAGGGATAATCCAGAACAATAAAAACTAAAACATATTAACAGTTCCTTTTCCATTAAATTTAACTAATCACAAACCTCTTAGATTTTACTTATTTAAATAATTAACAGCTTAATACGTGGGTGAAACAAGAAGTTATTAGACGTGATGGTTGACTAAGAAAATTTTAATTCTTGGTAATACTTATTTTAATTTAACAATATTGTTCATTACATTTTTACACCTCAATAAATTCGTTCAAAATATGACCTCGATAAACAGGAGAAACAATGTCTACAGAAGTTTAAAAGAAGCTGGATAAGTCTCATAAATATTAATTTTTTGAACAGATATCTGTTTCATTCTTTACCATATTCTTGATATATTAAATATTGAAGATATGTATTCCATTCATTTATACAGGGATTGGGAACATTCATATGATACTCTTTGCAATTAGTTAACACAGCAGGGTCAGCAAACAGGACCAACTCACATTTCTCACATTTGGCTGAACTATTAAATTTAAAATGAGATTCATTTTTATTAAAGTGACCACTCCACTCTCATACTGAATAACAAGTCACATAGCATATATAACAAAAATATTCCAATTTCTTTATTTGCATGAGTTTCTTTATCAAGCTTAAGTAAAAACAGAACTAATTATCTTTATGTCTATATCTAAATCTACAGAATTAAGAACAAGAAAAAGATGTAAAATGAACTTTATTCTGGGACAACTTGTCCCTTAAGAATAACAATTGAGTACAATACATAAAACAATTGTCTGGCTATGATAATTAATTATAATAAATAGTAATAAAAATTTGGAATTAATTGGTCGGTTTTTGAGGTAAAGCAGTGGATAGTAGGGAAGGGTTTTTAGTTGCCTTTGTTTTCTCTGGATTCAGACTCAACCTATTCTCTACTGCCCATAGGTTAATGCTATCGATATCTTTCTGAAGCTTATGAGTCACCTCTAGCATGTTTGAAGGATGAAAGGATAAATAGATCTGCAAGTCGTCAGCATAAAGATGACATTGGGAGTAGTGGATGCAATTCGGTAAGTCATTAATATAAATGGAAAATGGGGTAGGTGAAAGAGAAGATCCCTGGGGGTACTCCTCATGAGAGTGGCAGTGAAGATGAATGAGTTTTTCTGGGTATAATCACTGTTTGGGAACGGTGGGATAAATAGGAAAGAAGCCAGCTTAATGCACTATTAGATATTGAGAGGTTATGGAGTTTGGAAAGGAGAATAGTATGGTCAACAGAATCAAAAGCTTTCGAAAAATCAAACAGAATCAGAATCGTAATACTCTGTTGGTCTAAGGAGGTTAGGTAATTTTTACTAAAGCAGATTGTGTGGAATATCCGGAACGGAAGCCTGACTGGAAAGGATTAAGGAGGGCTTTATATTTTAATGGTTTAGATAAATTTGATAGGATTGAAATAGGCCTGAAGAGGGAGAAGGTACTTTATTCAATGGACAGACAAGGACTTTTTTCCAAGCTGTAGGGAAACTGGAGCTTTGTAAGGAGAAGTTATATATGTGGAGAAGGGCAGGTAAGATAACTGGAAGGCAGTTTTATTATTCTTACAGGTATTTGATCCAAGTCATAGTCGTTTGGTATGGGATTTAAAGACTGAATCAGTTAGGTCATTCAGTGAAATATTAAGAAAATAAAAGTTATTAGAATTTAAAGGGGTTTGAGGAATAGGATAAGGTGTTTACAGGGAGTTCATTAGGCTAAGGGTCTGCAAAATAAGAATTAAGTTCATCTGGAGTAACTGGATAATTGTTATCAGATGTGGAACTGGATACTGGAAATTTTTCATTTAGATTTAGGATCAAGAGCTTGGGATAGGATACTACGAAAATACTGTGCTTTAGCACGGTGTAAAGAGGACTGGGTTGAGGTTTCGAAGAAGATTAAAGGATGAATAATCTTCTGAATGTCTAGTACGGCTGAAACGTCTCCTGGCAGCATCTCTTCACTTCATCAGATTCCTAATGTCGGGGTTAATCCATGGAGCTGGTGGTCGTCGGATTATTGAGGTTTTGAGAGGAGCAAGATGCTTGAGGACAGTATAAAGGTTCGATGTGAGGCATTTCACCATTTCATCAATTGAGGAGAGGGAATAGATGGGTTCAATGGAATGGGATAGGGAGTCAAGTAGAGGTTCTATTCTATCTGGGGTTATGAGTTCAAGATTTCGCCAAGATATTTTCTTGGGAATAAGAGTAGGAACAGATATGTCATAAGAGATTTGGATTAGATCGTGGCATGAAAGGAAAGGTACTGGATTTTGAGAGAAGGATAATAGGTTTTTAGGATAGTCAACAATCATATGGTCAGTTAATGTATCTGTGAACTGGGTATGATGAGTGGGTTAGAAAGGTACTGTAAAAAGATGAAGGGAATACACACCAAGTCCATTAGATAAATCTAATTGGGCGAATCTGAGAGAAGATTAGTGTTGACGTCACCAGCTACGATGACATTATTATACAAAGGAACATAAGTGAAAAGGGAAGATTCGAATGAAGGGTCGAATTTGACCTGAGGAGGGCGGTAAAAACTGTGGCGCTATCTGTGCGAGCCGCTCTGACGTCCGATACTTGAGACTACACATATTTCATACAACTTGCAATCTAGTAGTTGAGGCATACCACAAGAGTTGAGAGAATCCCCGCGTAAGTTTCTCTGTTTCCCAGGAATCGCTTTTGCTTTTTTTCACAGAAATGTCTATTACTCTTGCTCCCGCAGATCCTACTGATGATCTCATAGGTATGAAGTTCACTGCGTGTGCTTTTCACTTTACACATTGGTGGTTCCAGCTGAAATCATTGTAAAGGGGTAATCCTAAAATAAGAATGTACTAGTTGTTTTCCTTTAACACGTACTAACTCCAATTTTGGCGGTAGTGTTGCCCAGGCCTACATCACTTAAGCTTTTTCTTAAGCCCCTCGTCGTGATTTTGTTGGAAACACGCAAGACTTCGTAATAGATATGTATTCATTCATTAGTCTGTAAGGTCAAAGGAGAAATGGCGGTCCACTACAAATACACCCTCCTGTACTATTCATGAAGGCTTTCTCTACTGCGACACACCTAACCAACTGTTGCTTAGGAGGATCGATGTCTTCTGACAGCAGGGAGAATCTTTACAACCTCATCAGCTGCAACTGAGACGAATGCGTAACAACCTGTTGCTCCTCGAAGCAATGAGAAATACGACTGGACTATATCGGAGATACATGCAACAAAATACATGTATGCTTAGACAACCCCCTTTTTCCCCGTGGACACCAGACCAACACAGAGAGGTTGAATATCTTCCCGAAGAGTCATTTCCATCTGTGTCACGCAATTTGAGTTGAGGGTTGTCGGCCGCAACAAAGGCCCTCAAAACCCCCACTGGGCACCCCCACACGGCACAAAGGGCCGATCGGGCACCACCAAACTAGTTAGTATTTTCAATTATTCTCACCCACAAGATTTTACCACCCGTTCCCAGGATACACAGAGCCTCTCTCACCAGAGAAGACTGGTGGTTAAATGGAATCGGAAGACGTTTAATTAAAACTTCCAATGTATTCGCCGGCGTATAGGTATCTTTCCCTTCTCTTCTAAACGGTGGATTCCATATAGTGACGAAGGGTGGCAGCTATGGTACGAGCGCAACCTGCCCCTCCCGTCGCTTCTCAAGCCCAGCCCTGTTCCTCTGGTATGCGGCACTCAAACATCGGAATCCGCTCCATTTCATCAAAACTCCACTCCGTCGCAAATCAATGACTGAGTAATAATTTAGTCCAAAACTCTATAATCAAATAAGTAGAATACCACCAAAAAAAAAAAAGAGAAAAACAAAACAAAAACCATCTGTAATATATCCTGTCTCCCCTTCCTATCCCCTTTTTTCTGGAATGATAAAGTCGTAATGTAGATTTTACGGGACCAACACTGAAAAAGTCTAGTTGTTTCTACTTCTTACGATAACTGCGTATTGAACAAACGCATGTAAAATGTAGTGGTGCCCCTGCAGGTGTAAGTGCGGAGTCTTGTATCTAACGTAATCGCTACGGTTATGTACGTCCGGAAACACTGGAGCTTTGGTTATAATTTTTAAGAATAGACGTATGTACCAGCTATACATGTACACTCCTCTGATGCCAATGTCGGGTTGCCAGAACATCGTTGGGTTGCACGAAAGTGATTTATGTAAGTCCTTTGATACGCTGCTAGACCACTAAGTTTATAAATCATACGCAACACCTAAGAATCCAAATTCTGCTACATGTCTATTCATTGAAATACCCTTATTTGTATGGCATCGTTTAGGGAATTGACGGTAGTCCCCAACTGCTTACTATTTGCTTTTTATCTTGGTACTTCTTTGTATGGTGGTAATCGATAGTTCTGTTGTTTTTTTTCCTTTGGCACTTTCTGTAAGAATCTCTCTGTCTCTGATGTATTTCTCTTCACACACTGTTGTATTGAAAAAGTTTAGAGGTTAATGAAACTGTCCATCTTTTCCTTCTGACTGCTCTGTTTGAGGTTTCTCACCTGACTCTGACGCAAACCAATGGTTCGGGGGGGGGGGAAAATGCATCTCTTGCTACACCATATAGACCTTTTTTTCCACTCTATACACCAAACCAGCTAGAAGCAAATCCTTCATGTAAACCACTCAAAAACGTTTTTGAATATTTCCCTCGTTTATTAGGCCTTCATTTCTTCTTTTTTGTATATTTTATCCACTGGTTTAGTACACAACATGTGCTCTTGAATGTCCATAGTCTCACTTTCTGACTTCCCATGTTAACAACAGATTTCGTGCGTAAGGCCAATATGATGTAAAGGAGAGAAAATGATTCAGAGGATATTTCAGTAAACATGTATTCTAGGTGTGGAATTTCAGGAAAACTGGATTTTAGAAGAATTTTATCTATTTATCTATTTTAGCTCTCAGATTGTCTTGAACATATAAGCCATTACTTCCACCAGTTCGATCCATCCAATCATGGCGAATAAGGGTGAAATCAGGAATAGATACGGAAGAGGAGGGAATATATGGTTTAAGCCAGCATAAACAGCAATGATGTGGTAGGTGTTATGGAGAAAATAGTCATAGAATTCATCGAAATGTGCTGGGAGGGATTGGGAGTTAACGTGACATGTCAGTAGTATATTAGACATTGGGATAATCTTCTTTACGACAGAACAGCTGCCTCCCCCCCCCCCCCCAAACCATACATATGTTAATTTGCCTGCAGATCTCTTCTGATGGGCGAGCCAATACAGATGTCTATTGGTCGGGGTCATCTCGTCGCCTAGATATATCCGGTGGGAGTCATTCTCCTGCCAGCCGATATTCCGCGTAGAGAAGTCCCTCTTGACTTTACTACTCTGTATTAAATCATCCCTCAGGTATTGCTGACAAATCAAGCGATTATGGGCAGTGGTCGCCATGTCATTTTTCCTAGGCCCCCAGTGTTCCACTTGGTCAAAGTCTTCTATATTTAGTTTGAGAATTAGTACCAGTTTGAAACTCAGTACCCATAATATCCCTGGAGTTGTTGGCTTCTTCACCATTTTTAATATGCTGATTATAATAAAAAGATTCAAGTTTACCAGCAGTTACCTTTCTCATTTATTAAGATTCATTTGTACTATGATTGTGATCACTCATATTATACTTTTTATAACCAGCCAAAATATCAGGATAACAGTAAACAGGACCAATTCACATTTCTGACATTTATTAAATTCATACCCCTTATACTCAAAAGAGATTCATTTCTGCAAAATGAGATTCATTTCTGAGTAATCATTCCACTGTTGTCTTAAATAACAAGCTATGTTGCATATAAAACAAAAAAATCCACTTTGTTTATAGTTATTTATTTCTCTGATGATTTTGGTGTTTATGTCTAACTCACCAGAATTAATAACAGTCTGAAACTTATTACTCACAATATCCCTGGAGTTGTTGACTTCTTCACCATTTTTAATATGCTACTGAATACAAAAAGATTCAAGTCCTCCAGCAGTTGTTACCTTTCTCGTTTATTGATATTAATTTGTACTACTATTGTGACCATTCATATGATACTTAATATAACCAGCCAAAATATCAGGATCAGCAAACAGGACCAACTCACATTTCTCACATTTATTAAATTCATACCCCTTATACTCAAAATGAGATACATTTTCATTAAAGTGACCAATCCACTCTTGATTTGAATAACAAGCCATGTTGCATATACAACAAAAAAATCCACTTTGTTTATTTGTATGAATTTCTCTATC
The DNA here is from genome assembly GCA_003667255.2 of Euschistus heros. NCBI lineage: Eukaryota > Metazoa > Arthropoda > Insecta > Hemiptera > Pentatomidae > Euschistus > Euschistus heros. The sequence goes on from RCWM02000100.1 coordinate 782,032, forward strand.
AAGCTTAATGAACACAGAATTAATTATTTTGGTGTCTATATCTAACTCACCAGAATTAGTAACAGTCCTAAAATCAGTATTCACATCATCCCTGGAGTTGTTGGCTTCTTCACCATTTTTAATATGCATGTCATTACAAAAAGATTCAATTCCACTAGCAGTTGCCTTTCTTGTGTTTTGTTTTTCATTTGTATTATAATTGTGACCATTCATATGGTACTTTTTGTAACCAGCTAAAGTATCAGGATCAGCAAACAGGACCAACTCACATTTCTCACATTTATTAAATTCATACCCCTTATACTCAAAATGAGATTCATTTTCATTAAAGTGACCAATCCACTCTTGATTTGAATAACAAGCCATGTTGCATATACAACAAAAAAATCCACTTTGTTTATTTGTATGAATTTCTCTATCAAGCTTAACGAACACAGAATTAATTATTTTGGTGTCTATATCTAACTCACCAGAATTAGTAACAGTCCTAAAGTCAGTATTCACAATATCCCTGGAGTTGTTGGCTTCTTCACCATTTTTAATATGCATGTCATTACAAAAAGATTCAATTCCACTAGCAGTTGCCTTTCTTGTGTTTTGTTTTTCATTTGTATTATAATTGTGACCATTCATATGGTACTTTTTGTAACCAGCTAAAGTATCAGGATCAGCAAACAGGACCAACTCACATTTCTCACATTTATTAAATTCATACTGCTTATACTCAAAATGAGATACATTTTCATTAAAGTGACCAATCCACTCTTGATTTGAATAACAAGCCATGTTGCATATACAACAAAAAAATCCACTTTGTTTATTTGTATGCATTTCTTTATCAAGCTTAATGAACACAGAATTAATTATTTTGGTGTCTATATCTAACACATCAGAATTAGTAACAGTCTTAAAGTCAGTACTTACAATATCCCTGGAGTTGTTGGCTTCTTCACCATTTTTAATATGCTTGTCATTACTAACTGATTCAAGTCTACTTATATTTTTAGCACACTCTTGTTCATTGTCAGTAAGACAATGATTCTCCAAATGAAAAATATAGAGTTGATCTAAATCGGTATTGCTGCCAAAAATAACTAAATTACAATGAGTACAACTAGCCTCATTTACAGAATTATGTTCCACTGTATGCACTTCTGATAAATGTTTGTTCCACAACTCAGGAGTCAATACTAAATCACAAGGTCTACAGAAATTGCCAAACGTTTTACCTCCATGCATTCTATCATTTAGCTCAATAAAAGTTTTAGTAAGAACACGAGATTGTTCTGTTTCAACCAACATTATTACTATTACCTTAAAATTTGAATTAGCAAATACCTTGAATAAGATCGTGATTTATACACAGAACTTAAACATTTTTCAAGAAAGTGTGTTAAAAAAAAGAAAGAGAAGTGGCAAATCCTAATATCAATATTAGTAAAAATTCACTATCTTAATCCTTCCAATAAATTTACAATAACATATGTGGAGGAACACAAACTAAGATTTCTATTCACTAAGTAACCTGAGACAATAACCTCTCACATATTTAGGTATCACATATTAGCTGCCGATGCCCCCAACCCAAAATACCCGTCACCAAGCATCAAAATTCCCGTTTTTACCGAGAAATACCCGCCAATGCTTGAAGTAATACCCGTTTTAGGGGATTATCTTTATTAACCCAGCGAGGGGGGGGGGGGCATAAAATATTCACAAAGGGAGGGCAAATGGTCCGCAAAACAAAAAATTACTGGATAATTTTTATATTTATTATAATTGATTTCTGGAAAATATATTTTAAATTTAGTGCCACTGTAATATAATAAATGTTAATTTGTATTACTGTATTAACCTTCTCAATTTCTTAACCTTTTTTAATTAATCAACCTTTCAGTATTTACCTACATTATTATTTTCTTACTGACGTTTTACTGGGTGACTAAAAGAAAAGGAAAGTGGACAGGTAGAAAATATAATATTAGGAATTATTAATAAAACAATTAGTTGGTAGAAATTTTATATTTTAATTATATCTAATTTGTTTAATTCAGACTTTTATTTATGATTTATCACAAACTGGCTCACATAAATACTAATAAGAGGTAGACTAGTATATATATATATATATATATATATATATATATATATATATATATATATATATATATATATATATATATAAGTTAAGAATAACATGTACATATATATGAGTTAATCCTTAGAGTTAAGCTTGTAAATAATAGAAATGTATAAATAGAGTATTAGTAGGAAGAATAAATCAGTTGTTATCTAGACATTGTGAGTGCTTATTACGTCCCCTTTTCCTTTTTTTTTATCATTGTATTCTCGACGATCGTAAGTGGTGCCGAAACCCGGGATACTTCAGAAGAAGATTTTTGAGAAGACTTTGCTGTATTTTATTTTTATCTTCTTCAAGTTCAAGCAGGTTTGAAATTTATTTTTTATTTATCTATTTTCTCCCTTTCCGGTTTAAAAGGAAATTTTTTTAAAATCATGACGGACATAGCACCGATGCCATCTGAGACCCTTGCGGCTGCTCACGCAAACGCGTTAGAACTCCTGAAAATAAAAACAGTGACAGCTCAGGATTTAAGGAGAGCGGTTGCCGATCTTGAAGGTTATGATGGAGAAGTGGGAGAACTTAACCATTTTATCAAAGGAGGGGACCGGCTGATGACACGGATCGAAACGAAGGCGGCAGAAAATCTTTTGGATAGGGCGGATGCGGCCACTCTTAAATCCGCCTTGATATGTCGGGTGAAGAGGAGTGTGCTTAACCACATACAAGCGGACGAAGACACACCCTGGAATGTTATAAAGGAACGCTTGAAGAAAGCTTATGGCGGAGGGCGATGGACGCCTGAAGAAGATATTTTCCAGATGTTCCGGGAAACCAAACGGCCTCATCAGTCAAACGGCCGCTACGCGGGTACTCTCCTTATACATTACAATAAAATCACAGAGAAGATGAGGGAGACCGAGGATAGAGGACAGGTGGAGGCCAAGATGGCGTTTCTGTCGACTATCCTGAAAGTGCAATTGGCCCGGGAAATAGGGAAAAAGAGAAGGGTTACCCCGGGAAAAATCATTTTTGGAGTGTGCCCAGGAGATAGTGGATGCAGGCGCCCGAGACGAAGAGTTTCGGAGAGAAAGGAAGGAAGACAGCAGCTGGAACCGGGTGAGCTACAGAAGAAGGGAAGGGAGGAGGAGCGACCGGCGAGAGGAAAGGAGAGAAGTTGATTACGGAAGACGACAGTGGAAACCGGAAAGACGGAGAGAAACGGAAAGAAGAACCGGAAGAAGAGAGGAGAGAAGGTGTCATAGTTGTGGGAAGACGGGACACCTGGTAGCCCGATGCCCGCGAACAAAGTGCTTCGAGTGCGGCTCGGAAGGACATATAGCGAGGCAATGTCCCTATATGAGCAGGCGAAGGGACAGATTCCAAGGTGAACCCATGGAAGTTAATGCACAAAGGGTATGGAGGCAAAGGACGGACGAGAACCGGTGTGTTCAACGTGGTATGGCCGTTGGCAGAGGCAAAGGAGGACCCATACCGAGTCGTCGAGCGCAGCGGAAACATCCGAGACGGACGAAGAAGGGAGTGAACCAGGAGACACAGAGGAGAAAAGAGGAAGAGTGGCACAAAGGACCGTGGCGCAGAGGACCGGAGGCGAGGAACCGAGGGCAGCGAGGAGAGGGGCACAAGGAGAATGAGAGGAGTGTGCAGGGAGAAGCAACCAAATAGTAAGTAACAATATCAAGAGTGAGAGTGGTAGGTTGCCTATCATAAGAGTCGCGAAGGAAGTGAGGTGTTTGGTAGACACTGGGAGCTCAAACACCATCATGAGTCGTGCAGCTGCGGAAGCGTTCTGTAAAGGAGAGAGGAGACCCCAGACTCAGGTATGTGACTGCAGACTGATAACACTGAACGGACCTTGTAAGACAGAGGGGGAGATAGAATTGGGACTTGCGAAGTGGGGAGCGAGCAAGGGGAGATTAAAGGTTCACATAGTGGAAAAGATGCCGCGTGAATACGGGGCGATTATCGGCTGCGACCTCCTGGGGAGATTAGGGGCGCGGGCAAGGGCGAAAAATGGGAGGTGGACCGTTTGGATAGGAGATAGGGAATACCACGGGAGAGGAGGGTCGACGGGCGGTGTGGTAGGGGTGGTTTTGAGGACGACGGACTGGAGACAGACGCTGACGAAGGAGTACAGTGACATATTTTTCAAGGAGGGAGACATTCTCAGCGCTACGGGGGAGACAGTCCACGAGATACCGCTGAAACATGACAGAACAACTTACGTCAAGGAACGGAGATACTTGCAGGCTTTAAGAGAGCACATTAGGGAAGAACTGACGAACTTACATAAACAGGGGATTATAGTCTACAGTACGTCACCCTTCAATAGCCCGTTATGGGTAGTGAAGAAGAAAAGCGAGACGGGACAGGAAAGGTACAGGGTGGTAGTCGACTACAGGAAACTAAACAAAAATACAGTGGACGAGAAGTACCCGATACCGAGACTGGATGACATACTTGACAGACTGGGACGGGCGACCATGTTCTCGACACTGGACCTCAAAGCGGGATACCATCAGATCAAGCTAGACCCCAAGGACAGGCACAAGACGGCATTTACATTCGAAAGGGGGCACTTCGAATTCACTAGAATGCCTTTCGGGTTAAAGAATGCACCTATGACGTTTCAGAGACTGATGGACGAATTTCTTAGAGGACTGGACGAGACAGCGTGTCAAGTATATATGGACGACCTTTTAGTGTTTAGCAAGGACGAGAGACGGCATATAGAAGACTTACGGACGGTGTTTGACAGACTACGGGAATTCGGCCTGAAATTGTCACGGGAAAAAAAGCGATTCTAGGGCAGGGAACAGATTACTTTCCTAGGACACAAGATATCGAGAGAGGGTGTGCAACCGGACAAGGCCAAAGTAGAGGCGATACAGCGAATGGCAATTCCCACAGACGTAAAGGGTGTCCGGAGACTGATGGGCACGCTGAACTACTACCGGCGATTTATTCCGGAGATGGCCGAACATCTGGTTCCGCTAAATAACTTGCTGACAAAGGGGCGGAAGATTTGTATCACGCCGGAAATCGAGAATAATATCCGGAAATGTAGGGAGCAGCTCCAAACGGAACCTGTCTTAGCCTTCCCCGAGTTTGAGAAACCGTTTGTGATAACGACCGATGCAAGCGAGTACGCGTTGGGAGCCGTTTTATCGCAAGAAGGAGAGAAAGGTGAACGTCCAGTGGCTTACGCGAGTAGACGCCTCACAGAAGCGGAAGCGCGGTATAGTGCGGTGGAACGCGAGTTGCTGGGTGTGGTATGGGCGATAGAACACTTCCGGCCGTACGTGTTTGGGCGGAAGTTTACGGTACAAACGGACCACCGACCTCTACTCTGGGTGGGGAAAATTAAGGAAACCTCGGCGCGCGTAACTCGGTGGAAAGAATACCTGCGACAGTACAACATGGAGGTGAGGTATAAACCCGGAAAAGAAAATGTTGTCGCAGATTGGTTGTCGCGAGCGGTGCAGGTAAATGCAATTGAGAGGGAGGAAGGAGAATACTCAGGGGGGCTTCGGGAATTCATTAGGGAATGGACACCGGAGGGAGAAGACCAACGGACGGGGGCCGCGAGACAGGACGACGAGGAGACGAGTGCGTCGGAAGACAGACCAACGGACATGGAAGAGGACGACACGATCATTAACGACAAACGAAGACAGATAATCTGGAAGACGAGGACTAGGGGTTTGTTAAAAATTGAGTACACGTCGTATGCGGGCTGTTCCATTACAACCATTTGGTCTCAACCGGGGGTTCGAGAGGAACAAATCACGAAGGCGCTAAACGATTCCTCAAAACCAGGGAAATCTTATCATTTGTATGTAGGGAACAACACGGTGTGGGATAAAATCCGGCGGATGTGGCGAGAGGAGAAAATTGGGGTGGATAGGTCCTTTATCAGGTGCACCAGAATTGGGGAAACGATCACGGAGGTAGAGAGGCAAAGGGAGGTCACGCTGGCATATCACCAGGGTAAGACTAATCATAGGGGCATCAACGAAACACTGCAGGCACTCCGACGGAAGTACTACTGGAAACAGATGAAGAAGACAATAGAGGCTGTAGTAGCCGGGTGCGACGTATCTTTGTCCACAAAATACGACAGACATCCCCCTACGGGATTGCGTGAAGAGACCAGGACGCCATTGGGACCACTGAGTGAACTGCAAATGGATACGTTCACCTGGAAAGGAGCGAAATGGGTGACAATGATTGATATTTTCAGTAAGCTGGCAATGGCGTACTGGATCCAGGAACGGTCGGCGGAAGCAATCGTGGAGGCAGCGCGCACATGGTTTTTATTCTACGGGGTACCCGACAGAATCTCTTCAGACGGAGGGCGAGAGTTTGATAATGAGAGTCTGCGGGAGGAACTAAAGCGGATGGACATAGAATGGCATAAAAATACGCCGGGACACCCTAAAAGCCGAGGAGACGTGGAGAGGCTTCACAGCACGCTCAGTGATCATCTGCGGATTTTCCATCTAGAAAAGGGGCTGGAACCCAATGATGCAATGCCGAGAGCTATAGTGGCCTACAACCATTCGGTGCACGCAGCGACGGGGTTCACCCCGTTCGAGATATAATTATCATATTATCTAATATAGTTCTTAAAATAACGTCTTAATCGTTTAATTCAGACTTAATTGCCATTTATCACAAACTGTCACAATGTTATAAATTATTATCTTATTGTGTAATATAACTCTTAAAATAACGCGCCTTAATCGTTTAATTCAGACTTAATTCATTTATCACAAACTCTCACAATGTTATAAATTATTATCTTAATAACTCTTAAAATAACGCCTTAATCGTTTAATTCAGACTTAATTGCCATTTATCACAAACTGTCACAATGTTATAAATTATTATCTTATTTTTTGTGTAATATAACTCTTAAAATAACGTCTTAAATTGTTAATTCAGACTTAATTGCCATTTATCACAAACTGTCACAATGTTATAAATTATTATCTTATTGTGTAATATAACTCTTAAAATAACGCCTTAATCGTTTAATTCAGACTTAATTGCCATTTATCACAAACTCTCACAATGTTATAAATTATTATCTTATTGTGTAATATAACTCTTAAAATAACGTCTTAATCGTTTAATTCAGACTTAATTGCCATTTATCACAAACTGTCACAATGTTATAAATTATTATCTTATTGTGTAATATAACTCTTAAAATAACGCCTTAATCGTTTAATTCAGACTTAATTGCCATTTATCACAAACTGTCAGAATATCATAAACTTAAAATATGATAATTTAATAATCTCAAAACGTAGAAACAAAAAGACTAGTAGGTACAACTTTGTACATAACTTTTTAAAAAAGAAATAATGATGACTATTCAAAACATAAAACGATTATCATAATAGTATACAGGGTGAGTATCTCTTAGTGTAAAAAAAAAAATTGGGTGAAACTACATCAAACATGTAGCAAAAGATCTCTCCTTATATATTCCAATCCGTTGCAGATGTATGATAAAACAAAGACTTTTTTAAGGAAACCACGTTTGTCTCTATAAAAGCTGTAATATCTCCATTATGCTTAAATATTTTTTAAATTTTGACCACATTTTCGGATTTAGCATTACATTTTCTATAGTAGCTGGAGTACCTGTAACCTTGAATTTTACAAACTTGGTATCTAAAGAACAGCTTGATTTTCACCTTATTTGGGGAAGTCACAATGTCTTATATTACTTCAACGCTCACCATTTTTCGAAACACCTATCCACAAAACGTCAAATCTCACAAAAACTTGCAAATTTAATAAGCTTTCGAATGATATGTTAAACGTAAGGATTTTGTTTCGATTTCATGGAGAAATTTACTTTTGAAACCGAAAAAACATGGTGTTCTCATTTGGCATACAAATCAGTTACTTGTGTAAATGAAACATTATGACTAATAATTAATGAAAATATGAATTTCAAACATAATAAACTCTTCATTTGATTAAAAAGCAAAGAAAAAAATTATTTTTTAATAGAAAATAAAGGAAAACTGTCAATAAAGCAACACCAGATCAGAGGATCTTATGTTATTACATTTATTTATTTATTACTATAATTAAGGATTTTATTTTATTAAATTTTCAATGTAAGGTTTAAAACTCAATGATAATGAACATAGACCTTATAAATAAATGGACCTTATAAAGAATGGAACCAAGCAGCTGGGAAGAAGTGACGAGTTTTCTGACGGAGGCCGCATTGGAAATTGCTCCTGGGAAAATCCACAAGAAACATCTTTGGTGGAACTTAGAGTGCGAAGATGCTATTAAAAAGCGTCTGGAAAAATGGAAACTACGGAAAACAAAAAAAACCCTGGAGAAAAGAGAGGAATACATATTGCAGAGAAAAACAACACAATAAATAATAAGGGAAACAAAGAGAAACTTCCTCAGTCAGCAACTGGTGGAGATGGAGGACAACTTCAGGAAGAACAACACCAGATTTTTCCAAAAAGCCTTTGAAGAAAGTATGAGAGGATTCTGCCCCAGAGGACTAGCACTGAAGAAAAAAGACGGTACCCTGGCACTAACAGACGAAGAAAACTGCGTAATTCTGGCACATTTTAAATTGTGAGGAACCTAGTGAAAAACTGGAAATTATAGAAAACACTCCGCAAAATATTGACTCGGATCCGCCTGACGAAGAAGAAATAGAGGAAATTATCGCGGGACTAAAAAACAACAAGGCTTCTGGTGAAGACGGTATCCTGGCCGTCTAGTATGGAATTCAAGAGAAAATACCAAAAGAATGGAAAACCGCTCCGATCCATCCTCTTCACAAAAAAGGCACGAAAACAGATGTAAACAACTACAGAGGAATTTCTCTCTTGCCGGTCACCTATAAAATTTTCTCTAAAGCCCTATTGAACAGGATAGAACCACAAATAGACCACAAAATAGGAGAATACCAAGGAGGGTTCAGAAAAAATAGATCCTGCCAAGAACAGAAACTAAGCCTAAAACTTCTTATAAAATATTATCTTCATAGACCGCAAAAAAATTTATATATCTCTTTCGTCGATTTTGAAAAAGCATATGACTCCTTAGACAGAGATACTATACTGAGGGCGCTGAGGGAATACGTAGTCGACCATAAGACCATAAACCTAGTAAGGGAAACTTTAACAGAAACCAATTCTAAAATAAAACTAAGAGGAAATGTCAGCAAACCATTCCCGATAAAAACCGGTGTAAGACAAGGGGATGGACTTTCACCTGTTCTTTTCAATGTTGTTCTCGACAAAATTATGAGGACTTTATGCTAAAAGGAAACATCAGGAGCTAAAGTAGGAAATCAAAGGAGTAATATCCTAGTAAAATGTCTAGCCTTCGCAGATGACTTGGCTATACTTGCTGAGTCAGAAGAAGATGTGGTTAGGCAGGTAAATTCCCTTAAGAAAGTTGCTGAAAAAACCGGACTTAAAATCTGGAACATTAATTATTTTTGTAGTGTTTGATAGGCTATTGTATTCATTATTATTTAGTACAGACATTTCCAGTTTTTTTTTTGTTTTTTTCAATTTCATTTTAATTTGTGACTGAGGCCTTCCAAAGTTGGACAATATTACTCCACCCCAAAGTGGCCTATTTCTATTGAGCTACATTTTGGGTCACTGTGGATTTGTTTTTGTTAGTTTGTTTATTTCGTTTAACGTCACTTTATGCTGCTATGGCTAATCGGACGATGCTACGGTGGGAGTCCTAAATTTTGCCTATCCAGGTATAATTAGGATAGGGATCTTTAACGAATACCTGACATCGCACAGGCTCGGGACTCCGCTGAGCTCCGGTGAAAAATTACTTTTTTTATAAAGCTTATACTACTCTTAATATCCCTATAAATTTCATTGACAACTGTACTTAAAAACAAGGATTGTTTAAAAAGTTATGATCAGTACGTTCGTGGTATCTATGTTTATACTTATATACTAATAAACTTACATTGTAACTTCCCTAAATAAGGTGAAGATCACGCTCTTCTTTAGATCCCTAGTTTGTAAAATTCAAGGTTACATGTACTTTGCTCATATAGGAAATTTAATGATAAATCCGAAAATGTGGTAAAAATTTGAAAAATATTTTTCAAAAATGCTGATATTACAGCTTTTATTGAAAAAATGCGGTTTCCTCAAAAGACTCTTTGATTTATCGTATAGATCAATAGAAAGGTGAGGTCTACGGCATTTTTTACATTTTTTATCTAGTTTCACCTATTATTTTACACTAAGATGTACTCACCCTGTGTGTGTGTGTGTGTGTGTGTGTGTGTGTGTGTGTGTGTGTGTGTGTGTGTGTGTGTGTGTGTGTGTGTGTGTGTGTGTGTGTGTGTGTGTGTGTGTGCGTGTGTTTGTATGTTTGTGTGTGTTTGTGTGTGTATACAAGTTAAGGATAAGGATAGAAGAAATCAATATACAACCTAATCCTTAACACTAATACTGTAAACAATAGAAATGTATAAATAGAGAACTTAAATGAGGAATAAATCAGTTGTTATCCAGTTGCTGTGCGTGTATTATTTCATTCATTTTTATTTTTATTCACGTACAACATGAGTGGGCCGAAACCCGGGAACACGTAAGAGGAAATTCTTTATTACTTTTTTTTTTTCTCTCATTTCCGTTTGCTTTGGAGATTAATTCTCTTTTGAGAACTTAATATTTCATCGATTATTTTAATAATTTAACAGAAATGAATGACATACCACCTATCCAACGGAACCACTGGCAGCCGCACAGGCTAGTGTTCTGGAGTTATTGAAAATAAAACAGCCACGGTACAAGATTTAAGGAGGGCGATTTCAGACCTTGAAGGATATGATGGGGAAATCGGAGCACTGAACCACTTCATTATAGTTGGGGACCGGTTATTGGCCAGAATAGAAGCAAAGGCTGCCGATAACTTGCTGGATCAGGGTGATGCTTACACCCTCAGGGCTGCTTTAGTATGCAGAGTGAAAAGGAGCGTCCTGAACCATATCCAGGCAGACGAGGGCACGCCTTGGGTAGTGGTCAAAGAAAGGATGAAATAAACTTATGGAGGGGGTCGGTGGACTTCAGAAGAAAATATTCCAGATGTTTCGTGAACCAAAGCAGTACTACCAGTCAAACGGGCGCAATGCTTGTACTCTCATTATCCACTACAACAGAATAACAGAGAAGATAAGGGAAACAGAAGAGCGAGGGCAAGTGAAAGCAAATATGGCATTTTTGGCCACCATCCTCCAGGTACAGTTGGCCCGAGAAACGGGAAGGAAAGAGGTTATGCCCAGAGAGAAATCGTTTCTAGAGTGTGCTCAGGAGATGGTTGACGCTGGAAACAATAGACACGAAGAGTTCCGGAGGAATGACGAAGAGAAGAGCGGCCGGAACAGTGTGAGTAGCAGAAGAAGGAAAGGAAGAAGAAGCGATTGGAGAGGATATGCTACGGAAAGGAGCGAAAGGAGTTCCGAGAAAAGAGAAAGACCGTGGAGACAAGAGGGACGCCGGGAAGGGAGAAAAGGAGCGGAAGGAGAGAAGAGAGACGCTGCCATGGGTGTGGGAAGACCGGACATCTGGTAGCTCGCTGCCAGCGAACGAAAAGCTTCGAATGCGGCACTGAAGGTCATATCTCGAGACAATGTCCATACATGTGTAGGCGGAAAGAAAGAACTCGTGGAGAGCCCATGGACGTAAATGTGCAGAGAGTATGGTGACATCCCAGCGGAGTCGACAAGCTCTTCCATGAGTTGGAGGAACCAGGGGATATGGAAGAAGGAGGAAGGAAGGAGAAGCCGAGGCACACGGGTAGAGGTACGCGGGCGGAGAAAAGAGCGCTGCGGGAAGAATGAGGTGAGTGCGCTGGGAGGGGCAACCACGCAGTGTTAAATAACATAGAGGGAGCGAGTGGTAGGTTGCCTATCATTAGAGTCGCGGAGGGAGTGAAGTGCTTAGTGGATACTGGTAGCTCAAATATCATTATGAGCTGTAAGCGGTAGAAGCATTCTGTAAGGCAGAAAGGAGATCTAAGCAACCCTATTTATTTACTCCATCAATCTTGCTACCGCGCATTGGGACGAACGTAAAACCACGTCATTGGTAAAAATGTGAAGCATTCCCTGTGGCTTTGCAATGCATTTAACTTTGTTGGTGAAGACTATAGGAATAATGTTCAAGGGTCAAATACATAGTTCTTCCATTAGAAAAATCGGTAGCCAAAGCTATGTCAATATTGTCTGCTTTAATTATTATGTTAGTTCTAAATGTACAGTTTTTTGTGTGTGTGTGTGTGTGTGTGTGTGTGTGTGTGTGTGTGTGTGTGTATCATTTCTTTCATTTTTAAGGAGATTAATCTGCAGTTATGTACCTTAGTACATACTTAAAAACTGTACATTTAGAACTAACATAATAATTAAAGCAGACAATATTGACATAGCTTTGGCTACCGATTTTTCTAATGGAAGAACTATGTATTTGACCCTTGAACATTATTCCTATAGTCTTCACCAACAAAGTTAAATGCATTGCAAAGCCACAGGGAATGCTTCACATTTTTACCCATGACGTGGTTTTACGTTCGTCCCACTGCGCGGTAGCAAGATTGATGGAGTAAATAGGGTTGCTTAGATCAAATTATTCTGGCCATTTAGAATTGTTAGCCGATTAAAATCTATTTCCCTATCTCAGAAGCAGATCGTCCGTAAAACAAATTTTTGGATGATTAGTTTAACTTAATAATAAAAGTATAGTTGACTGGATGATGAATGGAGAAGAAGATTGTCAGGGATGCAGTCAAAGAAACACCACGTTAAATATTATTTTTTTTATTTATTTTTTTATATATATATATATATATATTATCTTTGCAATTCTATATTCCATTTGCAATTCTGTATCCATTTGTCATCTGTTTATCGGTCTGTTATTTTTTTTTTTTTTTTTTGTCACATCTGGTACTTTGTTCATTATAGCCCTGAAGAAGACCTGCAACGCAGGTCGAAACGTTGGCACGTATTAAAGAATTCCCTCTTTAACGTGGTGTTTCTTTGACTGCATCCCTGACAATCTTCTTCTCTAGTTTAACTTATAATGCCAAATTAAGATTCACGATGTAGAGTCTTGACTCCTTCACCGTTATTCACGCAGATATGTTTTATATTGTGCACCAACTAAAACTTTTTGATTAGAACATTATTAGAAAAATTATTATGTTCACCTGGTTTTGTTATAGATGGTAGCTCATGAGAGGCGTCTTAGTACTAACGCTTCCCGAACAATGGCAGCAATGTCACTAGGATTCATAGTAATGGTTACCCCTTGGACAATTCAAGAGGTTGTCGTGGCTTGTACTGGAACAAAGGTAATTTTTGCTATAAAATAAGATCTTTTATATTGCATTTCAATTAATTAAGCTCATGTAACCTACCAGGCAAGAATCAATATGTTCATTTATTCTCCATGATCTAGTAATGTTATTTTTTAAACATAAGGACTTCCTATTTTTATGTAATTTTTATTAGACATATGGTTAGAGATTAGACTTGGTGTTATATCTAATATAATGAATATATAATAAGATGATGTGATATCTATGAACAATCAGATATCTAATCAGATTTTACATTATTCACATTAGGTATTTCATTATTTATTTATTTATTTATTTTACATACATCTACCCAAAAGGGTCATTAGCATAAAATACATACGTATGCTTTTTACATTCAATTAGTTTTAACATAACATGGTATTAAATGGGTTTCCAATTTCTTCCAAGGTGATAAAGGTCTTCAACTAGACGCCATAATGCTCATTAATGCTGTTGCAATTATATTTCTAGCTGTCTGTGCTGTCGCCTGTATTTGAAGTATTTTCTATAGACTTTAGCAACTGTCTAATCTTTACTTTGAAACGTATGACAGATATATGTTTTTTTTTTTGTTTTTCTTCGTCTCTTTATTGTCAGTGAATTCGTCTACCAATTTACGTATGCTTCTTGTATGAGACGATATTTTAACCAATTTAACCATGTCATTAAAATAAATAGGGTATATCTAAAAATTGTCTTCAATTATCTGTCGAGCTCCTTTTAGATTGATTCCAGAGTTAATACTATCCTTTTTAATTTTTTTTTATTTGTTCAGAGCAGATTGAGATTCTGAGATTGGTGGGTATTAATGAAGGTGATAGATGTCTCCAAGGTCTTCAACTAGAAGTCATAATGTTCATAAATCCGCAGCCTCACACCACTTTTTCTATTCGTCACGGTCAACTACCAACTTTTTCATCTCTGCCATGCAATTTTCTCTGTGCCTTTCTATACATGTGATTTAAGGCCTGTCAACAGGTCGCGATCCGCGAGGACGAGCCTCCAGGACCCATTTTACTTTCCTATCGTCGCCCATCCTGCAGACATGCCCAAGCCACTAGACCTGTTGATAAATTTGTACATTAAGACATTTACAACAGGTCGTATGCCCAGGTTCTCTCTCCAGGTTTCATTCCGGACCCGGTTTAATCTTTTCTTTCCCCCAATCCTTCTCAGGAGCCTCATCTTAGCAGCTGTGATTTTTCTTATATCAAGGGCTTTCTGAATCATATAACAACACTAGAAGAAAAATTTATTTAAATAAGCTGAGTATATCATCTTCGCTAAGCTTTTGCTTGTCAACAAGGGTTGCAAATATTTGGTAGAATATAACATTGGCTTTCCTTGAACATGGTCTAGTACCTCCTGGTTGGTTTTCACAACTTTTGTTATTATAGAACCTAAATATTCGAAACTAAAAAATAGTTTACAGCCTCTAGAACCTGGTCATTGCAAGTAGTTTGAAACAGATGTTCATATCTGCCAACGTGTATGACCTTAAGCACTGAACCAGGTTACGTATCATGTTCTGCAACCCTACATCAGCTCCGGGTGTTCGGTAACAGACCTTCCAGATTACATCCATTATTTATCAAATAAGGGGAGGGGGATATGCTATCTCCGTATTTGACTCATCTGAAAATAAAATCTGAAAGGGAGAGGTGTCAATCTATTATGCCTAATGATTCCTATAGGTTGGATCCTGGCAAAATGATTTTGTGGCACTTTTGAGGTTGCCAAAGTTCCTTTCTGGGCAATGATTTAAATGCTACCTTTACCAAGAGCAATAAATACCGCAAACACAATTTCCATATTCAATCATCGTGTCATTTCTATGTTTATGTGGACTTGGCAAAAGAGTCTTTTCATGAAAAATCTTCAAGATAGATTTTTTTTATTACTCCGATACAAACGTTGAGGAACCTAGAAAGAGTAAATTAATAAAAAATATATTTATCAGATTCAACAACGAAATGGAAAAAAAATATGTACGTGACTAATACATGTGTTTCAGGATGTTACAGAGAAGTTTGATAGGTTCCGTCAGGGGCATCAGGAAATTCCCTTAAAACTTAAAACGATACTATCACCCACTTACCATTTTATTCTCCGATCGTTCCGTTCTCCTTTCGATAGGGTTTAGAAATCTCATCTGTTAGACAAATCAAACAGATTCTCTCAAGAATCGCCCTTTAGCCACCCACTCCGATTGGCGATCGAAATGGTAATCCAAGAAACTGCTGCTCTAAAATTTTCTATTGACAAGAGACTAAAGCTTCTTATATCTGTCTGCTATGAGTTTTGTCTTCTTTCAACCAATCTCCTTACCCGTAGTTTTCGTTCTGTGGTGATCCTAAGCAGCTTTTATCGCTCGCCTAGCATTATACGAGCTAAATATCGGGTTTTCGTCTTTTAACGTAATCATCAGTTCTTTGGTTTTCTGTATGCGTCTTGGTATTCGATATTACTTACTTTTCGTGTCAACGATATGCGAAGCATTCGTCAGTACAAATACATCTTCAAGGCATCTATTTTTCTTTCGGAGTTGGGGTATTGTTATGTATACATCTGTAAAATAAGATGTTATTTAGTTTAAAAGTGTGCTATAAACTGAATAAACATTTTGATAAAGGTTCCCATTTATTGTTGTTTCAGTCACACATTCAAATTCATAACATGTATAATATCTAACTCTCACATCCATAGAAAAGAATAGAAAATAAATAAAACCTTACAGTTATTGCATTATCTCCCTTTTGAGGTCTGATATTATAAATAACTGTTTCATGTTGGTAAATGCCCGTTTGATTGAGTTAATTTTCTTAATCATGCCAGAAAAAAAATAGCAACTCACATTCACATCGTGCTAATTACTCTATTAATTAAACACAATAATTAGGAGGCAATAAAAAAAAAAAAATGATGTTAGAACGAAGTTTGGAATGACTGTACCTGTATTATAGGGGTTTTATGTACTTACCTTAATACGTTGTTAAATTAAATAGAAGGCATGAATTAACAATAAATGCTGTTTATGCTTCAACACGTCTGGCTTAATCCAATTTATATTTTTAGATCGCTCTGTTCATTAATGATGATGTCTAAATAGTTTCCTAGATAGACTTATTCAGCGGTTTCTCCTTTAATTTTTAATTGAGCATTTAATCGTCTTTTTGAGAATTTTAGAAATATTCAGAGTCAGCCCATATTTTTTGATGTGTTTAAATTTCCTGTTGATCATTTACTGTAAATAGACTATTTCGTCTGTAAATACAACTGCATCTTCCGCATATCTGATATTTGTAATGGTGTCAATTATCTTAACTCCTCCTGTGATAGAATCCAGAGCCTCACATTGGTACTATTTCTCAGAATAAATGTTGAAAAGAAGCAGGGACAATATGCATCCTTGTCTAGCCACTTTCCTTATCAAAATAACTTCTGAGTTTACCTTTTCGCCCCCCCCCCTGCCCCTCCCTAGTTCCGAGCCTGGTCTTCAACATTAAGAGGGCCATCCTTTGGAATATATCAAGTAATAGTTTTGTTGATTTGAGAGGGTTTAATCAATGTTACAAATTAAAAAATAAATATACATAAAATAAAAAAAATACACCACTACTTTTTAAGGGTCTTGGGTTCAGTACTTGGTAAGGATATACTATTAATGGGCCAACGGTTGTGAAAGAAAGAGCTTTAGCAAGAATTCATGCTCCAACCACCGAGGTTTTGCCCTAATTAAGTGTACCCATTTTTATAGAGGCTGGGTGTGCCCCAACCTCAAATTCGAATCGGCCAAAATGACCAAATATAAATTTTCTGCCCTCAGTTGAACTCGAACTCGGACACCAGATCATGGTAGTCAAGCAACTTGCTCGTTGAGCTACTGTGCCTCCATTATAAATTAAGTTATATTTAATTAACATCTCTTTATGTTAACATATTTTTCGTAAAGAATTTTAGGTCTGAAAGTTTACTTTCCATTTCAATTATTCAAAATCAATAAAGTTACCTATGTGGGTATTCTTGTCTAAGCCTAAGGGATGTGAAGCTAGAAAATTAAAAAAAAAAAAGTAAGCTATACAAATGTTTTCTTCTGTATGACATAAAAATGAAATATAATCGAAGTTCGAATTTAAGATAATTTTAACTTGTACATTATTTATTATGAATCTTGAAAGAATGATGTATTGACCTCAATAACTTAAAATGTTCATTACATAATTTTGTTTTAAATTCCGTATGGAATTTAATTGTTGTAATGAATGTATTCACAATATTTTAACTTATCATCTATAATCCATATAGGAACCAGGATAGATTTTGATAGAAGTTGTATTTTTTTATTTTTTAGAGGCGATTAAAATAAAATTATTAAAGAAAATTTATAGAGAAATAGAATTACCTGTTGATAAATTAAATTTTCTATAAGCTGTCAGATATAAATATTTGTTACATTCAGATTAATAATTTCAGATGCCTGACTTTCTTGATTTCATTGTAACTTGGATGGCTCTTAGCAACAGCTTTTGGAATCCGTTTTTGTACTGGCTGCTTAATAACAATTTCAGAAGAATCAGCAAAGAGTTGTTCTTAACGAAGGTATTTTATATTTTATAATTTTTCATGGAAAATGAAAAATTTCTTTATCAATAAAATATTATTTTCTGCTATTTTAATTACATACAAATTATCTTGGAAAGGTGTTGTGTCGAGGAAAGAAAAGCCCAACGCAGTGCTGCACAGTTCCAACTCCTCTTAGCCGTGACTTGGAAGAGAAATACTGGGGAGAAATCTTAGAAAGAGCAGTTTCAACTTCAAGTCTTGGAAAATGCCCGCCTCCTCCACCTCCTCCACGAGCGAAATGAGCCAGGACCACCGTCGGGGTTCAGACCACGCTCTGATTTGGCCCTGGACGGTGTCATTCAAATTATATATAGTAAATACATGCTCTATAGATGAGCTCAACCATAAACATTTGTAGCTCATACAATTTGTTATCTGATCATAAACAATTCAAAAATATTATAAGAATTGAGATGTCAATCATATATAGTAATTATATCTCAGTTTTCTGTAAAGATACATTTTGCAAAAGATTTTCGCATTAGCAGTTAGCAAATCAAGCTTAATTTCTGAAATTGTTACTAAAGATCCATAATATAGCATCCAAGTATCCGACTTTGCAAAGCTCAATGAATATGTTTATACATTTCTCTTTTTTATCCTAATGGAAATATTCTTTAACAAGTTATCTTCTTCAATGTAAATACCATTATTTAACCTAATCCTATATAACACAAAAAAAGTTATTTATTTTTTAAAATAGCAAGTTTAGTTTTTCAAAAAACATTTTTTTACAAGATGTTTACTTTTCAGTATTAACTGATAAGTAAACATGTTTCAGTTGCTGTTTAATATTTAGTACTAATAATAATGTGTATGAATAAAAAAACTATTTTTACACTTGACTCAAATATTCAATCAATGAAAGATAATTTTAAACATTTTCCTTGTTATATAGTTAATTATTAATGTTTTTCAAAAATAATATTGTATAATTTATACTACTAAAAACTGTTAAGTGTGTTTAAAATATTGCTACACAATGATGTTTATATCTGGTGTTATAAACTATATGTAAAAAAAAAAATAATAAAATCAAAATAAGGTATGTAATTGTCACACAAATCTGATAGAGGAGGTGTGATTGAACAAAACTTTAAGTTTGATTTATGAAAATCAGTTAAAAAATGAAAAATAGCACTAGATGCGCAGTAAAAATCTAAATGGTTTACTTAAAACTAAACGAAACAGGCAGAATTAATTACAGTAAACGAGCCTCTTCGGCATTTCTTATTCTCCCAATCTTGAAACGTGCTCTGTCCTCTTAACAATCGCACCGCGATCAGTAAAAAATGGACCTGGGCGACGGTAGGCGTTTTTTTAGACCCAATATTATTATTAGCTGAAAACCGGAACAAACTGTTTAATTTCTATTTTGTAACAATTATTGATATAGTACGTGAAGAAGTGAGGTTTAAAAAATTATATTTACATTTCAATGCTTAATTTTTTTTTTTATATTTATAAATTCACCATTTTACAAATGATCTAAAAATCGCATTTTCATTTTCTTACTTTACATTTTTATTAGTTATAAATCCCTTCCTTAACTTGCAAATGAATGTTTATTACACACGAATTGTTTGCATATGTCATTGTCATACTTGGTAAAATATTTATTGTCATTGCCGGGGAAAAAAAACAAACACCGTTTTGTTGACATCAGGAGAGAAGAAAAATCATCCTTTGGGTCTTATAAGACCCAGGATAGTTATGGAGATATGTACTACCAGTACATATCTACTGGTTAATGAAATAGACACCTGTCAGCGGTCGGTGTGTCTTAATAGACACAACCGTGTTTTTGTCTATAAATTGCATAATTACAAGTAAGCATTCGTTTAAAGTTTTAGAAGAAAATTATTTTACTTTAAGGAAATACCTAATTGAGGAATACTTTGAAGGATACGCCTCAAAATAAATTTCCATGAGAATCAAAAGCCATTCATTGGATCTAAAAAGAACCCCGACCGCCGCGTGAGTGTTAATCTGCTTATATCATGATATGAATAGCATTAGGTTTGGGGAATATGGCTAATGATTTCTGGTGGTAGTGTCTCCTCCATTTCCCAACAGCCTGGACTCCATATATCAGAGAACCTCCCTTCCAAAAGCCGAAGCCTACATTCCTCATTTTATTATTCCCATTTCTTAGAGCTGGATTATGATTTGTCTATATAAGAGGGAATTGTAAAACTTTTTGTTAAGCTGAAATAGCATTGATTGGCAGTAAAATTCTCTTTTTGATTATAGCAGTTTTTCATCAAATTTTCACCTTCAAAAGAATGACACTTCATGAAAAATTCTCATTTTCCTATTTCAAAATATATATTACCAAAAGTTTCCAACCTATTTTCTTGATATGGTATTTTTCTTGGGGGAAAAAAAAATCGTTCAAATAAAAATTACAGAAATAAGTGATTCTATTAGGCAAAATAAAATTTATTTTCTGTTATTTCGGTTTTAGCTCGATTTCGAGGTCGGGAGACCTTCCTGGGGCAAACCCAGCCTCTATAAAGTGGGTACCCTTAAATGGGGAAAAACCTGGCGGTTGAGCGAGATTTAGGCCAAATCTCCTCCGTTCACAACCGTTGGCCTAGAAACAGTACACCCCTACCTAAGTACTGAGCCCAAGACCCTTCATGGGTTGCAGTGGTACAGGTATTATTATTTTTTTTTTTTTGTAATAGGCAAAAGAAACATATTTCATGTTTCTGTGATATGTATTTTTAAAAAATGCTAGAGTCCTAAACTATGAAAAAAATGAATGGAGACCACAATTTGAATTTTTTTTTTTGCCAACAATACTTTGTATTGGTTTATAATTTTGAATGCCTACTCATGTTTTTGAAGGACAGTCATATTGATAAGAATGAAACCATTTGTGTAAACTTTATAAGTTTATTGATCCCTGGTCAAAAGCATCAACCATAGTGAGGGACACTATTGAAAATAAGAGTACTGAAAGTAAAAAAACCTAACAGAATTTTCAGGGTAAACGTTTTTAAAAACAAACAACAAATTGAGTAAAAAAATATTGATTTCCTGAATAATATTGCCACCTTTTGTTAACAATTCAATGGCAGACAAATTAAAGGATGTATTACTGTCAAATAAGGCATCAACTAGTACTTCAGTAAATTATCAATGACAAACAACAGATTGATTTAAAATTTAACTTAAACTGTGAAAATAGATTTTTCTATACTAAGTACAATAAATTTTGTATAAATGTTTTGATAAAGTGAGGACATTTAACATTAACATTTAATTTGTTATAAAATTGTAGAACTACTTATGTATATTGTAAACATATTTTTCAAAAGAAACAGCGCTCATATTAGTTGATACTGTAAATAATGAATATATATAAATAAACACAATGTGTATGTATTGTATATTTGTTGGGTAGAACTTTCTCTGCAGAACCTTATCAAATTTGTAATGTATTAACTACTTAATAAACTGTGTAATTTACAGATGTACGTAATAATGCTTGTTTAACATTTTTTTAATTGTTTAACACAAGTTCTGTTTCTCAAAAGATAAACAAGCTGAAAATGTCCAAACAATCGGTCAAAAGTTGTATTAAATAATGACTTAATTTTAATAAATGTTAATAGACTATTTCAAACAATATTTCTGTTATTAAATATTATCCTAAAATATGATTCTAACAAACTGGTAGGTTAGAAGTTATAGCTCAGCACTGAATATTCAGAGAAAAAAAGAAATGACATCATGATCACACCACTTCAACAATATATTAGCTTGTGCACTATTATCTATGTCCCATGAGATTAACCCACATCAATACTATTATTAAATATTTATGATACAAACAAATATTTTGACTTTTCTTTTTTATCTGTTATAGTGTAAATCTGTTTTCATTTTGATTCACCTTGTTTTATTTTAAAAATCTAATAATCTGTAGGGGTCGGGGTAGCCGAGTAGACTGAGACATGTGCAGTAGATAATAAAAGTTAAGCACTGTCGAGCGTGGTCAGTACTTGGATGGGTGACCACCATCCAGATAAGACCAGATACTCAGGCTAATACGGCGTGGGTTCGATTCCCACCTGGGGGCAGTACACTGTCCTCACCCTGGAAGTAACAGGGAGGTGAGCGATCCCTGTGCCTGACATAACTCCTGGTCCTCCAGGTTGGGGGTTAGGCGTGGGGCTAATAACCCTATCCTGTAAAATCCTCACCATTAAGAAACCTTAATCAGCCACAGAAATCTGTGATAAAAACGGACCCCGGCTTTAAGATACCAGACGAACATGACACGAAGCGGAAGCAATGGCCCAAGATATGCAGAGGTTGAGCAGGCTGGTTGAGGAGGACAAGGTCTGTCGAGCCAATAGAAAAAAATAAAAATAAAATAATCTCTATTTTAATCATTCTACCTTCTGTTTTATAATGTAATTGTTAAGGAACATTGTCCCAAAATAAAGTTTTCTTTCTATTCTATACCTCATAAAAAACAGGAAGATGTCATTTTTATGAAGTCATGAGATTTGAAGTAGATTCCATCTTCCACCTTCGTGTAATTGTACATTATTTAGAAACAGAAAACTTCACCGATTTAATGAAAGAGATGAACTCTGTCAACTACTAGACATTTCTCATTTCTCACCTTCTTTATTGAATGTGCGTTCTCTGCAAAGGAAAAATCAGGGGTAGAGGACAGAACCAGATTTGGCTAATTTAGAGCTCAAAATTTAGTAGTTGACAGGGAGTGACTGTGTCAACTACTAATGCAGCATCTAACAACTACTAGCACAACACAGAATTAGGTCCCTCTTTTTCTTTTCTTTTTTTCCAGTTTTAAAATAGCACCAACAAAAAAAAAACAACTCAATTATGAGCCTCATTAAATGGAGAAGGCCCTTTATGACGTCAAAAGGGGAAAATCTGTTGCGTAGTGCCTCGAAAACTAGTACCCTGTCAACTACTAAAAATTGGCATGCAAGGCACGCTAACTACTCATGCAAAAAGGTGATTTGGAAAATTAACACTTTTTAAACTATTTCAAATTTAAAAAATTAGGATAATGGGCGGGAGAAGGGGAGAAAGTAATTTGTCACATGATCAACCGAGGAAATATTGCTAAAAACGTATATCTTCCTAAAAGTGTCAACTACTAGTGCACTTTCCCTAAACAAATTGTACTACCAAGTATTCTGAATAAAAGTCTTGATCTGTATAAAAACAATTAAATGCCAGGCTAAATTTCTGAATGAATGATAAATTAGAAATATGCAAAGTCACTTAAACTTTGTTGTTTCACTTTGAGGATCGAATTGACAAACTCCTTGTCCTCTACTTTAATACCTTTGTTGCAAACAAGGCAGAATATTTTACTAAGTATTCAAGGAAAAATTCTCATGTCAGATTTATTTAACTAATGTATTTTTTGTTTTTAATGTAACTTTAGTAATAATCAAAGAATGAAAAAAAAAAAAAAAAAAAAAAAAAAAAAAAAATCATTTACTTCTAATAGAAGTGAGGGGAGTTAATGCTGATAAAAGTAAATAAGAGATTAAGAATGACCAAGCTTGAAGTTCCTAATAATAAATTTGAAGCATTAATCAAATACTCATAACATAAATATTAATAAAAGTAAAAACTCTATTTTTGAGATTAAAATCATTATTTGCAAAGGAACCTCTAGATATGCAATTATTAACCAAATAGAACAATAGTTGTGATACATTTGTTGAATAATTTAATTGTTTTTAAGAGCACTATTGAATTGGAAGTTAGAAAAATATTTAACATGACACATTAATAATAATTCAACTAAAAGGAATAATTTGTAGGAAATAAAAACTATTAGGTAATTTTTAAATTCAAAACATTTAAACTTTTCATTAAATATTTTATTGTTTTTAAAAACAATCAGATAAATAAATAAGTTAACTTATAATTAAAACAATAATAAATAAATAAAGATAGCGATCAACTAATTATATCACAGCCTCATTATTTCCAAGAGATCAGCTAACGAAGAAGTATAAAAAGTTGGAATTAAATGATTCATCCCTGACGATTCAAATTTCTCCAAATCACTATACTTGTGAACTCCAGTTTCAACCAGCAATGTAACCATATCCCTTTGGTTGCCAAAATATATATCTGTGTTACATCTACAACAAATATATTTAATAATGAAAAAGATTCAAGGATACAAACATAAACATAGTTTTTAAAAAACAAACAATTAAAATTGGGGTTTTGTGACAACAGGATAGATCAAATAATTGACAAGTATTTTTATTGAACACAATAGTTTTGGGAAAATATTAATACCCTGTATAATATAATCTATTAGCTAGAACCTGGGTGCACCAACCAAGGTCACCTGCAAGTTGATATCGCAGAGGCAGTTGATATTTTTCAGAGCATCATCTCCCAGATTTTCTAAGCAGTGGATCATTGCAGTTGGCCTAACATCTTATGCACCTTTGAGACAAACAACAGGACCAGCCCCCTACTAGTAATTAGAAGCAAGTGGTGCAATAAGATTCTAGAAGAGAACAACTAGAATGCAGTCATGCTTACTGATGAGTTGCCTTTCTGTATGTATAGTGGTAGCAGATGCCAAAGAGTCTACAGAGAACAAGGGATGAGTACATTACCTCAGTTCATGCTCCCTTTATTTATGTGATCAAATAACAAAAAATTAAAAAACATTGTTGCTTAATTTATTTGGAAACTGCATCTCAGACCATCTTATTCAACCATTTTATCATACAGTCAACGTCAAACATACTATTTCCATTGTAAAAAACTTAATTTCTATTAAATCTCTATGAGTACCACCTAATGAGGAGAAAATGTGAAAAAATATGAATGAGGGAAAAAAATGTGTAAAAAAAAAATTAATTAATTAATTAATACCATTTGAATGATGAAGTTAACATTCACTCTTCAGAAAAAATCCCTTTATAGACCAGAAATACAACATGGAAGAAAAACAAAATATCGTAATGATTATTGTTCACATAAACTAAACTTTTTTATTTCACAAAAAAAAAAAAAAAAATGAAATAAAAGTCACAAGGCATAATATTGCATTGTATCTTGCAGGCCATTCCTGGTTGCATTTTCATATAAGTAGGGATGATCACTCCTCCTGCCCAGAACCCACACCAATCAGTCGTGAATTGTGGTTGAATCTCATCTTCCACAGTCACTCGCAACCAGTACCCCAAATTCTGCAGTTCTGCTTGTTTACGAATCCACTGAGGTAGAATTACACCTCATCACAGAAAATTATTCTTTCCGTGAAGGTAATGTTCCCCGTTTGTCGAGCCAAGACCCATTGAGAAAATCCATATCTCTTTCCATGATCTGTAGGCTTCAACTCTTGTGTAAACTGAATCTTGTACGCACGCATTTCCTTTTGAAAGGATTACATGCAGTGAACTTGGTGATTAATTCAGTTGTTGGGCTCATCAATGAACCGATTTTTTGGACCTTACAGTCATATTACCACACATGATAGCATTGTTTTCTTGTGTTCGAACAGAACACTGTCGTTCCGTTTCTTAGCATTTGAAACAGAACCCGTGGTCTCAAGGTTTTTGATTAACTTAGGAACTGTGGGTTTGTTTGGAGCAACGTTATGCTCGAGTATCACATGCAATTCACAAACGGTTGCCATGGGACTTTCACTGTTTTTGTAATAAATCCCTTATCACTTAGATATGTTGTTCAATTGTCATCTGCTCCATGACAAAAATAAACATTAAACATAATGTTCAGCAAACATAAGTGATCAGGCTACTATTGGTAAGGTTATCAGATAACTAACATGAAAAACCCATGGTTGCCAACCAACACAGGACAAAATGGCACCAACTTCTAAGTCACTCCTACTTCCTGAACACCCTTTATATACATTAAAAACGTTTAATCTGCTGTTTGGTTTATTTTTCACTATAATCTGAATTTATATCTAATTTGAACACCTTCTGGCAACAATTAGTTCAGATTAGTGAGATTACACTGTAATTGGTGTTTGATAATTTATGCAATTTTAATGTGAAAGATGAATATTAAATAATTAAATATCTTCTTTACAAGACTTTCATCACTCCTTAAGATTATGATCTATGGATCATGGTGTTCCCATACAAAAATGCGCTAAGAAAGTTTGTGGAAGAAGAACAATGAGTATAGTAATATATTATATATAATTATACTTTCTGTATAAGAAAGATTTCTTTTCTGAAAGTATGCAACTATTCATTAGTCCATAATAAAGTGATCTTAGAAAGGACAAAAAAACGTTTTGATATAATTTTTGGACTTCAGTGACTGAATTCATAAGGTACCAATTAAAACCTTTTTACCACAATTCCTTGTTTGAGATTTACCATATTTCCTCATCTCTTGTTTTAAAACATCAAAATTTTAATTATAACAAATTTTAACCTAAATTAAAAATAAAATTTATACCTGTCACCGATCATAAGACAACGCTTTGGATCTAACCCACTTTTAATGAGGATATTATCAATAGCAAATGGTGATGGTTTACCCATGACCAATGCTTCTCTTTCCGAACATGTTTCTAGCGCAGCAACAAATGCCCCAGCACCTTAAATTCAATTAATATTAATTAATATACCTTATGACACAGAGTATTAAATAATCATATAAAAACTAAGAAATCGATATCACAAATATAAACATTGAACAGCAAAAGAAAATGTGAAGAATTCTATGGTTCATTTTAATCAAAATATTAATTTTATCAGCACTTATTAGCCTTTTTTTTCCAATGAAGTTCTTTAGTATTAGAAATAATACCAAAAAACTTTGATGAGAAATATTTTTAAAAACAAAAGCTAAAATCCCATCAGTTATTCAAGCTACTGGCAGCTATTCAGTGGGGGTAGCCATACTATCAATATAGTAGAGCCTCAATAGTTTTAGTTTTCCGTAAGACCAAGTCTCATAAAGTATTTAATTTTTTTATTTTAATATTACAATATATATAATTCATATTTTTCTTATAATTTTTCTTAGATTAATTAAAAATTAAGCAAAAACTATTATCACATGAGGGAATAGAAGGAGCAATACAATAAGAATTGAAGAATTATTTGTCACTTCTAATGGAATTTCTTTATTCAAAGACTAGTTTTAAATCTTAAAAATTCATCAGTTCTAATAAGGTGAAAAGCGAAAGGGCTTCGTAAGGCAGGACCTAGAGTAAATTCTTCATTTTTTGCCTCCTTAGAACTAACTGATGATGAATGTTCAACATTTAAAATTAGTCTCCAAATAGAACCATTCCATCAGATTTGGCTAATAATTTATCAACCTAAAAGCTCATCTATGCCACAACAATGATTCAGGTTTGTAATTAACAAAAGGACAGATTTGTTTACCAACCAAGCTTGAAGGCCAATATTGTTAACTAAATCATAGGTATGTTTTCCACTAGAAGGATAAAACAAAAACAAAACACAAACCGTAACTTTTCACAAACTGTTTGAAGTATGGCGTTTTGAGACAGTTGGAGTTTTGTTTTTCTAGTCCCGCTCAGAAGCGGTCACATCTAAAGGTTTTGATTTGTTTTGAAACTCGAGTCTGTTTAGTGGAAATAAATAGTCGTGTTGTGTTTCCTATTTTGGCCTCTTTTTTTTTTTTTTTTTTTTTTTTTTTTTTTTTTTTTTTTTTTTTTTTTTTTTTTTTTTTTTTTTTTTCCTCCGGCTTTAGTGGCACCTCAGCCCTATGGCTCATTGTGCCTATGCCGTTTATCCTGTACCATTGTTAGTACAGTCCTAGTGTTTTCATGTACCCTATCTATAATCCTAATAGGGTCTATGTCCACACTCGGATCTAGGATGATTTCTTCCCCAAAGTGAAGAAACCTTCTCCTTGCCAGCATATCGCATTTGCATATAATGTGGTAAGGCGTCTCATCCTCCCTATTGCAGAATCTGCAAATCGGTGAGGTCTTGATTTTCATTATGCAGATATGTTTATTTAATCTGCAATGCCCTGTATACATTTCTGTCAGGTATTTGAGCTTGGCTCTGTCAAGATTAAGAAGTTGTGTGCTTCTTTTCTAGCAGTGCCCTTCCAGAAACAGTTTTGACTGTCTCAGTTGTTCTGTTTGCCAGTTTTGAGAGGCGATTCTGTCATAGAGCCTTGCAATTTCACTTTTCGCAAGGCTCCAGGCTATGCCACAGACAGGCTCGGGAGCAGTAGGAATACTGTCCGAACCCTGTCTGGCCAGTTTATCAGCCTTCTCATTACCTGTTATGTTCGAGTGTCCTTTCACCCATTCTATCCAGATTCTGTTTTCAACAGCAATCCTATTGAGGTATAATTTGCAGTCCTCGACAAGCTTGGATCTGGTTATAGTATTCCTCAGAGCCCCCAGGGCAGCTTGACTGTCTGAGTAAATCTTAATGGTTCTGTTCTGTGTTCTATCTTCTATTAGTTGTTGTGCACAGCAACAGATTGCCATTACCTCAGCCAGGAATACCGAGGTATACTTCCCCAGGGGGAGAGAAGTGCTCTTATTGTCGCTTGCTCTCCAAATTCCTGCTCCTGAACCTTTCTTGGTTAGGGAGCCATTATTTTGGCCTTGCTTGTATGATTACGAATTTCGTACCAAATTAGAAGGTAAGTTGTAATGTTTTTCTGTTTTTTTTTGTTTTTTTTATTGATAAAAAATTCATTTTGACACTCTGGATAAATTTATATAACTATAAATAGAAGAGCATATATATATATATATATATATATATATATATATATATATATATATATATATATATATATATATATATATATATATATATAAATTAGGGTGATATAAACATTATTTATTTACTATTTCAGATCATATCTGAAGGTGGTTAAGTTTCCAAAAAGCAATGGACTTAAAGGATAAAAAAAAAACCTTCTTCTCTAAACTTGGTTAATAATTGAAAAAAAATTGTACTTTCCTTCCAAACGACAACAAGAGAAAAGGGACTGAAAACAAAAACAAAACTTAAAAAAATGGTTCGTTTTAGTTTTGTTTTTGTTTTTCAGGTTCTAGAAAATACAAAAACAACATCAACTCACAGGAAAGGAGGAAAACAGCCTTTAGAGACAAAAATAATAAGTACAACTATAATATTTATTTTTCTTTTATGGTTAAGTCAGTCATGTTTTATGATGCAGACAATAGAAACCTACTGTAAATAAGTGCTTATACATTAAGTTTTCTATTAAAAAAAACTACATGTTTTATAAAAAATAAATGAAAATAAAATAATTCGTAAACCAGCTACTTTCTCTTTAATTGTTTTATGTATCTCATTGAATAAAATAAAATTTAGGAAAGGACTATCTGAATTTTTACCTGGAATTGTAATAGATTCTGTAGCTGGAAACCTTTCATCTTTGTTTGTAGCGATAAACAGGCACTCAGGGTTATTCAAATAAGAACAAGCTTTAATAAGCTTTGGATAACTGAAGAAAAAATCATAGCCAACCACTACGGCTCCAATATCAGGATCTAAATCAATGTTGTTTCCCCCTGAGGAGAGACTAGGAGAACTTTTAGGCTCGTAATTATCCGGCTAAAATAGAAGTAAATTATCTAACACATATAACGCATTACACATTAAAATATTTATTTATTAATTTTTTTTTTTAAAGTTTTTATAATACATTTTGGTAATTCTCCATAATACCATATTGTTAAATTAAACAATGATTACCGTGAGGTGGGGTAACCTGTTTAATTATAGTGTTGGAAACACTACATTGGCTCAGTGGCAAACATGTTTTTTGTGTGGACCTGCACTCTGCTGCTATATTGCAGAAGTTTGGGACAGTACTTTACTACACTCGTACAGCTAGATTTAATTTCTTTCCATCAGTTTTTTCAAAATTTTTGTTTTTTTGAAACTTTCTCTTGTGCCTCAAGAACTACTAACACCAGATTACCTTCAGCTATGTACACACATTAATTGATACATTCTTAAGTATACAATGATATTTTTTGGAGAACAATATTACATAAGAGAGTGGATTCTGAAATTTTTCATATAATAGCTGTAACTATTTATTTATTTAGATTATTAAGTTATTAGTCTAAATTTTAATTTTAGTGATCTTAAGGTTAAAAAAAGAAAGGTATTCTGGAGTATAACTTACATTTAACATAAAAAAATACCTACTTAGAAATTTATTAAAAACTACTAAACATGAGGTATAGAATTCGAAATCCAGCCAAGTCCATTTTTAAAAACTTTTCTGGTCAATAAACGTTAAGGTTTTGTTGGATCAAGAAGAGTTCTTTTTTAGTATGGCCGTTTTCATTGTGGTTTAACTACTTTTAAGAGAAAACCTCTAAAGATAATCTAGCAGAAAAACTATTAAAAAAAAAATCTGGAAATCGGACTCGGCTGGTTTTGGAATTCAACGTCTCACATGTAAATTAAATAGATAAAAACGTACACCAACTCCAATGTTCTTAATCCCAAAAGAATCCAATTCTTCCTTTATAGCATTTCCTCCAATGACATATACTTTCTTACTAAAATTTATATTTTTTAAATATTTTGCAGTAAGCCAAGCAGTTGAAAGAATTTCATCCTAGAAAAAACAACACATAATATAGATAATGACTGACTCTTATTTTATCTAGAACTTTTCTTCCCTTCTTCAAGTATGAACGAACTTCATCATTATTACATTTAGGCTCTATATTTTACAAAAACTATAATTTTCTATATGTGTTTGAGTTAGTATAAATATATAAATGTGTGTGTGTACAAATAAATTGTGCATAATATTATATACAATATTCCATCTTTAAAATATCTGCTTCCACTGTGCTTTTTTTTTTTTTTTAATTTAGTTTAAAAGAGTAATCAAAATGTAGATCAAAGATGTTCACAAAAAATTGTTTCTTTATTTTATTGATGAAATCTATAAGATAAATAAAATAAATGGTACACGAATTTGAAGTGAATGATTAGAGATTATAAAATCGTTTGCTGTCATTCGTTGAAACATGGTAAAGTATGCACAACCCTAATCTCAGAACATCAGCATCCTGGAGCCTATAAGAACCCCTGCAAGGAGGAAGATGGCGTCACTCCCAGTCTGTCAGTCATTTCATATCAGTCTTCATAACTATTGACAATAATACATCAACTGTTGATAGAAAGGAAAAATGTTAAGTTATAAACTTATAAATAGATATAATTATGAACAATTGTTGCGGATCAATATTTCAAAATAGTTACCTCTTTAGCATCAAATCCTAGGGCTTTAAATTTTTCAATAAATTGCTTTCTTGTCAGTGTGCTATTGTTGGTATAATAAAACCTTTCTTTTCCTAATGCCACAAGTTCTTTCAATACATCCTGAGCTCCACTAATAGGTATTTTGCCATGCCATAATACTCCTGAAATATAATTATCAGAATTATAATGGAATAATTCAAAAATAACAAAAAATTTAATACACTATAATTTAAAATTATTAGATTCAAACTTTGCAATCAAAAATTGCTAATCTACTATGTTGTGAAAATGATGCTATACATCATAAAAAAAATTAATTTTAACAAAAATTAAAAATTGGTTCTTTAAAAAATAATTGACAAATGTGAATGGCCTTGGTTAACAGTTTATAACTAATTTCACTGACACTTTTTTTAATCCTCTTCTGGCAATAGAAATAAGTCAAAATCGTGCATCTGAGTGTGACAAATAACATTAGATTGGGAAAATGTATCTGCCAGAATGCAGTGAAAATACAAGGGACAAATATTATTAATATTGGGATAAATTTAAAAGAAACTTATAAAACAGTAAAGGTACAGACAGCACAGATATGATGACAGACAGACAGTAAAATTTTATTAGACTCGATTAATAATACAGACATTCATGACTATTTGACTGACCTAATCAGACAAAATTTAATAATTATTAAAAACAAAGGGAAAATAGTCTCTTTAAAATGGGTTATGGCACATTCTGGAATTGAGGGTGACGAAAGGGCTGATTACCTAGCCAAAGAAGCGGCTAAAAGTGATTTGTTACCTTCATATAACAATGTTCCCTCATCTTATATTAATCAGGACGTAAGCTCAGATATGTTTGAAAAATGGGACCAATTGTGGGTGACCTCATCAACATTTACACAGGTTTATACCTCACATTACACAAAACAATTACAAACACATACAAAGTAACAACTATAAACTAACACAACTAATGATAGAACACGGTAATTCTAAACAATATCTAAAACGATTTAACACATTACAATCTGACATACATAATGAAGTCGGGTAGATTCAAAATTTTAGACATGTACTTTAAGAATGTAAATCATTTAAAAGACAAAGATTTGATCTAATAAAAAGTATTATTCTCAAACAAGGAAAATGGCCAGAGAATACATCTAAAATATATTGATATAGGTACATTTATTGATAATTGACTGTTATCATACTGCAAGGAAAGAATATAAAAAGTGAAAATTTAATTTTAAATAATTCAAATTAAATTTTTTATAGCATTTAAGATAAGCTCGTTTTTAAAAAATCTCATTTAAAAAAAAAAAAAAGACCCAAGTTAATAGAAAAAAAAACAGATTATATATAAATACTGAAGATCATACAACAAAAAAATATATATTCCTAATGGAGCAGGCACCTTAAAATGTAAAGATTAACTCGAATAATTTAAAATAACATAATTTTTATGAACTTCTAATGTTTAATTTATCACAATAGTAATCCAATATAACAAAAAATAAGCAAGAGATCTATCAGCACATACTA
The DNA here is from genome assembly GCA_003667255.2 of Euschistus heros. Classification (NCBI taxonomy): domain Eukaryota; kingdom Metazoa; phylum Arthropoda; class Insecta; order Hemiptera; family Pentatomidae; genus Euschistus; species Euschistus heros. Next base: position 814,986 of record RCWM02000100.1, read on the forward strand.
AGCAATTTTACATTAAAAAGTTCAAATATTTCAATCAAACTAAAAATAAAAAAAAAAAGAAAAATAAAGAGTAGGACTAATAATAAATTAATTGTTCACTTATTATTAAACTGAGAAGAAATTGTGATGAAACTGACAATAAATTTTCACTCAATAATAATGCTTTCAGCATTTAAGACTAATAATTTAGTTTAAATAAATTAAATACAAATTCAGTTATTAAAAAAACTCTGTCTAAACCCTTCATTGAAATACATATTCATGTTTTATTTTGTTTTTAAATTAAGTAGCTTTATTTCGAATTTTGGTTATGGATGTAATTCAAATGAGTGTGCCAACTCATACACATCAATCTTTTTTTTTTTTCTTTTTGGCGTAATTTCGAAGTTATATTAATTTAATAGGAAAATGTATGCCAAAAAAGTCTATATACACTATTAATAGACAGAAAATATCAGACCAAAACTTGTTAATCCTCTGGAAGATTACTGGCATTATATTCTTCTGAGCTATTAATCTTCTGATATTTATCGCCATGCAAGGAAGTAAATTAAAGTGGTTTTGTAGAAATCAGAAAACTAGTCATCATTTCAAGAAAGGGAGAAAAGTTTTGTGGGAAATAGGAAAAATAATTTCTTACTATATAAATTAAAAAATCACTAACAGTTTTGAAGAAACAAAGACTTTCACAGTCGGATAAGGTCTGGACATCCAAAAACTCAATAACCAGTGTTGCCGCCATCACAGGTATGCTAGAAAATGATTATGACATAAAATTTACACCACAGACAGTTCAGAACAAAATAAAAAGTATAACTTGAGAAGTATACAGGGTATAACTTGAGAAAAGCTAGGAAATAACTATTTATAAGTAAAGTGATAGGGTAAAATGTATAAATGTTGCAAAGGAATATGTTAAGACAAATAGTTTCTGAGAACTAATTTTATTTAGTGACAAATATAAATTTAATGTCTTTTCATCTGATGAAACAGTAGGGGTGTGGCAAAAACCAAAAACAGATGTAGAGACTAAAAATTTATGCCCTACTGTTAAACATGGATGAGATATTATTTTGTATTTATTTATGCCCCACTGTTAAACATCAATGGGATGTAATAAATGCATTAATAACATGTCTGGGGGTATATTAGTGTTACTGATATTAAAAAAACGATCTTGGGTTTAGTAGGTTGCTATGCTAACCACTACACCACAGGTGACCCCTGGACCAATATGTTTATTTGGGCATATTAAGGAAAAACCTAAAATCAAGGGCAGCAAGTCTTGGTATTGGATCATCTCTTTCATGGAGATTTACCTATTGAAGTTCATTTTTGAACACGCAAACTTAGCGAACTATGAAAGTTCCAAGTTTCTTCCTTCAAACCTGTTGATGATTTTCTGGTCGTTAGTGATTTCCGAATATCATTTTGCCTATTTATCTCAAAGACTTTCCTCCCTTTCTTAAAATGATGACTAATTTTCTGATTTCTATGAAGGTGTGCAATGAGAACGAATATAATTTTTAATTTACTTCCTTGTATGGTAACAAACATTATAAGACTAAAAATAGTTTAGAAAAGTACAATACCAGTAATCCTCCAAAGGATTAACAAGTCTTGATTGGATATATTCTGTTTATGAATAGTGTACACAAACTTTTTGGCATGCATTTTCTTATTAAATTACTAAAAACCCTAAATTACACTAACAAAAACAATTTTTTGGTGTGCATGAGTTGGCACATTCATTTGAAATACATCCATATAAAAATTTCCAAATAAAACTACATAATTTAAAAAAACAAAACATGAAAAGTATTTCAATAATGGGTGTATAAAGATTTTTTACTGACTGCATTATATTATTTTTTGGTCAAAAAAACATAGCATGTTTGGATAAAAAGAAAATATATAAAATATATGTATTTTAACTTACCATCACAATCAGTTATAAAAGAATCAAAAGATTCCAAAAATGTCTTCCTTTCTTCATTGCTTAAAGACATTAAATTAGTTGAAGCCATCTTTTTAAAGAGATATTTGTCCTTAAAATTAAATAAATAATTAACAATAGCATTTCTTATCAAATATTATTTTTTGTGGCAAAACAACTATTAAATTGATAATTTTTCTGCAAATGTTAATGTAACTTTCAATCACTGTAAATTTTATTAACATTAAACAAAACTTATATCTTATTTTTTAAGAATATTAATTTATAATTCTGAAATATTATCATATACTATGTAAAAAAATATAGAGGAAAATAAAGAATGATGATAAAAATATAATAAGCTTATGATAAATTAAAATTTTTATTGATCCAAAAAAAAGCTTTAAACTTTTTAACTTGATTATCCTTTATACTTTTGTGGTGTATGAAATTTAAAACAAAATCATTTTTCTTTTCCCTTCAAAAACACAAATAAAAGGAGGGACACTTTTTTACATATTGCTTACCCTTAGAGGTGCATATATATCGAGTTGTAACAGGAATTTGAGATAGTATTTTTTCTGTCTTTGAAGAGTTTAAACATTATTAATGAGAGAGAAAAGATGGTTGGGGTGTGAGGTCATCACAGTATCTAATTTCGTTCATGTTAAAGCCGAAATGTTGACACAATGAATTAATTTTTATTATTGACATTTCACACCCTAATCATCTCCTTCCCTTCTTAAGTATGGTTGATCAACTTACATCATTATTAATTAGATATTATTAAAATTCTGTCAAAAAGGATTAATCAAGGTATTTTAAAGCCTTCTTTGATTAGCCATTAAGCTTTTGAACTATTCATTTTTTAAAAGAATAAACATAATAACAAACATTCCAGACTTTTATTTTAATAATCTTTTGAATTCATAATACTATAAAGAAAAGTACATCAGACATTAATCGATGTTTTATTCTATTTTAAATTTGTTTATTCATCTAATTAGATATTCTTCTGATTTATTCAGTTTATTATCTTCCTTTTTAATATTAAATGTTGTACTTAAATTAAAGTTGTCATTAGTGAATAACTCTATACACTGTCCACATGTAAAATATGTCATTTCAGCATGGATAATTTTAATTTATACGTCCTTTTATGGGGTTACTACAAAAGGAAGTAAAAAAATTGCATGTCATTACCTCCTCAAATGTGATTAAATGATTCTTTTTAAATATTGGCAACAGGATTGGTGCCAAATCACCCCTATTTCTCAAACTTTAATATAAGATATAGTTCAACAAATTGTGGTTAAGTATAAACATGAATTTTGATTATCATTATTATAAAAAATAAGTTGACATACCACCCAGGATTTGATGCCGGCAACACTAACAACTTACTAGTACAGACTGTCCTTAAATAATGAATGGTCTCATAAGATAAGATAAAAACCTGACCTTGGTAAAACAGGCTTTTCTGCAGAGGGCAACAGCAGATAGACAATTATCAGTCAGAGAACTTTTGAAGGCTTAAGTGTGAAATTATGCAAAAAAAAAGTTAATTAGAAGGATTTCCACGCCATATTTCTTGGTAGAGAATTGTGGAATAGCATTTCTGAGTTCAAAATAAAAACCAAACTTGGTAAATACAGTCTTCCTGACCCATCAGCACAGAGATTATACGTGAACAACTCGTGATAAATTTAAGATACAAGAATGATATCAATGTATGTTCTCATCAATAAATCATAAGACAGTATTAAGTAGACTGATAGTCTTTATAATGCATCGTTACAACCGTTGAACAAAGTAAACGTTAACACAGGTTTCAAAACCAATCAATTTTTATCAAGAGTGATAATTATCAGAACAGAACATGTTATAAAATACAAAATATCTCTGTAACATGAGAAACTATTATTATATAACACTTAATCTCAAGGTTTTTAATGAACTCACAGAGTGAGGGAGCTAAAAGAAACTGTTGGTCACTATATAGAGTCGTGAGAAAAAGAACGTCATCTTAAAAATCACTTATTACTAGATAGAGGCTTTTCTGAATCATCTACCCAACTTTAGGTATCATAAGTTGCACATAGCCTTCCCTTTATCTCCAGCTGTTGGTGATCTGTCAACTTATGTGAGGTCTTAACGAGCGGTAAAATTCAAATTAAAGCCTACGTCACATGCACCAGCTAGAGGCAAATCCCAACAACGGTTCGTCTAAAATATTCCAGATTTCATAGAATCATTTACATCCTTAACTTTCTACAAAGGCTTTACTTCAGTGAATCGATCCAATAAAAAATTAATAAACAAATTTTAAAAAATTTATGCCCAAATAGGGAATGATATCTTGAATTATGAACAAAATGTTATAGAGAGTTTCTATTTCTAATTGAATTCAATTAAACCATTAGGAAAAGAAGGTGTCATACATTTAGCAGCACAGTTCTAGAGCAGAACTAATTAACCGGTGAGAGAACAAAATAAAAAATTAAAATTACTACTAACTAACGAAAAATTAATCTTTTTCACCTGCAGAATTTTCAGAGGTAGTATGTAAACAAGAATCTAACAAGTACATGTCACAAGTTTATAGTAAGGTAACTTACTTTTGTTTTTATTCTCCTTAGCCCTCACAACGGGATAAAATGAAAATAATTAATAAGACATGCATATAAACATAAATAAATATAAACAGCCATATTGTTTAGTTTTTAAAAAATAAGTATTTTTTCTACTAAGCTTGGAATATAAAAGAGGGTGGATAATAGTTTCTTTAAGTATGACAAAATATATGCAGAAGAAGCGATACGATACCTTAGAGAAACTCAAAACTTACGATAATTATGCAGATCTTTTGTAAAATCACGTTTGATATTACTGTAATGAGTGAGGGATAGATATATTGAAGTATTGGGGCTCCATGGAGGAGGGAAGGTCTAAGGTCTATTCTAATGTCCTTGCAGATAAGGACCATTAGAAGGAGGGGAAGCCCTGGGTGAACAGAGTATTCAGTCGATATGACTTGGTTCTCAAAAAGCTTAATTCGCGATTTCCCAGACGAGATTTTCCCGCGGATAATTTTAGCCCAAACACCCTGATTCTCCTGAATGCCGCCCTTAGATGTGCCAGACGTTCGCATTCCGATCTACTGAACATGAGGAGATCATTCATATAAATCTGGCACACAGTTTTATCTCACCCTCTTAAGAGCTCAACTATAAGCTTCTGGAAGGTGAGGGGCACGTTTCTGAGGCCAAACGGCATCCAAGACAAGTCATAGTGCACGCGCTCAAAACTGAAGGCCGTCTTACTTTGATCCCTCGGGTTCATCCTAATCTGGTGGTATCCGGCTTTAAAATCCAGGGCCTGCTTAATCAAACTACAATGTCCTCGGATCTCTGTACAGGTTATTTCTCATCTAGGGTATTTTTTATTAAGTCTTCGGTAATCGAAAGCGATCCTATATTTTTCATCTACAAGAGCTCTTTACTTTCTCATGATCTAAAGCGAACAATTGTACGGAAATGTGCTGTCAATGATTATACCTTGTTTCCTCAAACTCTCTATTATATGTTATCTACGTATATATACTCTACATATCTCCTGTATATGTTGTCGTAACGCTTGCGGATATCTCCTCTCCTTGAAGTATGTTACCCGCTTCTCTTTTAGCACCGTTGCATGCTCCGTCCACCCCGTGACGCCCAGCTACTATATGATGATAGGCAGACCGCCTTCTATTCTCGCCCTCACGCTGCAGAACCACCACTAGATTCTTGAGATATCTCAAAAAGGAGAAATCCAGTGACCTCCGTATGTAGGCTAAACTATGCAGTTTTACGGCTTCTAAATGCCTTTAAATTTTGGTTTCAATCGGTGAAGAGATCTGTGAAATAGCGCAAATTATTTAGATTTTTAAACAAATTGACAGCCTCTCGCCTTCTAAAATCCTACAAAATCTTGGGGGTAAACAATTTTTAATTTTTTATTTCGACCAAATTAGGTTTCTAAAATTTTTTGACATGAGGAATTTGAAAATATCAGTTTTTAGTTTAAAATTTTCCTCACCTATAATTAAAAAAAAAAACGCTTAATTTTTTATTTCGACCGCATTCACTATTTTCATATTTCTTCATATGAATTCCTAAAAATAATATTAGGTTCTGTTAAAAAAAAAAAAAAAAAATCTGTATACTGAACTAAAGATTTTAACGGTTACAGCAAAACTGAAAATATTGAATCGTCCGGAAATCAATGCAGGATTTATTTATTTTTAGATTATTTAAATAGAGAAATATAACCTAAAAATAATTTCTACGTCCTCGAATGGAGTAAAAAAGAAATATTTTTTGAGTTTGTGTGCACTCTGAAGCCGGGTCGTGTTTTGAGCATAACAAAAATATTTTTATTTCAAATAGCATACAAAACCATAATTATACGTGAAAAACCATTTCTCTATCTTGACTGAGAACTGAGGTAAAAAATAAAACGTTATTTTCATTTTCTTTATTTTTATTTTTTTTTCTCCGCTCCCCACTTCTCCTACTGCCCACACAAAAATCGGCATTCAAATCTGTGAGTTACAAGTCAAAACAATAATTAGTTTTAATAAAGGTGCAATATCCAGTAAATATTTCAGATATATAGTACAGTACAGTATTATACTCAACATGACAACATGGCAAAGTGGTGATTGAGTCCTTCACCATGACAATGCTCCTGTTCACTCTGCATTAGTTATCCGTAACTTTTGTGTAAAAAACGTAATGACTGCCATTCCTCAGCCCCCTTACTCACCTGACCTGGCTCCAGCCGACTTTTTTCTTTTCCCGAAGCTCAAGAGACACCTGAAAGGACAAAGATTTCAAACAGTTGACGAAATTAAAGAAAAAACAACGGAGCTGCTAAACACCTTTACAAAAGAGGAGTTTCCTAGGGCCTTTGATTAGTGGAAACACCGGTGGGAAAAGTGTGTAGCTTCCCAAGGGGAGTACTTCGAAGGAGACAAATTTGAATAACCTGTATGTTGTATGAATAAATGTATAAAAATTCAGTCCTGGAACTTTTTGATCACACCTCGTATTCCCATCCTACATATTTTCAAAGAATGTTCTCAATTATGAAATTCATTCTAAATATGAATTTATTTATGTAACTATTTAAACGATGAAATTATGATGATTATTTCTGTATGTTCTACAGAATTTATGATGCAGTATCCTGTCTGCATAATTTGCTAATTATAATATAGATACGTCCACTGTAATTAAACGGAAGAGATTATAAAAAAAACATAATTAAGAATAAATCCGGCATTTCGGCTTACGGTCTGTAACTTTATCAGCGCAACTATAAAACACAAAAAAAAAGTTGTATTTTTTACAGTTATAGAAACAGTTATATATAATAAATAAATAAATTTTAATAATATACAGGATGTTTCAGGTTTAAATAGCCAAACTGAAAATTTTAACTAAGGACCTTAAACAAGAAAAACATTCCCGGTGGAGGTACGTCAGCAAATGCTATGTTTAGGAGATATTCACGCCTAAAGATTTTCATTGTTATGAATTATTTAAACATATTAAATAAATATAATTTATTTTATTTGTTCCAACTACTTTATTTATTAAAAGTTAACATTAAAATTCATATTAAGTGTTATTCAAAGTGATTCCCTTGAGCATTAAGACACGCTCGGTATCTTTCTTTCTTCTAGAAATAAATATTTCCTAAGAAGGTAAGCCTGCAAATGCTTTTATAGGAAATGGATTTAGATAGAATATTAATAAGACCTTATCCCCCTAATTATTAGAGATTTCTTAATAATGACTACAGTGATTTAGTTAAAAATATTCTTCTACAGCTGACAAGTAACATGTGGTTTCAATTAGAAGGCTGTCCTGCGCATTACGGAAGAGGTCCATGGCTAAATGTTAATTATCCCAATCAATGGATTGGCCGAGCCGGACCAGTGGCTTGGTCTGCTTGCTCTACAGACCTGAAACCACTGGATTTTTTTTTTGGAGTGACATTAAACAAAACGTCTATGCAAGAAATCACATTGAACAACATTTAATATGAGTGTTAATATTTACATTGAAAGAATAAAGCAATCATATAATTGCTAATGAAGTAATAACTTTAATTAGTAACTTTAACTCTCTCATATTTAATTAGATTTATTTCTGGTCTACAGCAATATTATTAGGAGCAAAAATAGTGTATTTTTATAGATCTTTTTGTACTTAATAAGACCGGGAGAGAAGTAAGCAAACATTTTAGGAAGAGCCGTTTTTCCGCGATAGCATGGAAATCACGAAACGATGAGATGAAATAACTCATAAACATTTTGGTAACATTACATAATTAATACGATAAAATTATATAAATGAATAAAAATATAATTACAAAGAAGCACATGACCGGTAATGGAATAATGAGGAAACAAAATTAGCATAAGCAACATAAAACTGGTTGTTATTGAACAAATTACTATCATAATTACCTACAGCATTAATGAGAAAGATAGAAAAATAGAAAATTAGTTATGGAATAGATGTAGAATCGATAAGGATTTAATAGGTATAAAGAGAAAATGAATAGAGAATGTAGAAAACATTAGACAAACATGTAAGATAAGAAAAACTGGCAGTAAGCCTAACTTATTATGGAAACAGAGAAAAATGTAAAATTTAAACAATTTAAAATTTATTTCTTTAACCGCTTGTAAACATATTCTCATTACATATTTTTGTAATACGTCATATTTACAACATATATAATCAAAAATCATCTAGCAATAAAAATTGTTAAGTTATTTTAAAATATAAAATTGTCAATTACTTATTTCGTTATAAAAATAATCTGGTGAAAATTAAATTTAACACAAAAAATTAGTTCACTTGCAATCAACAGAAAAATATGTATTTACAAAGACTTATTAAAGGTTACAAAGATTTATTATTTCTGAAAGGTCTGCTAGCGAAGTAGTGTAATAAGATGGAATTAAATGGCTCCACCCACATGATTGAAATAAGACCAAATCTTTATATTTGTGAGCACCAGTTTCAACTAACAATGTATGCATACCTCTTTGCTGGCCAAAATATATATCTGTGTTACATCTACAACAAAATAAAACATACCTTTTTAAAACTGTAATCTGGAATCAGAAATAGAGCAAGAAATTACTTATAATTTCTTAAAGTGCATTCCACCAAAAAATAAAAAATAAATAAATAGATAACTAATAAACTTGGAGTTGAATAAAAGAAATGACACTAACCTTATTTTCTCAAAAAACTAATATCATCATTAAACATAGAGCCATTTCTTCCGTATTGCTAATACATGAAGTTAGCTAGGCAAGCTGCAAAACATTAGCTAAATATTTTCAAACATTCCTCAAAATGTAACTTAAGTATGCGATGATAAACCTCAGATGGGCCCAGCGTGCATTAATTCTGGTAAAGGCATTTATTATTCCTTTCATTACTATGTATTTGGTAGAGTCATGCCTTCTATGAGCTGGGATTTTGTAGGTCAAAAGCAATGATATTACAGTTTTTCTCATTTTTTCTGATTTTTTGAAAATAGCTTGTAAACTAGTCCAATAAACACATAAAATATTCATTTTCAAATAGAAATAGGATTAATGTCATTTAAAATAAAATTTGTTAAGCACACACTTGATTGAGTAATGTACCTCTAACCAATTTATTTTAAATGACATTAAATGATATTTAGATTTGAAAATGAATAATTTATGTGTTTATTGCAATAGTTTACAAACAATGACTAAATTATAAACACATTACGACCGAAAACATGATTTAAGCTTTAAATAGACTTTAAATAGGCTTTTGAGTTAGGTACGACGTAAAAAATATTGGATCTACCCATGTATACATGCTGAAGTAATACAATGTTGGGACGAGGTTTTGCCCAACAACATTAGTCAAGTAAAATAAGGGTTTGCCGAAGAAAAAACTGCGGAACTTTTATCCTCAACGGATCTTTATGTTTTTTGGGGTGCTGAATCCGAATCTGAAGTTTGCTACCACGGTAACCGTCGGCTTCATATTCAAAATCGCAAAAAACCCCGTTATTTTTGTTTTTTTATATCTACAACACGAAAACGAAGCTTTTTTCGAAGAAAGTCATTTAATATTAATTGTAGCTGGAACTAGTACCTACATAATGAAAAAAAGAAATCCGAAATCGGACCATTTTTCGCGAAGTTATTGGGAAAATGGAGAAATTGGCCAACTTGCCGTCAGTCCCACAGCTCCGCGAAAACACGTTTGTTGTACTCTTTTGGCTATAACTCTGAAACTATTTGTCCGATACAACATTACTTTTTTTCATCTTAAAGTTTATAACATTTACTATAAGAATCTATAAATGAAGTTTTAATCAAACCCCGTAAAATCTTCATGCCAGCCCGCTAATAAAAACGTACTTTTGTAAAATCCAAGTGTTTTTTTGGCACATTTGTCGCTGTAACTCCTCAAATATTTATTCGATCCCAAATTTCTTTTTTCTATCACAAAGCTGATTAAATTCGCTATTAGATGCTATATATTTAAATTATATTAAATCCTGTAAACCACCCAAGCGAGCACGCTAAATGTGTATGTTTTGGCAAAATATGTAAATTATGACATGTTTAGTAGACAGGTGTGGGTATTTCACGGTGTTAATTATAAGTTACTTATATAGGATCTAATAGTAAATTTAACCAGCTTTTAGATAAAAATAATAAATTTTGGATCGGACAAATGGTTTTAGAGTTATAGCGAATAATGTGCCAAAAAAAGCATGTATTTTACAAAAGTAAGTGATTTTCAGTGTGATAGCTTGTGTATTTCAAGAATTTTGATAAAAATTTCATATATAGGATCTAATTGTAAATTTAACTACCTTTCAGATTGAAAAAAAAAATTTTGAATCGGACAAATTCTTTCGGAGTTAAAATAATAAATGAGCCGAAAACCATGGATTTAACAGGTTTTTAGGCGTCTGGGATATTATATTACATGGGATATTATAACTTCTGATATTATAATCAGCTTTGTGATAGAAAAAAGAAATTTGGGCTCGAACAAATATTTGAGGAGTTAGAGCGACAAATGTGCCATAAAACTCTTGGATTTTACAAAAGTACGTTTTTATTAGCGGGCTGGCATGAAGATTTTACGGGGTTTGATTAAAGCTTCATTTATAGATTCTTATAGTAAATGTTATCAGCTTTAAGATAAAAAAAAAAGTAATGTTGTATCGGACAAATAGTTTCAGAGTTATAGCCAAAACAGTACAACACACGTGTTTTCGCGGAGCTGTGGGACTGACGGCAAGTTGGCCAATTTCTCCATTTTTCCCAATAACGTAACTTCGCGAAAAATGGTCCGATTTCGGATTTTCCTTTTTTCATTATGTAGGTACTAGTTCCAGCTACAATTAATATTCAATGACTTTCTTCGAAAAAAGCTTCGTTATCGTGCTTTAGATAAAAATTAACGGGTTTTTTTTGGCGTTTTTTTGCGATTTTGAATATGAAGCCGATGGTTGCCGTGGTAGCAAACTTCAGATTCGGATTCAGCGCCCCAAAAAATATAGAGATGCGTTAAGAATAAAAGTTCCGCAATTTTTTTTCTTTAAAACGGCCTTTTGGAGCCTTATTTTACTGGACTACATACAAAGCGCTGACATTCACTCTGACGGAGTAAAGACGCAGACGACACTGGTTGCGCACTAACCCCCGATATGATAGATAGCATTAAGAATCATATTGACTTGCTATCAACTGCTCAAACAACCAAGCAGAAAAACTTGCTCTTTTAAAAGTGACTAATTTCATTTTACGTACTAACAAAACAACTCCAATCTTTATAGACTGGGAGCCCACCACATGTAAATTTAATTAGAAAGACAAGAATTTGCTTCCTAACCCATTTTATAATATCATCCGCCTTGAAATGATATATCGTTGTCTGGCAGTCTGTATCCGTCGGACGCGATGTGGCACACGCTCAAAATCGCCGATAGCAAAACATAATTGGAAAGATATTTTCTTGAGTTTGATCTCATTTTTAAGTGTATCCTTTTCTAAACACGAATCAAGTGGTCTGGCAGCCGAAAGCCGTCAGAAACTTGCCGCCAGACCGGTTTTTATGTCGCGGAAAACTGACCAAAAAAGCAAAAAAAAAAAATGATTTATCCACTATTTTTTAATATGTTGTTAGGACTCATAAGAGTAGTTAAAATCCAAGCTTGCAACCCTCAAAGTATAAATTATAATTCTTGTATAAATTATGAAATTCCGATTAAATTCCCTCCTTTCCTTATGTCAGCGGCCTGTTACGTTCCTCTCCTCTCACGACCCAATACGAATATTATAAGATATCCCAACCCCATTGTTCCTCCCTAAAACAATTACTTTCCGTAACAGAGAATCCCTCACCCGAGATAAGATTTTACCTGACCTTGAAATCCTAGATTGGAATCCAATTTACTCCTGTCCCTCGATCAACACAATGGTTTAATTGCTTACTACCAACCTCCTCTCTATCCTCAATATCCATGTCCCTCTTAAAACCTGTACCTTTAGTCGCCGCCGCCATGCTCCGTGGATGAACCTAGAAATACAAGACTTGCAAAGAAGATGTGAGGCTCCCCGAAGACAGATGCACCAGGCTCGATGTTGACTACGAAGCTTTTAAGGTTCTCCGCAATTTAACCCAAGCTACCATCCAGTGAACGAAATCCAATTACTACCACGAAGCCATTTCATCCACACCCGATCCCAAATCCAAATGGCAGCTCCTCCGCAAACTTTCCCTTGTCCAAAATAGTCTCTCTCCCTTAGGAGTCTGTCTTATATCACCTGATGAGTTAAATTCTTATTTCGTCTCCTCCCCTACACCCACTCCTCTATCCTCGCAGTTACCTATCTTTTCACCTGTATTTAATGATAAACATTTTTATTTCTCTTATATCTCCCCTACCGAGCTCATTTCCTCCATAATGTAATCCCACACTAATTCATCGGGTTTAGATGGTCATCCTGTCAAACTGATAACATTATGCCTTCGTGAAATCCTTCCGGTTCTCCTCTTCATATATGTTTCCCTTCAGAATTCTGTATTTTCCACCTCATGGAAAATGGCCCTAATTTATCCAATACTCAAAAACCTGAATCCTACATCCCCAAAAGATTACCGACCGATTTCCATTCTTTCCAACCTCTCTAACCCCTTGAAAGATTAGTACAATCCCAAGTCTCAATTTCCTCGAAGATTCTAATTTATTTGATCCTTTCCAATCTGGTTTCCGCCCCGGCTACTCCACTCAATCCGCTCTTACCAAAATCATCTGTGACATCCAGGCTGTGATGGATATCCTAATACTCATAGACTTTTCCAAAGCTTTCGACTCCTTAGACCACACCATTCACTTTTCCAAACTAAAATCCCTAAACATCTCCAATGGTGCTCTCCTCTGGTTCATTCCTTTCCCACCGTACACCATCAGTTACCATTCCCAACCAAGGTTCATCCTCTTTCCTTACTTTGCGAGCAGGTCTAGCTCAGGGATCGAGTATTTCCTCTCCTTTTTAATTCCTATATTAATGATCTTTCAAACTCCATTCACAATTGTTCCTACCACCTCTACGCCGATAATTCCCAAATTTGCTTTTCCTTTCCTCCATCCGAGTTAAAAACTGCATTTTCCAAAATTCAGGAAGACCTAGATGAAATCTGTGCCAGGGCAAGCCTGAATAAATTAACGTTAAACGCAACTAAAACTCAAGCTATTGCAATAGGATCCCATTCCCTCCTTCGATTAAACACCAACTTCCCTACTTTATACCTAAATGGACACCCTATATCTTTCCACTCCTCTGTTAAAAACTTAGGTTTAACCATCGATCATACCCTCTCCTGGAAATCCCATGTTGCCCAAATTTCCCGAGGATCAATTGGCATCCTGAAATTATTTCACCGTTCCCAGCATTTACTTCCTCAATCCACTCGTAAACTCCTAATATCCTCCCTCATCTTCCCCCATTGAACGGTGGGAAAATATTTTCTCAAGGTAGCACCTTTCGAAGTTGCCAACCACCGCCGGTTCCACGTTTCTTTAGAATGATCTCGGATAATCTTTTTCCATTTTCTTGATTCTTCTGTGATTCTCGCTCGTATGTTCTCCGGAAGACCAGCTGAGTCCCCTCTCTTGAACTTATACTTCAAAACTTCTTCTTGTAAGAAGAGATCGATAGGTATTCCTCCAGCTAAAACTTGTGCCTCCTCATGAGACACTCCTGTAAGACTTGGTTACCCTGAGCAGAGCCGTTCGCTGGATGGTCGCCAATCTGCATTTCTGCCGCTGTGAGAGATTCTAATACCAGGCGGGAGTTGCGTATCTCAGAATACCCAGAACCACTCCATTGTAAATCGTCATCGTGGCTGGGTATCTGAGGCCCCAAAATGCACCCCTACGCGGCTAAGACCGTTTAAGGCTAGTGCCACCCTATTTCTCAAATATTCCAAATGAGAGGTCACATTGAATCCTCTTCCAATTCTTATTCCCAGATAGGTGACTTCCTCACTGGGACGGATTCTTGTTTCACCAATACATATATTTATTGGATGTGTCCTATCTGTCTTCCCTCGTAGTAGAATGGCCTGCGTTTTTGAAGTTGCCATTCTCAGCTTCTTACTTCCACACCATCGTCCTACAAGGGTGGCGTACCGTTGTGCCTCTTCTTTTATTCCAGACCTGCTGTTGGAGGCCACAATAGCAGCTAAATCGTCGACGTAGGCCGTGGCAGGGTACTGCTTTTCCTCGAGCACACCCAGTATTTCATCAAAAACCAGTTTCCATAGGGCTTCTTTCTCGTAAGAGCTTCCTCGAACCTTTACTATCCTGTTCTGAAGGTAGCTGCTTATGAGGGTATATAAGTTACTGGGAGCATCGTATTTCTGCAGCTGTTGAAGCACATGTGGCTACCAGACGCTGTCAAAGGCGGAGGATGTATCAAAGAGTAATAACATGACATATCTTTCATTCCTCTGGTCGACATCTGCGCGAATATTAAGTATGGCATCAGTGGTTCCATCACCTTTTGTAGAGCCAAATTGCCGTGGATGGCTTGCTTTTGTAAGTATCGGCTGCAGTCTTATCATAATAAGATTCTCCATTACCTTACTCATCACCGGAAGGAGACATATAGGTCTCCATATAAGACTTAGGAAGTTGTTTATCCTTGTTCCCTCCCTTGTAGAGGAGTCTCAAATCTGCTGTCTTCCAGCTTCTCGAAAAATACCCCCTATCTAGGCAGTCATTGAAAATTCCCAATAATCTCTCTTCAATATAGGGGATACTATTCTTCAAGATCGCGGCGTCTATACAATCGAGCCCCGGGTTACGTAACCCTTGTCAATATCTTGATAACCTGGCATATCCTGTAATAAGCTAAATTCCAGGACTTTGTGGTCAGAACTTGTTTCAGATCTGAGGGTCCAGTCAACAATGTGTCCTACTAATGTCGGCGATGCCAATGTCGCGTCAATCCAACTTTCAACCATTGGCCCTGAGAAAGTGGGAGTTGAAGAGATGTTGACTACTACTAGCTGGCTTCTTGCTATGAAATCACCGAGCTTACCACCTCGCCTGTCTGTTCGGTTGGAGCCCCAAATCGTGTTCCAAGCGTTGGCATCGGAGCACAATATTACATTCCTGCTACTAGATGTGATCCCTTCCATGACAGAAATACTTTCTTCAATGTTATTTCCGTTAGGCAGGTAAGCCGAGATCACCGTAAAAGATATACTGCCCCACTTTACGTAGCATGCTACACAATCAGCCGTAGTATATTGCCTTAGGTCCACGTCTAGATTTGGGTTGTTAATCACTATTGCAGCCCTAGGCCTCCTCTCTCCACTGCTTAGAGCTATAACTCTTGACGTGACCAAGTTCCGATGGCTAGTTGGTTCCTGAATAGGGATGATATCGTAGGGTAGAGAAAGAACTCGCAACTCGTCTGCAAGTACTCTCCGGCGGCCCATGTTGAGCTGGAGGATGGTAATCTTATTTATAATAGGTTCGTTTGACCATTTCTTTGCACCACGTTAAGTGCACAGGGCACTCCCGACTTTCAGCCTTGTGCTTTGTTCTGTTAGGATCAGCATTCGCCCGTTTACAATTTATGCACGTTTGGTCTGCCATTGCTTCCTTCTTCGGACACTCTTTCATTAGATAACCACTCGCTGCGCACCAAATACAGACCACTGAGTTTGCAGCGCAAGTGGCCTTGGTGTGTTCATAGCCCTGGCACTTAGTGCACCGAGGGGCGTCCAGGTAGTCTTTAAATGTCATTGACCACCATCCTCTATCTAGACTTCCTATTTCTAACAGTTGAAAGCCGATCATTGGGTGTTCTTCCAATACCCAATTCCTAGTGAAGCCGTTCCTGGCTACTGAAGAGAATAGGGGACGGAGGTCTTCAATAACCAGGAGAGTTAGTCAGCAGACCTGACTAGGTCTGCTGAGCTCCATGCGTTAGGCACACCCCTCACCTCAAGTTTAGGTTTTTTCCTCTGTATAGCTTAGCTTGTAGCCGGTTCTGGCGCAACTCCTGCCATCCAATGACTTTGGTTGCATGGGATTTGTCTTCTAACCGAACTAAAATCGAGCCCGCCTTGGTCGCTCTAACTATAAACTCATTAATTTTTTTTTTTTTTTTTTCCCCTTCATAGCCCCTATCTATAAAGAAAAACAGTGTAAATACTCTTTACATCGTTAGATGTAAAGAGGCAGAAAGGTAAGTGCCTTTTACTGTAACTGTGTTACATTTTTAGGCCTGTATGAGTGGGGGTGATCTTGAGGTAGAGGGCGCTATGTATCTGCAGAGGTGTTGGGGCACACCTTTTGTTGAGGTCCTTTCTCCTGAAAACATCAATTCAAATCAAAGTATTTATATATTAGAAAAATTTGGAAATGAAGACAGTCAGACTGTCTTTTGCCATCGTACAGGGGGTGGTGCCGGAGTTAAAGAATTAAATAAAGGATTATTGAGGTGTTGGAGGGAATCAACAAATTTAATATGCCTCCGCTTTATATATTCCGGGACCGTAGGCAGTTCGAAAATTTCGTGCAGCTCCGGGGGCTTCTTCTTTCGCAGCGTCGTCGTTCTCACAATTCTTCGAAGGATGGTGTCTTGAAATCCCTGGAGACATCGTCGTGTACCCTCGGAGAGATGTGTAAACAGCGGTGCGCCGTAGAGGAGTGATGGGCGGAGAATTGATTTATAGATGGCTAGTTTTAGCCTGAGAGAGAGTGCTGGGGAGGTGAGAAGGTGATGAAGTCTATAGGACTTTCTCCTGACTAATTTGGCTTTCTTGTAGACGTGAGCTGAGAATTTAAGATGGCGGTCCAGCTGAACGCCTAAATAGAGTATTTTGTTGGAGGGAGCTAGTTCCATGCCGGCCACGTGGAGCGCTCTCGGCAGTGTCGTTCTCTTCTTTGATTGGTGCGAGAACACTACGCAGTCCGTTTTGGCGGGATTCACTTTGATGTTAAGCAAATCCAGCCGTTGAACAATCTCTGCACAAGTTTGTTCGGCCTGACGTAGTGCTTTCGTGGCATTGAGACTACTGCTGTTGATGGCGATGTCATCAGCATAGGCAGCTACAGCAGACTTGATGTAATTTTTGCCGACTATATCGGCAGTATAGATAGAGAATAAGACTGGCGATAGAACTGCTCCCTGTGGAACACCACAGCTGAGAGGGATGGTGCTAGAAAGTTCCCCACGAACCTTCACAGTGAGTTTTCTGCCACTCAGGAATGAGACTATGATGTTATAGAGCTGTTGTGGGCAGTCGAGATCCATGAGCTGACGACATAGAATGCCGTGAGACATAGAATCGAAAGCCTTTGTACAGTCTATGGAAATCATAGCCGTTGCCGTATTTCTGTTTCGGTTCACTTCAGTTTGAAGCTTCAGTAGATGGTGTTCTGTGCTGAGGTGGGCTGCCTGCTCATACGGAATCACTGAGTGTTCCTCGCAAAAATCTCTGAGGTAATTGAGAATAATTTTCTCATAGACCTTTGCGAGGTGAGGCAGTAAGCTGATTGGTCTATAGTGCTCAGGTTTCTCACCGTTGCGACTCGGCTTGAGGAGTGGAAACAAGATGGCACGTTTCCATTGGTTCGGAAAGATTTTCAGTCTCAAGCACGAGTTGTAAAGGTTCGTAAGGTGGGTGATGCCTCTTCGAGGCAGCTGCTTAAGCAGGATGGTCTGTATCCCGTACTGGCCAGGGGCCCGGTTTCCATTGCATCGCCTCAGGATGGCTTTGAGGCGTCTCGGGCTGGCGAACATGAAATTGTTGTCCCTGGCCATGACTGGATACGGAGGTGCATCAATGGTGCGGGCTTCGATGTCTTCTCTGTAGTAGTCTGCTAGCAGCTGGGCCTGTTCTGAGGGCATCAACAGTCTGTCACCATCGTGCAGACGGACACTGGAGCTCATCTTTGTTACTGATTTGGTCAACTTCCAGAGTTTCCTGTGATCCCCGTGTGTAGCCTGTAGTCGATCGTGCCAGGTCGCCGTCTTCCATTGCCGCATGAGGTTTCTTATCTGGGTGGTGATCGAGTTCAGGGCCATCTTCACTGCTGGGTCTCTGGTTCTGGAATGACGGTTCTTCAATGTCCGCCTGCTTTTGATCAAGACCATGATGTGGGGTGGGGGTGATCGGAGGTGGAGGACGCATTAACACCGATAAAAGCCCATTTATGATATCCACAGGACTTTTCCCCGAGCCGCTGATTGTTAAGTATGTTGGTCTTGACGTCTTGGACGGCTTCAATGGCAGCGATTTAACAATATCTAACAATATCTTGGGTTTATTCTTTGGCAGAGATTTATCAGGTGGAGAAATCTCGACTCTATTTTCCTCAATTTCTCTTCGGTCTTCCTCAATTTTCTTCTCTTGCAATTTTGCCTTTCTCCTATTTCTTTTGGTCTTGTAATCTCAAAATTTTCAGTTTCCTTTTGATTATTATCTTCATTAGTCGGCAGTTGCTTCTGTTCTGAAGGTTCGACCTTGGCAAGAAGGGGGCAGGATGTTTCCATGTTTACCTCTGAACGGCTTTGAATGACCCTTGGATGTGACCTTTCCATAATTTTATTTATTATTGTATTAACTACAATAGGAGACTCCAATGTTTCCTTCACAACTCTTTGAACAAGTGCCGAGACTGAATCTCCTTTGTTCTTCTCTTCACACTGTTTGAACTTGAAGTTTAAGGTTTCCAAAATACCCATTAATCGGTCAATGTTTTCATTGATATGTTTCCTGGTTACGTTATTCATCTTTTTATCAAAATTTTGAATGAATGTACGTAAGTCTTCTTGTATTACCTTTGCTTCATGTAAGCAGCTATCACTAAAGATTTCTCCGTTTTCTTCTTCTACATCAGACCCGTTCCTAGGCCTTTTAGCAGATAGGCCTGGGTCCTTACCGATTGCTCTTCCAGGGGGATCCTCCTCCATTTTTTGAAAGGTTAATTTCTGCTAAACTCTGATGTTGTGTAACCTAACCTTAACGGTTTGACCTAATTTCACCAAAAGTTGCTTTAAACGACAAAATTATGTCTAATTGTTATTGAAACCTTAAAACAATAACAATAAACAATGAATTAACATAAAAGAAAAGAAAAGAAACAAACAAAACACCAAAAACTGGATTCAATTACACAGAAGACAACAGCACGAAAATCCACAGCCTTCTCTCAAACTCAAGAACACACCTTTCTAATTATTTGTTTGCTATTTTGAGCAATTTTAGGCGTCCGCCACACCGCGTACTGACGGATACAGACTGCCAGACCTCGATATATCATTTCAAGGCGGATGATACTATAAAATGGATTAGGAAACAAATTCCTGTCTTTCCAATTAAATTTGCATGTAACGGGCTCCTGGACTATTGCCATTTAAACATGTAACAAAATACTCATTGACTGCATAAGAAATACAAAACCACAAGGATCATTCTGGCATGAGTGGTAACGAACAAGCAAATGCTTTTACAAAATCAGCATCAAAAATTTAATTAATATATTTTTTAAATTAAATCGAATAATTTGTTACCATTTGAATATTCTTTGATACCATTAACTCACATTTTAAAAAATATATTAAAACAGACATAATTAGGAAATAGACCAAATAATGGCATCAATTATAGGTCTTGTATTTGTATCGTATTTAAATATTACTAGCTGACCCGCCGAACTTCGTACCGCCTACCAACCAATGAATGTCGTTATAAAAGTCCCCGCCCCTGGAGATTAAGCTAACTGTTGGGGGGGGGGAGAGAGGAGAAGTTGCCTCTAAAAACTAGTTTTCAAATAAAAATTAAATTTCCTATAAAATAGATCCTATAATTTCAAATGTTTTCTTCAAGTGCCAGAAAGGCATATGTGAAATTAAAGTAAATTTAATACTCCACAACTTTGGTTCTGACAATTTTTCTGAGAAACGATTGTGAAAGGCACAAGAATCTGATGTTTGTCAAAAAGTGAGGAAAAAAATGTTTTGTTCGAAAATTATCAATCACGCGACGAATTTTCTCCCAAGAGTAGTTCTCTCATTGGCTGTATGGAATCCACTCGTTAGCCAACTAGTCCTGTCTTTACATGACCGTCTCACAACAGTACGCGGTGGGCACTTTACTGAGCTTGATTAAAATTTCATATTTGGGATTTGATAGTAAATTTAACCAGCTTTCAAATGGAAAAAATAAATTTTCGATCGAACAAGTAGTTTCGTAGTTATAGCCAAGAAAGTATTGACAAATTTGTTTTCACGGAGAAGTGCGACTTTCCGCAACTTAGCCTATCTTTGAAAGCGTGTGGTAGGCAAACCGCTTAACCGATTTTAATGTTGTATGAGATCAATCTGCGCAGAATCTAGTCTTCAAAAAGGAAATTATAAAATTGTACTTACGGGGCTTTGGTTTCGAGATAAAAGCCGGAAAAAGTGCCAATATTTAATCAACCAACTATTTTTGGTTTTATTGACATAATGGAGAGTAGGAATAGGCAAATTTTGTTTTTTAAAATCCTATCTTGCACAAAATTGAATGATCTACAACTTTTAATATATAACATTTTTAGAATGGATTAGCCTTTTTGTATTATAGAATCTTAAACCTCATCAAAACTAACATTTTAAGAAAGTTGGCCACATTCGTCGATTTTTACAATCGAATGTGGCTAAACGCTTAAACCAAATCTAACTTTTAGAGATGTTTTTAGACTCACAATTTATTACATTTTAATTTTGTAAAAACAAATTTTAGATGAAACAAATAGTTTTGGAGGATAAAAAAAAACTCCCAAAAAATGGATTTCACAATAGTGACTCCCACTCCCTCAGCGGACTGGACGAGTGGATTCTATACAGGCAATGGAAGAACTACTCTTGAGAGAATATTCGGCGTGATCACTTGTTCGAAAGTGATACTATCTCCTGGACTAATATAACCCAAAACAGACATAAATCATAAAAACACGTGTTCCAGATAATTGATACATTTATATCAAATCCCACAAAAACCATTAGTAGAAAAAGGTTTAAGTCTTAAAGTTGTTCTTATTGTGTCATTCCCTGCACTATAGCAAGTTCTTCAATTCCCAATAAATATTCTTTAATGTAAGAGATATACAGATACTGTTCTTCAAGATTGATGTACAGCATTGTATCCTGCAGCATGGCCAATTCTCTGCCTATTCATAACCACATGAAAGTCATGGATATCCCACAGTAGTCTGAACCATTTGGATATGCCGTTCCTAATTCTATGAAACCTTCCTCCTCATCCTGAGAAAGATATTACTGTGGATATGTTGCTTCAATGAAAAAGCTTCAATGATTCAGTTACTTCGCTATCTTTCTTAACGATTTCTTCCTTCAACATGCATTTGAAGATACTCAAGTCATTTCTGTGGGTTACATATCCCATGCCAGTATTGTGAGAACCTCCTGCACACTGTGCCAGGTCAAATGCCTGCACTTGGTGGACACAACTTGGTTCTGAGGGTCCAAATGACAGTATGCACTACTTGTGTCATTTACCTGGAGTCATTCCAATTGCTATTGTCATTGCATCAATTAAGTAAGATATGAATTCAAGAACTGGTAGAATTCTTAATACTTTTTTCGTGCAATTTTACCAGTGATGAATCGCCATTGATGACAGAACCCTTCTCTTCCTGTAGGATAGGGTTTACTGCCATGGTGGTCCTCCCTTATCTAAAAATCTTGTTATAAGCACCAGACTCAACAATCCTCTCTCCTGTCTTAACAGAAAGGAATAACGTCTAGGAAATAAAACCATTAAGTCATTTTGAAGATGAAAAAAGTCAACATTTATTGTTTATAAAAACAATCAGATAAAATCAAATTCAGCTTAATAATTAAGATCACTTACAAGATAAAAATTAATAAATACAAATAACTATTGACTTATTATATCACAGCCTCATTATTTCTAAAAGATTGGCCAGTGAAGAGGTATAATATGATGGAATTAAATGATCCATTCCTAAAGAATTGAATTTCTCCAAATCACTATATTTTTGAACTCCAGTTTCAACCAGCAATGTAACCATACCCCTTTGGTTGCCAAAATATATATCTGTGTTACATCTACAACAAAATTAAACATAAGCTTTTCAAAACTCTAATATGAGCTCTAGGAATTGAGCCATTTCTTCAAGACATTTCAGTGGTTGTCGTGAAGAAGTGGATAAGTTGAATTGCATTTAAAAAGATTTAACTATTAATCCTTCAAAGCAGGATTTTTATAATCAGTGTTGTGAAAAATTGGTTGAGTTGTGCTTCGTAATACGGGCTTGAAATATCTGTATTGATCCAAATGGTATTTTTAGAATAATTGCAGGACTGTGTAAAAGAATCCAAAATTCCCTACTTAATAATTTGCATTTGTACAATTTTGAATTAACGACTTCTTCACCACAGCCAGAGATTGATCATTTTTTTATATAGCAGTTTTTTATATGCATTTATATCACCAAAAAAAGTAATTTAAAAGTATTATAATAAACTCATTAAACTATAAATTACCAATTTATTAAAAAAAATAACTTCTGCAAACATTCAAAATAAATGAGAGTATCTTATATATAAAATTCTCGTGTCACAATGTTAGTTACCATACTCCTCCGAAATGGCTGTAACGATTTTTACCAAATTTTATATGCATATTCAGCAGGTCTGGGAATCGGCTACTATCTGTTTTTCATACCCCTAAGTTATAAGGGTTGTCCACCCCTGACATTTTTTTTGTTGAATTTTTGGACAAAAGTTTTCTTTTTTTTTTTCTATAACGTGGCATCAAAAAATACATACAATACTAAATTTTCACCCTTCTATCACCAACCCCTATTTTTTAATATTCATTTTAGTAATTTAATCATTTTTCATCGCGCTCGATAACTGATCAATTATAGTCTTTTTTCAACGTTTTTCACTCTATTTCGATTAAAATTTAAATTATAATGCCTTTATTAAAATGTTTGTAAAAAATAATAAAGACAGTGATATGGCTGTGTTTAGAGTGGAAAATACTAATGTGAATGCTCCTCCAGTGAATAAAAACGGTGAAACAACGCTCTACCAAATTGGTTGGTACATTAGCTCCAATGAAGCTGCTTGACGTATCTTTGGTTTTCCGATTTATGAACGGGATCCAGCAGTTGTTTAGTTAGCCGTCCATCTTAAAAACGGTCAGCGAGTATTTTTCATGACAGCGACTGATCGTGCTATAAATCCACCAAAAACTACACTCACTGAATTTTTTGAATTGTGTAATCGTGCGGATGATTTTGGTGCCTTTGCACGAACATTACTCTATTTACAAGTACCACGCTATTTCACATGTGCTCAAACAAAAAAATGGATGCCCTGCAAGCAAGGCTCACCAGTTGATGTATGCCTCAATTTATTTAAATCAAACATCTTGGAGCGAGTATTTATAGTCAATCCAAGGTACAATGCTTGCTTTTATCTTCGACTGTTACTGGCCTATTGTTATTTCAAGATATACGTAAAGTGAATGGGCAACAGTATCCAACGTATAAAGATGCATGACTTGCACTCGGCTTGCTGGAAGACAACAACCAGTGGGAATGTATGCTAACTGAAGCAGCATTGAACTGTACAGCAATACAAATTCGTGTACTATTCGCTATAGTGTTGACTACATGTTTCCTAGCTTGAGCAGATATATTGTGGGATAATCACAAAGATTCAATGACTGATGACATATTGCATCAACATCGTACACGGTGCAACGATCTAACGATAACATCCAGCAACGCTATGTATAATGAAGCATTGATTGCTATTGAGAATCTTTGCATTATCACCGCCAACTTACCATTCAGTCATTTCGGTTTGCATTCGCCAAATCGAACAGCATCTGATTTGATGAACACTGAAATAAATCGTGAACTGCAGTACAACACTGTAGAAATGGCGGCGATTGTTACTCGCAATGTTCCACTAATGAATGAGGAACAAAAGACCATTTACGACCGCATTATGCTCGCAGTTTCAGCAGGACAAGGTGGGTTCTTTTTTTTTTGGCGGACCTGGTTGAACTGGCAAAACATTCCTTATTTCGCAAATAATCGCTTAAATACGATCAAATAATGGCATCGCATAGGTCGTTATATCATCGGGCATTGCGGCATTGGTTGGAGGCAGTACAGCTCATTCAGTATTTAACCTGCCACTAAATATTCAAAATAACCCTGACGCAGTGTGCAACATAAAAAAACCATTGTCCATGGCCACCGTGCTGAAACAGTGTAAAATTATCGTCTGGGATGAATGTACTATGGCACACAAACATTCACTTGAGGCGTTGAACTGGGCATTGAAAGATATTAAAAACAACGACAAACTATTTGGTGGCACTCTGTTAGTCCTTTCAGGTGATTTCAGACATATACTTCCCGTCATTCGACGTTCAACATACGCTGATGAGATCAACGTTTACTTAAAATCATCTCCATTGTGGCGTAATGTTGAAAAAGTACAGCTGAAAGTAAATATGCGCGTTCAAATGCTTCAAGATCCATCCGCTGAAATATTCTCAAAACAACTCTTAGATATCGGTGATGGAAAAGTTACTATAGATGAAACTGGATGCGTAAAATTACCGACCGATGTTAGCACAATCATTGATTCGCAAGATATTCTCATTGAACAAATATTTTCCGATGTACCCACACAGTACATAAATCATGTGTGGCTTGCAGAAAGAGCAATTTTAGTGGCAAAAAATGTGGACGTTGACGATTTAAATCTGAAGATACAACAGTTTTTGCCAGGGAACTTGGTATCATACAAATCTATTAATACAGTTTGCGATGCCAGCGAAGCTGTAAATTTTCCCACAGAGTTTTTGAATTTAATGGATTTGCCAGGCATATCACCGCATAATTTACAATGAAGGTTGGATCTCAGATTATTTTTCTTCGTAATTTGAACCCGCCATGGCTGTGCGATCGTACGCGATTAGTCATTCAAAAATTAATTAAAAACGTTATCGAAGCCAGCATTTTAAATGGCAAGTTCCGAGGTGAAAATGTATTAATACTACGAGTTCCTATTATACCAACAGATGTGCCAAATCAATTTAAACGTAATCAGTTTCCAATTAGATTGGCATTTGCAATGACTATCGATAAATCCCAAGGCCAAACGATGTCTGTTTGTGGCTTAGATTTGAGCACACCATGTTTTTCACACGGACAATTATACGTGGCATGCTCTCGTGTGGGTAATCCATCCAGTTTGTTTGTGTTAGCTAAAGATGGGCTAACAGAAAATATTGTTTGTTAGTGTCACTGTCGTAATTAATTAATGATATATAATTTTAAGGAATAAATTTTTTTTTTTTTTTTTTTTTAATCTTTTATTAATTGAAATTTACAACTGTATTAGAAAATACATCCAGTAAATGTGCTGTATACAATACAATATGATAACATGATTAAGTCTTGTAGAGAAACTACCCATTGGTAGTACTCTAATGAAATTTACAAAAGAAGAAGATCCCGAGGCCATCTTCTTTGCAGGCGCCTCGGAGGATTCCCAGGAATGGAATGGGAAGCAAGTTGTGCAACAAGTGGATTTGGATGCGGAGTAAGTTTATTATGAAAGGAGAGGTATCTGGTTCGAGCCAAATCAGCGACATAAGGGATATTAAGGTCATTGTGGATTACTTCATTTGTGACAAAGTAAGGAGCATTAAGGATTTTTCGAAGGATTTTGGATTGGAGTGATTGGATGCGGGAAGAATTCGATGGTTTGGTGGATCCCCATAACTCTATACCGTATGTCCAAATAGGTCTGATAATCGTCATATAGATTAGTTTCTTATAGTGAATCGGGAGGTTTGAACGTTTGTCAAGTAAGTGTTGTAGCAGTCGAAATCGACGTGCAGCTTCTTGTCTTTTCAATCTAGTATGAGGGTTCCAGGTAAGTCTCTTGTCCAGATGAAATCCAAGGTATCGTATTTGTTCCACATTATTTAGCGGTACACTATTAAAGGATACAGGAGGACAGGATGAGGTAGGTTTTCGACGGAGGGTAAAGGTTATTTGTTGGGATTTGCTAGGATTTATCTTAACTCTCCAGTTATGACACCATTCTTCAAGAGAAGTGATGTGTGACTGGAGTGTCTGGGATGCAGCAAATGGATCTTCATTGACTGATAACACGCTGGTGTCATCAGCATAGGTTGTGAGGATAGTGTTAGGATGTGTTGGGATATCAGCTGTATACACTGTATAAAGGATGGGACCCAGGATACTACCTTGAGGAATACCAGCGGTCTGGGGAAAGATAGATGAGTATTTAGAATTGTGATTAACTCTAAATACTCTATCAGAAAGGTAGGAACGGAGGATGAGGAAATATGTAGATGGAAGGAATTGGCGAAGTTTATAAAGCAGTCCTGAATGCCATACCCGATCAAAGGCCTGTTCAACATCTAGAAAGGCACCCGTGCAATACATCTTGCGCTCCAATGCAGATGAGATAACATCCACCACACGATGGCACTGCTGGGTTGTGGAGTGAAACTGACGAAATCCAAACTGATGGTCAGGAATAATGTGATTGGAATCGAGGAAGGGATAAAGGCGTTTCAAAAGGAGCTTTTCAAGGATTTTTCCCATGATAGGTAGGAGAGAGATAGGTCTGTATGAGGAAGGATTTTCTGTGTGTTTTTTTAGGTTTTGGAATCATTTTAATAATTGATAATTTCCAGGAATCGGGAAAATATGTAGTACGGAGGATAGTGTTATAAATATAAGTTAGGAGTAATACTGCTTTCTTTGGAAGACATTTGAGGATTCTTGAGGTAATAAGGTCATGTCCAGGAGCTTTGTTGGAGGGCAATCTACGGATTATGGATATTATATCTGATGGGTGGAAGGCTTTAGGGGGAAGGGTCATTTGGAGAGGAATAGTCAGTTCTGCTTCAATACGTTCTACATGGTTAGGATTTAGGATGTCAGGATGAGGTTTAAAAGTGTTATGTAATTGTTCACCAAATACCTGCGATTTTTCTGAATCAGATTTGGTCCAGGTTTGAGCTGGAGTGAGGAGAGGATGATTGAAGGTTTTGAATTTTAAAAGTTTTTTGGTCGTGGTCCATAATGATTTGTCGGAAACAGATAGTTGTTCAGTTTGTTTCTGTAAATTTTCAAATTTAGTTTTTTAAGTTCTGTTTTAAGTTTGTTGGTTAATTTGGTATAATTGGTTTTGTCAGATGGGTATCGAGTTCTATGCCATTTGGCTCTAGCTCGTCGTTTTTCGACTAGTAAGACCCGAATATATTGAGGTAAGACCATGCCTTCTGAGCGTATTATTCTATTTTTTAAGGTATTTTCTGCTATGCTGGTTTGTATTGATTTAGTAAGGTGTTCTATTGCCGTGTCTATTTGTTGAGATGTTTTTAGAGGAGTTTTTAAGTCTATATGGTTTTCTAAAGTCGACCGGAATTTGTCCCAGTCTACTCGTCCAGTTATTAAGGATGGAGGAGAAGGTTTGATAATAGGAGTAGAATGTAATGTAAGCAAAACTGGGCTATGATCAGAGGAAAGGTCATCTAAGGAATCTATTGTAGTTTGGGAAGTAGGTATTTGAGAGGTGACGAATATGTCGAGAATATCTGGGCGTTTTTTAAGGGATGTAGGCCAGTAGGTAGGATTGTTAGGTGAAAGGATAGGGTAATTGTTTAAGGATGATACACGGGAAAGTACACTACCTCGGGAATTGGATGTTCTACAGCCCCATCGCTGGTGTTTAGCGTTGTAATCCCCACCTGCAATGAAGCGCCGCCCAAAGGATTGGAATAAGGAAAGCAGAATATTATGGGAAAGGCTATTTCCTGGAGGACAATATACAGCTGAAAGAGTAAGGTTAAATGGAAGAGAGGATAGGATCAGTGCGGTAGACTGAATGGTGTCAGTTGGAGAGGAAGGAATCAGGGTGTGGGTTAGTGATCTATGGATTAGGATACAAGTACCACCATGGGCTGTTTTGTCGGGGTGGTCAGATCTGTAAGTGATGTAGTCTTTGATGTGGAAATAAGAAGTAGGCGTCAAGTGGGTCTCGGTAATTAGGGCAACGTGAATGTTATTGTCGTGTAAGAATATGTCTAGTTCATTTCTGTGATTGAGCAAACCATTTGCGTTCCATAAAAGAACTGCCAAGGAGTTTTGGATCATCGAGGAACAGTAGACGTGATTTCTGCCAGGGCTCTTGTAAGAAGGGTAATTAAAGGTCTGATGGTTTCTTGGAGTTCACGGAGGAAGGAGGAGAGAATCGATGAAATATCACCAAAACCTTGGGAGGAAATAGGATAGGATTCTGATATTTGAGGCGGAAGGTTAAACTGTCTTGACGACGGTAACTGGAATGGGATTTGGCTTGGATTTTGTTGAGGTGTGATTTGCTCATAAGTTTGTAGTGGAGTCTTGGTCTGTTGGTTTACTTGTTGTGGAGTCTGTTGGGTTGTTGATGGGGAAAAGTTGGTTATTTTAGGAGGTCGGGATGGAAGGGAGGATTGAGACGCCTGATTCTGTGGCCGTCGATTTCTTCGTTCAACCGTCGTGAATTCATGAGTTGGTTGATGAAGTTGAGATGACACCGCTGCTGAGGTTGATGGCTGGGGTTCTGCAAGTTGAACGGCTGGAGTGATGGGTTGTTGATTCAGAGGTTGTTGGGCTTTTGATGTTGATGGCAGTGGAGGAAAGTGTCTAGAAAAATTGTTGACTGAAATATTCTGTTGATTCTGGATGGAAGTTACTATTGTTTCGGATGTTTCAGGAACAGGATTTCTATTTGTGGTGGAGTTGGAGGCTCTTTGCTTCTGCCTGTATTTGTATACCTGGCAGCCCTTATAGTTAGCAGGGTGACTCTCACCACAGAGGACACACAAGGCTGGCGTATCTCTTGTTTTTAAGCATGTTGCTGTTAAATGTGGCCCTGCACATTTAACACATCTTGCCTGACGATTACAATACGTTTTCGTGTGGCCTAAGTTTTGACATCTAGTACATTGTACAATCTCTTTTTTAACTCGAGGTGCTTCAAATTTTACCACGGAGTACACCAGTCTTTTGATGTTGAAAACCTCCACATTGTTATCTGCTGGCTCCAGATCCACAAAGAACAAATGGGAGTGGGCGTTTTTCAGTGCGGTGGAGTACGTTGGATACATGCCTGACGCTATGGCCTAGCTGCTCCAGGTCTCTTTTGATGAAATCAGGAGGCACTGATTGGTGAAGTCCCCGAAGTACTACCCTGTAGGCCTTGTCTTATTTTAATTGATAGCAATGGAACTGAATGTTTTGAGTTTTTAAGTGGGCTACCAATGATTTATAGTGGTGGTCTTTTGTCTCGGTGTTTATTTTTATGTCGTGGTATCTGGATTGACATTGGAAGTTTGTTTGACCAATTAATTCTGAAATCTGTTGACAAAATTGGATGTAGTTATCTACGCCCGTAACGTAGATAGGAGGTGGCTTTATATCGGTTTGAGGTTTTGGTGGTTGTTGTACTGAGCTTTCTGAAGGCATGTTAGACAATGGCTGAAATCTGTTTGCTATTTCTATGGGTGTAACTGATGTGATGACAGCTTTACTGCGTGTTTGTGGTGGAGTGGGAGGTTGATTCGTTTTTTTTTCCTTTTGTTTTTCTTTTTCTTCTTTTTTTTGTCCGGAGAGTTCCCAGGGGGCTCAAGAGCAGTATTTCTTTGTCTTTTTGACAAAGTTCTACCCTTAAGGAACTTCGAGTCCGATTCGCTGAAGTCGGAACACGGCATTTCTTCATCGGAGTCAAAGCAGGATGATTTTTCACACTCCATGGTATAAATAATTATTTTTGCTAATAGTTATTAAACAAGAATATTATTTAAAGAGAGAAAAATAATTAAAAACAATGTACATATATAAATAAAAACACATCTATAAAATAAAAAAAAAAAAAAAAAAAAAAAAAAAAAAAAAAAAAAAAAAAAAAAAAAAAAAAAATCTTTAACGAGCTACGAACTCGGGTGCTCTAGAATAGGAGCCGAGCGCTCTACTGACTACGCCACCTAGGATGATAGTTACAGATAGGCCTAAGTAAGTGATAGCCAGTCACAGCCGTCTGCAGGTCGAAACTCTACCTACGTCGTGCCCAACTATCCCCTCACACACCTAATGTCCACCTTTATAAATTAGTTTCTAGGGACTCACCTAGCCGGAAAACTTCACTAATTGTTCAATTATGTATATACACAATATTTGCAAAGAGCCAAGCTGATACGTGAGCTAATACCACTGGTATTACTTGAGTAAACAGGGAGCTGTTTTAGTTAGCTGCATAGCAGTAGCGGCCATGTTCCTCACTAGGAATAAATTTAAAAAATAATGTTTGGTGTTTATTTACACATCCTTACACACTTACAATAAGTTAGTTAATTTTGTCTACCCTAGAAATTACCTATAGATAATTTACATGGCAAAACAACGTTTGCCTTGCCGGGTCAGCTAGTTCATATATAATATTATATAATTATAAATGTATATTAATCAGAATCTTTTTCAACCTTAGAAAGGGAACATTTTTAATACTGGTAGAATGAAAAATAATTCTACCACACTTATTTTCATAATGGGGAACATGGAAATTTCTCGAAGTATGGTTTCTTGAAAATCAGAAAGTTAGTGCTTAATACCTTATAGAATATCTTAAAGAATTATTGCTCATTGTGAGGGTAAGCTCTTAATCACATTGGTGTAGAATCTTCCTGATTTAACAACTTCCTAGTTTTAAAATATTAGAAAAAATTCTTAATATTAATTACCTTTTATTATTTTTTTCTTAGTTTGCCTTTTTGTTTATAGCTGTTAGTAATTGTGTTTATTATAAAACACAAATAAAGGAAATTGCTTCGTTTCCAATAGATCTTTATTTATGTTTTCATTTGATTTTGCTCAATTATTATGGTATTGATATAGGTAAGAGAAATGAGACTGGTATATGGGCTTATCGGTCCTTTTTGCCAACCTCTGATGACTACAAGGAAGTTCACAACCATCCTTACCAGTCTATACAATTGCACATTAATGTTAAAGTTTTCATTTATATAATGTACTATGATACATTTTAAAATATTTTTAATATTAAAAAAGAAAAAAAAAAATGTTCCTTTTATTTAACGTCTTGCAAGTTTAGTTTAGCTATAAGTTTGTCTAACATTAAAGTTGTGTTCATTTAATTTACTATCAACAATTCAATTATTAGAGAATAAAACAAGTTTTCTACTTATATCAGTTATTTTTAGAACATTAAAAGTTTAGTGTTTTTATTTTTTTATATTTTATAATTTTTTATGAAAAATGGTTTTTCATGAATATATTTTCCTAATGTATAATTTATTTTTTTACACAATTATTGACAAACTATTGAAATTACTCCTTCTATCATTCACCACTCTATTTCTTTATAAAGAAGGTGACAAATCCTATTAAGATCATTTTTTTTTTAACTAAAGAGACCAAAAAAAGTGCACATGAAGAAGACCATCTAGACAAAAAAAAAAAAAAAAAAAAAAAAAAATTGTTTAACCAATTACAGCCCAATTTCAGTTATTCAAAATGTCATGGGGCCTGGTGTTTATTACTAATTATCAAGAGTTAGGAAATATAGAGATTACAAATTCTTGAGGTTAAAAAAATGGCAAACTTCAAATTGACGTAATTATTAGCTATTTATAAGGTGTATTTTATCATATGTATCAATAATATTGATGGGAGAATAAATTGCTTTTTGTAAAATACACCTTATAACTAAATTCTCCTTAGTTAGTGTATATTGTATAGTATAATTAGCTATTTATTTTTATGAACAATATCAAATACACACATTATATGAAAAATGAAAAACATAAAAACTAAAAGATATATCAATTATTCTTTGACCTAAGTATAGATAGAAAGATATTTAACTTAGAACATCAAAATTTGTTTCTCACCATCAGCAACGGGTTTTATACTCTTCTATTTTTAATTAATGAGAAGGCACTTATGGATCTTTTTTGAACTCAAAATGAAACTATTCTGAACTTACATACAAATAAAGGATATTGAAACAATATTAACAAACAATATTTAGAGAATCAAAGACTGTGAACGAGTTTTGTTTTTTTCACTTTGTATTTTTATGAATTACCCAAATTTTTCCAGAGGGAATTCATTAAAAATAAGGGGGACTTAAAAATGAATGGGATATGAATTATTGAGATGTATGTACTCTACTGACGGATCAGAGTGCAGTGCAGGAGATTTGCCGACACAATTGGCTAATTTGGTTAGATAGGTGCAACGCACACTATGTCCACATGGAGCAGAGCGCATTTTTTTATATAACCAACTTTATTAGATATCCGCTCTGCAGCACTGCGCTCTGATCGGTCAGTAGTGTGTGCTGGCCTTTATGCTTCTTACCCTTTATATAATTCTAAAAAAAAAATAAATCTTACTTGTCACCAATAACCAGACAACGCTGTGGATCTAATCCATTAGGAATGAGGATACTATCAATGGCAAATGGAGACGGCTTACCCATTACCACTGCTTTCCTTTCAGAGCATGTTTCCAATGCAGCAACTAATGACCCAGCACCTATAAACATTACCTATATGTTAATATTTCTTTATATTCCCAAAGTGAATGAAATGATCACTTATAAATTTTTAAATTAATAACATTAAAATATTAACATAAACATAAAAAAATAGTGGTGGCTGTCCCACCAGGAAAATAAGGCTATGATTATACCTATGATACATGATAATATATGTATATTAATACATTGTCTCCCAATTTTTATTAATATTAAAATATGAAGATGAAATTTATGATGTTTGATTATATATATAAAATATCATATTTACTCTGTCATAAGATCTCATATTATTATGAACTACAAAAATGAAATTAATAGAATAGAGCCTTGTTAAAAAATATTTTTGAATAGATAGAATAAAACTTTTTAACTACATCTTACTAAATCATTTTTAGGGTTCTGTTAAAACCTATTTTTGTGAAACTAGATGGGAAAATACCAAATATATGAGTGAGGATTTATGTGAATAGGCCCATGGAAACCAATTTTGATTAATTAAAAAATTTTGATATCTCAGGTTTACAAAACTTACATAACATATTAAGTTTGATTAAAACCACACCTAATGGTTGAAGCAAGTGAAATGCCATTACCGTTAAGAAGAATATAGCTTTCAAAGAAAAGCATTATAAAAGCAAGTGCCAATGAAAGAAACCCTATGTGCGAAGCAATCCTGCAATAAACATTTATACTCCAAAAATATATAACTTGGTCCTTGAGATGCACACACTATTTCGAGGAGTGCACACTGCACACAGTCCCTAGATCTAGCCTCACCTGGGGCAAAATCATCCATTGTACTCTCCAGCAGATCGAGAATAGATGTACGAAACACCGAAAAACTTACTTTCCAGATGCCATCAGACAACTAGTATTACTTGAAAACTACTCCAGTTATTTTCAGATCTTAACGGATGCTTCAAAAACAAAACTACAAACATCAATAGCACACACAGTTATAGACACACAGAAATATTTTAAAAATTCAACTTCAATCCCTACCAAATTCCGCATAGCATCCGCTGAAATATATTCTATTTTCAGAGCTATATATAAACTATTGTGAGCAATCATACACCAATCAAAACATAGTCGTCTTAACTGAATCAGCCTTGACATGCACCAAACTAGAGACCATGCATAAAAATAAGATGAAATTTTATGCAGAAATCAACATTATCCATATTACAACATA
Source organism: Euschistus heros (assembly GCA_003667255.2). Taxonomy (NCBI): domain Eukaryota; kingdom Metazoa; phylum Arthropoda; class Insecta; order Hemiptera; family Pentatomidae; genus Euschistus; species Euschistus heros. The sequence goes on from RCWM02000100.1 coordinate 849,420, forward strand.
ATTGAAAAATAAGTTTTCCTTTCAATGGATACCAAGTCATGTGGACCTCTCTGGAAATGAGAAGGCGATAGAGTAGTGCGAGACAGACTGTTAGAAAGGGTTAATTCTAAAGTTCTAACTACAGACCTGCTCAGAGCTTTAAAGAAGCAGGTAATAAAAGAATGGCAGGAGAGGTATGATTGGGAGTCATAATCAAAAGGCAGAGATTATTATCAAGTTCAGCATAAAGTGAGCCTAACCCCATGATTTCGAAACATCCCTATCAATATTGATAGAAATCATATTGTGAAAATAACGAGGCTTAGGACAAATCATGGCTGTACAAGGAAATATCTAAACTTGATAAAAATAGAAGCAAATAAAAAATGTGAGACTTGTGACTGCACAGAGGACCTGCATATAATATTCAGATGCAAAAAACACACCAAAATCAGGTCTGGATTAAATTTTAATTTTGATCCTCAAGAAGAAATAACATATGTAAAAGAATTGGATAACTAAATTGACTGAAGTTTTAGATAAAATAAAAGGCAACCTATAATTGAGGAAGAAAGAAAATCATAAAAATAAATAAATAAAGCTTTAACTAAAGAACTTTAACTAAACTTGGTTGTATAAGATTACATAAATAGTAATAACATAAAAAAACCTCAGCCTGAGAACTCCATCATTCATAATATTCTACTATTTAATATCTGTGGCACCTGTGCATAGTGGGCTAAGTCGAATTTTGTGAATTTCAAGCTATCTGCATCACCAGAATCGTAATTTTTTTCTCTTTTCTTGTATCTAACAGGCTAAGTGTTCCACCCAATGCAATGAAGGATATTCCTTTGTGAATCCTGGGCTGATACTCCAATCTTGAACTTTTACTTGTGAAAAGCGAGTCAAGTTTACTAAGCATCGCGTCTAGTTAATAGAAAAAAAGATAATGAAAAGGGCACTATGCATCGGGGAAAGGTAGAAAGGCTTAAATATAACAAAGATAGCAGCAATGTTATCTTTTACAAGTTGACTCTCGATATAAATGTTAATTTTAAAGCAGTAACTTTTTTGAAAAAGGGCAGGCTACAAAAACTAGAGCCAGCAATCAAATAAGTTGAATCACTTCTGATAGCGGCAGAAAAGAAGAAAGCTGTGTTAGATCTTCTTCCCTACCTAAGTCCAGCTTTTAGAAGATTCTATGAAGAGCTGAAATCTACATCTGACAACAAGACACTCAGATTTAGGTGAAGAAGAACACGAATGAAAGAATGATTTTTTTTTTTTCAATGTTTTAAAAACTACCATAAAAATAAATGTTATTTTATTTTAAAGTATTTTCTTTTTGTTATGTAATATATATATATATATATATATATATATATATATATATATATATATATATATATATATATATATATATATATATATATATGTATATAAAAAATGTCAAAAATTTTTGAATGAGGGAAAAATATGTGCAAAAAGAAAGAAGTAATAAAAGGGGACATTGGTGAAAACATAAACAATGACTTTGATGAAAATGAAGAAGTGCTAAACGTCAATTGTTCGAAGAAATAAATATACCGATATCATTCCAATTTCAAAAAGTAGAAAAATCTTGGTTTCTTTGAATATAATCAAAATTAAAATATGCTTCAAATAAAGGTTTGAATAAGCATATGATGGAGTTCAAATTCCACTTAGTTGGAGCAAATATACTTCAGAATGGTTATGGTGGTTATATAAATTAAAATGTTCAAACAGCCATAAAGGGGTTTAAAAAGAAATTTATATACATCAAGAAAAGAATTAAAAAAAAATTTTTGGTGAAATTTAGTATATTGCTGACATGATAAAAAAAAAAAAATAATAAAATAATAAATAAAAACTGTTTGCATATGGAACCATTTGTTGTTTTTAAAATAGCATAGATAAAAAATTAATTGGTAATTCAATCAGTCTCTCTTTTGTCATTAAATTTATTTATTTTTTATTTTAAGCATCTTACCAATCATAGAATAAAAAAGGTGTGAAATTTGACAAAGAATTGTTATTAAAATTTTTGCTTATTTTATCGTAAATGTTTAACACATAGAATCATAGATAATTCATCTGTAAATCAACCTATTTTTTTCATGGTCATTAAATTTTTTTTGGTAATAATTTTCATAAAAATCTAATAGGTTTGTAGTTACTTATAGTTATTATTATATTAAAATAAATTGACTGTATTATATAAATGTTTGAAAAAGTACTATTGTTAATTAAATTATGTTTCAGTCTGTTACGCATGTTATTGAATTAATTTGAACATTTTTCATTAAAAAAAAAAAAAAAAAAAAAATAAAAAAAAAAAAAAAAAAAAATAAATACAGCCCTTGAGGCAGGTTAAAGGGAGGCAGTTGGTATAGGACAGAGAAGAAAGAAGACAGGGTCAGTTGTTTATGGACCTTAGAGCAACCAGTGTCAGGAGTCAGAAGACTATGGAACCAAGATAAGTGAAAGTGTTAGAAGTTCTCTCCTTAATGGACTTTAGAATTTAGATTAATTAAGGTAATTTAAATATGTTTATATATAAAATAATAAATATAAAAGTACCACAAAACATGTTTAAAATATCCAGTCATAATTCAAAAGAATATTGACAGAACCCTAAATAGAATCAAAGTCAATTAATTATTTATATTATATTTTATTAAAATATATATTTAAGAAAATCATAACAATAATATAAAATCAATGAAATAACCTAATTTTTTCTCAACCCTGAAAATTAGTTAATCACTTGGCTTTCAGAGGTCAATCATGTTAACATTAATCACTTAGCCCATTTCACACTTAATCGATTAGTGTAATGTAGGCTAAGAGTTCAATTTTTTTTGGAAAAGTTAGTATTAAATATTAGAATATTGACAAGAATTGAAACGTACCTTTCCAACATAAATAGAAATGTACTGTCAAGAGCTTAAGCCCCACAAATTTTAATTTTTTTAACTGGGCGATTTTGGAAAAAATCTCAAACATTCAATTCAGTTTTCCTAAAATCGCAATTTTTGCACATAGCCCACTATGCACAGTTGCCACAGATATATATACTTATATATATTACTATATAATATTATATTTTTGTATATAAGTACGTAAAAAGGTATGTATATACATAAGTAAGTAGGTTTGTAATTAGCAAAGCACATAATATGCTTGCATGTATAAGGTGTGCTCACTTTTTAAATAAATGACTTTCAAGTGGTTACTATGGATGAGAAAGCAAAATGTATTTGTGTGTGTTTGTATGACCCTCACACACTTTTTTACTATTTTTCATATACTATTACCAAAACAATTGTCAGTAGAAATATTAACCAATTTGCTGTAGTCTTCTGTTGTGAGTGGTGGAGGTAGCCATAAAGCAATGACAGGGGCTTCCAACTTTTGGCCTTTGGAGGGCCTTGAAAAAAATTGGCATGACTTTTTCCTTCATTTTATTTATTTCTTACTTTACTTTATTTTATTATTTATCTGTTTTTTGAAGAATGATTACCGGTGCATGAAAAATCTTGAAAAGTTACAATTGGTTTTCCGTTTCATTCATTACTTTATTTCTTGACATCATAGGTATCTACAAAACTCAGAATTGGGATAAAAAAGACTCAATTAATATTAGGTTCAAATCAATTAGGTCACAGTTAGAGCCCAAAAGGGGGAGAGGAGGTATATAGGAGAGGAGATATTAGCCCTGTTCCATTATGAAAGTCTTTATTTTTTATTTTATTTTATTTTTTTGTTGAAAGTGGGGTAAAACCTTTTCTGCTTCGATCCATATAGGTCTTTTGTAACATCGTGCAGATTATAAAAGTATACAATAAATGATGACATCACATATTAAGGCTACCAGAGACCAGACTACTTAAACAATTATTTAATTTCATTAGGAAAAGTAAAACCAAGAACAACTGGTTCATTGAGGTTCAGAATAATTTAAAAAGGGTGAATATAACAATGAAACAAATTGTAGAGAGAAAAGAGACGAGGGTTATGAGAAGTAGAGATACATGACTAAAATTAAAAACAGTCAAAAGAAAACAATACACCATTACGGAAGAGGAGAGGGCGGCCAGGTCAGAAAGAATGAGAAGGTTCTGGGAGAATAAGAGGAGGTTGAGAAAACATCACAATTAATATTGTATAGACTTGGATTGATTTAAGTGCTCCAATGTGGGCGTAAACTATCTAAAAAAAATAAATAAATAAACATAACAAAATGATATAAATGATTTGTACATCATCTACCCTCTGATTTCATATGCCTTGTGCATTATAAAATTTTATAAAGAATTGACAGGAATCCTACCTGGAATTGTAACATTTTTTCCAACTGGAATTCTTTCATCTTTGTTCGTAGCGATAAAGAGACACTCAGGGTTATTCAAATAAGAAGAAGCTTTCACAAGCTTTGGAAAGCTGAAGAAACGATCATAGGCAGCCACTACAGCTCCAATTTCTGGGTCTGGCTCAAAATTGCTGACCCCATAAAAGGAGCTAGGAGAGCTAGGAGGCAGATAGTTATCAGGCTGAAAGAGAAGTAAATTATAATGTACAAATAATAGAATCTACATTAACTAGAAGTTTTTTCAAAGATATTATTATACATTTTATTAATACTCTAAAATATCTTCTTCATTTATTATACACCAAAAATGACATTTTGATAGCAATTTGAATGTGTTGTGATTAGCTATCGTTATATTAACACCTTTAACTGGAGGGAAAGTATATAATAATTTAAGAAAAACTTTTAACAAATATTACCAGAAAATGAATTTCTTTCTTTCTCTTCCTCCTTAGTGCCTTTCAGCGCGAAGGTGCCTCTGTCCAGGCAAACCAATCCTCCCTATCCCGAGCCAGTGCCCTTATGGCATTCCAGTCTTTGCCTCTCTTCTCTCCCACCTTAGAGATGGAGTCCATCCATTGAGTTCTGGGTCTCCCTCTGGGACATTTTCCCGTTGGTCTGGCCTCAAAGTACTTTCTCGGGTCTCGGTCCTCATTCATCCAGCAGAGATGTCCGAACCATCTAAGTTGCCTCTTTTCAAGGGTATCCTTTAGAGAGACAACTCCTAAATCCTCTCTTGTCCTATCGTTCCTGATCCAATCCCTTCTGGTTCGGCCCACTACTTTCCGAAGGTACCTCATTTCCGCTGCAGTAACTAGGCTTAGGTGATTCCCTAATGGTACCCAGCTTTCACTTCCATATAGAAGAGTAGGCAGGTAAACAGCTTTGAAGATATGTAACTTAACATTTTTCTCCACCTCCCTTTTCCCTATAACCGTGTTGCAGAGGTGGTAGTAGATTGAGTTTGCCTTCTTTATTCTGTTGGATATGTCCTGGTCTACCTTTTCATTCCTGCTTATCACTGTTCCCAGGTAAGTATAGTCGTCTACCATTTCCAATGCTTCACCCTTGCAAAATACCTCAACGTATTCTTGTTCCCGACCAATTTGCATTATTTTACTCTTCTTGACATTAATGGTCATTCCCTTCCTTTCAAGCTCGGCCTCCCATTCAATGGAAACTGAATTTACATTACAAAAATACATTATAGTAAATTGCAAAAAAACATACTACTAGGAAAAATTATATCATTAAATTATGTTATTACTTTCTGTGAAATGGCGAAAAAAAAATTCAATCAAATGCAAAATAAGGTTTAACATAAATGACTAGTCTAATTATAATAATAAACAATTTTAATTTTAATATTAAACCTAAGATTAATCAAATTAATAAATATTTTCTTATATTATTATAAATCTTCAACAACTAAAATATTTTAGTGTCAAGAGTTTATAAACAAAGAAAAAAAAAAGAAGTACTTTAACTTTATTTAGTTCTATAAATATCAAAAGATAAAATGCATAATGGTCTAAACATTTAATATAATTATGTATAAGTTTATCCTGCAATTATACAATAATAGGGTTGTTGTCAAAATATTATTTGCATTATTGTAGTTTTGAGAAATTTAGACACAAAGAAATAAAGTTTTAGGCAAATTATGTGTAGTTGCGTCTACTTCCTTTTTATATTTTTTGGAGAAAACCTCAGTGGCAACCATTATCTAAACCAACTACACATTGTTAATAATAAAAACGAACTATAAAATAAAAAATAAATAAATACTTTAATGATAAGTAGCACTTTATGTGGCACATTGGCTCACTCTTCACCATTTGCTCCAAAAAGTATTAAATTTACATCATTTATATAATCCTAAAACTATCATAAGTATGATGGAGCAAGTTTACTACTGAAAGAATTACTGTTAACATTAAAATTGTTTAAGGTTTACATTAAAAAATAAAGCTACTGGTAAAATTGTTGAACCTCTACCAATACTAAAAAAAAAAAGAAAGAAAAAAAAAGGGGTTAATAGACATGTTTATTTTAGTTTTCATATTCATAAGGTATAGTTGACTGTGTGGTATAGGCACAGAATACAGAATATAATAGAAGCGGTGGGTAGGTGGGGGGAGATGGCTCCCGGTAAGGAGCGCTATCCTCACCACCTAAACCCCAGCTGTCCCTATTAGTACCACTGTTTTTCCCGTGTTTTTTTGGAACAATTGCTAATTGTTAGGTCTCTGTTGTGTGTATGTGTTTTTTATTTTTTTATTTCTCAATTGGATTAAATAATGTCGTGTTGTGCCGCGTTTGGATGTTCTAGCAAAGAGTCCAACAAGGATTTAAACCCTCCAATAACCCTTCACCGGTACATTTTAAACGTACACAGTTTAGTTTTACAATAAATTGAGAAACAAATCTTCCTTCCCTTTCGCCACAAATACAAGAAAAATGGAAGCCAACAAATACAAGTGTTATTTGTTCACAACATTTTAAAGAGGACGATTTTGACAGATCTTCTCCATTTCGAGTAAATCTAAAGAAAGGTGCAATTCAGTCGGTTTTTTGATTTCCTAGATCATTTGAGACAGACAATTATAAAGGTATATATGACTTTCTACGTTTTCCCCCTGCTTTACCAACATACGTAGGTATTTAAACTTAAAAGTTTAGTGTTGAATTTTTTTTTTTTTTTTTTTTAGGAAAGGGGACCAATAAAAAGGCTTGCGACCCCGTTGAAAAATATTAGGTCTCCAAATAAAAAGAGATTTAAAAAATGTTAGAGATCACTAATAAAAACATAAACGAGCTCAAAATAACAACTTGATGAAAGATCTGTACAGCTTCGAAATACAGCTGATTCATTAAGCTTCACTGTGAATTTTCACCTTCTAACCACAAAAAAAAAAATACAGGTTGAAAAGAAAAAACAAATTTAAAACCTACGCCGAAACGTTTTGCGGTATAAGAAGAAAAACTGTGCCTACAAATACAGTCTACAAAAACTGTGCGAAGAAAAAGAAAATAACTAATTAAATAGAGAATAGAAAATTTGCTTTCGTTATTTCTAAAATAATACCTTGAGAGAATCTCTTTTCTAGATTTTCACATTTTTTAGAAGATCGCTCTCATTACTCATTATTAATAAGATCGATCGGAATGAGATTTTTAAAGTCCGAATCCACCATTTTTTGAAAAATATCAATGATGATATTCACAAAAATAAAATAAGATCGAAAATTAAGAAATTAGTAATTTTCTTTTGGTAATATTCTGTTTTATTTTCGTTCTACCTATGCATGAATGTGATAAATTTCTGAACAATTAGATGGAATCCAATAAAATTCGTAAGAGTTGAAGCCTAAATATTACGTGATAAAGTTGTAAATAAGTCTGAGGTGGAGCAGCCCGGGGTGGAGGTGGTGGGGGGAGAGCCGGCTGAACTGGAGCCTCAGTGACCATAGGGCTTTGCTGTCTCTGCCGCTTCTACTATATTCTGTATTCTGTGGGTATAGGAGATGTAGATAGTTAGGGTAGGCAGTCATAGATACTCAGCAGATCAAAATAAAATAACAATTTTATTTTGATCTTCTGAGTATCTATGACTGCCTACTCTAACTATCTACATCTCCATGTTTATTTTAGTAACTAATGAAATTTCTCAAATTACAGTTTGAAAGCTAGTATTATGAATATAATCTACTATACTATTCAGAAATTCATGAGGGAAAACAGACCATGAAACTAGTTGATTTAACAGATAGCTGCTGATAAAAGCAGATACTTACACCAACTCCAATACTTTTTATCCCAAAGCAGTCCAACTCTTCTTTGATGGAAATCTCTCCAGAGATATATACTTTCTTATTAAAATTAATATTTTTCAAATATTTTGCTGTAAGCCAAGCAGTTGAAAGAACTTCATCCTAAAAACAAACAAACACCATGCAGCCTAAGTTATATGGTATAAAATTTTATTTTATTTTTTTTTCCTTTTCTTTATTTCTTATATAATATAAAACATAAAAAATATAAACAGGCATAATGATACAATAAATTATATTACTATTTTATAGCTAAAATTCTCAATATTAAAATATATATATATATACTATATATATATATATATATATATATATATATATATATATATATATATATATATATATATATTTTTTTTTTTTTTTTTTATAGGAGTTTTCCACTAATGTGGTTTTCCTTCTCCTAAATATCCCTCAGGATCCTTCTCCAACCTTTCCTGTCCAAGGCCTGTTCCTCTGTTATGCCATGTCCCATCAGGCTTTCTTCAACTCCGTCTCTCCACCTCACTCTGGGTCTTCCCCTTCTCCGTCTTCCATCCACTTCCATGTCCATTATCTTCTTCGGTATTCTTCCTGGAGGCATTCTTCTCACATGCCCAAACCAGCTGAGTCTTTTTTCCTCAATGGTCGATAGGATATTCCTATTTATCCCCATCATTTCTCGGATATCTTCATTTCTAATTCTTTCTCGTCTGGATTTCCTCGCTGCTCTTCTCCAGAAGTCCATCTCTATCATATCAAAGATAAGATATATATCAAAAAATATTTATATTGAAGTCAGGAGTTTGGATGGGACAATGCATTAAAATTCATTTGGTTCAATTAAAACATATAAAAAAAGAAACAACTAAAATGGGTCATGAAAGATGTTTTAGGAAGTATCGCTAATCTCATGCTTGCGATTCAAGTATTTAAAATATATTTATTTATGCCATTTTTCCAGTTATATTACTTTTATTTTGTTATATTAATGCTTTATAAAAAATTTATTTTGAATAAAACAATACACATGAAGATATATTATTCAGGATAAAAAAATTTGATAGAAAAAATAGTTATTAAAAATTAATTTATAAGTAAAATTAATAATAAGCTATTGTTATCAATCTATACTTAAACAGTGTAGAGACCTCTTCTGCTTCAAATCCTAGAGCTTTACATTTTTTAAGAAATTGTTCCCTCGTCAATGTGCTATTGTTGGTAAAATAAAACCTTTCTTTTCCTAATGAAACAAGTTTTTTTAATACATCTTGAGTTCCATTTATAGGTGTTGAACCATGCCATAATACCCCTAAAAAGTAAATTTCAGACTTGTAATCATAATTTTTTTTTTTTTTTTATGGCTTTCACAATACTCCAAAACAACTCAGCCATTTTTAGTAAGATTTGGTTATCATGTTACTTACAAAACAACTAACACTTCCTTAGGTTTAAAAAATTTTTTTATTTTTTTTTACATTTAAATTTTATTTTCCATAGTTTATGTGGTGGAGGCATAATTTAATAATAATCTAGAATAAAAACGATTTTTAAAAAAATTGAGAGCTAGTCTTAATAAGTGTGTAAGAAATTTGTTAAATGTATTTTTTGAAAGAAACTATATATTTTTTTTTAATGATTGATGAAGTCAGACATTCAAACTGGACAAGATTCAAGTTTACTTCAAAAGAGGTAGATTAGTAAAAACTAAATACTAAGCAATTACTTCAACTTTTCTGGAAAATTCTTAAATTATCTAGTAATTACTTCACAAGTTGAGCACTTCTTTATTCAGCTTGTGAGACACAAAGTTAGTGCTTCATAAGAGTTACAAGGGTGCCTCATTTTATCACATCACCCATTGTGAAACTAAAAATAATACGAGTTGAAGAAATTTGTATTCCAAAGAAACTTCAAACTAAAGAAATGATTAAATTTTAGAATTTTCATTAGAGTACTACCAATGGGTAGTTCCTCTACAAGTATTAAGCACATTATCAAATTGCATTGTATACAGCATATTTACTGGATGTGTTTTCTAATACAGTTGTAAATTTCAATTAATAAAAGATTTAAAAAAAAAAAAAAAAATTAGAATATGTTGAATTAGTTAAAAACAGCTAAAATATAAGAGAAATGAAAATAATATAATATGGAATCAATAGATTTACCAAATCTATGATCCTTCTATACTATCATGTGAATGTTAACTAATTAGAAAGAACTCACAGAAAGGCAAGTCAATTAATAGGTTTCCTATTAAATAGAGAAAAAAAAATTATAAAAAGCATGCTAATTTTCATGAACAAAATTACAGTCGAAAGAAACTGCTTTTAACTTCTAAGTATCATGAATCATATTTAAATAAATTAAAATAGAATAATTCTTCACTAAGATGTGGTATATTTTTTAAAAACAAATATATTGTTGGATATTTAAAAAAATAATATTAAACAAAAAAAATTACCATCACAATCAGTAATAAAAGAATCAAAAGACTCCAAAAAAGTTATTTTTTCTTCATTACTCAGAGACATCAAGTTGGTTGAAACCATTTTTTTACACGAAGTCATTCCTGAAATTAAATAAAATTACCTCATAAATAAAACTTTGTTATTATTAACTTTCATAGCTATATTACTATTGAATTGATAAACATATTTTACAAACATTAATTACCTACAAATAACTTTGATTTTTATCAATGATCTAATAGACATTTAAAAAAATATCTACATGAAAGCTTTAACATTTAACGTTATTCCTGGTTTAAAATATTCTCATATTTAATCTTTAAACTGTTAAATATTAAAGAGGAAGGATTAATTTACTAGCATACTGAAGGGACGTAAAATCGGGGTCCCGAGCCTGTGCGATGTCAGGTACTCGTTAAAGATTCCTATCCTAATTATACCTGGATAGGCAAAATTTAGGACTTCCACCGTAGCATCGTCCGATTAGCCATAGCAGCATAAAGTGACGTTAAACCAAATAAGCAAACAAACTAGCATACTGATTTTTTATTACAATTTTTATTGATTTAAAATGCAATATTGCAAGGGGTCTATTCTACTCTATTCTAGAACAATACTGCAAACCGAAGCAATGACTTATCTAGGACTAACGTTTGATAGGAGACTGAATTGGAACAAACACACAGACAATGTAGTAAACAGTACCTTAAAAACAGTGAACGCATTAACTATTGCGGCAAGATTAACTTGGGGACTGGGAACTCAGGTACTGAGACTAATCTATGAAGGCGCAATAGTTCCAAAACTTTTGTACGCCATACCTGTGTGGGAATCGGGAGCCAAGAAACAGGCTAATCTCACAAAATTACAGAGGGTACAGAGGTTAATGGCATTAAGAATTAGCAAAGCATTCAAAACGGTCTCTTACGATGCTGCTTGTGTACTAGCAGGTACATTACCTATAAATTATAAAATTACTGAACTGTCTACAATATATAAAATAAAAAGACACACGATTGGATACAGAGACATAAACTACGACAATATCGAACGTGAACTAACTACAGAACAACGTTTACACCCCACAGTACACGCAAAACTTTTACAATACATGGACGAACTAGTAGAACCCACTTTAGAAACTGATGGACATATACACAGACGGAAGTAAGCAAGGAGACAAAGTAGGATGTGGCTTTACGACTGAACGTAACGGAATTTCCCACGAAGAATTGTACAAACTAGGACAGAACTGCTCGAACAAACAAGCTGAAAAACTGGCAGTACTAAAAGCAACTAATTATATTTTAGGACAAACAGATTACACAAAATTAACTTACAATATATATACTGACAATAGAATAGTGATAGACTCTATAAAAAATAATAAAATACAAGACACACTTACTGTACAACTTAGAAAAAATCTAATAAAATTAATGGACCGTGACATAAGAACGTTTCTGACATGGATAAAAGGACATAGTGGCATCTCAGGTAATGAAAAAGCGGACACATTGGCTAAGACAGCTGCTAATGATACAAACTTAACTTACGAATACAATACAGTTCCTTTCACGTATATAAAAAAATACATACTAACTGACTTGATTGAGGACTGGAACAGGCATTGGCAACAATCTACTAAAGGACGACCATTACAGAAATACATTCCAAATATAACACCACAAAACTATAAAATAGCCAAAAGTACTCATCACAAACTAACTCAATTACTTACAGAACACGGACCAACGAACCATTATCTCAAACGATTTCACTTAAAAAAACTCGAACGCTTGTGTATGTGACGGACTAACTCCACAAACATTCTTGCACATTTTGAATGACTGCCACTTATACGAAGACGAAAGACACAAATTAGTTAGGGCTTCTCTAATGGAAGGGGGTACATGGCCTCTTCAACAAGAAGCTTTATACCGCAAGTATAAAAAGGAACTACTAGAATACAGCAATGATTTAAAACTGCAGTAACACCACTTGAAGAATTGTGAACAACTAATTGTGCACTGACAAATTTTCCATTTTATTTTTATTTATACTCATTTTTCTTTTTCAGTTTTAATTATTTATTTATTTATTTTTTTTTTTTTTTTATCTTTTTATTTTTGTTGAAAGTTATTGAAACTTAAAAATATTGAATTGTATTAAAGAAGAAACGCTACCTAAAACATTATATGCATATAATATGCTTTTTGCATGGTGTATGTACAACTATAAAATAGAACAGTACTTGACTGACACATTACAATAATTCCCACTATCATAAACTTATTGAAGATGTAGGTTGTTGATTTGGCAATGCAGTCAAGAACAAAGCAGTTAAAATTAAATTTTAATTTTCAATTTCAATTTAATTTAAGTTTCTGGTATTTAAAATTAAAATTTAATTTTAACTGCTTTGTTCTTGACTGCATACCCCAACCAACAACCTACATCTCAGTCAACAAATAACCCATCATTATAAACTTATTTATATTAATTTATTCATCAGCTATGGAGAAACCAGTTAAGAAGAAGCCCTCCCACTAGATTTGGGTGAGCTCCCAATGTTTTTCTGCAGATACGAATATTTAAACAAAATAAAAAAACTATTTTAGTAAGTTTACTGTCAATAATAAGGACCTTAACATATTGCGAACACATGCACGAGAGGAGTATATTAAATGAATATATTAAATATTTTTTTAAATATTTAAGAACCAGCAGTAGCATACCCTTGATCAAGCAGACTAATACACGAAGAACCAGTTGAGAAAATGGATGACTGTATTGTAGAGGATGGATTAGAATAAGCACTAGGAGTAATGAAAGGCAGCAGGAAGGGATGTAATTTGGAGTAGAGAAATTGGAGGGATATTTAAACAAAAAATCTGGGATAAGAATGGAATTTCAAAAGAGCGAGAATGTGATGCTATCCCGATCCAGAAGAAGGTTTTTTTTTTCTCTTTATTTGTTTAATCCACACCTGTCACTTATGTGACAACAAGCAGATGTGATAAATTGTTGTATACAAGATAATTGGCATGTCAGGCACGAGGGAGGACAGCACCCAGCGGTACTTACTCCTAACATGAACATGATATTTAATCAGTTTTAACGGAGTAGATCCCTCAACCAACTCCTTTTTAGTCTCCTTTGGGTATTATCTGGCAAGCTTATGGAGGTCATACATTGTATTAAATTATTGATATGTCCGTGAAGTTTGTCGTGAAGTCTTTTATATAAAGTCTGGATGTGATCTTGTACCATCGGTATGGGTAAGCCTGTGTGTAAAGTTTTGTTATTGACATACTAGGGTGGTTGTGTAATGAGTCTTAAAGTTGTTGACTGGAAAGTCTGTATTTTTTGGATGTTTGTTTTTTTAACAGTTCTGTAAATTTGTGAGGCGTACGTCCATAGAGGTTTTAATAAGTAAGTATATGTATTTGGTCTTTGCGTCATTTTCAATTTAGATCGTTTATATAGAATTGGATATAATAGTCTCAGTTTTTTGTTAAGGCTTAGGCGTTTCTGTTTCACATGTGGGCCCCATGTCATCCTTCTGTCGAACATTAGTCCTAGGTATTGAACAGTGTCAGTTTGTTTAATTGGAACATTGTTAATGTAAACGTTAGGGCAGGTATTATGTCGAAGTGCAAAAGTTATGTGCTGTGATTTGTCGTTATTTAGTTTAATTTTCCATTTGTTGGACCAGTCTTGTAACTGTTGTAAATAGTGTTGGAGAGTCAGTGAAGCCTGATTGATGTCTGAGTGTCTAGTCAGAATAGCAGTATCATCTGCGTATGTTGCTATTATCGTGTTTGGGTAAGTGGGTATGTCGTGTGTGTAAACAATGTATAGCAGAGGTGCAAGAATCGATCCCTGCGGTACTCCAGCCCTAATTGGTCGAACAGAAGAGGTATACGAACCTTGTCGAACAGAGAAAAATCTGTCGGAAAGGAAAGAGAGAAGGATAAGATAGTAAGTGGAAGGAAGGAATGATTCAAGTTTAAATAGTAGTCCATTGTGCCAAACTCTGTCGAATGCTTGAGCTACATCCAGGAATACCCCAGTAGCATATAATTCTTGTTCCAATGCAACTGAAATGTAGTCTGTGACTCTGTGAAGCTGGTGTATGGTTGAGTGTTGTGAACGAAATCCAAACTGGTGTTCAGGTAGTACGTCTTTGTTCGTTAGTATGTCTAGAATTCGTCTATACAGTAATTTTTCAAAAATTTTTGAGCAAATTGGAAGTAAACTGATGGGTCTGTACGAAGAAGGAGAGTTGGGGTCTTTATTTGGTTTTTGTATCATTAATCCTTTAACAGGCAATGTATCCTGGAGGATACACATATTTAATGCCTTTTGCTCAATAAATGACGTACTGTCCGACGCATTATCCTACTCATTACCATCTTATATCCTTTATTCAACCTTGAATTTCATCATACATGTGTGGGGGTTAGCGTGGCTATAGCCATTCAAAGGCAAAAAAAAAGAAGAAATCGATTCAAAAATTCCCGCCCTGCCCGTTAAAGGGTTAATACGTGTGAATATTTCCATTGCAATGGGAATTTAGTTGTCCTGAATATTGCATTAAAGAGTGTTGTAAGAAAGACTGTAGCTTTTCTGGGCATATGCTGGAGTAGCTCAGCAGTAATCAAGTCATGTCCTGGGGCTTTTTTTTTTTTTTTTGATAATTTTTGAATTTCTAGAATTACTTCAGATGGCTTAAAGGCTGGTGGAGGAAACGTTAGTAGTAAGGGGTTGTCAAGGGTATCTTGTACGTTAATTTCGTGTTCATTGTCAGTGAGGTCTGTTTGAGGTATGAAAACAGTCGATAGATGATCAGCGAAGAGTTCAGACATTTCGCTTTCCGACTCGGCCCAAGTACCATCTTCTTTTCGGAGTGGTGCTGACACCTCACGATGCTTTAAAAGCTTTTTTGTTTGCCTCCATAAGCTTCCATCGTCAGTATTGAGATTTGTTAAGAATGTATCATAGTTGGTCTGTTTGAACTTTTGGGTTTGTCGTTTTAATTCGTTATTTATTTGGTTGTATGTATGTTTGTCCGATGGTAGTCTGTTAGTCTGCCATACCTTACGAGCTCTTCTCTTGATTCTGATCAAATCCCTTATATACTGTGGATAGTTTGGCTGGTAACTTTTCTTGGTTTTGGGAACTGATGAGGACCACGCAGATTCCTGAATGCATTTTGTGATAACGTCAACAGCGTCCTCTATTTCTTTTCCTGATTTCAATGAAAGTGAAACTGAGAGTTTTTTATTTAAAATTGTTTCGTAGCAGTCCCAATTAATGTTTCCTTGGAAGAGTGTGGGGCGTTCTTCTTTCATACATGGCTCTTCAAACAAGATTAGTTGAATAAGGGAATGATCAGAACAGAGGTCAGAACTAGTTCTAACTGTGTAAGGTACGGACTGTAGTCCTTTAGTGATAAGGAAGTCTAGTAAGTCTGGTGTCTTACGTCTCCATGTAGGCCAGTACGTCGGAGAATTTGGAGTTATAGTGTTTAAAGAAAGCTTATGGAGAGCAGAATGAAGGTTTCTACCTCTTGGAGTAGTTAACCGTGACCCCCATAGTTGATTTTTTGCATTATAGTCACCTCCTGCTATGAAACATCTTCCAAGCTTTTTAAAAAAGCTACAAAACATGTCTGAGGTCAGCGCATACCGAGGAGGGCAGTACACCGCTGCTAATGTTAGTGTTATTTGTGCTGTGTAAAGAGTTATGGCTGTTGCTTGGATGTCTGGTGTAATTGGAATATGTCTAGAGTGGTGTTTGAGACAGGTTTTGATGATGATGGCAGTCCCACCGTGCGAAGTATTGTCTGGGTGATCGGTCCTGTAGATAGTATAGTCCGGTATGCTTATTTTATGACTTGAAGTGAGGTGGGTTTCTGTAATACAAGCGGTGCGTTTCTCGTGTAAGTACATGTCAAGTTCTGTTTTATGTTGAAGAAGTCCGTTCGTATTCCAAAGAAGGATGGACAAGGAACCCACAGTTAAATAATTAGGGTCCATAAGAGTGGTTGAAGGCTTGTCTGATTTGTGTAAGTTGTTGGAGGAAACTAAAAAGGGGTTCGATGAGTTTATCTAAACCATTTAACAAATTTAATATTTGGGGGGGATAATTATCAGCTGGGGCTACCGGCTGAGCAATGTTCTGCCTCATACCAGACATTAACGCATTCTGTTGTTGTCTTCCTTCAGGAGCTGGACAAGTGTGTGGAGGTCCTTGCTGCTGCATTCTTGAAACTAGTTGAGTGGGCTGAGGTTGCTGTGGGTCCTGCTGCATTCTTGGACCTAGTTGAGTGAGCTGAGGTTGCTGTGAGTGCTGCTGCAATGGAGGATAGTCTTGTGGCCCCATTGAGATAGAGGTAGATTGAGAGGGTGCAGACCTTCGATGATGGAGAACTCGTGAATTTCTCATGTTTCTTAACTCCTTCAAGATTTGACATCCTCTGTAGTTCGCAGGATGTGAGCCCTGGCAATTTGCACATGTAGCTGGGGTATCACGCGTTTTCTGACATGAGGAACTTGCGTATGTTTGGCCGCATCTAACACATTTGGGTGTGTAATTGCAATAGGTCTCAGTATGACCGTACTGTTGGCACCGATTGCATTGAGGTATCATCCTCTTCTTTCGTGGTTCTTCAATTATTACTCGAGTGTAGAAAATGCTTTTAATTTGGTAGATATTATCATTGTATGTTTCTTTGGTAATATCAACGAAAAACATTGGTAAAGGTAGTTTTAACCTTGACATCGCATTAGTAACATTAGTTGCCTCATAACCTTTACTTTTTAAGGCATCAATGATAATTGATTTTGGGGTTGAATGATGTAGGTTTTTTATTACTACTCTTGGACATCTATCTTGGGGTAGCTGGAACGTGTGAAATTCGGCATTTTGTGTTCTAAGTGAATTCACTATAGCACGATATGATTCCGGCGTCTCTGGGTTGATGCAAATATTTTTTGGTGTGGTTTTTAACTGAAATGTAGATGGGCCACTTACCTGTTTTAAATACCCAACAAACGCTGGATAGTTTTCTACTCTTTTTACGACAATCGGTGGAGGTCTGGCTATTGGAGCAGTTTGTTCTGACCGGTTGGATATATTTTGTGAGTTATCACTTAAAATACTGAATTTATTGTGAACAGAGGTGATAGATGGGAGGTCAGAAGAAGGTAGCCAGAGAAAGTTTGGTAACTATCTGCATATCTGTCCTTCACCATTTGCTAATGAGCTGTTACCAGGAGTTCTTGAAGGAAAACTACTCTAAATTATCTTGAACAGGAATAAGCTGCTTTCTGGCCTAAAAGAAATGAGTCCTAGACCCCATATTTTTTCCAAGGAATTATTGTAGAAAACGCTATGGAGCACGAAACAAAAGAAGGTAAACTTTCATTTTGTTCCACGTTTATTGGGATCATAAAGAAGATGCTTCCTAATCTGAAACAGAATATTTGTTCAACCTACCAGGAACCAAAGTCAGTGGTTCACCACAGGGTAAAATGGTCTGAACCATTGAGGCTTAAATCTCCTCCTCTTCCTCTCTAAGTTCTGAGTATTTCTCACAAAGGCATTAAAAAAAAAATTGTATCTGTCAATATTGAATTATAAATATTCCCCTTATTTCTCAATATAAACCTGCATCAAAGATTGTAAAATAAATTTATTAATTATAATTTTGAGCAGTAAAAGATTTTTTAAAACAATTTATTGATATTTACAGCTGGATACATTATATACAAATTGTAAAAGAATAATTTAACAACTTTTATATACGTTATAAATGTGAAATGACGAGGTACTACGTTAGCTATTAACGTAGCCGTCAAAAGGGCGTGGCCTAGCTGGTGTTATTTGATTCTATCTCTCAATTAAGGCTGGTAAGGGGTATAGCCTTTCCATAGTTACTCCTAGCTCTTTGCCTTTTAGTATCAAATTAATTTAAAATCTTCCTTACTAAATCAGCATCGATCCATAATGAATAAATTTTAAATTAATTGAAACAGTAAGCGGTTTTTTCCTTTGAAACAGAAAACATCAGCATTCCATGTTCTATCTTATGTGTTTTAAACTGATAGTTGATATCACTAATGCTTAAACATCTTTCATGTGTTAATCCCGCCAATTTTGAATGGGAAGGTTATTGTATTTAGTGGTTTTTCATTATCTGTTCCTTGTTTAAGACCATGAGTAATAAAAGAAAAGGCAATGCTAGCTATGGATTTAAAGGGAAAAAACAAAAGTAAGTTTTAATTTTCTGATTATACCATGGAAAGATTGAAGCTCTAAACTTTGTATGTATGTATTACTTACCAATGTTAGCCACCAATTTTTGGCCTAACTTCCATGGTTGGTTTTTCAGCAACCTGAAATAAACAAGATCATCTTTACCTTCTATTTATCATTTTCTTTATAAAATTATGTATTTGATCATTACATCGATAATAGATCTCATTCGTTCATAGTGCAGAACATTACATTACTTTTATGTTAATTCATTATGGTAAAACATTAATCTTAAGTTTTATTGACATCACCTGATTTATTTTGATATAATTCAGATTTAGAGTATAAATATTTAATTATAATCTTGGTGTTACATTAGTCTATATTACTTTCAGAAGGGAAAGAATCATTTATTATTTTTCTATTTGTTAATGTGGATGTGTACATTGCTCACAATCCAGTTAGAAAAAAAAATAATGAATCTTTAAGGATTAGGTTGTTCATCAGGAGCTAATCATACTTAGAAAAAAAGCTTAAATAATTCTAAATTTTTCTGTATTACTAAATAATTATACCATCCTGAAGTATATCATAATATTAATTGTAATTTTTTGTGCCTGATATCTAAGTATTGTCATTTATTGTTTTTATACAAATATATATGACCTGTAATATACAAGCCATTTTTTTTTGTGATCACCAACCGCGAAAACTGCTGAACAATCTGCACCAAATTTTAGCCACACCATCTTCATAGTTCAAGAAAGGTTTAGTGAAAATAAAATTTAAATATTTTCAATTATTTTGCTATAGAAAAATGATTAATATGTGGTGCGCAGTAAAGCTTGGTAAACAACCAATTGGTGGCAAGCACCGTTCGTGAGAGGTTAAAAATGTATGGTATGATATAAAGCTAGAAATTTATGATAAAATTTACTTATTTTCAATTCAATTGTTCTTAAAACAACCATAAATATATAGAGTGACATGTGGATCCCAGTGCAGTTTAAAAATCGACCGATATGTGGCCATTCTACAACAAAGTTTGCTATGGTAAAAATATTAAACCCAACTTCAAATTCTACTAATAAATTTTAATTATAAAATCTTAATAGTTCTAGGAAGGTTTATAATTATAAATTTTACTATAATAATAATTAAAATGTATAGTCTTGAGTCCTAGAAAAGAGGTTTGCCAAACTGTCATACTTTTTGGTTAGAAATTAAAATACAACCAGATGGATTGATAAAATTGTTTCTGCAAAAGTGAATGTTTAATTATTAGGGATCGAATTTTTATGTATTTAAAAACGTCAAATATTTAATTATAATATGCATTTATTTTCACCAAATATGTGATTTTCTTAAAATATTTTCAGAAATATTTAAGTAAAATGGAAAATTTTTTTACATTTACATTATTTTGATATATACAACAAAAGAACATTTTTACAATTTATAATAATTATTAGGAACTAAAGGACATTTTTACAAGTTATAATTATTATTAGGATCAAAAGATTTTTTTTACAAGTTATAATGATTTATACAACAAAAGAGCATTTTTTTTACAATTTATAATAATAAAAGATGAGTTAAATTTTCAATTTTGAAAAATTTACTCTTCGAAATTGTTTGCAACCACATGGAATTTCAAATGTTTGAACGTAAAGCGACGACATTCTTGATTATATCGTAGTTCACACATTAATACTGAGCAGCTTACAGCCAAGTACCCCATCATGTCAATATTGGTTCTGGTGGAAGGCACAAGTCTGGATAGAGATCTTTTAGCATTTGAATGCGACTTGGTGCTTTTAAGTACACTTTTCTAACCGAGGAGATTAAGGAATCTACGTCACTGAGCAAATATCAGACAGTTTCTGCTACTCGATTCAAGGCATGAGCAATACACGTCACATGAATTATCTTTGGATAAAATACCTGAATAGATTGCCCAGCCTTGACCATGTTGGAGGCAGCATCAGGGAGAAACAAAAGAACTTTTTCGTTGAAACTCCACTGGGCCACAAGACATGCATTGGAGAATTGTAAAATAGTGGAATGGTTGCATTTTTGGAGAACTTCAGAGTTCTAAAAGAATGGCTTTGAATCCACATCACTGTCAAGTTTTCCAATATCTGCATTGGCAATGTACCTGCCCTCAACGTCAGTGGTTTGACACCCAAATCTGTTAGTTGATTATTAAGTTTGTGGAAAAGTATATCTGCTCTGACCAAAGCCCGACACAGGTCTATACTCAGGGTAGACTTTCTTGATGATGGAAATGTAAGGAAGGCTTGATAGGACATTCTTTCTTTCTGTTTTTATTCTCTTTGTGAGATCCGGTGGCAATATGTTAGGTGCTTTAAGAACGTTGAGAGCAAAAAGCGTGCTTGTTATAAGCTATGTTGTACAAAATGTCTCCATCACTTTGAAAAAGTTCTATTGGAAACTCGCGAAGATATTTAGCCACAAGCTGTCTGTTTGTTATATTAGTTTTAATAATTGTTATTAAAATTGTTAATTATTAATTTTAATAATCTAACAATAAGTTCTTTGTTTATAAGAGCAGGTGAAGCTGCGAGCACACCCCATCACAGCTTCGTCTGCTCTTATAAACAAAGAACTTATTGTTAGATTATTAAAACTAATAATATATATGTATATATTATAAGTTGTATATTCGGTTTAACCATGACTTATGTGATATTCATTACGAGAGTTTATTATGTTGCAGGAATGATGAAGACGCAGGATCAACTTTTGAGAGTACATTAGCCTCTTTACCGGATATTGATGAAGAATATCCTGACCGTGATGTGTTAGAATGTCTAGGAGAGGTAAACTGATTTTTATTTGAAACATACCTTTGTTGTTATAAATGGCTAAATACTATATACAATTTACATTTTTGAAATTTATATTGATGATAGGAGTGTTTGTTTCCTTGCTTTTCTTCTTCTTTGTTTTGTGAATTTGTTGTAATTTTTATATACTTCAATTTAGGTTAACCTTATCAACCTTTAATGATACTCTGAAGATTTGTTTATTCTCGGTATTATGGCTTTATCTAGAGCACTTTCAATAAAGTTGTTGGTATCAGCTTGCTATGGATGTTAAAAGTAGTGTAATACTCAATGTTTTTTGTAATGGGAACTTAATTGAAAACTTTATTCTGGGAATGAAGTCTATTAACAGACATGAACAAATTAATAAAAAAATCGCCTCTGATCAGAAGACTATTTAAAATAAATTAAAAAAATGTAAATCTCTTTAGTGAAAACAAAAAGTTAAAAAAATATAATCAATGATTATGAACATATCTAAAAGATTCTTACATAATACACAGCCACAGTATGAAAGTGAATATTAAAAAAAGAAATCTAGAGTAAAAATACACCTTTCAATACATTAAGATAATTTGAACATACAATTATAAAACAGACTAAATTGTTCTTTAGAGTTCTGAGAAGGGTCAGCATTGACTGCTTGATTGACCAACACAGAGCAAGATACTATGTTTTTGTTTTTTAAATCATGTTTTTTTTTAGTATGAATGCATTGAAAATACTGTGTTTACTCAGTAATATATATCTTATATGCATGGTACATGTACATTTATATTTTATATGCATATATATTTATCAGTAGTCGTTACCCTATAAAGATTTTAAACTAGGAGTCTATTTCAATGGACAGGTAAAGATTGGATGAGTGTACTGATATTATTTTTAGAAATATAACATGTGTAACCATTAAGGTCCTTATTATTAAAAAGGATCGGAATTTTTATCTTTTCAGAAATAATATTAGTTAAATAAGCAGTAGCGAATGAAAATAATCTTTATTTTGATTAGGATTGATACTTCTATGTCATCATGCATAACTAAAATAACATTATTTTGATAGTTGTATAAATTTTTTTCATAGTTGTATTGTTTGTTTGGATTACTTAATATTGCACACTGTAGTTGTGTGATTTAAAAAAAAAAAAAAAGGAAAAGAAAATTATTCTATACTCAATTGATTCCTTATGTTTTATCTCAATCACTCTAGTTTAGTACAACTTCTGTTTCTATTGCGAAATTCTTATTTTGTAAAATGTTCCCAATTGGAATGTCAGTTGTTCATTATAAGGAGGATTTTAAAGTTAGTTATATTTTACTACTATTAAGTAAAAAGCATTAAACCACCCACAATACCTGATATACATTGCTTGATGTCTATATGTCTATATGGCCAATTGAAATGGTGTTGCTGCCTTATCAAGGTCTATTAATACTGCTGTAAATTGCTGCTAAGGGGATCAGCTTAACTACCTTTCTAGGTACCTGTCTTGTATTTTCACAATGCATCGCCTTTTCTTTATTACTTTCTGGTATATAGTTCATAATTTTGGAGATTTAATGTCTAATATAGATAAATGTTTTGAATATGTGTACATATTTTCAAATTTATGTTTGTTTATGCTAATTATTTGATCCTATTTGATTAATAACTTATCCAATACCAACTATTCGTTCCTTAAAAAATATATTATTATTTGTTTGGTTATTTTGTGCCGTGTACTAAATATCCTACACGCTTGTTAGTGTATCTATAATTGATTTTTTTTATTGATTGATATGTTTTTATTTTTTGACCTATAAAAAATAAATTTTTTATTTATTTATTTTTATTTTTTTTATTTTATAAAGAGGAACAATTGTATAATTGTTCCACTTTATAAAGACAAGGGGACCACAGCAGACTGCAAGGACTATAGAGGCATAAGCCAGCTAAACACATCCTACAAAATTTTGTCTATAGTCATATATAACTGCTTACTGCCTATTGTTGGGTGTAAACTTGGAGTTTTAGGTCCAACAGATTCACCACTGAACAAATCTTGGGACTGATGTGTGAGAAACTTAATATCAAAACGCTATGTGGCTACTCAGGCACATTATAAGGCAGCATATATGATTCAGTTCTGAGAGATGTATTGTTTCATGCAATAAAGGAGATGAATATTCCTTTAAAAATTATTAGACTGTTTGTGTGTACAATAAATAATACACAGGGCAGAAACTAGGAAATTTGTCAGGGGGAGGGCAAAGATCAGTGTGCCACTTCATCCCCTCCTTTATCCTTATTTATTACATTAATAAACTTTCACATGACCAATCCAAATATTTTTGTTTTCAAATTTTGCCACCCCCTGAAATCGACCATCCAGGGCATGTTTTCCCCCTATTTTGCCCTAGTTCTGGGCCTGATGATACAAGTTGCAAAATTAAAGTCAATGGCAAGCTAATGAACCCATTCCAGGTAAACATTGAATTAAGGCAGGGCAATTCTTTAGCTCCATACTATAATAGCAGTAGCCTCTCTGTATAAGGGAGGTAATATCTTCTACAAAGGAATCCAATTGCTAGCTTATACTGATAAAGTGGTTATAGCTGGTAGGTCTCTCCTAAATGTCAGAGATGCTTTTAGGAATCTGAAAAGAGAGTGACATAATAGAACTTTTATATAGTCTGTCTTAGTTGATCTATCATAGATCTGTACCTATCAAAGACTATTTATTATCTTTGATAGAATGATTCTGTACAGAATATTTAACTCTGTTGAGTATGAGGATATCTGTAGAACCAGAAAGAATTGGAAGTGCTATACATTTTTTAATCAAACTAGTGCCAGAGTTATTAAACTAGAATGATTGAGCTTCTCAGACTGCTTGGTTGGAAAGTAAGCTGTAGAAGTTCAAAGTAACATTTATATAGAAGTGCAGCATTACACAATTAGAGTTAGACAACTGAAGACAAGATAGATAGTAATAAGCCTTTTCTTCGATCAAAAATGTGAGAGCAGCTATGGCTGATTGAAGCCTAAAATTCACTTAATCGCCTAAAATTGTATTTTAACTGACAACCTCTAACCATCTTCTCTATATATTTTTATATTGAGACATATATGCTTTATTGATACAATAAACAATAAACATAGTGCTGCCCAACTTTGTTGGGTTGCTACAAACACAGCCTACTTATCTATCTAACTAAAGATTACAAAATAATTTATCTAGTTAAATATATTTAGTTAACAATATATTAAGTTAAATTAAATTTAAAGTTAAATATATTAAGTTAACAATATTTATAACTAGCTGAAAGGACCCTGCTTCGCTACGGTTTAATATCATTAGGATGAAGAACAACTTAAATTAGTAAAAGTTGAGGTTAACATTGATAATAATTATTACTTAAATAAACCTAAAGAATTCCATTCTTAGAATAATTTCAATAAGTAAATTTGACAATTTGCAAAAGTTAATTTTATATTATTTTGATAGCCCTCCAGTGAAGCTTCGAGGTAGAACTACCATCTTACCCAGCTCTGATACCAGACCATCAGCTTTTCTTATGGAATACTTTAAGTGAATATAGTCTTAACTTCTCAACTTTTTTGAAGAAAGTTTAGTCTTTCTGTTTCTATTTTTGCGTACATATCAAGCATAAATTAGTTGAGGAGATTACGAAATTAAAGTAAATAAGGTTCTTCACCTCCTCGCTCCACTAACATTTAGGTGTAAAAATCAGCTTCAGACACGGTTTTCTTAAGTGGTGTATTAGTGTTTGGGTCACGCTGAGGGATGTTAATACTGTACCTTTCTTCTCCATGGTAGAACATGATACGAAACTAAAGAGAATCATACACTTGGTAGAACTATTGATTCTTATCTGTTTTTTGTCCCTACATCGAACTGGCCTTACATGTCATCATCAGAGAACATAAGTCTTTTAACCTCCTCTTTAACATAAGTCTTTTAATAGCTTCTCTTCACGAAACAACTCAAACTTGTAAGTTGTAAGTAACCTCTGCAGCTACCATGAGTTCACAGAAAGTACCAATATTATAAGGTTTCGACATCGATCGTATTTTTGTTTGTTTACAACTATAAGGAACTTAAACGGTGGTCAAAGTTTGTGGCTTTAAGATCTAACCTATTTTTTAACTTAGCTTATATCCAAATACCATATGATAATTAATCTTTTATTATTCACCCAATAAAAATTGAAATCGCATTTTTCGCAAATTAGCCGCGATCCAGGCCGATTTTTTTAAATTCCTTTCTTAGCGAGCACCTACGGCCCTAGAGGAAGCTACATATCGAATTTCATTCCAATCCGTTCGGTGGTTTCTGAGATTTCGTGTTAAGTGAGTGAGTGGTATTTGACAAATATATAATAGATTTTATAATATAATACTTAATACTAATTCTAAACAAACTAATAAGAAAAATTTTTTTTCCTTTTTATTTTTTTCCCCTCTTTTTTTCCCCCTTCTTTTCCTATTTCACTTCATTCTTTCATTTTTATTTTATTTCTCCCCTAATATTCACATCTATCGTTGTTCTTCTTATTTTCTTTCCCTTTTTTACCTTTTGTTATTACTTTTTTCCTCCCTTCCTTTTAATAAACCTCAATTGGATGAGATACTGTTATTGATTGTTCATGCATTAAGATGCGGATATAAGTGATGAATATATTATGTATTTCTGAATTAATTATTAAATATTTAAGATATCATACTGATTTTTAAGGTGAAAAAAATTAATTATTTTCTCTCCTGGCATACCAGGTTTGACAATCTTTTATTTATTTCGATCTTGGCTTGAGTTCAAGGTCGTGAGACCCTCCTGGGGCTCTCCCAGCTTCTACAAAGTGAGTACCCTTAATTGGCAGAAAAACCTGGAGGTTGAGCGTGATTTAGGCAAAATCTCCTACTTTCACTACCGTTAGCCTAGTATCAGTACATCCTTACCTAAGTACTGAACCCAAGACCCTACATGGGTTCTTATGGTACAAGTTTTATTTTTAATAAATAATTTTGATTGATTATTAAAAACACATGGAAATTAAAATTTAGGGATTTTTTATTTAACCCTTTCCGTGTGGTGACGATCCCAGGATCTGCAAGGAGGTGTTACAGTGGGAGCGGGCATAATCCCGGGATCTCCACCTCCCTCAGGAATTCTCCCGCATTTTCGTGTTTCCTGTCTCCTAACTCCTCCCATTCTTGCCTTGTCTGATTCAAGGCAACGGGCACATATAAGCAATGGGTTTTGCAAATTATATCCTAATTGTATCCAAGACTTAAAGGGAAGCATCTTCCTCCCGAAAAAATCCTTTTCCCTCTCTTTACTGCCTTTTTGATCACCACCCTCTATCCAGTGTAAATATTTTCTTGTCTGATAATATTTTAAAATACATTTTGATTCTTTGATTAATTTTACTGCAAATTTAAATAGTTATACATGGAAATATTTTTGTAATTTATTAAAATTTGCTCCGGCATCAAAGTGCACAGTCCCCATTGTGGGAGTTAGGTTAAAATTTCCTAGATTTGAGTTTTTCAAGTTTAAATTCCTTTAATCGAAACTTACTATTTAATTTTTTTTCTGTTATTGTAATATATTTATTTGGTGTCATTTTAATGTTTTGTCACTAACAGCTCTTAATAATAACCAATGGCCTAATCAGAAACATCTAACTTGGCGATAAAGTTTAGTTATGGAATGTCATATTTTATTTATTTAATTATTTATCCTTTCATTGAAGTAAATATTAATTAATTCTCATAACCATTTAGCAAATGATTTTATTGTTTTAGAATTCAACCATTTTTATCATTTCGATTACTGCAGTATTTAAGTATAAAATACTCTACTTATATAATATTCTTATGAACTATTTTTGCAGGGTCCAGATATTCAAACAACTAGTATTAAATGGAGTCGACCTACTCCTCCTGCTTTGAATGTAAACAAGGATGGCTTGACCTTTCAGCAATTAGAAATAGATCATTATGCAGGTATATCATTTCATTTTTTTTTGTATTTGCTACTTTTGGAACTTTGTATTATCTCTAAAATTTCTTCAAATTAAAACTATAATTGTTTTTCTTGTCCTGGTATTTTTTTTATTCTTTTCCCTTCCATATGGAATAGCTTGTATTTGATAATAATACATCATTTTCCATGCATTTTGCATAATTCATGATTTTAATTTAATTGTTGTTAAAAGAAGGATAAATATGTGGTGTGCAGTGAAGTTTGAAAATTGGCCGATAGGTGGTAATCGCTATTTAAGTGAGGTTACAAAGATATGGTGTTTTATTGAACTAAAAATTGATAACAAAATTTGCTTAATTCAATTATATTGTTTTAAAAAAAGCTGAAAATACACTCTGTGACAAAATGTTAGACACACCTCTGTAAATAAGAAAACATTTTTAAGACTTCTTTATTTTCGATTGATCCTAGTTTTTTAACACTGCTTGAGGTATAAGTTTAGATATTTGAAAAGAAGAAAGAATTATCAGACCTTGCTGAATATTTTAATCCAATCTTCGTAAATATTCACCTTTTATTTGCAACAAAATGGTAGACACACTTTCGTTTTTTACGATTTTCTTAATTTTCTTGAGGTTGAGACCAATAAATATCAATTATACTTTAGAGCTGTGTTAAATTTGAATGAAAGTAGATACAACTAAACACATCAATTATGGTTAAAAATTAATTTTTTTTAAAAGAAGAGCACCGCTTGATTTCTTCACTAATGAGGATGAGATGTGTTCTAGGGAACTTTGCAAACCACCTCAAACGGATTTTTTCATCAGTTGCAAACTTTATAAAGCAGGGAGAGACATGTGGAACCCACCGCTCAACTGAGGGCCCCCTGGTTTGTCGTTACAAGAAAAACAGAATATGCGTCTAACTCTTGTGAAAGGGCAAGGCAATTGCTGAGAAAGCCTGGAGTTCAAATGCACCTTAGGAATGTCCAAAAATTAATAATAAAATAAAAAAAAAAATAATTAGAAAAAGATAAAGCCAGTGTTTTAGCCGTCACAAATTAGTAACTTTCCTCCTTTCAGATGATGCTTTGATGAAACCTTTTCTTCTTTTCTTGGTTCATGAAAATTAATAAAAATACGACAGACACATCCAGATTAAATATATTTTATCAATACAGACAAATTTTGTTCCGCTGCTTAGCCCATAATGTTATATTTTGAGCAAAGGCCACTCTAGCTAATTAGTGACGGCTAAAAAAACTGGCTTTATTATTTTTTTCAACTAGTGTTTTTGATTTTTTATTAATCTTTGGACGTTCTTAAAAGTCGTTTGAACTTCAGCGATTGCCATGCCATTTGACAAGAGTTTGATGCATATTCCGTTTTTCTTTTAATGAAAAACCAGGGGGCCCTCAGTTGAGCAGTCGGTTCCACATGTCTTTCTGTGCCTCATAAAGTTTGTAACTGATGAAAAACTCCGTTTGAGGTGGTTTGCAAAGTTCCCTAGAACACATCTCATCCTCATTAGTGAAGAAATCAAGCGGTGTTCTTCTTTTAAAAAAAATTAATTTTTAACCATAATTGATGTGTTTAGTTGTATCTACTTTCATTCAAATTTAACACAGCTCTAAAGTATAATTGATATTTATTGGTCTCAACCTCAAGAAAATTAAGAAAATCGTAAAAAACGAAAATGTGTCTATCATTTTGTTGCAGATAAAATGTGAATATTTACTAAGATTGGATTAAAATATTCAGCAAGGTCTGATAATTCTCTCTCCTTTTCAAATATCTTAACGTATACTTCAAGCAGTGTTAAAAAACTAAGATCAATCAAAAATAAAGAAGTATTAAAAAGTTTTTCTTATTTACAGAGGTGTGTCTAACATTTTGTCACAGAGTGTATGTTCTGAGACGTATGGATTCCAGTGAAGTTTGAAACTTCAGCGATATATGGCTAGCGCCATACTGTCATAGAGTTTGCAATTGTAAAACTATTGAACCCATCTGTACCAAATTTTAATTGCATTATTTTCATAGTTTTAGGAAGGTTAATGAATGTTGTATGTATGAAGGCTATTAATGTTGAGTGGAAGTAGAAATCAAAATCCAACCAGATGAAATCAATAAAATTACAAATAAAAATAATTACGAAATAAAAATGTTGATCCTTTGCTTTTTGATATTTTGTGTAAAAATATGATTCATGGGCCTTTTATTGTAAGCACTGATAATGCAGTTCATTACATGCAAGTTTCTTTATAGTCTTTGTCCATCTGAAGTAGCAACTCATTCATTAAAATTAAAAAATTAGATGTCTAATTATGCTTTTACAAAACTTCATCCAACTAATCAGTTCAATTTTAACCTGGTTGAAAATTACTGCTATGGGTGATAATGTCATTGAGGAAATAACGCTTATCAATTGCATGCTACTATACATGATTTTTATCGATAAATTAAAAAAAAAAAATCAAATATTAGTTAAATTTTTCAAGTTCATTAATTATGAGAGCGGGTGAACCGCGACATGGGATGCTATAAAAAATAAAACTGCATGAAAAATAACACAAAATTAACTGGTTGCTTCTTCTTTCTTTTCTTGTCCTTGTCAATCATTTTCATTTTTCTTCAGTCGTAGCAACTGAAAGTCATGTTTTTTTTCAAAAACTTTTTAATCCCATTCAGTAATTTTTGTACATTTCATTCTCTTGGAGTGGCCTTTTGTCACCTCTTCTCTTACTTAGTATAAGATTTTTTAAAATTGTTTTTACTAATTTAAAGAAATTTATTTGATATCTAGTTCTAAATTGTTGAACTAGGAAATAAATAAACTATGAAATATTTAAACTTTTATTATATTAATAGAACAACTACAAATGTAGAATATATAAAAATAATTTGGATATTCATTGTTAGTTTATAATTTTGTTCTAATTTAATTACTGTTTTAATGAACTTAAAGGTGCAGCAATAAAAGGTATGCCTGGAAGTCAAGTTTCTCCTGTTCCTATTGTAAGGATGTATGGTGTGACCATGGATGGGAATTCTGTCTGTTGTCATGTTCATGGTTTCACTCCTTACTTTTATGTCCAAGCTCCAGAAGGATTCTCTGAAAAAAATTTATCTGAATTTAAAGTATGTCTGATTTTATAAATTTATTATTTATGAAATGAAAGTTGAATATTAATTATAATGTTAAATTATAGTATTAAGTATTAATAAATATATCAGTATTAATTTGAATATTTTATTTAAAAAAGGTTTATTGTAATCATTCAATTTTTTTCTTAGGAGAAATTAAATAGAGTTATTTTAGAAGATTTAAAATCCAATCCCGAAAAAGTGGAGGAAGCAGTAGTTATGGTGGAAATGGTTAAGAAGCAGAACATATTTGGTTATTTTGGCGATACTCTTCTTAATTTTATTAAGATATATGTGGCCATACCCAAATTAATTGCTGCTGCAAAAAGACTCCTTGAAAAAAATGTTTTGCCTTACTTTTCTGGGGATGTCTGCCAAGCATTTGAAGCCAACATTGATTTTGATATTAGGTCGGTTTTAGTTTTGAATTTAATAGTTTTACTTTTAGTTAGTATTATTTTCAGCAGTACTGTAACTAACATTAATTGCCTGGATAGTGTTTTTTTTTTTATTCTGTCATTTTGTTTTCATCTGAAAATATTTGGAAATTCCAACCTACCTCTTAAAACATAACATCCACATCCTTCAAAATTATCTTTATTGCATAGAATAATGCAGCTGATAAGTTGATAAGTTCTATAACACTTGGGCTTGCAAAATAATAAACTCATCTTTGTTTCATGGTACAGGAAAATTTCTACCATTAATACAAGCATTGTGGATTGAAAACCTATAGAATATCTAATAAAGATGAGGCTGAATCTCATTTCTGAAATTGGTTGTTTGTTTTATTGTTGTAGGTTTATGGCTGATTGCAAAATCACAGGTTGTAATTGGATTGAACTACCTCCAGGATCATATACTTTGAGGTCTGTATCAGGTTCAAGTTCAACATTAACGTATCAGTCACGTTGCCAAATAGAAGTAGATGTTGCCTATAATAAACTTATCTCACATCAGCCTGAAGGGGAATGGTCTAAAGTTGCTCCATTTAGGATACTGAGCTTTGATTTAGAATGTGCTGGAAGGAAAGGTATGAAATAAATATAATTTTTAATTTATTTCAGTTCAGAAAATATCTATTGCATTAGTTGGAATGTACTTAATATATTTATAAAATTTTCTTCAATTTGATCTAAAGAGCCCAGAACTAAGATTAAGTACATTTATATTATTCAGTAAAATCTGTCTAAAATAGAAAAATTATCTCGGAATGGATCAAATTTAAACTAGAAATCACTTTGTATAAGCTGGAAATCTGTCTGATCCGGAAATGGAAAACTTTTATTGATACGAAAAGTTAAAATAAAAATATTATAATGGAAAATAGCCATGTTAATGCAGAAAGGAAAGTGCACCGAGAATCATTTATGTTGTCCAAAACATTACGCACTTACGAGCGCTGTAGCATGAATGTCGTGGGAGTGAATTTTATGAGAAATAAAACAGTATTTTATCTTTTTTATGCATTTCCCCCTTTAAAAGTGCACTGTTTTTCATTTAGACACAGAAATAACAGCAATGTGAAATGAGGAAATTTGGCTGATACAACGCTCTATTGGCAGGATTTTTTCCCTAATTAAGGGAAAAAATCCCTCCACTTTATGGAGGTTGGGTGTTCCCCTGGAGGATCTTAAATAATAGAATATAAAATTTTGTCCTTCAGCTGGGCTTGAACTCCAGGTAGTAGCTGGGCCAGGTAGCTTGGCAGTCTAATGCATTACCTGCTGAGCTGACATGCCTCCCTAATAGATTTAGCACCTCAAAAATCAATTGAAAAAAGTTTATTATATATATATTTATACCTTTGTATTCCAATCCGTAGCAGATATACAATAATTCAAAAATTGTTTTGAGGAAACCACCCTTTTTTACCATAAAAGCTGTAATATCTCCATTTCGTTTAAATATTTATCAAATTTTGGCCACATTTTCGGATTTAGCATTGAATTTCCTATAAGCAGAGTAAATGTAACCTTGAATTTTAAAAACTTGGGAACTAAAGTACAGCTTGATCTTCACCTTATTTAGGGAAGTTACAATGTCTTATAATACTTCAACGCTCACCGTTAAAAAAAAAAAAAATATCCACAAAACTGCAAATCTCACAAAAACTTACAAATTTAACCAGCTTTCAAATGGTATGATCAAATTAATGATCCCCGATTTCATGGAGAAATTTACTTTTATAACAGGAAATACATGTTTTCATTTGGCATATTAATCATTTACTTGTTTAAATAAGACATTACGACAATCGCTTAATGGAAATATGCATTTTAAACATAATAAACTGTTCATTGCAATAAAAAGTAAAGAAAAAATTTATTGTGTAATAGAAAATAAAGGAAAACTGTCAATAAAGAGGCACCAGATCAAAGGATTTTATTTTATTACATTTATTTATTTATTATTATTTAGGATTTATTTTATTAGATTTTTAATGTAAGGTTTATAATTATACCTGGATAGGCAAAATTTAGGACTCCCACCGTAGCATCGTCCGATTAGCCATAGCAGCATAAAGTGACGTTAAACGAAATAAACAATAATTTAAGGTTTAAAACCCAATAATAATGAACATAGACCTCAATTTTGCCATTAACTTATGAATGCTGTTAATGTTGAAGAATACCACCTTTTGTGGTGAATTTTATGGACAGATGAGTCTGTTTTTACAGGGCAAGGCATTTCTACCTTTCCATGTGGGGTATCGTTCGCTCAGATCGAATATTTTATGACATCCTACTTGTCAAGAATTGAATGGAAAATATTATTTTTGTACAACATTTGTCGCTATGACCTACCGTTTAGGAGCTATATTGGTTTGAATAAAAAAAGTCGTGTTTGAAACACCTGTTTTTAAGTGTAGGCTTTTTTGACACACTCTAGCTCTTTAAGTGTTGATCAGATAAAAAAATTGCCTATAGTTTTCTTTTCAGAAATTAAATGGAGAATATTATTGTTGTATAATATTTGTTGCCAGGACCTACAGTTTAGGAGCTATATTGGTAGAATGATAAATGTGATGTTTGAAACCCCTATTTTTCTCAACTTTGTTTATTTCGAATAGTCATTATTTGTTAATTTAATTTAAAATCATAGAGGTAGTAAACAAAAAAATAAATAAAGAATGTAGGGCTATAGATGATCAGTAGGATTTAGCTATTTAATTTTTAAAAAAAGACGTGTATCGACCGTCAAGGGGGCAACCCCTAAAAGATGTTCCATGTTATTCTTTCTTTTGCCAATAGGCTAGTTTTTTTCCATGTTTTGGTTTTAAGAAATTAATGATTTGACGATTTATGTCTTCAGCTACTAATCAGCTATATTAGTAGCTATATAATCAGTATAGAATACATATACATTATTCATAATAGTTTATTATACATATATATGAAGCTTAGAATTCCAAAACCAGTTAAGTCCATTTTTTAAAATAAAATTTTTCACAACTGGTCAATAAAGGTAAAGGGCAGACTGGATAAGGAAGGGGAATTATTTTTTGCATGGCCGTTTTCAATGTTATTTAACTACGTTTTTTAGAAAACCTTTGACATGAGGATAGTCTAGTTGGAAAATTATTCAGTAAATAAAAAAATCTGGAAATTGAAGTTAGCTGGTTTTGTAATTCCACACCTCATATAATAGTAGCTATATAATCAGAATTTAATAGGTTCTGATAACTTTTAAATGCTTAGGAATTTTTCCGGAACCAAATCATGATCCTGTTATTCAGATTGCAAATATGGTTGTACGTCAGGGAGAACATGAGCCCTTCATTAGGAATATTTTTACCTTGAAATCTTGTGCCCCTATTTTGGGATCACAGGTTATCAGTTTTGAAAAAGAAGAAGATATGCTTGAGGTAATTATTGAAATATATTTGTTTAAACTTGGGATATATATTTGGATATTTTATAACAAATGGTCATATTAAAAAATTTATTTTTTATTCAACATTTGATTCACAGAAATGGGCAGAATTTGTAAGAGAAGTGGATCCTGATTTATTTACTGGATACAATATCAATAATTTTGACTTTCCTTATCTAATTAATAGAGCTAATCATCTAAAGTGTAGAAACTTTGTTTTCTTGGGGAGAATTAAAAATATAAAGTATGTATTTACGTTTTTTTATTGCATGGTATTGTTTTTTTTTTTTATTTTATTTATTTATTTTTTTTGGTTTTTTAGATCCATCATCAAAGATCATGTAATTCAAAGCAAACAGATGGGCAGAAGGGAAAACAAGTCTATTAATTTTGAGGGAAGAACCTGCTTTGATCTGTTATTGGTATATACATTTAAATTAATTATCTTTTATCCAGGTTAGTTAAATTTAAAACAAATATAGTCATATTGACTCATAATCAACCACATTCTGTAAGTCACTTTTTTGCTGGATCCATTTCCGAGGCCAGATTTTGAAGAAAAAAAAATGAAGGAAACCTGATACAGCCAGTTTCGTCCACATGTCTCAAATAGAATTATTTTTCCATATATCAGAACTAAGTTGTTTTCCTAGTGTTACGCTGGCGAAATGGCGCCACTCATAAGTTCCACATTTTTTCTTATAAATTAAAGCAATAAACCTTCTTTTTTGCTTTATTTGAATAAATCAGTTTTATTTGTTCCCTGTAAGGTAAGGAAAAATGAGTTATGGCATGTGCTTGCTTAAGCAATAATATATTCTCTTTTTGAACTTTTTATTCAAATTCTATTTCTATCTCTTGAAATTTGAGTTATTGTGTATGTGTATTATTTTTATAATTATTTTGTGACTAGTAGTTTTTATGTTGGCATCATGATTATTATCATTATTTAGTAAAAAAAAATTATCCGTTTATTCTAAGTTAGTAGTTGTCACATATATAGTTTTTTCTTGTTTATTTTCTTATATAATTGTAGTTTTTATCAGATTTTTCTGACTGTTTTACTATATAAAATCAAAATAGTGGTGATTTTTTAACAATTATATCTATATTATCCTATTATTGTATTAACCTGTAATTTTCTTTTGCATTAATGTGTAATAATTTGGTTTTCAACTAGTATCTCATAACTAAATTTTCTGTAATAATAGTTTTCTATTTATCCAAATTTTAATGAATTATCATTGAATCACATTCTCAGGACTCGGGTTAAATTTTCCCTATTTTTTATTTATTTATTTTTTCCTATAAGAATCTCTTGGAAAAGCCTATAAATTTATCAAAGGGAAATGCTCAATTTCCTATGTTAAATTTATTAGTTATGATTCGATTAACCATCAGAAGTAATATAATACTTTGAAGGTGGATTTATATTCTGATAGAGTCTAAGTCGGAGTGTGGTGGATGGGAACAGATGTGGCGAGTTATTGTTAGCTGTGTAAACATCTAGCTTTCATATTTGCTCAACCTTTTTATTTATTTATTGTTACATTGCACTTGGTCGAATGGTGGTCACTAAGTTTACAACTCCTCACTTATTGTTTTATAGAATAAAAAGGATCTTATTTTATGACGAATCATTCAGTAAAAAGTGAGCTCATGATACACATTTTGCCACACATTTACTTATTGTATGTAGTGAGTGTATACAGTTGTAAATATCTATAAAGTATAGATAAAATTTTTTTTAGCATAGATTCTAATAAACTATAAAATAAAAAATAGCTATAAATATTTGTTCTGGTATATATTTACCTTTAAAAATGAATATAATAATGATATGCAGTCTAACTGATTTAAAAAATCAATTTATGAGACATAAATAAATATTTCTATTTAAATAAAGAATTGAGTATTTATTTAAGGTAATATTTAAAGAAAACTATCTCAGGAGCTTTATCAACAGGTTTTTGACTTGTATCTCATGTCTTTAAAGCAATACTTGTTACATAATGTTCATCTTGAAGTACATTTTAGCAACAAATGTTTCTGTAATTACCATTTTCTATATATTCAAATTTCAAGTTAATGTTTATCGAATTCATTGTCTTTGGGTGATTGAATTGCATTTTATTTCATTCAATTAGATTAGGAGCTTTATAGACATTCATAGATAAAGTATGTCTTAAAGAAATCATTCCATAGTGTTCACTGTTTCTTCTTTTCCAGGAGTTACTTCCCTTGTAGTCCTGAACATTTACTTTAGACAATTTATACCATTTAAGTTTAACATTTTTTATTATGGCCTTGTGTCATCTGATGTTATGCCAGAAATAAACGTTATTTTAATAAATTATTCTATTTTTACTTGTAATGTTTATTGTTATAATGTTTTATTACCTTTTTAGGTCCTTTTGCGGGATTACAAACTGAGATCTTATACCTTGAATGCTGTTAGTTTCCATTTCCTTCAAGAGCAGAAGGAAGATGTTCATCACAGTATTATTACAGATTTGCAGAATGGGGATGCTCAGTCAAGGAGGAGGTGAAACAAATTTCTATCATTATATTTAAATCTTGAGTAATGAAAGGAATATTCTAGTCATTATGTATATATTATTAAAAAAATTTATATCAAATAATGGCTGTGGTTCGGTCTAAAGGAAGTGAATAGTAAAGAAATGCTACAATTTATTGTGTGATGATGTTTTGTTGTATCTTTCAGGCCAAAAAAAAAAAGTTTTTAGTTTAGATTTTGGTATCTGCACCTAATGGCTGGCTTGCCCCTGCTCACATGCCATCTACACTTATCACCAGATACTAACCTTGCAGTGATGTTTTTCTGATTTACCTTTACTTGAAAATCCACCACTGCTCTTCCCTACCCTCCGATTTTAATAAAAGCAACCACAGATTGTTCAATGTTCATCACTGTTATTACTACCTGTTGTAGTTTTTATTACTATTAACAACATAATTGTATTATAATATTTATAACGTAATAGTATTAGTTCTCAATTCTATCATTCTCACACCTTGCCACTTAATTATGACTTCTTAGAGTTTCTACTATTGTCATTTTATTATAAATTGCTGTTCGTTTCATAAAAATAATAGATTTTAAATCTTTTATTTATTTCTTTTCCAGCTATTTTTTACTCAACTTTTAGAATACCATGTTAGTCAAATATTATTTCATATTTTATGAATAAGATAAGAATTTAAAGAAATTGAGGTACAATTTATAAAAGCATGAAGTGTAATTTCCCTTTGCATCTACTATATGAGGTGTGATCAAAAAGTTCCAGGACTTTTTATATACTATGGGAATGCAATGTCTCACAGCGATGCGGTTGGCAGCATTGTATTGCCTGACTCAACAGGAACACAGCTGTGTTTGCAGATCAATCATAACATCACTGAAAGTAACATTAGCACAGTTTGTTTGAGGTTAGTTTTATAGAGTTTGGCTATTTTATGAAAATGAATCTGAAAGAAGAGCAACGTGTTTGTGTGAAGTTATGTGTGAAACTGAACAAAACGTTTTCTGAAACCTTTTTGATGTTACAAGAGGCTTTTGGTGAAGAATGTCTAAGCCGATCATGCTGCCATCAGTGGTTCAAGAGGTTTAAAGATGGCCGAACATCCACAGATGACGATGCTCGTTCCGGGCGCCCTTTGACAATGTTGCTAAAGTGAACGCTCTCATACGATCAGACCGTCGACTAACAATCCATGAAATGGCAGAAGAGTGTAACATTTCATTTGGGTCATGTCAGGAAATTTTAACTGAAAAACTTCAAATGCGTCGTGTTGCAGCAAAGTTTGTGCCAAAACTGTTGACTGAAAACCAAAAACAACACCGAACTCATGTTTCTAAGGAACTTCTTCAAAAGGCAAATGACGACGAAAGCTTCTTGAAACATGTCATTACAGGAGACGAGACATGGGTTTTTGGTTACGATGTGGAAACAAAAGCCCAATCATCACAATGGACATCAAAAGGCTCTCCAAGACCCAAGAAAGCACGCCAAGTCAAATCAAATGTGAAGGTCATGCTTGCGGTTTTCTTTGACTGTAAAGGTGTTGTCTACTATGAATTCCTTCCACAAGGTCAAACAATTAATCGTTTTGTTTATCTTGAAACCCTCAGAAAATTGCGTAATGCTGTGAGAAGAAAGAGACCTGAGCTGTGGCAAAGTGGTGATTGGGTCCTTCACCATGAAAATGCTCCTGTTCACTCTGCATTAGTTACCCGTAACTTTTGTGTGAAAAACGCAATGACTGAAATTCCTCAGCCCCCCTACTCACCTGACCTGGCTCCAGCCGACTTTTTTCTTTTCCCGAAGCTCAAGAGGCACCTGAAAGGACAAAGATTTCAAACAATTGACGAAATTAAAGAAATAACAACGGAGCTGCTAAACACCTTTACAAAAGAAGAGTTTTCTGGGGCCTTTGATCAGTGGAAACACCGGTGGGAAAAGTGTGTAGCTTCCCAAGGGGAGTACTTCGAAGGAGACAAATTTGAATAACCTGTATGTTGTATGAATAAATGTATAAAAATTCAGTCCTGGAACTTTTTGATCACACCTCGTATGTATCATAAAAATGAATTCACTATTTTTAAAGTTGACTGCTGTATTCTGTTTACATTTTTGATACCATGTAAAAAGGTTATGATCTGAATATCTTGAGCTGAAGAGCGGTAAATGAGGTTGTGTGTTGCGGTTTTCTTCCTATCAAGCAAGACACCTTTTGGGTAGATATACTTAGATTTC
This sequence comes from Euschistus heros, assembly GCA_003667255.2. Classification (NCBI taxonomy): domain Eukaryota; kingdom Metazoa; phylum Arthropoda; class Insecta; order Hemiptera; family Pentatomidae; genus Euschistus; species Euschistus heros. The sequence continues at coordinate 888,985 of RCWM02000100.1, forward strand.
TTATAAAGATTATCTTGCTCTGAAAATAGTATAAAACCAACTCATTATATACTCATTAGTTAACTAAATAAATGTGTTTTTAAAAATAAATAAAGAAGTGAAGGGTTGGTGGACTTTAATTTGGGCTCAATTTTTTTTTATTTGAGATTAAGCATCTTGAACTAAGGAAAACTTGGGAAGAATTAGATATGTGAGGGTAGATGATGTTATGGCATTTTCTTTTTATTCAACTAATGTAATTTTTTTTTTTTGATCAATTAGTGTGATCAAATTTTCAATTAGTGCCATTTGGTCTGATCTTGACATGATTTTCAATAATTGCTTTTCAAAGGCCATTAATAAGTGGGTATGGGATAAATAAATATTAGTTTTCTTTGGAAAATTTTATTCATCAGAATGAAAAAGAATCATGCTCAAAATTTGTTTTTGTTTTTTTGAAAATGGTGTGAATAATGATATTTGCTTTTGGCTTTTAAAGCAGTAAGATAATTTGGAAGGTTTTGGTGTTGAATAATCAAAGGTGGGAGAAGGTTGTACAAAAGCTAATTAAGAGACAATTATCTAATTAAATTTGAGAGGGAAAATTATAATAATAATAGTTCAATGACTTCCCATTTGTAACACAACCTAGAAAAAGTAAAAATAATTTATCTTCCTTTATAAATAGTTTAAGAGAAATATACTTATAGTTTAGAATATTTTAAGTTCTATAGTAAAAGAGTTCCAAGAGTTGGTAGTGTTAGCGGTTGGTATTTGTCCAAAACAGCATATCAGTATGGCAAATCTGAATTTGTAAGAATTTTGTTTAGCCTCTCAGAATCTGCTTTCCTTAGATTTATAAAAATTCAGCCTGAGTCAACATGGTAAAATTTTATTCCAGATTGGCTGTTTATTGTTTAAAAGATGCCTATTTACCAATTAAACTATTAGACAAGTTAATGAGCATAATTAATTATATGGAAATGGCGCGTGTAACTGGTGTCTCCCTAATGTCATTACTGACTAAAGGACAACAAATTAAAGTTATGTCACAGTTATTACGGAAGGTATGTTTGTTTTTATCTTTCTTGTTTTAGATTGGTAAATTTTTTTTTTAATAAAATAGTTGAAGGGTTTGGTGGATGAAGATGTTTTGTAACAAAACACAATTTTGAGTAATTTATGTTTAAAGTTTTTTTTTTTTTAATTTTCCTTTAGCAGGAAAATGTTACTTAGCCCCATCATCTTCATTTTGCTGTTTCTAGTTGTTTTGAAATATTTAGATTTTGCTACCAAACACTTCTGCTCATAACTCTTCCAAACCCTTCAATTAATAGTTTCTTTTATAAATTTTGATTATGAATTTCTTAAATGGTATTGTGATACATTATATATAATATCGATGTTTAAAAATAGTGATAAAAAATCTTATTGTTTTGCTATCGATCAATGAGGTACTGTTTCATTGAAACCATACTGTCTCCATTTCAAAAGAATAAGTCTAGACTAAATTCATACTGATAATCTAGACATTATTAAAATGTCTCTCTAATAAAATCCATTCTATAAGTATTACATAGGACACACAAATATTGGATAATTTTGGAACTACCTATTTCTGATAGTGTTTATTATAATAGATAATGGATGTTTTAAATAATTAAAGATTATTATACATTTCATAATATAATTATTTTTTACGTACAATCGAATAAAATAATAGTGCATTTTTTATTATTTTTATATTACAGAGCCTTGAGTCTGGATATCTGTTGCCTACTCATAAGGTAGTCGATGCTCAGGATCAGTTTGAAGGGGCTACTGTCATTGAGCCAGTTAAAGGTTACTATCAAGACCCCATTGCAACCCTTGATTTTAGCTCTCTATATCCAAGTATAATGATGGCTCATAACCTATGTTATAGCACTCTGATAAATCAGTCGGTTATAAATAAATTAGGGTAAACAAAACCTTATTGTTTAAAATTAAATATGATTAAATTTTACTTGTTTTAAATTTTTTTAATTGAATTTCACTAATAAATAAAAGTCAAAAAGCAAATTTATTTGTAGTGTATGCATTTAGGTAATTCATTAATATATATATATATATATATATATATATATATATATATATATATATATATATATATATATATATATATATATATATTTATATTGGCATATTTTGTAGATGCACTTGACCTTAGGTCAAAAAAATAAATTCAGAATGCAGTCAAGAAGAATAAACACTTATAAGTTACTGTGTGCTGATGTTTAGTTCAACTTCTTTAGAGCATGTTCACAGGAATTGATATAAGATAACCATCTTACATGAAATGGCTTTTCATTCTGCTTCTTGCTCACCCTGAAGAAGGATTTACAATATTTGCCTAAACAATGGCAAATCGTAAATTATTGTTACCATCTGTGCTTATTCTTTTTGCACTACTTGTATGTGCATGAATAGATATGTATTTTTAATGTAGTGTCTTTTACTTAAGGTTATTTAACAAACTCCTACTCATAAATCAATTGATTGTATTTGATATTCATGCATGTTTTTTTAAATTAGAAGTCTATTTATTTTTTTTAATTGCTGTTCATTTATTTGTATTTTCTCTCTCTCTCTCTCCTAGATTAACTCCTGACCAATATTCTGCAACTCCTGCCAACTGTTATTTTGTTAAGAGTTCTGTACGTAAAGGTTTACTCCCTCAAATTTTAGAAAGCCTTATATCTGCTCGTAAGAAGGCTAAAAAAGAATTGGCAAATGAGACTGATCCTTTCAGGAAAAAGGTGCTGGATGGTCGACAGTTGGCTTTGAAAATTAGTGCTAATTCTGTATATGGTTTTACTGGAGCGCAAGTTGGAAAACTTCCTTGTCTAGAAATATCTGGTGTAAGTTTATTGATTTATTTGATTTATGAATTTTAGTTTAAAAAATATTGTATATCATATCGTTTTTTTTTTTTTAATATTTAATTTTTTAATGTAATTAAACCATGTAAATAACACAGTGTGTTAACACTAAGTGAGAGTATTTAAGTCTGAGGATAGGACCATGAAACATGTTACATGTTTTTAACAATTTATGTTGAGGAGTAATTGCTTAATAAAATACATTATATAATAATATTTTATTTATTTATTTTGTCATCCACAAATTTTATATATATTTTTTTTTATATTATCCCAATGATTATTGTTTTTTCCTTTTCTTTATTTCTTATATTTTTTTTTTACAATTCACAAAATTACATGCTGTACCAAGAAAAAATAAACCAGTCTCAAACTTAAAATATAATACTATAGAACAACTTAAATATATGTGATGTAATCATAATTTATAATGAAAGAAAAATATACAAAAAAAAACTTTCAATGAATAAAAAGAAAAATATAGCATCCTAGTGATAAAATAAACAAAAATTGTATTACATTCTTAAATATCTATAAATTTTTTATATACATACATACATACATACACAAGTATATTTAAAATAACAATAAATAAATTAGATTGGTATACTACAATAATAAATGTTTAGTTCTTTTATGTACATACAGCTTTGTACTATTTTTTGTATAGTTCCCAATATTTTTTATAGGTGGGTTTTTATAGTTTTTACTCTTAATAAAAAATTGTTTACATATTTTCTCAATGAATACATTAATATATTATTGTATTTTATCATATCTTCAAAGTTCATTGATTGATTCTTTATTTAGACTTGTCTGACCTGATTTTCTTGGTTATGAAGATGTCAATGTTGATTATCTTAAGTGTTACTAAGATAGTACTACCATTCGGCACAGCAATATGTCCAGTCCGGTCTATTTTGGATACAATTAGTGTCTCCTACGCTCTCCTACACTCTGAATAGCATTTGTTTATCAAGCTCCTCAATATACTGCTTATTTTTTTCAGTTCCTTCATCCTTTTTAAACACTTCATGTTTACCTTGATTATGTAAAGGAACCATGCATATCTTACTATTGGGAAACGTTTAAGACAATGGTGGGAGATTCCTTTCCCAATTGAACTGGATAAATATAATTTGTTTTGGTTTTTCTGGGTAGGACAAGAATCCTATCTTATACTACCAAATCCTATCTTATTTATAACAATTTGTAACCAATCTTGTTTACATTCCATGTGAAAAGGGGAGTAGAAAAATCATCAGCAAATAGATAACCAGAACTTTAATGTGTAAGATATTCCGTTGTTGCTAACAATAAAATCAAAAGTAAGGTGTTAGTTATAAAATTTGCACTTGCTCTTATACTCTGACTTTGTGGTACCTGGTTCTGAGTAGTCATTATAAATAAATTTGGTTATATTTCCTTAAATTGTTCTTTTTGCCATAACTTTATTGTACCATATTTTCCTGCTGAATTTCAGTGATAAAGCGAATTGTTATACATTGTAGTCCATCAAACTGTTCTTGCAGATTGATCTAATACTTCTTAATATTTAAAAAGTCTTAGATCACTTTTTGTTCACCAACTTTTCTATCAGATTACAAAAAAAACAGTTGAAAGTGAAATGACAATAGCTTGATATTGATGGTTTATTTCTAACAATTGATGTAAGACATCAATTTATAATTTTTCTCATCTATCTTAACCTAAATTATTTAACCTATTGGTTTGTTTGTTTTAGAGTGTCACTGCTTATGGTCGTACTATGATTGAAAGAACTAAACAGGAAGTAGAACAACGGTATTGCATTAAAAATGGATATAAATGTGACTCTTTGGTATTTATTTTTTTTTACTAAGATACTGTTACATTTTTTATCGTATATTTTAAGAAATTATTACTATCGACTTTTTGCATTTTTAAAGGTTATTTATGGTGATACTGATTCAGTAATGGTAAAATTTGGTGTTAAAACACTTGAGGAGGCTATGGATTTAGGGAAAGAGGCTGCTGAATATATTTCATCCAAATTTATTGCTCCTATAAAACTTGAATTTGAAAAAGTAATAAATATTATTTAAATGTCTTGTGAATTATCTTTATCTATATCGTTATTTATTCTACCCAGGATATCTATCTTTTTTTTTCCTTATTTTAAATTTGACTTCTTTCAACTTCAAGGTATACTGGCCATATTTGTTGATAAATAAAAAACGATATGCTGGGCTATATTATACAAAAACTGACAAATATGACAAAATGGATTGTAAAGGTTTAGAAACTGTTCGACGAGACAATTGTCCTCTTGTAGCTAATATGATGAACACATGCCTTCAGAAAATGTTAATTGAAAAGTGAGTATTTGCAATTTTTTTTTCTTAAGTTTGTTAGATACACACTTAATGTGTGTTTTTATTTCCTTATAGGGATCCCGAAGGTGCCATCAGTTACGCTAAACAACAAATTAGTGATTTACTTTGTAACCGTCTTGACATATCTCAGCTAGTCATTACCAAAGAACTTGCCAAAACTGATTATGCAGGTAAACAAGCCCACGTTGAGCTTGCTAATAAAATGAAGAAAAGAGATGCTGGTTCTGCTCCTAAGCTTGGTGATAGAGTGCCTTATGTTATTATCTCTGGTGCAAAAGCTACTCCAGCATATATGAAAGCAGAGGTGAGATTTTTGAAATCCACAGTTATAATCCTGTATAGTTATTGGCATCATAAATGGCAGTATAAAAATGAATGTAATTTTCAATTAACCAGGCTTTTATATTTTGAAAATTTGTGTCAAATTTTGTGATTATTTATATACAAACTTTTGTAATACCTTGATCCAAGACTAAGCAGAGGGTTCAACCCTAGATATTTTATGTCCTAAGTTAGCTTAATGAGTAGAGGCTGAAGATGTTTAGCAGCTTAAAAAAAAAAAAATTATAATTTGTGGTAAAAAATTTGCTATTTCAATTAATGAATTGATGGTTTATTAATCTATATAAGTAAAAATGAATGTTAATATGTATGTCTCTTACACCTTCCTAAACTGTTCATCAGATTACGATGAAACTTCAGGAAATGGTTGGATGCATGCCCGGGAAGGTTTCTGATTTAGTAAAACTATGTCTGATAGATGACGCGTTCATCGTTTGATGGCAATTACTTACCAGGAGGCACAGGCCAGAATGCATCGCATTGTCTACAGATTTCTGTAAAATCACAGCAACCACCAATGAGTTAATTGACAAAGTTTTCCCAAATATAGCACAACATTACAGAAATCATCAGTGGCTCAGTGCACAGGTCATACGCTGGCTTAAGTAAGAACTGGATGGATAAGCGTTTTATAGAGATAAGAGCTTAGTTGGACTACTAATTAATGAGCTTTTAATATGTTGAAGCAAGCCAAAGTTAAATCATTTGTCACCTGCTATTCTTGTCATTATATCAAGTTTTGTTCCATTCTTGATGGTCACTTGAGATTCCAGTTAGGAGAGAGAATTGCTTGACACATGAGTAAGGACTGATGGATAGGGAAGTGATATCTGACTTATACTCTGATGGATTTGGCACTTGGAGTTTGCAAAAAAATTAAGCTTACTAGTTATGCCCTTTTAAGAGAAGTTCTAATTTAATAACTTTTTTATTTCTGAGCAAGAAAAGTTGTGAAAAAGGAAACAAAATCGTTTTTAATTTTAAATAATTACAAATATTGATAAATAAATCCTAATTAGAGTTTTTCTTTTGTCTCAACCATTCAATGTTTGTCCTTTTAATTTTCTTTACAAATGATTTATTTATTAGTTATATAATGTATTAATTATTTCTCCTACTAAATATTTTTGTTTAATGCGACTTCTATACATTTTTAAGAAAACAATCCACACATAACATTTACCTTATTATTTGTTGCCATAAGAGTTTATATTTCATTAGTTACTATCTTCTTTTTGTAGGATCCTATTTATGTTCTGGAAAACAATATTCCAATTGACACCAAGTATTATTTAGAGAACCAATTATCAAAGCCTTTAACGAGGATATTTTCTCCACTCCTTGGTGATAAAGTAGATTCTACCCTTCTTCGTAAGTAAATTGGGATAATACAGGTTATTTCTCTTTGTGGATATAGAATGATAATTGACTCATATTTATTTAATGATTTATATTTATTTTTCAGATGGTGAGCATACAAGAACTAAATCTATCATAACTTCAAAAGTAGGAGCACTTGCTGCATTTACTAAGAAAAAAGAAATTTGTCTTGGCTGCAAAACTGTATTGCCTGAATCTGAACAAAAAAATCCATTATGTCAGCACTGCACTCCGAAATACTCAACTATCTTGATCTCTGAATTTAACAAGTTAGTAAAAAATCATCTAAGTGTGTTTTATTTTTTAATGACCTTAAAATGGTTGCCTCTAGAGGGCTATGAAAATTGAATGAGGTGGAGGAGGTTTATTGCTATCTACATACTAAGTACTGATCTTATAAATAAAAAAAAAAAAAAAATAAAATAAAATGTCCATGTCCGCCAGATGTCAGTTGTGCTTGGTTACAATGACGTATTCACAGTTGTTGTAAAATGGCTACGCCACAGCACAAAAGCTTTTGTATTCTTGAGCTTGTGAAGTGTAATTCTGTGATTACAGTGCAAAGACGTTTCCGGTAGAGGTACCAAATTGATCCTCCGAATGGATGGAACATTTGCAGATGGTACCGTCAGTTTTTTGACACGGGTTGTGTATGTAAAGGAAAGAGTCCTGGCCGCCCTTGTGTATCTGAAGAAAATGTCGCACGGATTCAAGCTGCTTACCAACGTAGCCCTTCAAAATCAACACGTCGTGCCAGTCGGGAATTGCAGCTGCCTAAAACAAGAGTTTGGCGTGTTTTGAGACGCAGGTTAGTTATGAAGCCGTACAAGTTACAGCTGTTACAGGCTCTGAATAATGATGACAAACATAAACGTGTGGAATTTAGTGGCCAGATTCAGGATGTTATTAACAACGATAACGATTTCTCAGAACGGATCGTGTTCAGTGATTAAGCATGTTTTCACCTTAGTGGGAAGGTGAACAAACAGAATGTTAGAATTTGGGGCCTACAGAACCCACATGCGCACATCGAACATTTTCGAGATTCACCTAAAGTGAATGTATTTGTGCTATATCATGCTCATCTGTTTACGGCCCTTTTTTCTTTGATGGAAACACGGTTAACGGTCCGCAGTATCTTTATATGTTGCAAAACTGGTTGTTTCCGAGGCTGAACAAGGACAACCTCATTTTTCAACAAGACGGGGCACCCCCTCACTGGAGTCATCAAGTTCGTCAGTTTCTGAATCAAAATCTTCCGAACCGTTGGATTGGACGTCAAGGAAGGGAGGGAAGATTTAGCACTTTTCAGCTGGCCTCCACGGTCACCGGATTTGACGCTGTGTGATTCCTGGGGGTTTTATCAAGGACACCTTTTATGTTCCTCCACTACCACAGAACCTCGATGAGTTGAAGAACCGAATCCATACTGCCATTATATCAGTGACACCGGACATGCTTAGTCAAGTATGGCAGGAATTTGAGTATCGGTGTGATATTGTTCGTGTCGCTGGTAGAGGACATATTGAACACCTGTAATCTAACCTAGAGAGTTTCATAAATATGTGTCCCAAGTTCCATAGTTGTATGTCTTACAGTTTATTAAATGTATCAGTTTGAAATACGTATATTCTTTTTGGTCCACCCTGTATATGACAGAAAGACGATTCCAGCAGACTGGAATGATAGCATAATCCTACTGACGTAAAAAAAAGTAACTCAACGGATTGTAATTACTATTCACACATTATTTTAGTTTCTGCTATCCACACACTCTACAGCTGCTTTAGAAAGAAGAATCCTGGTTGGTTTTAGAAGGAAGTCAGAAGGTGAGCAGTCTGGTTTCCATCCAGACTGATTGATGCAGGATCACATTTTTGCCCTTAAGAGCATGGCTGAAAAAGTATGGGACAGAGACAAAAATCTTTATCAAAATTTCTTGATTTCAAGACTGTTTGATTCAGTCACAAAAAATGAAATGCACAAGAAGCCAAGAGTGTACCTGCAGGTTTGGTAGCAGCCATAGAGTCATGGCTACCAGGGAGCCACTGGAGTGGTAAAGATGAACAGCATTGAGTTGAAACCTTTTCCAATTGGGACTGGATTTAAACAGAGAGATAGTTTAAGCCTCCTACTGTTTATGAATTTTATAGACGATCTGCAGGTGCTGAGCTACTTGGACCACCATTGGAAAATGGAATTTGAGAACTGGCCTTATACAGAGCCTTTTATATATGCAGGTGACCTAATAGCAGACTCAAACATAAAATAATAACAAGCTCTTTTTTGATGTAACAGCAGCAAGAGTGGGTTTCTTTCCTTGATCTGCTTGCAAAACTATGAAGGACCACATTAAAAATAAAATTATTAGAGAGCAGTTGCAAACCACTTAAGAGAGCTAATGATATATCCGGGTACTTATGTACTTATACTACTTATATATCCTCATTTTATAATACTTTTTTTCCTTATTTAAACCCTTTTCCAACTGCTTTTACAGATTGAAAAACAGTCACAAACAGATTTATTAAGATTTGGACAAGATAACTTCTTTTGGGGCAGTTGTAAATAAATTTGTTCTTAATATTTAAATCTTTCTGTATTTTGCATTTTCTCTTATATATCCTCATGAAAATCAGATAATGTAGAATAAAGTATACATTTTTTTAAAGAAGTTTATGTTGTGAAGTTCATATCTTTTAAGAATGTAATTAATTGTACCCATGAAGAAGAAATGTATTTGTACACATGATACACTTATATAATTTTGATAATACACACATGCACTGCACCCACATGAACACAAATTATAAGCTATCTTTATGAAAATTGTTACTTGCATATTTGATTGGGCTGCACATTGCATAATTGCATTTTTTGTTTCAGATATAGAGATCTAGAAGAAAAGTTTAACAGACTATGGACACAATGTCAAAGATGTCAGGGGAGCTTACATGAGGAAGTGATTTGTACTAGGTAACTATCATATTTATCATAATTAGGTACATAAATTTTGCTCTTAATTTAAATTTTTTTATATTGCTACTCATCTAATTTCAGTCGAGATTGCCCAATTTTTTATATGAGAAAAAAAGTACAAATGGATCTTGACACTCAGGATAATACTGTACGTAGGTTTGGTTGTCCTACATGGTAAGAAAAGTTCCTCTGTAGCACACAATGTCTTCTATTGAACAAGTGTTTATTGTATTTTTATGTATATTTTTTAATATAAATCATTACAATGAAAAGCATTTTAAGTATATAAAAATAAATAGTTTGTACATAAATAAAATTAAAAAATAGCTTATTATTTACATTATATATGCAATATAACAGCTGAATGAAGTGGACAGAATGTTTGTCGTGAAAACCTTCTTAATTTAGTTAATATAGCCACTTCCTTTTTTCAGCACATAATAGATTATGTAGCTATCCTCATTTTTTCCCATCTTTTCTTGTTTTTGACTCTATTGAAGGGCCAGGTTTTGTTGTGTCTTTTGGAAGACTAATTAGAGAATCGAGATGCTTGCTGACAAGTACCATTTGTAAAAGAGGCATTACACTAATAGATGAAAGATCCGCAAGCACAGCCTAAAAAAAAAATAGGGGGGTTTGAGTTTATAAGCTATTAACAATATATTTTACTGTAATGTATAATAGTTTATATTTAATTTTTTTACTACTTTTGTTTTTGTATTTATTATGTAATACCTTAGATAAAATCATGAACTTAGTTGTTGTATTTAGCTGTGAATGGTATATTATTTCTTGTTACGAGGTATTCACTCATTATATTTGTTCACATTTTCTGAATAAAATATATCAGTTATAATGTTTTTATTATTTGTTAATTCACTATTTTAAACTTGAGCTGTGGAGGCTTTTTTTTCCACCTTACTTCTTAAGAATCAGAAGGAGAAGGTATATATCCTAATAGTCATGGTAATTTGATTGCATAAGAAAAATTAAATATAAATTTCAATTTGAAACTGATTTTAAATGAGAAACAGTCTTGATGGTCCGAGTCCCAATCTTGAGGGGTATATATGGTTGACTTCATTTTTCCTTATTTTAAATTTTGGGGTGAGACAAATGGGGATTAAATTTGACTTCAAACAAATCAGAAAATTTTTTCCTATTTTTAAGAATTTATTTATACTTACGGCTGTACTAAATAAATTATTATTATTACTGTATTGAGTGCTACAACTATAGTTGGGCCTTGGCCCCTCTTGGCTCCCTCTTGACTCTCTTGCTTCACAAATCCTCAGTATCCTCTCATTCTCTTGAGTCAACACCCAACACACTTCCTCATATCACAACTGGTCTTATTAATGTTTTGTAAACTGTGGCAGGTTGAGACTGTTCCCGAGACCTTAGGATTTTATTAAGGGTAAAAATGCACTTGCTACCAGCCGCTATTCTAGCTTTGATCTCCAATTTTATATACTTTTTTTCCATTATTAGAGCACTGAGTATCTAAAAGTTTTGCAGTCCCTAAATGTGTGCCCATTAATTCGTATTCCTTCATGTCTCCTTTCTTGCAGGCAACTTGATGTTTTCTTAAACCCTGTCTTATCATTATTAATTCTCAACCCCTTGATCAATACCATTAATTTGTAAGGGCAAATTCTTCCAATACTCCTGAAAGTGCTGAAAATATCTGTGCTGTGATGGCTACATCACCTGTGCTAGTACGTGTATGATGTATTAAATAAATAAATCAAGTAAATGTGAGGGATGATGAATACAATGATATGCTAAGCAAATACCCATCAATGGCTCTCTTATAAAAGTTGTATATTATATAGTACCAAGGCCTTTCCAGATGCCTCAAAGAATTATCAGAAATTTAATAGAAAGGATAAAAGCAATTTGAAACAGAGGAGTCACGTGGCCAAAATGACCTGGGTGATTTATGTTTATTGTCCACTTTCTAATACATTCTTTGGGATATTTTACACAGATGCGATAGATAAATCATTATTTAATGATAACATAGTGAGTATATATGGTGAGAACAAGGTTGGGATCTTACCTGCATATAGCTGTCAGTGTCTGTACAGGATGGGTGGGACCTTGGATACTACTTTAAGCAACAACAGCAGACTGTGTAAAGAGTGATAAGTTGGTAAAATTATGATTTATTTGAATTATTGATTTTCAAGCATACAGCTTTTCTATTAGGATAAATGATTTATGCCCGGTTGCTTTAGCATTAGATATCTCATCAATAACTAACAGTTTGCTAAACCTGTGAAAAGCGTTGCTAGAACACTAGCTAGTTAACTTATCGGTTTGTTAAATCATTCACTAACTTAGCGATTCGCTAAGTAGATTCTGCATAAATCCAACAGATAGAGCTAGTATAGTTGTTACATTTATGGAGCTTCTTCTACGGTTAATATCTTATATGATACTATCGTATAATGCTTAAACATACGAGGGTAAGTCAATAATTATCCGCAATATAGCTATATTTTTGTTTATGTTGGCAGTACAGTTCTTTTGTGTTGATGGCGCATGCTTTGTTTATTCGTTGTTATGTTTATGTGCGTATCAAGCTGGTAGGTTAGTTTTGTTATCGCTGTCGTGCTGTTAATAATGGCCGCTCCACTTTCTATTTGCACCAAAGAAGAGCAACGTTCAGTGATCCGTTTTTTGTGGTCGGAAGGTGTATCAGGGGCCGAAATTCATCGAAGACTTTTGGTACAGTACGGGAACAATTGTTTGCCACAACGGAGTGTCTATGAATGGATTGAAAAATTCAAAACACAGTGAACAATAAACAGTGAACGTTACAGTGAGATGCTTACTGCTAAGCTGAAGCCTGCAATTCGAAGCAAACGCCGAGGACTGCTGTCAAAAGGCGTTGTGTTGTTGCACGACAATGCCCGTCCGCATACAGCTGCCCACACTGTAGAAACGCTCGCTTCAGAAACTCAATTTTGAAGTATTGAATCATCCTCCATATAGTCCCGATCTCGCTCCATCTGATTTTCACTTGTTTGGTCCACTCAAACAGGCAATTAGGGGCCGTCGATTTGCCTCGGACGAAGCATTGAAAGAAGCGGTGCATTCCTGGCTCGCATCTCAACCCAAAACCTTCTTCCATGAGGGCATCAGGAAACTTGAACAACGTTGGACCAAGTGCGTTGAAAAGCAAGGGGACTATGTCGAAAAATGATGTACTTGTAAGTTTCCTATTTCATTTCAATAAAATTTTATAACTATATTGCGGATAATTATTGACTTACCCTCGTATTTAAAAATTCAAGCTTCAGTGTTGGAATTTATCATTACTTCATTATTTCTAAAATGTCAGGTATCTTATTATTATCTCTAACCTACGAAAAGAGTTGCCTGGATATTAGTTAAGCTATGGGTTTATGAAATCGTCCTATAAAGTTATAGGATCGATAAATGATGAGATTTCTCTTGGCGCCCGTTTCTAGACCATCAGATATCTCAGCAAAATGTTCAACAGTCCTACAAACCTGCTTCCTAAACAAAAATGATCAATTCCAAAATAAAGTAATCACACTTCTGCTCTCGATGAGCTCCAAAACAACAATTTTTATATCTTGGTCGTTTGTATGAGAAAAAAAAAAAAAAAAAAAAAAAAAAAAAAAGTGGGCTTATAAAACCATTAGCTAACTGAGCGATATCTTCATATATATGTTTAATAAGGTTCTTCAGGTTCAGTCAATAAATTAAAACACCTATGTTGGTGACATTTCAAAACTTTATTGTTCTCATAATCATGCTAATGTTACTGGTGGATATACTATTAGTAAATGGTATACTGATAGCAGAGTAGATACCAATAGCATATCCAACAGTAACATTAACTTTATTAGATCAGCGGTCAAGCGCCTAGCACACTGGGGTCTTACACAATAGGGCGATCACACCCTCCAAAAAGCAGTTTTTTTCGTTTTATAAATTTATTTTAAATAAAAAACTGAAACATAAAGTTATAATTGTTTAAAAAATCCATCATGTTTAATAATTATAAGTTTTAATTTGATTTAATGCATTGCTTTTAATAATGTACTTACATTATATCACTCATGGACTGCAATAGCAGCACAACTTAAAAAATCATGTTTTGACATAAGTGGGTTTAAAGTTTTCATTGCAAGGAAAATTCATAGTAAATGCTTTAAGACTAGTACGCACTGAGATTCTTTGTCGCAGACGCTCAGATTCATGTCGCACTCTTTGCATCACAGCATTGTCTACAGGCAGGTACGCACTGGGATTCATTGTTCGGACACTTTGCGTCTCGGATTCATTGTTCGGACACTTTGCGTCTCGGATTCATTTTCATGCATCTGAGACGCTCCGCAACAATGAATCTTGCATCTTGTGAGTTGCGGTTTAGTATTTTTCGAATCCCAACCGGAATGGGATTCTTTACACAATGTGTCGCAACATTGACTCAGTATGTACTTGAATCTCGAACAGAGTGGGCCTCTCACCGTTCTCGCGCATTCATCTTTGTTGTTATCGCATCTCTGTTAATAGGATAGGATAGGATCAAGTTATGGGGCGATTAACAACAGAGGTTATTATGCCCTTGCTTTTAGGTTACACATTACATTATACTTATTTCTTAATTATTTTGTATGTATATATACATTTTTTCCTTTTATTTTTATCTATTTATTACACACACACACACATATATATATTTCTTTTTAATATAATGAATGTTTTAGTTATGTGACAATTATAAAATAAACTAAAAATAAAATAAACATTCTGGTAATTAAATTTTGTTGTATAAGTTCACTTCTTTTATAATGGAAATAATTTTCTCTATGCTACCCGGGTTGTTTTCAGGAGATAGTTACATACTTCTTGCCAGATCTTTCGAAATAAAATGGGATTGATGGATCAATCAATAGCTGATATACTTTTGTTTAATTGAAAATATAAAAAAAAATATCTGCTTGTACGGCATCTTTTTATTTCAACTATTTTTTTCTTTGGTGACATCTGCAAATGATTTAATAAAGGTTGTGGGATTTTTTTTCCCTATATAACCTTTTGGCCTCATTATAAGTAACTTTTTCAGTGACCAGAATTGATTTTAATTCTTTTTGTAATAGAAATACTGTACCGGTACAGTTTATACATTTTTGATTTTTATTACATTTTAAATTATCTTGATGTTTACCTTCAATCGATTCTTTTCTACATTTAAAGGTGGTGTGAGAAAATCCTAATCTATTAAAACACCTATTTGGGTTTGGTGTGTAAGGTTGGACCCTTATTGTGTAGAACCCTATTTTAATAGTTTCAGGGAGTTTTGGAATAGCAAATGTTACAATGTAGGTGTAGGTTAATTTTTGCTCTCCATTAATTTTTATTTTTATTCTATTTATATCTATGATGATATGTTTTAATTCATCTTTAATTTCGTCTATTTCAAAGAATTGAAGATCAAATCCCCTTTGCTGTAGTTGATTGTTTTATTATGGTTATCCTTAATTTGGAATAAACCGCTGAAATATTTAATATTTTACAGAACATCGGATTGCTTGTTATTAATGGTTTCTACAACTAGAGTACCATCTGTTTGAATCTGAGCCATGTCGAACGAGGTCGCGCTTTCGGGAATCGCAGTAGCATTTTACATAGCTCGACGGAGTAAAAAAAATTTCAAAATTTCGAAGCAGACAATATCCAAGTTTGTTCCTGACGTCTGCACAGTCATCAACATTGCGTTGAGAACGTATATAAAGGCAAGTTTTTTTTTTCTTGTATGGATTAGGTACATGGTCATTTATTGCTCAATTTGCAATAAAATAAGGAAATATTATTTATTATTTAAGTTGAATATAAAAAAAAAATATTATTTTTAGGTAGTTGCATTAAAAAATCAATTTACATATAAATTTAAGTTATATGCTTCAGGAACAAAATTGGATATTATCTGCATGGAAATTTTGAAAGTATATATGAGGCTTGTATATGAATCTCCTCTTGCGAGGAACCGAAGAGTGACTGCAAGCCTGTTGATTGCATAAACTGGCTCCCTAATATTGGTCTTCGTTTTCGAAATACTTGATCTAACCATTTTCAGGAAACATTCGAAATCGACTAGACTCAAACGAACGAAATAAACGAAATTAAAGATGAATTAAAACATATCATCATAGATATAAATAGAATAAAAATAAAAATTAATGGAGAGCAAAAATTAACCTACACCTACATTGTAACATTTGCTATTCCAAAACTCCCTGAAACTATTAAAATAGGGTTCTACACAATAAGGGTCCAACCTTACACACCAAACCCAAATAGGTGTTTTAATAGATTAGGATTTTCTCACCCCACCTTTAAATGTAGAAAAGAATCGATTGAAGGTAAACATCAAGATAATTTAAAATGTAATAAAAATCAAAAATGTATAAACTGTACCGGTACAGTATTTCTATTACAAAAAGAATTAAAATCAATTCTGGTCACTGAAAAAGTTGCTTATAATGAGGCCAAAAGGTTGTATAGGGAAAAAAAATCCCACAACCTTTCTTAAATCATTTGCAGACATCACCAAAGAAAAAATAGTTGAAATAAAAAGATGCCGTATAAGCAGATATTTTTTTTTAATTTTCAATTAAACAAAAGCACATCAGCTGTTGATCCATCAATCCCATTTTATTTCGAGAGATCTGGCAAGAAGTATGTAACTATCCCCCGAAAACAACACGGGTAACATAGAAACAATTATTTCCATTATAAAAGAAGTGAACTTATACAACAAAATTTAATTACCAGAATATGTTTATTTTATTTTATAATTGTCACATCACTAAAACATTCATTATATTAAAAAGAAATATATATATATATATATATATATATATATATATATATATATATATATATATATATATATTGTTATGATTTTCTTGAATCATTAATTTTTAATAAAATTATATGTCAATAATTAACTGAATTAAACTAATTATGGGGTTCTGTCAATATTCTTTTGACTTATGACTGGAAATATTTAAACAAGGATTTGGGCATTTTAATTTATATTTATTATAATTTACTATGTGAAAAAAATATTTAATTTTACCTTTAATCTAAATTCTAAAGTCCATTAAGGAGAGAACCTCTAAACACTTTCACATATCTTGGTTCCATAATCTTCTATCACTTCTAACACCTAGCTGCCCCAAGGTCCAAAACTAACTCATTCTGTCTTCTTCCTTCTCTGTCCTAAAAACAACTGCCCCTTTTTCCTGCCTGCCTCAAGGGCTGGTACTGCCTGTCCAGGTATTGAGGGTTTCTCTAATCCCTGCTCCTACCTGGTTTGGACCCTTACTTCCAATATTTGTTCTTTCTAGACTTAAATCGCAAATATCATTACAGTGTGTGTGTGTTTGTGTGTGTGTGTGTGTGTGTGTGTGTGTGTGTGTGTGTGTGTGTGTGTGTGTGTGTGTGTGTGTGTGTGTGTGTGTGATGAGTAACCTAAAAGCTAGGGCGTAATAACCTCTGCTGTTAATCGCCCCATAACTTAATCCTATCCTATCCTATCAACAGAGAGGCGATAACAACAAAGATGAATGCGGGAGAACAGTGAGAAACCCACTCTGTTCGAGATTTACATACGCACTGACTCAATGTTGCGACACATTGTGTAAAGAATCCCATTCTGGTTGAGATTCAAAAAATACTAAACCGCAACACACGAGATGCTAGATTCATAGTCGCGGAGCGTCTCAGATGCATGAAAATGAATCCGAGACGCAAAGAGTCCGAACAATGAATCCAGTGCATAGTAGCTTTTAGTATGCTTAAATGAAATAACCTTCAAGTTGATACCTTCTCTAAAGGGTCATTTAATGTGTGAATTTTTATTTATTTTATTTTTCAAATGCCAGTTTTGAAAAAAATATTTTGAGTTATACCACTATTGCAGCCTATGAGCAATATGTTTAATACAAAACTTTCTTTGATAGAATAATCCTAATGATAAACAAAATTGGTAGAACTACATATTGAACAACTGATTAAAGACATAAAAGTAATAAAGTTTTTATAATATGTACTTATAGTATAAAAAATAATAAAATATTGTTGGTATACATATTTTGCACAATATCTAAACATAAAACAATAAAATATAATTTAATATTAATAATAATATAATAAAAATAATATAAAATACAAGAAGAAGACTAATATAAAAAACAAGACTTTAACACATTTTAAGTATCGATCATATATTCAGGATTATAATTATGTATAAATATGTAATATTTTTTAAATAATTTCTGTAAATTTGTTATCTGATAATCATGTGAATTTTGAAGAATCATTTCAAATTTTAATATTGAATCAATTTTAGTTTTACCTGATCCCCTCCCAAAAAAAGTTTATTATGGCTCTAATCAGAATTATCCAAATCATTAATATGAAGCTAGATGGTCATAGTCCATTGTTCACATGTTACAAAATGGAGGTCGAATGATTTCGTTTTATATGTTGGCATTTTTCTGAGGTTAGCTATCGATAGATCTAAAGATATTTACAGCTGAATAAAAACGTCAGTAATATTAGAAATTCTAGAAGTTTTCCAACTAAGTTGTTCCCTATAAATCTTTGTTGTGTGGCTTTCATTAAGTTCAAAACTGTCAATATCTTCATTTCGCTCCGGGGAATTCCACTTTCGCCCTCAAAATTATTTTTTCAAGAGCTTCTATTATCATATTACAATTGAAATTCGCAATTACCTTGAGCAAAATTGAATTAATCAAATTCAAAGATTTTTCATTTATTTTCAAATTTAAAGAGTTATTTTCAATTTCATCTTTAAGATTTTATTTATTAGTATTTGAAATTAGGTACCTTAACTTGAATACACCATAGTGTGACTGGAAATAGAAAAAATTTTCTCATAGTGAAGTGTGTTGCACCTATCTGAAAACCCACAATATGAAACGGATTAAAATTTTGAAAGTAAGCAAACTGGAACACGTATTGTTTCCTAATTGATTTACCATATAATTTACTTTATTTTAGACAAACAAAAGTCAAAAATCAAAAATAGGGTTTTGAGAGGAGTTACTGAGGAGAGGGCCCCAGTATGATACGCTACTTGTGATTGTAGATACAGGTAGACCTATGTAAGTTATCCAATAAAGAATGAGACATCTTATCAAATTCGACCCTTTAACTTTGACAAACCAATAAGTTAGAAAAACAATAAGTTAACAAGCCGCTAAGTTAACTAGCGAATCAGCTAACTAGTATCCAAGCAACGCTTTTCTTAGGTTAGGAATATTGATAAGATACCTGACGTTCTAGAAATAATAAATTCTAATACTGAAGCTTGAATTTTTAAATATGACTGTGAGGAGCATCAGACGACAATATAATATTAAATGCAGAAGCTCCATAAATGTAATAACTACATTAGCTCTATCTTTTGGATTTATAAAGAAGCTACTTAGCGAATCTCTAAATTATCAAGTTGTTAGAAATCAACAAGCAGTTATGTACTTGGCGAATCAATAAAGTTATCGGTTTGTTAGCTATTGGTTTGATAATGTGATAGCCTAGCAACCAGGTTAGCTAAAAATTGTTTAGCATTAATGTGTTAAACAATTTTTTTTTTTTTTCAATATATAAGTAAATGATTATTATTAGTTTTATCTAATAAAATAAATAGTAATTACCTCAAAGCCTGCTAAATCTTTGACTCTGATTAATGAAACTTTTCTTAAACCAACAATGGTAACTGCCATAATGGGTAATATTTCAAGAGAATCATATGCCAAGATTAGATCCCAAAGGTATAATACTTGTTCAGGTGACAAATGCCCACTGAATGCTCTCATAATCCATTTGAAAGTCAGGCGAATACTGATTAAACATTTTTATATTAGTATAGTTGTTTTTTATCACTTAATAAAAATAGTAGTTATTTCTTTTAGCTTACGGTTGCACACCACTTGTTTTAATGTGACACCACAATTCATTATCTAATCTATGTAATAGCCTTTCAAAAAGAATACACAGTGATAGTATGCCTTGTGGGTGAGAAGAAACTTCATGTAGGCGAAACCAGTATCTTGTGTAAAAAGCTCGGAACACAAAGTAAAGCTGAACAGGATCGTCATAAAGGTAGCAAAAGGGTGTTGCTACAACAAAATACATGATTGCTTTGTTTAAAATAATCATTTATTCTTTGAATTTTTTTGCTATGGTTTTCTTGTGACCAAGGATATGAAATATCTAATATATGGATATTTAAGTGATGCAATGGTCAGGGGTACCTTGCAGGTCTTCATCAGGGCTAAAATAACAAAAATTGGATGTGACCAAGATAATAAAAATATTTAAAAAAATAAATAATATATAATTTTAATTTTTAAAATCCTAAATTATATAATTTTATATAATATAGATAATTAACATGTATTTTATAAAGCAATTCATTACTCAGCATATATTGTAAAATGCAACCGAATTGAAAAATAAATTAAATGAAATAAAATACAATAACAACATAGTAATAAGAAGCTTTGACGTGAAAAATTTATACACTAATATACCACTTGATATAACAATTAAAATAATAGAGGATAAATGGGGAAAATAAAAAAATAAATAAAACAACACACTAAAATAAAAAATAAAAAATTATAAATTGAAGGTATGAAGATTTGTATCAATAATAATTATTTTATTTATGAAAATGAATATTACAGACAAATAAATGGGATCGAGTTTGGGGGTTAACATTAGTGGTATTACATTGAATTATTTAATGGAGAAATGTATTAAAGAAGAAAATATTAATGAACCAATATTAATCGTGAAATATATTGATGACTTATTAATAATAGCAAATAACTACTATGAAATGGACGAAATATTTAATAATATGAATAAAAAAATAGAATTTACTAGAGAGAACATGAGTGAAAATAAAATTAAATATTTAAATATGTTACTAATTAAAAACAATGATAGAATAAACACAAGATGGATAAAAAAAGAAGTATTAAGTAATAGATTATTAAACTTTTACAGCCACCACCCCCTCCACCAAAAACTAAATACTATAGAGAACTATATAAAAACTTTAATATTAACAGATAAAATTTATAATAACGAAATAAAAAAAGAAATTATTAAAGATTTAAAAGATAATATGGAGTCCACTAAAATAATTAATAAAATGTGGCATAAGAATATAAATAGGAATAATGTAAAAATTAATGAAATCATTAAAAATAATAATGAACAAATATTAATAAACAAAATAAAGAATAATAATATACTACAAACAAACACAGATGATAATAATAAAAACACTAAAGTAATAGAACAAAAGAAAATAACTGAGTATTATGGTAATACAGAAAATGACGAAAATAAAATAGATCAAAGTGATAAAAATAATTAAAATATAACAAAACATACAAACAATGCAATATAAATTAAGAAGTATAAAAGATTAAAATATATACCAGAATTAACTCAAAAAGTAATCAAGAAATTAAAAAATGAAAATTTTTAAATAGACTGCATTATATAACACAAATAAAATAAAAAATCTAACACATAACAAAATAGAACACATAAATAAGAAAGATGTCAAATATAAGATAGGCGCATCAACATAAATATGACACTAAAAAAAAAAAATATGTAAATCAAACAGTAGTAAAACAGCTCTTTTAGAACACGCACAAAAACTTAACCACAAATTAAATTTTGATAACGTTAAAATCTTGCAACACGAAACAAAAACACATAATAGAAAAATAAAAGAAGCCACATATATTAAAAAAACAATTAATAATATAAGATTGGCCAACTTAGAACTAATAACAATAATTAAGATTGGGATTGACTCTTGTACCCTAGAGAGTAGAAGAGATATTTTAATTGACCATGTAAAGGACATGGTGATAGTTTTCAAGGTAAATTTAAAAAGAAATATAATGTAGCTTAATTGAATTTAGAATTGTATTGTTTTAATGTTTAAGAATGATTATAGTGATTTGTGAATACTGTTTCAGTCTGATGATGGGAATTCGATCCCGAAACATGTTACATGTTATTACAATATATGCTGAGGAGTAAATTGCTTTATAAAATACATGTTAATTATCTATATTTGTAACTCCTTTATTGAAGAAAATATTTATATAATATATAAATTTTCTTTTTCATTTTTAAATTATTTTTTTTAATGTTTGTATCGTCTTGGTCACATCCAATTTTTGGTATTGTAGCCCTGATGAAGACCTGCAAGGTACCCCTGACCATTGCATCACTTAAATATCCATATATTAGATATTTCATATCCTTGGTCACAAGAAAACCGTAGCAAAAAAATTCAAAGATTAAATTGTAACTCCTTTATTGAAGAAAATATTTATATAATATATAAATTTTCTTTTTCATTTTTAAATTATTTTTTTTAATGTTTGTATCATCTTGGTCACATCCAATTTTTGGTATTGTAGCCCTGATGAAGACCTGCAAGGCAGGTCGAAACATCGGCACACCAAAATATGAAGTTTTTTATTCAAAAACTTGACGTGTTTATTTATCCTGACTGCACCCCTACCCATTTCATCACTTAAATTTCAACTCACAGTCAACAATACAATCATCATCATAATATATGGATAGTTTATTAAATTAAAGAAGAGTACTTATTTCCTATAGGTCTCTCCCAGAAAAAATAATTATTTTTTAAAGTACTGTAATTAAAATTTAGGTGTTTAAATAAAATGTTGATTCATCAAATTCAAAAACACATTACAAACTGACAAAATTTTTACTTGTTGCTAATACCTCATTGACTAATACACTTGCCTTTGTAATAGAATAACAATAAATATTAAACTCCCGATTGGCCACTTCTCAAAAAGGACAGATAGTTTGATCTGATGCACAATCATTTACAGATACTCAAGACTTCCAGAAAAACAGATTCATCAAAATAATTTAGTGAACTGAGACATTCAACATGAATTACAGATCAGAAAAGATTGTGAATAATCTGAATTTCGAAAGGGGTATGGTTGAATTAGATAAGACCCAATGGAATAATGAAGAAAGAAGCTATCATTTTGATGCATGAATAATTTTGATGATAATTACCCCTTCACAAATCAAGTAACTTATTTATTATCTTTATTAAAATTGCAGTAAAATATAATTCCTACATTATACTTAGAATGTGATGTGGTATTTCTAATGGATCTTCCATAGGGTGCAAGAACTATGGAAGGCAAATAATAAATATACTTATTTATAAAATAGCTATATTAATTCTATAATTTTAAAATATTTTATTTAAAGTTTTTCTTGAAACTTCAAAAATGTAGGACAAATACAAAGCATTGATTGGTGCTGCGGACACAGGTACTTATTTGAAATAAAAAGGGACATGACGACTACATGTCATCACACGTGCCTGGAAAGGGACTAGCCATGAATTGAATGCCAATAGAATTAGCATGAATTGGCAAATTTCTTAAAATTTGTATGATATTTCTAGTTTTTACAAGCTTACCATACATTGTGAATCCATGAAAAGGAATTATCCCATTTGGAGGATAAATAACAGTATTTTCTATTGTAGGTGACTTTCCTCTTAAAATTCCTTGTACTGGCTGAGCTGAACTATGGCTGAATATGCATAACACTTCAGCGTCTCTTGAAAAACATAGCATTACCTGAAATGTTACATCGTTAACTTACATTAATATCTGTAGACAAAATATTTTTGCAATTTTAATTTGTTTAAATATCCTTTTAAAGAAGTATTAAATAGCGTGTTCTTTCCATATCTGAACTGAATAGAACATAATACTCAGTGTGATTGACTGATCATATCAGTGATTAACCCTTTGCACTCATTAGCCGGTTACAATCCGGCAAAATATAAATGCAGTTCCTCTCAGATTATAAGTTCCACTTGTCTGCCACAGGACTCATAAGCCGGGTACAGACCAGCATTATTTTCTTCAAGATCCTCACTTGCTGCTCCAAGGCTCAAAACTAACTGACCTCTGTTCTTTTTCTACATGCTCCAAGGATCAGAAGGGTTGCTACCTAATTTTGACCCTTACTTCTAATATTCGCTCTTCCTGAACTTCGAATTTAAATATCATAACAATATATTTATTATATAAACTATAACCGTCTGCATAGTGAAGGGTTAAGGATAAGCAAAATATTATTATCTTTTCTTTCTACAATTTTAAAGATATATAATAAGAATTTTACTCATTTGCGAGGGTCAGTTAAAGAAGCAGACTGGCTATGACAATACTGAATTAGAGATATTTATACATATACTCTAAATTAAAGTAAAACATAAAACAATCTTTGAATGAATACTTGATTGAACACTCACTTGATAAAGTACATCTTCAAACACGAAATATTGATGGTCATTCGAAGCTGTTAGTTGAACATCCTTTAGAAAATAATAAAAAAAAATCAAATAAATATATTATTTCATTCCCCATATTTCAGTAAATATTTGTTATTAAGTACTTATTACCTTTATGATTAACTTGTCAACCATTAAGTCATATTGTAAAACTACATTTTTCAAATATTGGAAGTAGAGCTTTTCCTATAAATTACAGTGCACATTATAAAGTATACTATAAAAAAAATTCAAAATATTTATGGATTTTGTAGAGTATTAAAGAATCATTTAAATTAAAATTAATATGCATAGAATTGCCTGTTATGTAATAGTGAATAGATTTTCTAAATTATACTGGGGGAATATTTTAAGTTACAGGGTAGCAAATAATTATGATGGGTTATTAATTATCAATAAATTATTTTTTTTATAGATGATAAAAAGTGTGATGTAATGAGGACTGTTCTTCAATTTAAATTGAAAAATCAATTTATTTTTTTTGTCATACTGAAATTAACTGTTCTGAGAATGTTCTTTCTTCATTAAATAAAAATCAATAGATATGATGAAACATATTTGAGTATACTTCAATCAGATTGGTGCTCCTTAACAGTATTATTGCTTCCTTCATTTTATTGGTTGAATGAATATGACTGCACTTATCCTATAGGTTTGATAGCATCACAGCTTATGCTTGGTCTTTCCTATTCCCTATTCCCCTTCTAGCCTAACACCCCTCATCTATCCCATCACAAGGGATTCCAGAGATTGGCAAGTCAGAGCTCTTTTGGTCATTGCTCAGCAGGAGATCGACCCCAGTACCCGACTTGGTGAGTCCTGGAAATGGGCGAGCACGTGGTCTTGTCCTGTACTGCAATGGAAGGACGCTGCACCAGGTCGAAGAATACCAGAATGTTTTCCTTCATTGAAGCAGACTTCCCCAGTATGGTAGAAGAGAATCATCCCCACTTCAGGGAGTTCATCTACGGGTGGAAGGAGGTGGTGGGCCCTAAGCACTTCAACTTGGGAAGGTCCCCCTCCTTGCAGTTGATGAGCCATCATCGAAGAAAGAAGAGGACCAGCGAGCCTGAAGCAGTCTTCTCCAGTGAGCAGGACTGGACGGATGCTGGACCCCAGGAGAAATGGGAAAAGTGGACTGGACCGGGCAAAACCATCCGGAAGGAGAAAAGATGCAGTTGCTAAGGCGTGCTTATGCATGGCCGCACCACTGGAAATTAATAGAAGATGCAGTCGCTAAGGTGTGCAAAACCATAGGATAGGGCTGCACCATAGGATTGTTCCCCAAAAGAATAAATGAATCCTCATTTAATTTAGAACAGAAATAAAAATTTGTAAAGATTTTTATAGGCAGCAGTGGCATACATAAAAACCCACATGTTGAACCCGCTGCTGCCAAAAACCCCATATGCCTGTGAAGGTAGAGGGTAAAAAAAAAAAAAAAAAAAAAAAAAAAAAAAAAAAAAAAAAAAAAAAAAAAAAAAAAAAAAAAAAAAAAAAAAAAAAAAAATACTTTTCATTGGGTCTATCTCAATAGCATTGAGCACTTTGATCTAATGCTGACTTTTGTCTAGAACACTGTTTTAGCTCAAGGTTTCTTCAGAGAGAACATTATGTTTTGGCTTTTTTTTAATTAGGTAAGGACCATAAACATTTTCCAGTATTTTAAGTGAAATAGCCAATATAAATTTTATAGGACTACATTTATGGAAGATCATCAAAAAGAATTAAACTGTGACTATAACTTTTGTTTTTAAATGTAATTTAAAATTACTAATGACAGTTTTTACTACTGATTGAATATATGTTTGTTTTTTCTACTATATATCTGTTTATATTTTCATTCTAAAGACATGAATGTTTTCCAATGCAAACAAAATACAGCTTTTACTGGAATAGCTAGTTTCTACAGTAAATATTTAAAGATTCCTTTTATTTATTTTTTTACTTACATTTTCTTTGACTTCTACACCTAGAACCTGAACCCACATTGTTGCTCTCAAAGACCTAGGGCAACCTTTTTTTAAGTACTCTTGAGTCACAGGAGCATGATTAGTTTCCAAAACTGTAAAATAATATTAATTCTAATTTATCATAGTTGATTTATTGTTACCATTTTCAGATGAACAAATATAAATTCTAAGATTAGTTAGAAACATTTATTTCAGTTTTAAACAATATAACAAAGTAAGCAGCACTGATTTTGGTTTAAAATGCTAATAAAAGTTGTTTATTATATTTTTATTTATGTAATCTTATTTTATTTTCAAATGTGGGTTATGCATCTAGCTGAATTGATGATTCATGTGATTTCTATAAAATTACTCATATTATTGAAAAATAATTAATCAGCTGGTAAGACAGCAAATCAGCTCTTTGCCTTTTTCATTTCAGAACAGGTATCAAGGAGTATGAAAGATACAGAATGAGTGGACTAGTATGATTATTTCAGGTAAAAGTATGTTCATGACATTATGTAGAGTTTGGTTAGAGTAATATAACAAAATTTAACTCTAGGTCTTATTTTTTCAATATTCTTTAAGTATAGTAAATTATTATAACTATACATTAAAAGAAATGATAGAAAAGAAAAACGTTCGGTTTATGTAATTAAGAAGAGAAGGCAACAGGTAATTTCACTTGGAATTAGATTACAGATAAAATTAATAATCAGAAGAAAAAATAATAGTAAAAAGTATTGTGTAGCATTAAAATTTCCATGGATGAAATTTATGACATCCAACGAATTTATGACAATATAGCATAATGTTGAAGACATTGCTTTAAAGGACAGTTGAGCCATTCCACTTCTAAAACTATTAAGAGCCAGGAATTTTTAATTAGTTGGCATTTCATACAAAAAGTTTAAAGCTGAAAAGGTCCTTTTGAAACGAAAACAAATTGGAAACTGGGGGTTTATTGAACCTGCTTTAATGATTAATACTCTTAAGATTATTAAGAAGGAAATAATAGTATTGAGTATAGAAGAGTGTAGGATGAGGTCATGTGAAAGTTTATAGAATAATAAATCCTTGACAGTTTAAAAACTTAAAACACTAATCCAGAGTAAAAAAATCTTTATGTCAATTTGTATATATTTTGTGGAAACAACAAAATGAAGTTTACTATTATATGCTATACCACAGGATATGTAAACTTCAATCACCATTATTTGGGTGATCTAAACGCAGAATTGTGCCAATATGAGAAGCATCATCTGTTACGGAATTCCAGCTCTCCTCTTCAGTCATCAACTTAACCATATTTACTTGGACCAACTGCTGTTCCTGAGTCCAGTCTAGCTTGTCCTTCTTTAACAAATTTAGGGCAATGGAAGATTGTAAGCTCCACCGTTTTAATGAAATTGGCACCGATAAAGCACCATTATATACCCCCATCTAATAAGAATCAGGACAGATAGGCCTTGAAACAACCATGTCCAGTAAGCTATTGATTGAGGTTATGATCCATCTCCCCATGTTTCTGGGTAATCCATATCAATTTCAGGGATAAAACAGAGAAGCCATCGTCTAGACTATCTTTTCAGAATGATGGAACTTTTCTTTAGAAATTTTAGAGATCACTGGTCAGTGAGCATCAAGCTTCACTTGTTTTCAATGATAGGTTTTCAATGGTGTGGTGTTTTCAATGGTTGCATTCATCCACCAGGAGGTGAATCAGAGGTATGTCAGGTATATACTATTTAAGTTAGGGCTAATTATTGGTTCCTTTTTTAAGTAGAAGTAGGATAGTGATGAGATATTACCCTTTTCTCCTAGGGCAGTTCTCTCAGCAAGAAGTGTGGGAAAATTTGGATTTTCACTTTTCATGTTTGGATTATTTCCTAATAATAAATCACCTCTTGATATTTCATTGTAGAAGTTCCTCTATCAACAAAATTAAACATAATTCTAAATGTGAGAAAACAGGAATATAATCACTACTAATAGAGTACTTACTAGTTCTTTGAATGTCTTTACCATTAGAGGTAACTGAATGAAGTCCCATTGTAATTTCACAACACTAGAAAATATTTTTAATATATAGTTTTCAGTACGTTTTCAATATATATGTATTGTGTGCATTAATTTTTTACCAGATATGGCACACATTTATCCAAAATAAATAAACTTTAGCTTCAAATAAAAGCTAAGAATATATTTATACTTTCTGTGTGTCATGGTTTTCTAAACACAGAATCCATCTGCCCAAATATTAATTACATATTTTGATCATTTCTATTATCGGAAAGAAAATGATATCTCTAAATGATCCAACTCTATAATTTTGGAAATTTGAAGTCAGATTTAGCAGTGTTAGCTACTCTATTGTGGCCAATTATTAAATTTACAAAATGTGAGAATTTGGTTTCGGGAGCCTCAAAAACCCATGAACTGTATCCCAAGCAAGATGTTGATTTTTTTTTTTTTTTAACCACCATTTTAAATTTCAAAGCATTACTCTTAATTTTCCATCCATGTACCAACAATTTTTATACTAATTTATAAAATTTATGCCAAAAATTGTTTTTAAAACTAATATTTTAAGCTTTCATTTGAGACCTGAAATAAATTTACAGGTTGAACCTTTCTGGGCATGGGAGCATCAGATTACATAGATATTTACAGAGAATAGATACCATGTTTACATGTACTACAATATACTCATGAATACTTTTAATTTTGTTTTCTACAAAGATGCAATGATAAAAATTAGATAACAGGCTTGGCAAAGGTAACAAAGCATTGATCAAAGAGGCAAAATTAAGGAGACTAAAATTGAAGAAATAAAAAACACGAAATAGAAATACAGTCTACTAAAATTTTTAGACATTCAGAAAGCAATGTTTTCTCTTTGTGATCAAGTGAATGACTATGATGTTTCTTCTAGTAATCACTATTTATTATTTTTTTTTTTTTTTGTAATAATTGGATTATATAGGGATTATATCTTATAATCAGTCTAGGAAAGGAGGGTTTAGGAATGGGATTTAAATGCAAGAGAAGCAGAACAGGGCTATGATCTGAAGAAAGGTTGTCCATGGATTTGATGATTGTTTGAGAGGAGGATATTTTGGAAGAAATGAGTATATCAGGGATATCAGATTTTTTAAGAGAAGTAGGCCAATAAGTAGGGTTCAAGGGTGAGAGGACAGAATAACAGTTAGAGGTTGCAATACAGGAGAGGATGCTGCCACAGGAGTTGGATGTTCTACAACCCTATCACTGGTGTTTGGCGTCGTATTTTCCTCCAGTAATAAAGCGCGGTTTGAAGGATCGGAATAAGGAATCAAGATGGTTGTATGAAAGGGAATTGCCAAGAGGACAGTAAACAGCTAAAAATGTTGTGTGAAAAGCACAAGTAGAAATGGTTACAGAGACTGTTTGAATGGTGTCAGTTGGAGTAGAAGGAATAAAAGAATGGGATATTGATTTGTGGATAAGGATGCAAGATCCGCCATCTGAGGTGTTATCAGGGTGATCTGATCTGTAAGTAATGCAGTCACGTATATAAAAATATAAATGTTGAGCAAAGCGAGTTTCAGTCAGCAGGGTAATATCTATTTTATTGTCAAGTAGAAAAATGTCGAGTTCGTCTTGGTGATTTTGTAGTCCGTTTGCATTCCATCTTGCAGCATTATACAGAATTTCTGTAAGTGCTCTGGTAAGTAGGGTAATGAGTGGTCTGATGGTGTCTTGAAGTTCTCAAAGGAATGAGGAGAGGATGGCAGAGATATCAGTAGGATTTTGGTTGGAAAGGGAAAATGAATCAATGGTATGGGATAGATTATTTGTTTCATTTGGAGTGTTGGTTGGGGTCTGCACTATTTGTGAGATACGAGATGCAGATTCAACTTGTGTTGGTACTTGAGATGAGAGATCGATGTGAATATGATGTTTGATAGGAAGTGGTTGTATCTCCTGAGGTGGTAGATTATGTTTTAGAGGTAAATGATGGGGAGGAATGTTCTGTTGTGGTGGTTAAGATCAAAGTTGGGAGGTCTGGGGCTGGGGTTGGAAGATTTGAGGCACCTGAGGTGTAGGTTGATATCTAAAATTCTCAGAGTAAGATGCTCATTGCCATGGTGGATGATCTGGACTGATGTCCATTTCTGTGTGATTGAACTCCTTGCATTTCTGGAACCATTTTCTGATTATGGGTGTTAGATGATTGGTTTCTATGATTTTGTTTGAGAGCTGAATTTATATTCCTCTGATTTTGAGCAGTTTTGTATACTGTGCAGCCTCTGTAACTTGCAGGTTGATTTTGACCACACAGAGTTCATATCACGGGTGTATCTCTTGTTTTCTGGCATGTTTCAGTTGAGTGTGGGCCAGCACATTTTATGTACCTTTCCTGATCGTGGCAATAAGTCTTGGTATGTCCTAAACATTGGCACTGAGTGCATTGGACTATTGTTGCCCTTCTTCTTAGTTCCTCAAACCGTATGCATGAGCAGATCAGTCTTGTTACTTCAAATATTTCCTCATTGTTACGAGCTGGCTCTAAGTCTACGAAGAATAGTGGTAGAGGGTATTTTTCTTTGGGGTGAAGCACACACGAAACTTGCCTCACATTGTGGCCAATAGCTTCTAAGTCATGTTTGATGGCACTGGTTGGGGTAGAATAATGGAGACCCCACAATACCACTCTATATGCTTTATCTTCTTTTAGTTGGTAACAGTGAAAATCATAGTTATGGCAGGCTAAGTGGTAGTTTTTTATAATTTTCTTTAGTTGATGTTTTTATTTTTACGCCTTTGACGTGGGAAAAACAGTTGAAATTGGCCTCCCCAATTAATGCTGAAATTTCTTGGCAGAATGAAATGAAGTTCTCAATTTTAGTGACATACATAGGTGGCGGGTCTGGGTCAGTAGCATGCTGAGGATTTGAGTTTATATTGTTATTATCAATATTACTGGTTGATGGGGTAGGCTCATTGACAGCTGAGTTTTATGACAGCTCGTTTTATGGTTAGAATTATTGAGTGGCTTTTTTAATTTGGCTGATTTATTTATTTTTTTATTAGGTGAATTGCCTGCTGATCCTGGGGTGGAGATTCTATGGCGCTTTTGAAGTGTTCTTCTTGATTGGGAATCGGCCTCGCTTATTTCTAAATAAGGAGCCTCTTCCTCCGATTCGCCACCAGATGTGTGAACGACATCCATTATAATATTAAACAAAAATAAAGTAAAATGATAATATTAAATTTGATTAAAAAAAAAAAAGACGTAATTAATTATTAAATATCTAAACTAAATACATTATTTACATTAAGGGGAGACATTCAAAAATAAAAATATAAATTATAAAGAAGAAAAACAAAAAAAAAAAAAAATTAGTAGAGAATTTAATATAATTTTAACTAATAATTGAAGTTTTATCTGTTTATCAATAAAAACTTGTATTCTTGTATTGAAGTATGTAATAGAGCATTATTTCTTCAATGATATTTTCATGCTTAGCAGTAATTATTAACCTGGTTAAAACCCATGATTAGGTTTTTGAAGATTACATAAAAGCATAATTAGACATCTAATATTTAATTTTAATATGTGAGTTGGTAGTGCAGAGAGACAGACTATTAAGAAACACTTGTGGAGTATGGACTGCATTATCAGTGCCTACACTGATAATGCAGTCCTAACAACTAAAGACCCCATGAATCACTCATATTTTTACACATATTATCAAAATGCAATTGATCAAATTTTTAATTTGTTAATAATTTTTATTTAGCAGAAATAATTTTATTGATTTCATCTGGTTGAATTTTAATTCCTAACTATAAAAGTATACTATAAAGTGGTAAACCTCGTTTCTGCCACTCAAATTGTGCATTGAAATTTTTATTATTGCCAAATCTTCCTAGAACAATGAAAATTATGTACAGTGGAACCCCTCTTATCCATCACCCATGGGACCGGAGCGTGGTCAGATAACAAAAAAGGTCGAATAATCCTAAGAACAACAAAAAATGAATGAACAACACACATAAACGAGTATTTATGAACATATGTATGTAAATTATTGAATAAAAAACATTGAATAAGAAAAATACTGAAGCATAAAATACGAAAGTATGCATGCATGTACATTTACGCATAGCCAACTAATTAATTATACATAAATTCATTTTAAAGAATCAGTTATATTTTTGGTATTAATGTACTTAATCTTGCTTTAGCAGAGCTATCATTCCACTTGTTAATGTAAAGGACATCCATCGGTGTTGTATTTGGATGCTGCTCAATGTATTTCATCGCAATTTCGAAAGCCTCTTTAGCTGCCGTGTGACTAATTTTTTCAGGCTCTTCTTTTTTGTCATCCATTCCATCATCCTCCATTTCTGCATTGAGAACTGTGGCTACGATTTGATTGTCGTCAAGATCCTTTTTGGTGACCTAAGCCAAGTCTCCTTCCAATAGCTACTCTCCTACATCGGCTAGTTGGATATTTTCAACAGTAGTTTGTAAATCTTGGAGAATTTCCATGAGATCTGTATTGATGATTTGAGGCTCATCAGGGGTTGAGCCCTCCCCTTCCATGACACTTGGCCAAAGTTTTTCCAAAATTTTTGTAGAGTGGTATCTTTTATTTTTTCCCATGCTTGAGTGACTTTATAGCCTCAAACAGGTTACTGCCCCCTTCTGTTTGTTCTAATAAGGAGCTGACATATTTTCATCTGCATCTCTTTTTCCACCACTCAATTACACCCTGACCCATCAGTTGGATCAAGGATGTCATATGTGGGGGAAGAAACATAGCTTCAATATTTCCCATTTTCAGTTCATTTTCAGAAGGATGACTGGGAGCATTATCAAGAAGCAAGAATGCATTGTGTGACAGATTTTTCATTTTCAAGTATTTTTCTACATTTGGGACAAACCGTTCAAAAAACCACTGTTTAAACAAAGAACTGTCTATCAAAGCCGATTTTTGATTTCGGTGATAAACAGGTAAGGATGCCATGCTCACAATGCTGCAATGCTTGAATGCTCTGAGCTTTTTCGATTTACCAATGACAAACAATGGCATTTTGTGGTAGCCAATTGTATTGCAACATGTTGCTATCGTCAGTCTATCCTTAGCTAATTTTGTTCCAGTTAGGTTTTCATTTTTTGCAGCGAGGGTTTTTTGTGGGAGCATCTTGTAATTTAACCCTGATTCATCAATATTATAAACTTGGTCCAGATGCATACTGTTGTCTTGGATAAAAACATTAAATTTTTCCACGTAGTCCTTGGCTGCATCATCATCAGCTGAAAGCTTTTCCCCAGAATAACAATGTGATGGATACCATGGCGACGTTTCCATTGGTGAAGCCATCCTTCACTTGCACTGAAGATTTCCCCTCCTAGCCTACTATTGTTTTGTGCAAAATCGCCACCTTCTCCTTAATTATAAACCAAACCCAGAGAGCTTTTTTGAACTGACTCACCATTTTCCAAGCACTGAGAACTTCTAATTTCTTCTGAAGCATACATACAGTACGTTTATGTTTTGGGGCAGCCATAACAGGTAACTATGCTAGGGATCTGGGTTGCATAACTGTGATTCACAGAATCAAACATTCAAGACCGATGGGAGGAGGGGTGATGGATATGATGCCGGCAGTACACACTCGCCGAGGCGCTCGCCAACGAGGCCACCCGAGCTTTGTAGAAGTTGGGTAGTTCAGTTTTATAAGCTAAAGCTAGTGTTTTATTGGAAATTAATGAAGATAGATGTGAGGATTCAGGATGCAGCTATTGCAGCCTACGCATATTATAATTATGTGTACATAACCACGAAAAAAATGACAAAAAAAATGTAGATAGTAGTTAAAAACATTCATCGGAACAGGACTGGATAAGTCCAAATTTATTTGATATTTTCTGATTGGTTATTTACTTTAAGCATATTTTCGAAGAAAATTTAGCTACTTTAATTAACTACTTAGAATTTCTTTAATTAGAAGTTGTAAAAATACACTTAAATAACTTTTTAGGATTTCATTAATTAATGGTTAATTAATATTATTCATTAATTTGTACATTTTATTTATTGCTTTAATATATATATTAAATGGAGTAACAATTAATTTGCAAAAATCAAAATTTTTTAAAACCTCTGTGCCGTTTTTAGGCCATGTCCTTACCACGAATGGAATACATAAAGACAAAGAAAAGTTGGAAGTGATTCAAAATTTTAGGCCTCCCCAGAATATTAAACAATTACAATCATTCTTGGGATATATAAATTATTACCAGAAATTTTGTAAAAATTACGCAGATATTACGAAACCGTTGTATAAATTAACCTCCTTGAAACAAAATTTTATATGGACTCAAGAACACCAAGAAGCTTTCGAAAAAATAAAAGATGCTATGATGGCCGATGTTAAATTAAAATTTCCAAATTGGAATCAGCCATTTTATTTAGAGACAGACAGTTCAGACTTTGCAACAGGAGGAATTTTATATCAATTAGATGAGAATAAAAAAAAAAAATGTTATCTCTTATTGTAGTAAGACGCTTAAGGGATCAGAGAATAATTACTATTCCACAGAAAAAGAACTCTTGGCCATTATGCATAGCGTAAAGAAATTTTATCACATAATAGCAGGGTCTAAAATTATAATTAGAACAGATAATAAGGCGATCACATTTTTACAAACTTGCAAGAACCCACCTGACCGTTTAATCAGATGGATAAATTTTTTGAATCCTTTAAGCTTCAACTACGAATATATCCAAGGTAAAGAGAATAAATTAGCAGATTATATTAGTAGAAACCCTATAGAAGTCCCTGAACATAAAGGAATTGATTTTAAAAAAAAATTTCTAAAAGAAGCTCAAGTTTTCAGACAAATTAACTATAACCAGAAAAGTGATATAGATTTAATAAAGAAAATAAAACAGAAGCCAAAAAATTATGAAGAACATAATGGTATAATTTATAAAAAATTTAAGAAAAAATCTTGTATTTATTTAACAACCAAAGATATGAATACATTAATCAAACTAGTCCATGAAGAATTTGCACATGCTGGTGTCACAAAGTGTTTAGACATTATTAAGGAAAGATTCTATAGACCAAATTTACGAAAATGTATAGCAGTAATGGTTAAAAAATGTTACAATTGTCAAATAAATAAACACTCAATGAGTATAGAGGCTCCATATCAACCCATCATTCCAAAGGAAAAATTAGAATTAATATCAGTAGATTATTTAGGACCTTTTGTGCCAGTAAAGGATAGTAAATTTTTATTTGTTATAATTGATAACTTCACTAAATTTGTGCAAATTTACCCGTGTAAAAACGCAAATGAAAGGAATTCAAAATTTTTTGAAAGAGGTGGGTACACCAAGGTTTTGTTTGTCTGACAACGCAACGTGTTTTACTTCAAATAAATGGAATAATTTTTTAAAAAACCTAAATATAAACCGAATGTTAACGTCCATCAGACACCCTCAAAGTAATTTATCAGAAAGAACAAATAGAGATATTTTGATGTATTTAAGATTGTTAACCCAGAATAAGCATAAAAAATGGTTGCAGAAAATATCCAAGTGAAATAAATGAGATAATTTATACTAAAATCAAAACCGCAGGAAATAAAAGAAAAGAAAAATTTGATAGAGGGAAAAAATTTGTAAAATTCAAAATTGGTGAAAAGGTACTAATTAAGGCTTTAAGAATTCCTAAACCCGGTCTTGAAAATGCAAAGTTAACTCCTATTTTTGAAGGACCATATTTAATTAAAAATAGAATTGGAAAGTATACTTTTTTATTAGAAAACAAAGAACACATAAGGGGTGTGTTCCACACTAACTTGTTAAAGAAGTTTTTTGAATAATTTGAATAGAATAATATTTAATTGTATTGTTTTGTCGGGAGCAATTTTTTTTAATATATAAGATTTTGTATGTTGTTGATGTAATCATTTTATAATTAAGTCATTGTTTTGTTTTATATTGTCCCATTGTGTTAAATTGTGTATTTTGAAATTTTATTAAGGCACTGTTGAAATAATTAATTTTGTATAAAAGGTGGAGTCGAAGGGCATATATGTTTGTGTTCATTGATAAACATTCTGAATTTAAAAAAAAAAAAATTTATTAAATTTTTTTTTTTACTGAAGAGGAGGCGAATTGTGGTGATTGCTATTGTATATGAATTGATAAATAAAAAAGGTTCGATTTAGTGATCGATGAATCGATCGGTGGGCCATCGAAAGCATGTCATGGGCATCCCCACCACTTGCAGATACGAAGAGGCTAGTAGGAATCTCTCGGCCACTTGATCTTCAGAGCTGACCGACTACACACCTTCTCCCCGGTTCGACCCCAGGAAACAAATGAAGCAATCAGGATAGGAAGAAGTAATGGGTGAAAGCTCTAGACTATGCAGTACCACAAATTTGGTGGACAATTAAAATATAATTGTTTAAAAGGCATAGTTGAATTTTATACAACCCATGCTCGTATATTTTTATATCTTATTATAATTTATTTAATATTTTTAAAATTATATATATATATATATATATATATTGTTGTGATATTTTAAAACTGAAAATTATATAGGACATGGGATGAAAGTGTAAGGGTCTAAACCAGGTAGGAACCCTTGGATTAGGAACACCTGAGGTACCTGCGGTTCAGCCCTTGAGGCAGGTAAAGGGAGGCAGTTGGTTTTAGGACAGGGAAGGAAGAAGACAGATCAGTTGTTTATGGACCTTAGAGCAACCAGTGTCAGGAGTCAGAAGACTATGGAACCAAAATAAGTGAAAGTGTTTACAGGTTCTCTCAGTAATGGACTTTAATTAAAATTAAATTAAGGTAAATTTAAATATGTTTATATATAAAATAATAAATATGCACAAAACCTTGTTTAAAAAAAAAATATCCAGTCATAATTCAAAAGAATATTGACAGAACCCTAAATAGAATCAAAGTCAATTAAAAATAGACATATAATTTTATTAAAAATTAATGATGCAAGAAAATCATTACATTTGGCGCCCTCCAGTGGACTGTCAATATTGAAATTATGACTGGAAAATGGTTAAAATTTGGTAGATGTTTGTGTGAAAATAATGAATAAATAGTAATTTTAAAGTCAAGTTATATTAAGGGAATTAAAACAAAATGAATTTCGAACAAATGTTGGAATCTATCAATAAGAATGTTGATTTGCTGTTTAATACCATATCTAAAAAAAATAGATGAAATTGCTGAAAAAGAAAATAAAAACCATGAAGAACGCATGAAAAAGTTTGAAGAAGATGGGCGAAAACGTTCTGAAAAAGATTCAGACTTTCAGGCCATTGATATAAATGTTTGTGAAGATGAAAGAAACACTGGAACTGAAGAACAAATGGAATTAGAAGAAGAAAAAGTAACTGATACTGTGAAAGAAGACAAAGAATCGAAAAATGAAAAATTAATGGAATATGAAGAAAGTAAAATGAACAAAAGAAAAAGTAACTGATGATAATGTGGATAAAGAAAAAGATTTAAAAGATGAAGAAATAATGGAATCTGAACAAAATTTTACAAGTGAGATAGTAGTGTGTGAAAGTAAAATTGTTAATAAATTAAATGAAGTGGGAAAAAAGAAGAAGTAAGAAAAGAGGACATTGGTGAAAACATAAACAATGACTTTGATGAAAATGAAGAAGTGCTAAACTGTCAAATGGTTCGAAGAAATAAATATACCAATATTATTCAATTTCAAAAAGTAGAAAAATCTGGATTCTTTGAATATAATCAAAAATTAAAATATGCTTCAAATAAAGGTTTGAATAAGCATATGATGGAGTTTCAAATTCCACTTAGTTGGAGCAAATATACTTCAGAATGGTTATGGTGGTTATATAAATTAAAATGTTCAAACAGCAATAAAGGGTTTAAAAAGAAATTTATATACGTCAAGAAAAGAATTAAAAAAAATTTTTCTTGGTGAAATTTAGTATATTGCTGACATGATAAAAAAAAAAAAAAATAAAATAAATAAATAAAACTGTTTGCATATGGAACCATTTTGTTTTTAAATAGCATAGATAAAAAATTAATTTGTAATTCAATCAGTCTCTTTTGTCATTAAATTTATTTATTTTTTATTTTAAGCATCTACCAATCATAGAATAAAAAAGGTGTGAAATTTGACAAAGAATTGTTATTAAAATTTTTGCTTATTTTATGTAAATTTTTTAAACAATAGATCATAGATAATTCATCTGTAAATCAACCTATTTTCATGGTCATTAAATTTTTTTTGGTAATAATTTTCATAAAAATCTAATAGGTTTGTAGTTACTTATAGTTATTATTATATTAAAATAAATTGACTGTATTATATAAATGTTTGAAAAAGTACTATTGTTAATTAAATTATGTTTCAGTCTGTTAAGCATGTTATTGAATTAATTTGAACATTTTTCATTAAAAAAAAAAATAAAAAAAATAATGGTTATTAGATTAATATAGAATTATTTCATTTTATAGTAAACATTTGGTTATTGTATATTAAATTTAGATTTTAAGGATTTGTTTAGCGTTTGAGATTAATAATTGTTTTGTTATATTTTAATTATTTAGATATTATGATTTTGCATTGTTAATTCATTAGATTTAGAAATGTAATACAAATTGTATAAGCTGTAATATAGAACAAGTAGAAAAAATTTCTACGCAAAAGCTCAAAATTTTTTAAATTGGAGAGAACCTGAATGTTGTGATATTTTAAAACTGAAAATTATATAGGACATGGGATGAAAGTGTAAGGGTCTAAACCAGGTAGGAACCCTTGGATTAGGAACACCTGAGGTACCTGCGGTTCAGCCCTTGAGGCAGGTAAAGGGAGGCAGTTGGTTTTTAGGACAGGGAAGGAAGAAGACAGATCAGTTGTTTATGGACCTTAGAGCAACCAGTGTCAGGAGTCAGAAGACTATGGAACCAAAATAAGTGAAAGTGTTTACAGGTTCTCTCAGTAATGGACTTTAATTAAAATTAAATTAAGGTAAATTTAAATATGTTTATATATAAAATAATAAATATGCACAAAACCTTGTTTAAAAAAAAATATCCAGTCATAATTCAAAAGAATATTGACAGAACCCTAAATAGAATCAAAGTCAATTAAAAATAGACATATAATTTTATTAAAAATTAATGATGCAAGAAAATCATTACAATATATATATATATATATATATATATATATATATATATATATATATATATATATATATATATATATATTTATATATTTATATATATATATATATTTATTTTAAAATATAAAAAATATATTGGCTAAATGTACAAAATAAATTGTCTAAATGAAGCCATTAAGTTTTAAGTTAATCTTTTTTTCTTTAGTTCCTTAATTAGTTAGGAACTGGAAATTCAATGAGGGAAGAATTGGAATGTGATTAAATGAAACTTAGATGTGAATAACAGAAGCGCCTTGCCATTCGCAGAAATCTGAATCCCGAGCTTAGGCGAGTGTGTACTGGGTCGGTTCGCCTCGTCGCTTGTTTCTTCTCGGTCCTTTGACTTGTGCCCAGAGACCGACTTTCTTCGGAGCGCTGCTGAGCCGAGTAGAGCTAAGGTGAACTAACATGAGGTGACCCAGTACACACTCGTGTTCGTCTGCATTAGTCTTGCCTCGGCGAGTGTGTACTGCCGGCATGGCACATAACCCGAGGTCGGATATGAGGGGTTCTCCTGTAGTTAAAATTTGGTGTGGATAGGTTCGGTAATTTTCCCATTCTAAATTTTACTGAGGAACAGTGCTAACCACATATCGGTCGATTTTCAAGCTTCCCTAGGATCCACATGTCACACCACATAGTTATTGTCTGTAATCACAATTTAATTGATAATCAGTAGATTTTATTATTGTGAAATCTTCCTGCAATTATAAAGATGATGTGGTTAAAATTTGATACAGATTGGTACAGTGGTTTTTGTGATTAGTGATCGACAGCCACGAAAAATGGCTTGAGCTTTTATATAATAGTATAGACTACCTTTTTCAAATAATACTATTTTATTGTTTGATTCAAGGCTGAGACGAAACTGAAAGCAAGGGGCCAATTTTCTAAAAAGATCATTTAGCAAAACCAATCTTGAATTAAAAAATAAATACAGTTGCTCAGTCAACCTTTTTTTTTTTTTATTAAGATGGAGGCTAAATATATTTACACTTTGACTGATCCTTAAAAATTATTATTTTTAATTACCATTGCAGCCCTCTACCCATCCGATCTTTACTTACAATTTTAAAATTGGTAAGGACTCATTTGCTTTTAAAAAAACTCTTAAACAAGAAAAATCAATTGTTACAAAAATCATGCAGAAATGGCAGGATATCTTATCTAATGATTATTTGATTTTAATAGCTTACTTAGGACATTTATAATTTGGGCTGCGAATAGCTAACAATACTTCCAAAAAATCTTTGGGTGCATAGACTGGACGATATTGACTTAAATCTGAAAAAATAATAAAAGTAAATTATTAAGAAAATGTGAAAATATTACAGATTATTATAGAATAATTTCAAATTTTCTCCAAGGATTGGCTCAGTTCATTTAAGTATTAATAGTGAATTCAAATAACACTTACTTTAAAATTTACCAATTCACTTGAACTACCAAATGTTGAGCTCATGTACTAATTTATTTCAATTTTGATTACACAAATCTGCATATTTGATGATGTTGGTTGTTATTTCAAAAAAGGATGGCCCTGAAAGGATTCTAAGTTCAATTCCATTGAAATTTTTCCTGTAGCATGTCTAGATTTTTAAAAATTTGATTAGCAAAGTAACTATTTTTGGAGTATGATTAGAAGAACTAAAGACCTTTTAACATTTTTTTTTTTAAATCATAGAATACTTCAAAACATGAAGGAAGGAGATACTTTATTTATATGATACAAAACGTATTAAAAATTCTTTATTTAATTTTTAGCATCTTAGGAATTAGAAATTTATGTTTAGTTGAATTTTTTTACTAAAGAAATATATTTATTATATACATACCTCCTACCGGTATACTGTTTATATATAAATAAGATTAGTGAAAAATCTAGAAGTGCAAGCGAAACAATTTCAACAGATTTGAACTCATATGTTTTTTTACTAAGCAAACTGTAGTAAAACAACTCAATCACTGTTGTGGATTTACTAACTTTAATATGGGATAGTGGGACAAAGAATCGTTTTGTTGTTAAAGTGAACTTGATACAATAAATACCCAGGGTAATTTTGAAATATCATTAAATTTTTAGAATAATGCTTCACCAAGTTGGAATTCAGATTCAGCGACCAGAAAAACAAAAGAACTGTTGAGAAACATAACTCCAGATTTTTTTCTCTAAACAGCATTTCTCCTCTTTTATTTTCCTGTTATGTAATCTTCACCTCATTCCTTTTTATTCTTACTATTTGCATTTATAATATTTTCATAACATTGATTATACTGAATTCTATTAGTCATCTTTATTTTCTTCATTTATTATATGATATTAATTGTTTAAATTAAATTATATATATATATATATATATATATATATCTTAATATATATATATATATATATATCTTAATATATATATATATAGAGAGAGAGAGTTTTGTTACTAATTGTTCTTGATTTGTTAGTTACCTTGATTAGGAACTGTAAAGTAGGTCAAAAATCAGCCAAAACAGATAATACGCACTTTTAATATGTTTAATTTTGAGTATAGCTCAACTATCTCCATGATTTTATGTCTGTTAATGTAACAGAGTTTACATTTAGATGGGACTGAAAAAACTATTACAACTCACCTACATCATAAATACTAAGTTCATTCCATTTATCATTCATTTCTTCTTTGTCGTTTGAGGCTCTGAATTGCGCAAGGTGTGCTTTTATTTCAGATGCCATTGAATTTAGAGATTTGTGAATTCTTTTCTGCCATGTTGCCTAAAAAACATGATGATCAATATGATGAATAAAAATCTTTCCTTTAATCTTTGATAATTACTTGTGATTTCCTGAGATACGTTAAGGGTTCTCTTGTAGCAGCAGGGTTCTTATGAGATCGCACCCATTGAAAAATTGTGTTTCTTAGTTCATTTTCCATCCCATTCATTTTCATCGCTTCTAATAAGGTGTTCTTGAAGTCTGTATTTTTGACAGCTGATTTTGATACTAATTTCTGTATAAAAAATAAAAGAAATAGTATAACACCAATAATCAAGAAATGAATTAAAATTATCTTCCCTTCGTGGTAGAACATGAAGGACTCTTTCCAGTACTTTTTTTATTTTGCAACTACCGGTGTAATTCTAGAACAGGATAAATTGAATATTTTGACAAACTATGTTTCAAAGGTAAACATTATTGTACTAATACTTATACACAAGAAAACTACATTTATTGATTAAAACATATGAACATTAATTAATTCCCTCCAAAAATTTTAATGGCTCATATCACAATAGTCAAAGTTATATTAAAAAATCTTGCTTAGGTTCATAGAGTTGCCCTTAACAAGCCTTTTAATAAATTAGTTTAATTATTTAAATTTCAGAAGTTTTTATTGTTTTAAAGATAATAAACAAAGTCATCATATGTTATTTTTTAATTATAACTAAGGATCAGATATCACTAAAATTGAATATACATACATTATGTAGCCATCATAAATGTATGAATTAATGAAAAATAACCAATTTTTAATTAATTTCCATAAGCTCCAGTAGTTACAAAATTATTTTTTAAAAAAATAATATTCCAAATACATGCAGGTTGGATTATTTTAAGGTACTGTAATATTCAATTGAAAAAAAAAGAAATTGAAACTGTAACTTAGAAGAAAACAGTCAGTTTGGGCAAATTAAGTTTAATGAATTATTTCAAAAAACAATAGTAGCAGAAGTTCTAGTAGTATCCATACACAGTTCAAATAAACTGACTTTCTTCCTACATAGCTGAGTGACAAGATAGATAACTAAACATTGAAATGTATATTAAAGCACTTGATATTATCAACTTTTTACCTGAAGGTCTTCATAAAACGTTTTGTACATAGTCATTTTCTTCAAATCTGATGTCAACTTTTCTGTTGTAGCATGTATACTATCTTTTAAATCTGCCATTATTATTATTACTGATTTAAACGCAATTATTTCATAATGGATGTCTATAGCTTATCCTTATCAGTAAACATACATCATTTTCCTATAAAAACTTAGTTATGATCCATCTAAATATAACCCCGCATCTGAAAGATAAACCTCATTAAACAAGCAAGCCCATTAAATATATTAGTGAACCCATCTTTATAATTAATTTTGAAACAAGTATATTTTAGTGTTATCTGGTTGCTATAGCAATCACCTTGGGTTCCTTCCTTAGTGACAGAAGACGAATCCAGTGGGCCGTGAACCGTGGATTACTACTTAAGAATAAGAAAAGACAAGGGATCTACCTGGGGTGCCTAAGGTATGTTCTACTTCGAAATGTATCCAAAAATTTATCAATAATACGTTAGGAAAATGAAGTGAAGCTACCTTATTAAGTTAATTCTTCTGGTCCCACCTACGAATTTATAAACATTTGGAGTAAGATACGAACCAGTAAGACACCACTATGTATCTTCAAGAAATTTAGGTTATTTTTTTTGCAATAAAAAATTTTCAACTTTCTCGAAAAACAGTCCACTACCATCTTGAAATCTTTAGCGGTCAAGAAATATTTACTTATGGGATTGAATTGGATGTTCTATTTTTATTTGTAAATTGTCTGGGTTTGCTGTCAAGTAAAAATTATTTATCATTTATTTATTAGTATTATTATTTATTTATATATTTATCAGTCAAGTTAGCTTTGACTGATAAATATATTACTTAGAACTTCGTAAGACATCAAAATTTGGAAACTTCAGCTATTTCCCGCTCCTTTTGGAGGCTTATTCGCTGGAGGGTGATAATGATATAAAAAAATTCAAGTATGTAAACACAGGGTAGGAACTAGAAGATTTGTAAGGGGGGCGGGGCAAAGATTAGTTTGCCACCCCATTCCTCCTTCCTCCCTCCCCCACCGTTAAAATGCAATACCTCCGTAACACGTAGGTTTATAAGTCATACAAAAATATCAAATAAAATATCAAACAATATTGATTGATATACTATTATTTTGAAAACATTTTTAATATCTTTATCCGAATTCTGCTTCCCGGGGCACGTGCCCCCCATGCCCCAGTTCCAAACCTCGTAATTCCAAAAATTATATTGGTTTTTCCATATATCGAGAAAAAAAATCGATGGCACCAATTTATTGGACGGGAAATACATCGTTGCTATCATATAAAATGGAGGAATACATATCATCTAACTTATCCATTTAATGATATTTCATAAAACTTCTTTTGTAAATAAAGAGTCTATTTTTAAAAATAATTGAAGGATTTGTGGATGAAGGTGTTCTGTAACAAAACACAATGTTAAATAATTTATGTTTATTTTATTC
Source organism: Euschistus heros (assembly GCA_003667255.2). Lineage (NCBI taxonomy): Eukaryota > Metazoa > Arthropoda > Insecta > Hemiptera > Pentatomidae > Euschistus > Euschistus heros. Next base: position 933,958 of record RCWM02000100.1, read on the forward strand.
TTTTCATTTTCTTTTAGTTGGAAAATGTTGCATAGCCCTTTAATCTTCTTCATATCTCTTTTTCTAGTTGTTTTGAAATACTCAAGTTTTGCTGCTCAACACTTCTGCACATAAATTTTTCATTCACCAAGCCCTTCAATTCACAGTCCCATTCAGTGGCGCAACCAGGATTACTATCAGGGGGGCTGGGTGTTTATATATGTATATACTGGGTGAGGATCTCTTAGTGTAAAAAAAAAAAATTGCGTAAAACTAGATCTCAAATGTAGCAAAATGCCGCAGATCTCAACTTTCTATTCCAATCCGTTGCAAATACGAGGTGTGATCAAAAAGTTCCAGGACTTTTTATTTACTATGGGAATGCAATGTCTCACAGCGATGCGGTTGGCAGCATTGTATTGCCTGACTCAACAGGAACACAGCTGTGTTTGCAGATCATAATCATAACATCACTGAAAGTAACATTAGCACAGTTTGTTTGAGGTTAGTTTTATAGAGTTTGGCTATTTTATGAAAATGAATGTGAAAGAAGAGCAACGTGTTTGTGTGAAACTGAACAAAACGTTTTCTGAAACCTTTTTGATGTTACAAGAGGCTTTTGGTGAAGAATGTTTAAGCCGATCATGCTGCCATCAGTAGTTCAAGAGGTTTAAAGATGGCCTTTTTGTGTAAAAAACGCAATGACTGTCATTCCTCAGCCCCCCTACTCACCTGACCTGGCTCCAGCCGACTTTTTTCTTTTCCCGAAGCTCAAGAGACACCTGAAAGGACGAAGATTTCAAACAGTTGACGAAATTAAAGAAAAAACAACGGAGCTGCTAAACACCTTTACAAAAGAAGAGTTTTCTGGGGCCTTTGATCTGTGGAAACACCGGTGGGAAAAGTGTGTAGCTTCCCAAGGGGAGTACTTCGAAGGAGACAAATTTGAATAACCTGTATGTTGTATGAATAAATGTATAAAAATTCAGTCCTGGAATTTTTTGATCACACCTCGTAGACTTTTTTGAAGAAACCACGTTTTCTTCCATAAAAGCTGTAATATCTCCATTTTGTTTAAATATTTTTCAAATTTTGACCCCATTTTCGGGTTTAGCATTAAATTTTCTATAATAGCTGAGTACCTGTAACCTTGCATTTTACAAACTTGGTATCTAAAGAACAGTTTGACCTTCACCTTATTTCGGGAAGTCAAATGTCATATGTATTACTTCAACGCTCACCGTTTTTCGAAAAAACTATCGACAGAACGTCAAATCTCACAAAAACTTGCAAATTTAATCAGCTTTCGAATAATATGTTTAACGTAATGATTTTGTTTCAATGTCATGGAGAAATTTACTTTTGAAACCGAAAACACAAGGTGCTCTCATTTGGCATACAAATCAGTTATTATTGTAAATAAAACATTATGACAATCCCTTAATGTAAATATGCATTTTAAACATAATAAATTTATTCATTCATTCATTGAAATAAAAAGCAATGAAAAAAATTGTTGTTTAATAGAAAATAAAGAATACTGAATTGTGTTGAAGAATACTACTTTTTGAGGTGAATTTTATGAGCAGCTGAGTCTATTTTTACAAGGGGAAGGTATTTCTATCGTTCCATGTGGAGTATCTTTAGTTTGTTGATCTTTGTATTGCTTTCAAATAGTGTTGAAAACTCATAGTTTGCCCAACAGATTGATGAGATTACTAAGATTTGTTACAAAATCTCCTACTCTCACTGTGTGTGTGTGTGTGTGTGTGTGTGTGTGTGTGTGTGTGTGTGTGTGTGTGTGTGTGTGTGTGTGTGTGTGTGTGTGTGTGTGAGAGAGAGAGAGAGAGAGAGAGAGAGAGAGAGAGAGAGAGAGAGAGAGAGAGAGAGAGAGAGAGAGAGAGAGAGAGAGAGAGAGAGAGAGAGAGAGAGAGAGAGAGAGTCTGGGGGGGGGCTTCAGCCCCTAAGCTCCCCCCTCGGTTGCGCCAGTGGTTCCATTCTTTGTATATACAAACTATAATTTTGAGATTCCATAAAAATTATCTAGGTTTGGTAAATCAAAATTTCTTGACAAATTTCAAACTAACTAGATTATAAAAATGTTGGTATTTTTGTAAATAAATATATGGACGAATTTCAAACTATGGGTAAGTTTATGTCACTACCTATTCAGTGAAATACCCGGCGTTGTGGCTTTTTTTTTTAGACATAAAAATTTCCTGTGAAATGAACTGTTACTTATGAAATGAAAAATAAAACCTAAATTTATGTATTTATGATCGAATCTGGTTGATTTTTATTTTATTTGTCAATGTCACGGTTTATCACCGATGAAGATTTTCTTTCAAACTAAATACATTGGTATTCATTTAGTTTCCAAAATTTGTTGCCTTGATTGTAATTAGGTTAATATTTTGTCTGTTTATCGGTATCTTTCATCATGTATAATTGTGTTTTTACTGATGTTTCTCTTACCTAAAAGTTTTTTTTCGGTTCCACTAACAATTAGTTGATCGAGGCGAAGGCCTTTCAATATTTAATGGGTTAAGACTCGGATTCAATCAATTTTGTAGACTCAGTAGTATGCATCATTAGCAGGCGTAAACTGGTGCTCTATAATTTATTTCTACGATGAACTTTAAGAGGATTTTTAAAAAAATCTTCTTTACCAGTAATTTATACCGATTTATGTCGTATTCTCTGATTATCCCTAAGTTCTTTGGTATGTTTCCATCTGATGACGCAAATAAGTTATATTTCATCAGCTATATCAAGTTAATTATTTATCTTTCAGCAGTATTTATCATGCAGTATTACGCTTTGAAATATTTTGTATTCGGTACAACTTATACATGGAATTTTTCTAAATACATGGATATTGCAGAACTCTCTCTTATTTTAATTACGCTAATTTTCAGTTTAGTGTTGTTTTTAAAGAAAAAATCAATGATCAGTGATGTATTGAAGAGTATTTCGTTTGTCGACAGGCGGTTAAGTATAGGAAAAAATATGGTGAGATATAGCTGCTATCAAGGGCCTATACATAACATTTTACGAATAACGATTCTCCTTATCAAGTTCATGGAGCGTAAGATAATACCCTTAGATAAACTCTATAGAGTACATCACCTGTATATGTTATTAGCAGTAGATTTACCCTTCCTTGCCATTCACTTCATAAACACTCCATTTTTGACGGTCCTACGTGCCTACAGCAAGCATATATCAAACATGAAATTTCTATTAAGCAGATTGGAGAAGGTAGTGGATGATAGCTGGAAGACTCAGATGGATTATATTCTACTCTTTTATGTGAAATTATTTAATTCAGCTTTAAATCTTAATAAAATCTACTCAAGTATTTTATTTTTCACAATAACTTGTGCATACCTAATAATTATAAAACATATCTACTTTATGTGTTACATGTGTTTACAATTTTCTAATACAAACCGCTATAAACATCACAACTTAATAATCAGTCCTTTATATATCATACTGTGGTTTTTAGAGGTATATCAGATTTCTGCTTTTTGCGCGTATGTTAAAAAACAGGTATGTAGAATCATGAACATTTCAGATACTTGTAATGATTTTCCATAGGAACTAATTTTTTTGCTTTTAGAGCATGGAATTCAATGAAGAACTCATAAAACTGGCAAATAATGAGTCACGCCGGGTTTCTAAGCATGTAAGGAACTAAGTATGAAGTACAAATTCGATATAGATAATCTATATCTATATCTATAATATTAAATCATCAAAGGACAAGCCATTTTTCATTTGTGATCCATAACGAAAACTACTGAACCAATCTGTACCTAATTATAACTACATCATTTTCAAAGTTCAAGGAAGGTTCAGCAATAATAAAATTTAATAATTTTCAATTAGATTTATATTAAAAAAGCTATAAATATGTGTTGTTTGGATCCTAGTGACGTTTGAGAATGGACCGAAATGTGTCTAGCGCAATTCTGCTATAGAAGTTGAAAATAAATCAGCATATATATGTGCATTTTGAAGGAAATGTTGTACAATATTATTTATAAAGACTTTTGTCATAGGATGGACGTTTTAAAAGATATGGATGGATGTTTAACAGAAAACGTGAGATGAACATTTTTTTTTTCGAAAATGTTCATACTTGCCAAGCGTAAATATTTTCAACTTGTCAAAAGTTACATAAATTTTACTTTTCTTGGTAAAATAAACATACTAAAAGTCCTTCACATTTGCCAAGCGTATATCTCGGGAAAAGTACAGAATATGAAAAATGTGTATATAATTAAGGTTGTAGAGGATTTGGTTAACATTAATTTAGTAAATAGTCATGTTTTGCATACGATGCACCGTTTTCGAGATATGAGCCCAAAACAAAAAACAGAGACCTTCCGCGCCGCCTCCCTTCTTTTTCCCAGACCCGAAAACTCCAGGACTTATAGTATGTTTACTCTCTAAATACCCTGAACAAGTTTCCAAAGAAAAACCTTGGATTACAGAAAACGCATTCTATAATACTTCATTGACTGGACTAACTGTCCACTAAAAAAAAGACAAAATATTTTTTTTTTATCAAGAACCCATTTCCTCCCTTCCTAAAATTTTGTCCACATGTAGTTTGTAATAGTATAAATCACATATATTTTTTTCGAAAAAATCGAAGGGTATGTATTTTGGGAATTACGGAAACCGTTTTTGGAAGTCTCGAAAAAATTCAAAATGAACCGAAAATATGTCAAGTGATATATCATATTAAATGTCATTTCAAATAGAAAATAATGCCGCCGATTTGAGCTCTCTGGGAGCAATAGTATTTTAATGGCGTAATTTTGAATATACTGAGTGAGGACCGAAAACAGCAATTTTTTGAGTTTTTAAAAGCTTATATGGGGATAGGAAGAAAGAAAAAACAAAAAAACATTCTGACTTTATTTTTAAATATTCATATTTTTTAGGTGTAGTTTATTTTTAAAAAAAGTGAAAATATTAATTATATACAATTATGTTAAAGAAAATAAAAATATAGTATTCTATTTTGAAATCAATATTTCTGTAACATTTGGGAAAAACTAGATAAGTTCATTTTTGCCCACAATAAGATAAATATTTTGAGCAACCCATATTGGAGTCCTACTCATCATGTATAAGTAGGCAAGTTGTAATGGTAATGGTATAAAAGGATATAATTGCTAAAAAATAAAAAATAATGGGGTGTATAAAAAAAAAAAAATGAACGTTTCTTAAGCAAATATTTGTATTATTATTTCTTTGATATAAAATACAATTAATACTCAAAGTATAGTCCATTGTTATCTACCGTCATTACTCATGTGCTAGCCAATTGCTCGATGCCACGCTGATACCATTCCTTGGAATGGCTGTCAAAGAACTCTTGGACAGCATTTTCAACTTCCGCAAAATTATCAAATTTTTCCCCTTGAAGAAAATGGGCAATGGATCGAAACAAGTAGTAATCCGGAGGTGCGAGGTCTGGACTATATGGTGGATGAGGCAGGAGTTCAAACCTATGAAGTTCTGTAAACTTTTCTGCTGATTGTTAAGGAGTAAGTTCGTGAGGGACCAGTCTATAGGTCTTTTTCACCCTCCCCATGTAGGGTTGCCATTTGTCTAGATTTTTACGGCGGTGTCGGGCCAAATATTTGTGTGTCCGGCCTGTCCGGCATTTGTTAGGCTTTTTCGTCTTCTCGTTGAAAGTAGCAATCTTATGGCGTGGCGGAAATGCGACTGTGTTCAGATCTTGGAAACTCCCACTCCTCTTACCTTTTTGAATAATTTAGTAAACTTTTTGACCAATGGCAGTATTTCATAAAAGATTTAAAAAAACTTTCGGCACATAAAAAGTAGATTGCTTATTTTAGATCATTTCATAATGAAGAATTTAATTCTGAACTACTAAATTTGGAAGAATACTATTTTGCGATTCTATGCCATAACGTCAACGTTGAAAGAGTTGTCTCTTTGATTAATGCCAAGTGGACAAAGGAACGCAATAAATTGCAAACAGAAACAATTGTTAAGATGATGTTCATATTATGCAATTTAAAATTACATAACATGTGCAGAATTTTATGATATGATTTCTAAGGAAAACGACGTTTTGGATAAAGTAGGTGAAAAAGCAAAATACAACTAAGAATTTATGGATTTTTATCATTTTTAGAAACATTTGAGATTTCTTTATAATTGGCTTTTTAATTTTAATTTTTTTGTTTTCCACTTAGAATAGTGCATATATTTTTATATTTGTATTATCAGAACTATTAGTTTACTGCCAAAGAGGAGCTGTAATTTATTTATTTTTGTTTTATATAAGTGAAGTCTATAGAAGACTTAAAATGTTTCAGGTAGTTATTAATTTTAATGTCATACATAAACATCAAAAGATTAAGGATAGGACTATAAATAAGTGATTAATGTTATAACTAAAAACTTAAACCTGTAATATAATTTATGTTACATAGATTTGATTAATTAAAAATTATATGTAACTTTTCTTGACAGATTTTTTTTTATTGAAGTTAATTCCAACTTTTAAAACGTACATCCGGCTTTATATAAGGTATGTTTGGCTTTTAAAGATAATGTCCGGCTTTTGTGGCAAATGTCCGGCTTAATACAAGGCCAAGTCCGGATTTTGTATTTTAGGAGATGGCAACCCTATCCCCATGGAGAGAAGATGGCGACTAACAGTATCTTTCGACACACCACACTCCCTGGCATGTTCGCGAGTACTTGTGGACGGATTTGACTCAACAGCTTCCTTCGGAACCTCATCAATATCCATTAATGGCCGCCCGGAGCCCTTCTTCTTTTCCAACGTCGTATCTCCACTTCTAAATTGTTCAAACCAACGCCGTGCAGTGCGCTCTTCAAGGACGCCTTCCCCTTCATATTTAATAATTTCACGAGTTGCTTCAGCGGCTGTGAAATTTTTTGTCCAGTAATGTCTTAAAATTACGAGAATTTCTTAGGACACTGTCATGTTTCTTTTTTGAAATAAATAACTGAACTGAGGCTTTTTTTTTAAGAAGTCCAGTGTTAGTAAACAAGCTTAGAGAATGCTCTAAAGGGATTATTAAGTATTGGTAAATAATAAATAGCATTAAGATATTTACAGAGTTTAGAACTCTGGAATTTGATAAAACGGTCATTTTTTTATGGCCCTATTATTTATCTTATCGTGGAAAAAAATGAAATTATCTAGTTTTCCCAAATGGTACAGATTTTTATTATTAGAAATTTACAATAGCGAGCGGTATGAGTTAAATATTTCAACGTTTTCGATCAAACAGTCTAATGACAAAAACTGTTTAAATTCATTATAAATTAAAAAATGTTTATATAAGTAACTGGGACAAAAGAAGTTTTGTTGGTGACACATGTTGTTGATAAAGAAAGCAGCGAAGAGAATTGAAGAAAGCGATTGAATGGTACGTAAATCACAAAAAATACCAACAGCGTAAATCCGCATTGAATTCTAAATGTTTCTGAGCCAAATTAGTATGGAAACTAGATAATTTTTGTACAAGTAACATAAGTGCATGCTATAACAGAAGGAAAAAATTGTTTAATTATTTGGAAATAGAGTAGTTGTATACATTTGTCTCTCTCATGGAAAATTTAAAAATCTGGACTTGCGTTGTTTTTGCACTCACCGAATCAATTATCAGTGAGATGCTTCAATTGGTGGTGAGAAATGGCTGGGGTGGCTGCAGAAAATTGGACGGATGTAAATATTAATAAGCATACATGGGTCATTTTCATGGCCTCGCCTAAAATTAAAAAAAAAAAATTGATTTTTTAAAGTCGATTATTTTTTTATTATTTTTGAGTTTTCTATTATACTATACCTTCTATTCATTAAATTTCCTGGTGGGGCCAATTTTTTTTTTCTATTTACCACTGTTTTGAAGTATTTTATTTTAACTTTTCATAATAATACTCTTGACCGTTACTCTTTCTTTAAACATTACTTTATTCGTATTAAAAAATTATTAATGTCCTCAAACGAATAAAACTAAATAATTTAAATGCAAAACAATGTAAAAATTTAAAGATACAATGATAATGTCGATTTTTTTAAGGTTTTGTTCTTGGTTTTGAACTTGAGGGGATAAAGAGCTGTAATTATTCTCGCTATATTTTTTCCATATCTAAATATAAGATAAATAAAAGTTATTGTGGGAAAACATAGTCATATTACACAAAAATCAATCATTTTTATTTTTTTAAACCATTATTTCATTATATTTAATATTTTTTGTTGTGTGACGGTCATGAGAATACACAACTCACTGTCCATTTAATTAACGTATATAAAACTGAATTGGATAAAAAACGGTTAAACATATAAACAAATATATAAAGTTGGTATTAAATATGACCCCCCCCCCAAAAAAAAAAAGGAAATTAAATCAGTGATGCTTCACCATTATAGAAGTGTTGGTATATAGGTATATAACTCTAATATAAAATTTTACGAAATTCGATTGAGTCGTTTGTAAGTCTGAATCCCCACCCCCAAAAAAGAAACTTAAATTAATGATGATTCACCCTTATAAAAATGTCTGTATATAGGTATGTAACTCCGATATTAAATTTGACGAAAATCGGTTGAGTTGTTTTAAGTCTGATTACCCCCCCCTCCACATCGAGTGCAAGACCGGATCCCCCCCCCCCCCAAAAAAAGAGCAAATTAAATCAATGAAGTTTCACCCTTATAAAAGTGTTGGTATATAGGTATGTAACTCCGATATAAAATTTGACGAAAATCGGTTGAGTTATTTTAAGTCCAATCAATATTGAAAAAATCCAAGTAATGATAGGTTCTAATATCCATTTGAAATGTAGATTATTATACAGGCCTGGGCAAGTCGACATTAATCTCATTGGGAAACAACAGGACAAATCTCGATCTTCCTCCTCTGGCAAGAATAGGTTGGTTATCCGTAGGATGTCTCGTCCTTCCTTCCGGGTTGAAGTACTGAAGGAAGTTAAGCTGCGAAAAACAAACTAATAAATTATTAAATAGTAGATTGTATTACAATAATATTTGTTTTTTATTCAATTAATTTTATAATGATACTTTTGCATTGAGCATTCAACTAACCTTAGACCACATGTTTTCAGAGGAAATTAGAAATTCATCTAGCTTTCCGTCCTGTTTTTGAGTTTAAAGGGAACAAAATATTGAGATTTGATTATGGTTTAATAAGTTCGGTAGGTTTCCAACAATACCTAATAGTGATAAATAAACTAAAGTTTATTTATTTAACGTAGTTCTGATCAGCATATGTTCACAGGTGATTTCAACTGCAGCGACGTACATAGCAATGCTAGTTCAATTCGCATCAGATTGGCATTAAAAGGATAGTTCCTGCTAAATTATTGTTTCTTGACAGAATTTCAGAATAGTTTAACAGTAATATAATCCATGTAGATTTACATTATTGACGCCAAATATATCGTATGTGTAAAGAGATTAAAAAAAAAAAAAAAAAAAGAAATTAAAGAAAAAGAAAGTATAAAAGTAATTAGATTATAGTTGGAAGATTCAAGATCATATTCTTACTTTAAAGAAATTATTTATTTTGGCTTGGGCTTAGTTTTTTAATTCAGTTATGTGTTTTTGTCCTCATGATCCCTGAATGGGTGTAAAATTGACAATTAACTAAAGGGTGTGGCTTGGAATCTTCTAATAAATGTCTGTTCATTGTGCCTTTAGTTAATGCACAATATGACCTTAAGATATACACCATCCTCTTATTTAGTTTGATCTTAGAAATAGGATGATGTTCTGAATGTTTTAATTAAAAATGCGTATACTTTTTTGGATGCTGTTACCAGTAAAAATATGGATATGTATTAGAAATCATATTACTACATTATAAGTTTTATATTATATGATATTGTAAGCTCTGGTTTATATCAATAAAAATTTGGAAAATGACTATACTTGTATATATATTCTTCTATCTGTATAGCCGTACAGCTGGAATAATATGTGGGAATAGGGTTGCCATCTCCTAAAATACAAAAGCCGGACTTGGCGCTGTATTAAGCCGGACATTTGCCACAAAAGCCGAACATTATCTTTAAAAGCCAAACATACCTTATATAAAGCCGAATGTTCCTTTTTAAAGTTGGAATTAACTTTAATAATAAAAAGTGTGTCAAGATAAGTTACATATAATTTTTAATTAATCAAAGCCATGTTACATAATTTATATTACAGGTTTAAGTTTTTAGTTATAACATTAACCACTTGTTTATAGTCCTATCCTTGATCTTTTGATCTTTATGTATGACATTAAAATTAATAACTGCCTGAAACATTTTCAATATTCTATAGACTTCACTTATATAAAACAAAAATAAATAAATTACAGCTCCACTTTGGCAGTAAACTAATAGCTTTGAATATCTTATCTTAATATATATAAATTACGTATCACGTTCTTGGGGCGGGCTGACACTTAAACTACTGAACCGATTTTAATCAAATTTGCACACCGTGTGCAGTTTGATCCAACAAGAAAGATAGGATAGCTTATATCTTAATTTATGGTCGCAATATTATTTGTATATTATCTGCAAGTCACAATTATCTGTTAGCTCTATACGATTCTAACATGTGGCGGTATAAGATTATACTATTATATAAAAGGACAAGCAATTTTTCGTTTATGATCACTAACTGCCAAAAACTACTGAACCAATCTCTACCAAATTTTGACTACATCATCTTTATAGAATGGTTTAGCAATAGTAAAATCTAATGATTTTCAACTAATTCTTTATTGAAAAATGAATAATAAGTGGATAACAGTGAAGTTCAAAAATGGCGGCAATAGCCATCTATGTATGTGAAAGGTAAAAGGTACAGTGTTACATGTAGGGCTGGACATTGATAATAAAATTTATTTTTTTTCAATTAAATTTGTTATTAAAACAGCTATATGGAGTGAAATATACCAAGTTTTAATTAGATCATTTTCATAGATCCAAATTTAGCAACAATAAAAATTTAAATGTAAAATGTTGAGAGTTAGAAATGGGTTTTGCCACACTATCACATACTTTTATGGTTAGAAATTAAAATCCAACCAGATTATATCAATAACATTATTTCTGTCGAATGAAAATGATTACAAATCAAAATGCCGATCCTCAGCTGTTTAATATTGTGTGTAAAAATATGAATTTTGAACCTTTAATTGTAAGCACTGATAATGCAGTCCATTATATGAAACAGTTTCTTAATAGTCTCTGTCCATCTGGATTACCAACTCATGTATTAAAAGTGAAAAGTGGATGTCTAATTATACTTTATGTTATCTTCAAACACCTAATCAATCTAAATTTAACCAAGTTAATAATGACTGCTAGGCGTGAAAATATTATCAAAAATATAATTTTTAATTGTTCACTTTAATACAAGATTTTTATCGATAAACATAAAAAAAAAATCAATTATTAGTTAAAATTATCTAAAATTTTCACTTATGAGAAAGGGCGAAGCCTCGATGGAGGATGATGAAGTTATAAATAAAAGGACAAGCCATTTCCGTTCGTGATTACTACCCGCGAAAACTATAGAACTATTCTGTACCAAATATAACTACATCATCTTCATAGTTCAAGGAACGTTTAGCAATAATAAAATTTACATATTTTCTATTAAATTACTGTTTAAAAAGCGATAAATATGTGGTGTGCAGTAAAGCGAGCGCCATTCAAGAGAGGCTACAATGATCCGGTGTTAAATATAGCTAGAAATTGATAATAAAATTACTTAATTCAATTAAAATGTTATCCAAAAAGCTGTAAATATGTGGCAAGCGACAATAGCGTTTTAGTAAAACTAATGAACCTATCTGAACCAAATTTTAACTACATCATCTTCATAGTTCTTGAAAGATTTACAATTAGAAAATTTATACTATTATATAAAAGGACAATCCATTTTTCGTTTGTGACCACTAACCGCGAATACTACTTAACCAATCTGTACTAAATATTAACTACGTCATCTTCATAGTTCCAAGAAGGTTTAGCAATATTAAAATCTACTGATTTTTAATATATTTTTTATTAAAAAAAGATAAATTGTGGACAACAGTGAAGTTTGATAATTGACCGATAGGTGGCGAGTGCCATTCTCAACACGAGAGGTTACAAAAGAGCTTCAAATTGATGATAAAATTTACTTATTAAACTATCAAGAAAATTATTTTAAAAAATTTAAATATGGTGTGCGATATGTGGATCCCAGTGAAGCTTGAAAATCGACCGATTGTGTACAACGCCATTCCACAATAGAGTTTACAATGGTAAACTGAACCTATCTGTACCGATATCTAAATAAATAGTTTTTATAATGCTAGGAAGGTTTTGCAATGGTAAAATTTACAATAACTAAAATTTAAATGTACAATTTTGAGAGGCAGGACCGAGGTTTGCCACACTGTCATATACTTTTATAGTTCGAAATCAACATCCAACCAGATGAAATCAATGAAGTTATTTCTGCCGAGTACAAATTATTACTAAATCAAAATGTCGATCCTTTGCTTTTTTATATTGTGTGTAAAAATATGATCCACGGGCCTTATGTTAAGCACTGATAATGCAGTTAATTTTCCGCAAGAGTTTCTTAATAGTCTTTATCCATCTTGATTACCAATTCATACATTAAAATTAAAATTTTTAAGTCTAATGGTGCTATTATGTACTCTTCAACCACCTAATCAGTGCACTTATAACTAGATTAATAATTACTGCTATGCTTGAAAAAAACATTGAAGAAATAATGCTCAACGACATGCTAAAATACAAGAATCTTATCAATAAATAAATAAAACTTCAATTTTTAGTTGAAATTATCTTTACTTATGAGGGCGGGCGAAGCCGCGATGGAGATGCTAGTACAAATATAAAAATATATGCACTATTCTAAGGGGAAAACAAAAAGATTAAAATTAAAAAGCCAATTATAAAGAAATCTCAAATGTTTCTAAAAATAATAAAAATCCATGAATTCTTAGTTGAATTTGCTTTTTCACCTACTTTATCCAAAACGTCGTTTTCCTTAGAAATCATATCATAAAATTCTGCACGTGTTAATTTTAAATTGCAAAATATGAACATCATCTGTTCAATTGTTTCTGTTTGCAATTTATTGCGTTCCTTTGTCCACTTGGCAAGAGAAACCCTTTCAACGTTGACGTTATGGCATAGAATCGCAAAATAGTATTCTTCCAATTTTAGTAGTACAGAATTAAATTCTTCATTATGAAATGATCTAAAATAAGCAGTCCACTTTTTATGTGCCGAAAGTTTTTTTAAAATCTTTTTTGAAATCCTGCCATTGGTCAAAAAGTTTACTAAATTAGTCAAAAAGGTAAGAGGAGTGGGAGTTTCCAAGATCTGAACACAGTCGCATTTCCGCCAGGCCATAAGATTGCTACTTTTAACGAGAAAATGAAAAAGTCTGACAAATGCCGGACATGTCTGGCTAAAGCCGGACAAATGGCAACCCTATGAGGGAACCAAGGAAAAAAACGTTTATCTACATTTTTTGTCGGATTTGAGTAACTGGTGGTATTCAATCCACTTCAAACTAAATTTTAGATCGCATGTTCGTTTCAGGGGAAGAAACGTTTAAATCACCAAAATTTTGAATTGAATTGAAGTTTTCACCTCAACATATAGCCAATCAATGGTAAACTTTATTTTGCGTTTTCAAGAAATACATAAAAATGGTCATAAACATTTTTTTCCCTGGACCTGTCATATAACAGAAAAACGGGCCGATTAATGGTCTGATAGGGATTGAAGTTCTGTATGGAAGCCTAGTCCACAGACTTCCGCAAGGCTCTAAGGATCATATCCAGACCAAAAGGACCTCCTAATCTCATTCAATTCAAACGTCTTCCCTGATATCCTTCAGCCCAAAAACTCCTTTTATTTTCTGAGGGCTTATATTATAAACTCATCCCTCCTCTCTCTCTTCCATCTTTACAAAGTTGATTATCTCGAACATATCCTAATTATTATGTCGGTAAATTTTGTGGGGAAAACTTTTCTCATGGGGAATAGATGAATTATTTGCCACTTCAGTAGGTATTGATCATAGAGAATTGAATATCATAGAGGAGACAGGGTATGGATATCATATATGCTCCAAGCCAAGGGAAGGTAGAGCGTCAACGAGGGCGCGAGTTTTATATAGTGTTTTCCTTATTTAATATTTTTATTTTAGTTAATAAACTTACCATTAAATTCAACACATAAATAAAGAGTTTAAGCTTTAAAAGGCATTAAGTAATAATGTAATTTCACATTATTTTATTAATCAGAATTTAGGCTTTTAATAAAAATACGACAGAAAACACATTTTTACAACATATAATTGAGGTATCAAGCCTACATGCTTCTAAAAACTTTACATTATTGGTGAAACACTAAAATTTGTAAAAAAAAGAATGACATAATAGGGAAAAATAAAAATAAATCTCTATAAAAAAATAAATATACATATATACACATATACAAATATAATTTATAACAATTAAATAATTAATTTTAAAATTCAGTATTCTACTGACCTTTAAAATGATTCATTTTAATAAATTTTTGTCTTAATTTTTTTTTGCATTCCATTTTTTTCTTTAATTACTTTTTTAATTCTTATACTGAAATATGATTTCCCAATTGATTCAATTAGCCAAAACTTGTGGTCATTTTCAATATCTTGACCAAAATGTGATAATTAGATGAAAAAAATCATCTAATAACTATCAGCCATCAAATTTCTTACAAATAAATTAATATCACTGACAATTTTATTATTTTTTGAAGAAATACTTAAAAATATCTTTTCACTTAAGGCACATAATCTTTTAACATCTGCCAAACATCAAAACAAATGCTTCAAGCATTAAAGGACGTATTTGCCAGGTCTAGTTCTTTTTCTAAATTAACATTATGGAGAAAACTTGTAAATTTAAAAGGTGAAAGATATGAGAATCTGGAAGACCATTTTCTGAATTTTGATAAAATTATCAGAGAACTGAATGATTTAGGTTCTACATTGGACGAAAGTGACAAAATATGTCATTTGCTTCTTTCACTTCCTGAAGATTACAATACAGTGGTAACTGCTTTAGAAACAGTTGAAAACATTAAACTGGACTTTGTAAAAGCACGTCTTTTGGACCATGAATTGAAAATTAAGTGTCAAGATACTTCTGAGACAGGTCTTAAAGCCCACAATAATGGTTGCTTTCGATGTGGGGATAATTCACACTTCCAAGCAAATTGTCCTAAAAATTTTAGGGGGCGAGGCCAAACCAGGGGACGTGCACAAAGCAGATGGCGATACAATTCTCACATTCGAACCAGGAGGAACTGGGGTGGTAATTTCTTTTCAAAGCAGAATCATGGAGAAAATTCATCAGATAAGAATAGTCATGCAAATCATGCACAAAGTGAAGGTGAAATTAATTTATTGACAACTGAGACTTTTAATTCAAGTATGATCCTTGAAGAAAAATCTTTTATCTATGACAGTGGCGCTTCAAATCATTTTGTCAAGGGAGAACTAAAACGTTTCATGAAGAACATCACAAAATTAGAATCCACAGTGAATATTGTTCAAGCGGATGGCCGGCTTTTGACTGCAAATGAAAAGGGTGAGTTGAGTCTTAATTTCAATGGGCAAAAATTCTTAATCGAAGCATTGATTGTACCAGGAATGAAACATAATTTACTTTCATCATCAAAAATTGCTAGCCGTGGGGCAAAAATAATTACAGATAAAACAGGTACTACAGTTTACTTTAAGAATAATCCTGTTTTGTTTTTCCAACCCCATAATGGTCTTTATTATTTTGAAGCAGACAAATTTAACGAACAGTGCTTAGTAACTATCGATAAAGGGGACTTGTGGCATAAAAGAATGGGACACATTTCAAATGATGGACTCTCACAATTGAGGTTACCCAGACCAAGCAAATTATGTATATCATGTGCTGAAGGAAAGGCAAAAAGAAGCCCATTTTATGAGAACAGCAAGCGTGCAACAGAAATAGGTAGTCTTATTTCTAGTGATTTAGTTGGTCCAATCACACCTAGTACACTCAATGGGGAGAGATATTTCCAAGTTATATTGGACGATTATTCTCATTTTGTTGTTGTCAAACTGTTGAAACATAAGAGTGAAGCAGCTGAAAATTTGATATGCTATGTCAGGGAACTAAAAACTCGGTTTGGTTTAAGCGTCAAGCGCATTAGATTCGACAACGGTGGTGAAGCAAAATCTAAATACCTTTTAAATTTTATTGAAAGAAATGGTATTCAAATGGAGTACACTATAAGCCATTCTCCTCAAATGAATGGTAGATGTGAACGGATGAACGGAGTCTTCTGTCAAAATTAAGAACAAATTAATTGACTCTGGAGTTCCCAAATTTTTATGGGGAGAAAGCATTAAAATGTACAGTCTATGAGACAAAAAGATCTCCAACCTCAGTTTTACCTAAAGGTAAAACTCCCTCGGATCTGTGGAATGGACGAAATGATCTATCCAAATTGAAAATATTCGGCTGTCGAGCATGGCATACATTGACACCCAAGCCTGGGAAGTTAGAGCCCCGAGCAGTTCGTGCGGTAATGGTTGGTTACTGTGGAGGTGGCTATAGGTTGTGGCTGCCACAACAAAGAAAAATAATTAAGTCACGAGATGTAAGATTTGATGAGTCTATAATGGAATACAAAGATAAAAATGCAGCTGAAGACAATTCTCAACAGAGTGTAGAGCCAGTCCATGCTAATATTCCAATTATGACTATTGACGAAGAAAATAAGATTGTAGAAACTGACGAAGACAGTGAACATGTGGTGGAGAATAATTTGCAAGAAAGTTTGACACATACCAATGCTCAAGAGGAAATAACTACCTCAAAAAGAGAAACAAGAAACCCCGGATATTTGGATGACTACGAGCTGTACACAGCATACTATTTTCTATCGTCAACCGATGAAGAACCGAAGACATTCGAGCAGGCTGTAGAATCAGAAGAATGGAAAAAGCGCAATAAATTCGGAATTGGAGTCGCATGAGAAACTCAAAACATGGACCCCTGCAAAATTACCTGAAGGAACGAAAGCTATAGAAACACGTTGGGTGTTTAAAATCAAAGAAGATGGCACAAAGAAAGCTAGGCTTGTGGCTCGTGGTTTTCAAGTTCCTCAAGAAGAATGGGAGTTTTCAAGAATTGGTCAATCTTCGTGGTGTGTTAGGTGATCTGAGCCTAGTGAATAGGCCAAGCAGTGAAGTGATATGTGAAAGTGTATTAAATTTTAAAAATGTGCTAAATGATAAAATGCAAGAGCTTGATGAAATGAAAGCAACTCTTAAAATAGATAATGCTAGTGCAATATCTTTAGCAAATACCTTTTCCAATACTAAACGAGGAAAACATATAGAAATTAAATTTCATTTTATCAAACATCTATGTATAAATAATGTAATAAAAATTGAATATGTTAGTTCTAAGAATAATATTGCTGATCTCTTTTTACCAAAGCTCTAGGAGCTGAAAAATTTCAATCGTTTAGAAGTTATTTGCTTAACTGATTATATAAATATATTTGTTATTTCTTTTAATTAATTAGTATTAAAATTTTTTTTTTATGTTTTCTCAACTGTTTCATATTTCAGTTCATTAAATGTGTGGAAATAAATGTGTGTAATTATTCAATTAGATGTATGGACTAGGGTCAGTATTCAGTTTGTAGTTTTAAGTATGTGACTTGACTTGCATTGTAACCAATGTCAACTCGTGTATTTATGTACAAGTTATTTAATATGTAGTAACTACATCTAATTGAGAGGGGGTGTCAAAGATAGTGAGTTGGTACGACTGTGGATTACCTCCTTACTTTTAGTTAACTTGTTCGATTATTGTAAAACAATGTATCACGTGCTGTGCTCATTAATAAATTGTTTTGTGAATGTGAACTAAAGTGTGTTTTATTTCGTATAGTTACCATAAAGGTAACTATATTAACAAAAAATTGCCTCAACAAACCTCCACGGTTTTTAATTGTAACTAAATTCAAAGAATATAAACATCCATGTTCAACAGATGTTAGTGCGGATAGGCAGTATGCACATTTTATTTTTCTTCTCAGCCTTCGAACAACATACACAAAAAATCATAAAAACTAAAATTTATTTATTATAAATTTAACTTTACAATAACATAATCTTGAATGAGGTAAATTATAACTTACCGGTGAAAAAACAGATTTGTTGAGTTGGTGTATTCGGTTTCGGCAGCCGTATGCAAAACATGTAGACATAATATAGTTGTTATTATACACAATAATTAAATAGTCTACAAGAAAAGCTGGAACGAGCCAAGCTAAAAGGTAACAATAAGAAAAAAAATCAATACCACTACAACCCATAGTCGTACCATGGACCAACGGTTGTGAAGGGAGGAGATTTGATTAGAATTCACGCTCCACCGTCCCATTTTTCCCAAATTAAGAGTACCCATTTTTTTAGCGGCTGAGTATGCCCCAGGATGGTCTTCCGACCTCGAAGTCGATCCACGGCTGAAATGACAGAATATAAATTTTCTGCTTTCAATCGGATTCGAACTCGGGCCCGGGAGCATGGTAGTCAAACATCAAGGTACCAATTAGAAGTGGCAAATATATTGGTCCCATGTATTGATCCCTCTATACCTTTTAATTTTAATTTTAAACATATCCTCTTGATCCCTTTGGCTGTGTACTTTACCTAGAGTAAGAATGTAAAGTTAGAGTAAATAATAATCTGAAGTAAATTTATAAAAAAAGAGCCTCAGTACTCTATAGGTTCTTACACCATTTTAGACCTAATTAGTTTTTGCAAGTACATGAGTACCTGTACTTGACATGCGACATTTACTATTCTTAATTTAATATTTCTATTTCAGCAAACACCTAAGTCCATTCTCTAATTGTGCCAATTTTCCAGAAAAATTCCGTATTAGAAAAGTAATTTTCTTTAGCATTAATAACATTCTTTGATTCGTAAGGAAGTAAATTCCTTTTATAATCGTGGAAATAATATTACACTTGAACAGTTATACGTCATCTGATGTTTGGTATTTTCTTTTATAACAACTCAATTATGTAGCTTACGATGTTTAACTCCTTTTTAATGATGTTTTTCACTAGTTCACTTTGCAGCATACTTTCACTAGATTATTTACATTAAAAAAAAAAGTTAAAGGATAAATGATTAACTTCCTTATTAGTGGCAGGTCTTTGCTAACATTCCTTTAATAATTAATGTGGCAGACCAGTTATAACAAGCAGTTATATACCGACTTTCCTTATAACAAAGTTTATTCTAATCGACCATGCCTGTTTTAGTTGATTCTTTTAAAAAGATTTCGAAGAATATTGTATTTTGCAATAATGTATGTAATTTTATTAACTGTTCCATTTATCTATCAAAACTGGGAGGATTTTTTCCATTTAATAATCAAAGCAAAATTGTAATATTCCATGTTATCAACTTCTTTATTTACATTTCTGTCCTCATCTCTTGTTACTATTTAGCTTACACAAAATGTATTAATTTCTTCTCTTACGAATGGTTGTTTTCAAAATATATGGACTTAGGGGAACTCTCAGTCGGACTAACCACTGTGATTCTTTGTATGATTTCACTTTTTAGAAGAAAATATTTGTTGGTTGAAATTTTCGAAACAGTTTCTCAACTTGAAAATAGCTCGTTGACGAATGAATCAATAAAATACTGTTACCTAAGCGTTCTTCCACAAAATGTCTTCGTTTTTTCTGTCATAATCCTCAATTATAATGTCCGAAAAATACTCAAACCTGATGATGTTATGCGTACAGGTTTATTATTTGTAATGCTTTCCCTTGATTTAGGAATGCTAGCGGTTAATTTCATTACCGGCCCATTTGTAACTTTCTTATACACTCTCAAAAAACACTTCTTGAACTTAAATTATTATTTGGAAGACTTAGACATATGTAGCGGTTTTATTTGGAAACGTAAAATTGATCTTGCCCTGAATGTTTATCTGAAATTATTTAAAACAAGTCTGATGTTGAATGAATTGTATTCAAACGTAGTGTTATATATTACAGCATGTGCATATCTTATAATACTTAAAAATGCATATTCCGCTTGTTATGTGTATTTAGCATTTGATACTGACAATCCTAGAAGAATATATTATATGGCAATAAGAACACAATATATCGCCATCTGGTTTTTTGAAATATGTTTAATAGTACATTCTTCAACTCAAATTAAAAAGCAGGTAAAATTCAAAGATAAAATAATTAAAGGAGTTAATTAATGTTTTATTAATGGTTCTTCTTATATGTAGAATCTGATCTTCAACGATGCCCTCTCCGATTTGTGGAATCGAAGGGTGGACCTGTCATTTGGACACGTATGTAGTAAGATATATTTTTTTAAAATAGCGTAAATGGAACCACCTTGATATTTTTGAAACTTCATAAATTGCTTCAAGTCTTTTTTAGTCATAAGTGAAGTACTAGACCATCTCGATGCCGTAGTGGTTGAGGTAGTGCTACCCTTCACCACCATAAAAACCCTAATTCACAAATATATAAAAGCTGAAATACACTGCTCTACAGTTTTGGTGTTTTCAGTCTCAACTTCCTTGCACTCGGACAACAGCCACATTTTTCTTATAGGACGTTTAGCTGATATACGGCTACAATGGCACTGATCGAATCATTCCGGTTTTACATTATTCTGTGAAGCAAGGAGCCTCTGACCATCACTGCAAACGTAGTGGTCCTCATAGAGAAGTTCACAATACAAATGATGAGGTCTGTGTAAATTTAAAACCATAATTGGAAAATAAATACTTGTAGAATACGTGTAAAAATTTATATTTACAAGTGTACTGACGAGTCTATATACAGTTGGCACAAAAAGTATTTGCACACCCAGAGATTTGAGGTTTTATGTATAATAGATTTTTTTTTTTAACCTGCTTGGTATACCTATAATTAGTCAAGAGCAGACAATTTAACATGAAAAATATAATATAGAAAAAAATTAAACAAATATTGAATAAACAACAAAATGTAGTTTTTCACCGCCCAAAAAGTATTGGCACACTTGGAATTACTGAGAAGTTGACTTCTTAACTTATACCTGAGAAAGGAATTAGTGACCTATGACACTCACTAATGTTGTAACTGCTTATTACCTCCAGTGATATTTTACTTCCATCATATTCAGTTTCTAATGGAGAGATGATTATATCATTATCGTCTTAAGGTAAAAGTTACCGTGAGATTGCTAAACAAGTGAAATTGTCATTCTCTACAGTGCGGTATATTATTAAAAAAAAAGATAAGAACTGGATCCACTGAAAATCAGCCTCGGAGAGGTCGTCCAAGGGCCTTTACATTGCCCTTGTAAGAGCAAGAAAGAAGAACGAAAGAAGACAGGTAGTTAAAGAAGCTTTAAGAAAACCCAGTAAAAGTGCTCAAAATCTTTCCGATGACCTAGCATCATCTAGTGGAAAGTATATTGCACTACAAACAATGCGAAACGTACTCCATAGTATAGGCATTCGTGGCAGAACACCTCCAAAAAAAACCTTTCATTAGTGAAGTAAATAGGAAATGAGACTTGAGTTCGTGAAAAAATACGTAGTCTGAGTCAAAAGTATTCGTACACTTGATGAAATTTCTATTATATATTGACATTCGAGAACAATTAATATTTAGTAGGGCCAACTTTTATTTTTATAATGCTCTATATGCTTTGTGGCATTGAATTCATTAATTTTTGTGTCAAAGTAACCCTAATTTTGTAATAATAACGTCGCTTAAATTTTGATTGTTAGAAACACCTTTTTCGTACTAGATCCTTTAGATATTTCCACAAATGCGCTATAGGATTAATATATCGTAATTCATGGGAACGTGAATCAAAGTGGGATGTGGTCTCCACTTTGATGTGTTGTTCAGGATCCACTTTTTGGATTTCCAAGCTGGATGCTTGGGATCATTATCCTGCTGAAAAATGTAATTTTCTCTAATCCCAAATTTTTCAGGACTGACTTTGGAAATTTCTTTTTATTATTTCGATGTATTTTATATGATTCATTATGCTATTGATAGATTTAAGACACTCCACTCTAGCATCATTCCAACAACCTCAGACCACGAGTCACTTTCCTGTATTCCTAACAGTTGAAACTATATTTCTTATTTCCATTACTATATTTGTTTCTCTATATTTTTTGGCCCCTTAAGATTAAACATTTCAATTTTACTCTCGTCGGTAAATATTATCCTATTCCCAAGGTCACAATATTATTTTTTATGGTCTTTGGCCCATTGATTTCTTAATATTGCTTATTGATTGCTTTCTTCTAGCTGTCCTAGGTAAAGCTCGTTCCGTCTGGAGCATTAGCGCATTGTTAAAATACTCCCCTTTTCTTGCTCTTTCAGACAAATGTTCATATATTAATTTATTGGCACTAATTCTTGGTTTTCTTTTAACTTTTCTCGTGATATGTCTTTCATATTTGGAGTAAATTTTCCTTGATCATCCTGTTCTCTCTATATATTCAAAAGTTTTTCTCGTTCCATTCATTTTAATAGCATCTTGGGCTGTTGAGTGAAGTCTAGTTACTTCTCTAAGCGACCGTAACTCATTATGTAGGCGTAAAATAATTTTTGTTTCCTCTTCAGTCGTCTCTCTGGCCCCATTTTCAATTTACAAACAGCAATAATAAGCAGTAATAGTCGCTACATCTTTACAAATGACGTCAAGGTATAGACTGATTGCAGGTTATCCTCAAAATATTAAGACAGGGGGTAGAAACTACAGTTAAAGTCTAGAGTACGAATACTTTTGACTCATGAAAATGAGACATCTTACTATAATGTGTAAGATATTAAGCTAAATTCAATCGATTTTCTTATGAAAAAAATTTAATTCTATTCTATAATCATGAATGCAATATTATATCTGTTTAAATTAAATAAATATGTAATAAATACAAAATTAAACGAAAGAAAATAAAACTTAAACTAGTGTACGAATACTTTTGACTCTGATTGTAAATGAACCACTAGGATTTTGGAAGAAAGTCATACTTTCGGATGAAAGCAAATTCAAAGGTTTTAAACCAGCTGACATTATGACAATTTGGCGAAAAAATAAAACAGCTTTAAATACAAGAAATATATTGAAAACGGTGAAGTGTGGAGGTGGAAATATTATGGTCTGGGGCTGTATGGCGTACTTAGACGTTGGAAATTTAGAAATTATTGAAGATATTATGAAAGCTCGCTTATATGTGGAGGTGTTGCGATTCAACCTGAAAAGTAGTGCCATTAAATTAGGCCTGATAAGGAACACAACTTCCAGGAAGATAATGACCCAAAGCACATAGCCAACTTAACCAAGGAGTGGCTTTTATATAATGCTTCCAGAAGATTGCTGACACCACCTCAGTTACAAGACCTCAATCCTATAGAGAACCTAAGGCCTATATTGGACAGAAAGGTACGACAGACAAATCTTACTAGCAAGGAACACTTAAAACAAGTAATAAATGAATCATGGAACAATTTATCAGAAGAAATATTAAATAATTTATAGAATTCTTGCTAAGGCGTCTGCAGGCAGTTATTGATGCCAATGGTATGTTTACAAAATATTAAGTAATTTATATGCCTTGGCATTAATATTATATTATCAATTAAGGTGTGCCAATACTTTTTGGGCGGTGAAAAATTGTTTTGTTTTTTTATTTATGCCCAACTTGTTAAATTTTTTTTCTATATTATATATGAGATGTTAAATGTTTGCAAATTTAATATATAACAAAAAGATTTAAAAAAAAAAATTGTTTACATGTATAAATCCTCAAATCACTGGCTGTGCCAATACTTTTTGTGCTAACTGTACCTCAGGCGAATAAGGTTGAATCAAATTATTGGATGCTAACAAACCAGGGTTTCATACTATTTATTGTCTTTTTTCGCTAATCCTTTAGTAGAAATGTCACATAACTAAACTCAAACGTCTTTAAAACTAGTTAGACTAAAACTAGATGGACGTTCGTTTTATCATCCCGATATTCAATACTGATGAAACTACAAAAAACTTATTTATTTTTTTGGATAAAAGAGTCATCTTTTTATATTAGTCAAACAAGTTTCCATCTGATTAAATTAAAGCTACATAAATAAACTACTTCATCATTTATGAGTATTGAAGCTGATATTTTAGTTAAAAGAGGGCCAAAACTATTGAAATGTTTGGAAACAATTGCCAATCTTTGAAATTCTGTATATCAGGTAATCCATTCAGTAGTTAATTTTATTAAACAAAAGGCCAAAAGTTTGTGATGTAAATAAATACATAGCCCGTTAGGAAATTTTTCGCCTTTTGATACTTCCAGGTCCAAGTGGGAAGTTGGAGAGGAAAAACGGGATCCCCTAATTTTTAAAATTTTTTTTTTCGTTTTTGTCTTGAACTTCTTTCCTAAATGTTTACAAGAAACGTTTTTATTTATTTATTTTTTTTTGTAAAACGTTGAGGTTGCCATGAATTTCTCATTCCTTGAAGTTTATATAAGTGAGGTATTATATTTAAGAATCATGTTTTATGCAATTAGATAAACAGGCTAATGATATTTTTTCTAAGTTTAATAAAATGTTAGTGTGTCATAAGACAAAAGTGAGCTACTGTCCATTAGTGTGAAAAGTCTACTTATTTAGGGTATAGAATACTTCTACAGCTCTTACTAAAAATGTTAGGAGATATTTTGATTGGTAGATGAGATAACTGTGAATTTATAGTTCAGTAATATTTTCATATTTGTTCTCCACGTATAAAG
Organism: Euschistus heros; assembly: GCA_003667255.2. NCBI lineage: Eukaryota > Metazoa > Arthropoda > Insecta > Hemiptera > Pentatomidae > Euschistus > Euschistus heros. Next base: position 958,902 of record RCWM02000100.1, read on the forward strand.
CACTTCTTTCACGGTGCTTGCAGGGACCATCCATCCCCACACAAATGCAACTTACTGTCCATACTATTCTAGAAGAGAAAAGTCAAATTGATACCTTTATTTTATTTATTAGACAACAAACCTCTAAATTCTAGATTTTTATAGGATTGAAGGCTTTTTGTAATCCTTATTCACATATTTTCATTGCATATGACTACTGTTTGTAGTAGTAAGCTTATAAGATATTGTCTTTGAGATATACACTAGGATCTGAACTTCTTTAATGAACAACTGTTTTCAAAGATGACAAAAAAAAAAAAATCATTAAGTATTTTAGTGCCTCTTTTTATGTTATGTTTCAAGGAGCCGCCAACTTAGGTATATTCTGGTCATTATTACATATTTTTTATGATTTTTCTTCCTGTACTGTGATAAGAGTTAGAGGGAAACGGAAACAGGATCAAATAGAGGTATTGAAAGGGTGCTTGCTATATTACATAATTCAGTAATTATATCAAACTGGCCCTAACATGTTATTTGAATAAAAGTAGGAATGAAACAGGATTCTGTAACAGCTATACCTTACTTTTCTATAAAAAGTATTTATACCATTGATCACACTGCTAATTGTAGTCCTATTTCCAGTCTCCATACTTATTTATTTTCTTTCACAAATTGTAAGGCTCTAGGATATTGTTTTTGAATCCTAAGGAGCTCCTGAGTTTTAAGGAGATTTGCACTCCATTTTTACTATATCCAAGCTTAAGGTGGTGTTATTTGTTGAGTAACTAAAAGACTGATTGAAGTTGCTTACTCATAGAGGTCTCAAGGAAGTTAAAAACAACTTATTCTAACTGAGATATAATCCTGCAATAACCACTAATTAAATAATTTGATTATTTGTTCCAGAAAAAACTTGAAGTGCATTTGGCATTCAAACCTGTTATTCAATTTAAAGGCTGCCATTTTCTGAATTTAGACTATAGCTTAATAACATCTGTAAGCAAATATTCTAATTTACTTGCTTGAAAGACAAGAACCAACTTTAATAATAATTGCGTGTATTTATATCTGATTGATTCATAGGTGATTTCTACAGCTTCAACATACGTAGTAATTTTAATAAAGTTTGGGATAACTTCTAGTGTTCACTAATTCTTTCATCGTTTATATATTAAGAAGAATAAATATTATTTTTTGTTTACTACAATCTGTAGAATTGAATGACATACTCCATCAAAACTATATTGAAGCTGAGTGGTAGTATTAAAAAACTGGTTTCAACACTCAAATTAAAACCAATTGAGATTTTCAGTTTGACCTGAAAAAAACCTGATCCTTCATGGAATCCTGAATGGTAAAAAATATCATTAGAGATTGGTTAAAGAATAAACCGAGCTAAATCACATGTTTTAACAGTATATATTTTTTTGTGGTATCATTTTGATTTCTTAATAATGAATGATTAATCTGATATTAGAAAATTGGATAACACAACATAATAATTATATTTATGTCCTAAAATCAGATTAATTACTCATATTAAAAAGAAACAACCATTTTTATTTTTTTTTTTTTATTTTTATTTTTATTTTTTTAGAAAAATGAAAAACATAAAACCTTGAACTATGAATAATTAACAACTTAAACGAAAAGAAAACTCAGGCCATTCTAATAGGCTCTAGCTCCCTCCTTAATTCCTACTCACAATACCCTCCTTTAACCTTAAATAATCATCCTATCTCTTTCTACTCCTCTGTAAAAAATCTCGGGATTGTTTTTTGATCAAACCTCTCTTGGAAACCTCAGATTGCCCAAATTTTCCCGCCGTTCCATAGGCCTTCTCAAATATTCCACACCGAAACCGTTACCTTCTTCCCCTGTCAACCCGCAAACTTTTAGTCTCTTCCTTATTATTCCCTTACATTGACTATGGTTGTCTGGTTTACGGTGGCCTCATCGACGGTTCTCGAAGACAGACTTCATAACAGTATATCCCACCTCTATTTTTTGGCTCTATCCCACTTTCCGTAAACAATATTTCCATGGAACATTCCTATACCAATTATCAATACCCTCCAACCTTCTTATATTTACATAAGCTTTGATCTGCAGTCAATCCTACATACGAATCCCGTCTTTCTGATCTGAATAGACGCTCCTTCCTTTTTCCGCTAATCCTCTGGAACTCCACATTAAAATCCCTGAAAAACATTCAAATATTTATATTTCCAATACCTCCTTCTCATTCAGACTGACGCTTGCTAACATCTAACTACTTAGTCAAAAATTATTATTGCATTGCTGGGATCAGTTCTGGAATAATGAGATTCCTCCATGAATATAACATTGGGTACTTCTATTGGTACATACAAATCATATCATGTACCATAATTTTTTTATATCATTTTAGTTTTTATTTTTCTTATTTTAATTCTATCTCCTCTAATCTGTAAAATGTTATCTTCTTTTCTTTTCTCTTTATTTAAAACCTATGTACATAGTGTCATTAATGTATTATTGTTTTTCTTTTTTGTAGCTCATTATGTCTCTAACCAGATTTAATTTAGTTATACCTGCAATTATCTGTTTATTCTTAAGGGACTTTGTCCCAGAATAAAATTATTTTTCTATTCTATTCTATTCTATATATTTTTTTTGTGGTATCATTTTTGATTTCTTAATAATGAATGATTAATCTGATATTAGAAAATTGGAAATGAATAAAAGAAACAACATTTTTTTTAAGGGTCAATAAATTGGTCATTTGATTTTAACTAATTTGGTATTTGTGTATGTTTCTATGAACTTAATACCACGACTGTTAATGATGACATTTAATCAGATATTTGATTTTTAAAATTTTTTTTCTTTTACAAAAATAAATAAAGCCAACTAATTAATATTAGTAACATTATCAATAGAAATTATATAAAATAATGGCTGAACAACAATAGTAACAATATAGATTATAATGACAGATAATTTTAAAGGGATAAATTTTTGGAAAATATTATTGGAAATTATATTAACTTAAAATGGATCAATAAAAAAAAAAAAAAAAAAAAAAAAAAAATAGGAAGATGGCTAGATTCCTAAAACATGTAATTGTATTGTACTTTCAAAAACATAATGGAGATTTTTTGTTATTATGTTACGTTATCAATAATGGTAATCGGTTCTGAAGAATGAGAATAAATAAATCCAATATTCACATCTTAAATTGGAAGTAAGAACATATATAGTACATCACTTGTAATATAAAAAAAATTATTCATAATTTTTATTTGTAACTTTCAATGGCGATGGAATGACATATTGTACTGGTCACACTGATGAATTTGAAAATGAAAACATTTTGGAAGAAAGTAGAAATCGTGCGATTTCACATTATGATAATATCTTATCACCACTTTGGTTTTCATTAATTTTTACACAATGTAGGCTATTTCGTTAACAATATATGGAGGAAATACCAAGTACAAACACTGGTTCCACAGATTATAATATAAAAAATAATTTGTTTAAATGAAACTGGAGTTTGAATAAAACCCAACTTAAATAGAATATTTCATATTTATTCTCAATAGTACAGTTTAAACCTCAGCAACATGTTTTAAACCACATATTACAATACCCCAATAAAATTGTTCTAAAGAATAGGTAATGATTTGACTTTAAAAAGAAATATTTCGATAGATAACTAAATATATATCATAAACATCAATATATAGGAAAACTGTATCAGCACCAAAAAATATAAAATATTTTTAGAAACTATTAGTGCTTTTTTGGAATTAATTTTGCCTATAGTAATAGAATTTGACTAGAAAAACGGCTATTGTACATATAACTAAAGTAATAAATGTTGAAATAAAGCAAAAAGTTGTTCCTTTAATTTTGTTGAAACTTCATAGAAGGACTGTTCATCATAATAAATGAACATAAAAAAAAAAAAAAAAAAAAAAAAAAAAGAAAATAAATAAAAATATAATAAATATTTACACCAGTCATAAGATATATCTTTACAATTTTTTCACATATTATATATATATATATATATATATATATATATATATATACTCATGGTTTCTTTATATATATATTGTTATTATATATGTATTTACAATTTATATTGACCTTAGTAATATACTTTCATAGAGCAAAAAGATAGTTTCTACATCTCATAAAGTTATGTAAGAATTAATTTTTTCATTAAACTTTTGTGTAGATTAGCTTCTGGAAATGTAAATATTCAATATTTAAACCACTTTTCCTTTATACAGAAGAAAATAATCTGTGTTACAATAAATTACAAAGTACGCAGTCTTTATTAAATCCTAATATCACAATAGTAATAATTAATTATATGCAACATATTTAAAATACTAACAACTTAACAGCTAACAATGTATACATTAAATTAAAAATGTTCTTAAACTCAAAAGAGGTATATAATTTAAAATTATTTACATGTAACACAACCACAACAAGTACCGTTAAAATATATTTGACTATTTGAGCGAATATTTAATAGCTAGCCTCGTGTCCCGCCAGAATGTAGAGATCTACTCCTTCTTCTGTTGTAGATCCCGCTTTAACTGTATTCGATTCTAGCGCAACCACTCTAAAAAAACATTATTAATACATTTACACATCAAGGAGTATCACATACACATTGGAGGTACAAAACTGTTAAGATCTATGTTACCAAAATTAAATTGTAAAACAAAAATTATTTGCTTTTATTGCAATTATGTGTAAGTATCACTAGACATATACTTACATACTATATGTATACATATTATTGCATATTAGTTTTAAGAATAATTTTACATAGCATGTAAAACTATTTTATTTATACAATCAAGTAAAACACTGAAGCCATTACTATTGTGATTATCAAAATCAAAATTTGCCATTTTTAAAAATTAAATCAGTGATATATTCACTATATAATCAACTAAGTTGAAATAATACTTAGTAAGAAGATATAATAAGGCAACTAATCAATCGTTGTAGCCTGGTAAACAACGCACATCCCTATTCACACGTCGTCAGCACCCTGGAGAACCCCCATCAGGAGCAAGATGGCATCACTCCCAGTCTGTAGTCATTAGTTGCATTATTTACTTGTTATTTCAGTGAAGTTTGTATCATTTTAAATAAACTCCTTTTTAAAAAAGCGACCCCTGTATCAGTCATCATAACTAATGATAATGTTTTAGCATAGAGACCACTTGGTGGTGGAATACCCCTTTAGTACTATCATTTCTATTCATATCAACAAATCTATTCGTGAATACACTGGATTCTTAACAAAGGAAAGCAACTTCAAATTGGAGGTTGTGGTTTAGATTTTGGAAGAGGATCGGATTTGGATAACTATTGTGAAAAGCTCTCGTGATTAACTATTTTGCATGTCACTTACTCTAAAAAAAGTTCAAATCTTACTTTTTAGAAAGTGGTTGGCATTGGATGTAGATCGACAGCCCTAAGCTACATTCTTATGTTTAGTTTAAATATTATTGAGCATCCATGTTGATATTTATAATTACGATCTTCTTTCAGAATTAAAAATTAGTAAATTTATAAGTCTGTTTCTGATTTAGGTAGCATGAATCATTTAGGTAGCTCTAATTATAATCATGAAGAGATGATATAGACAGCTTAGGGCAAGAAGTTATGATCTAGCATGCAATAAAAGTGAAATGACTTTAGGAGGAGGCAATCAAAAGAGGCAACCACATCTTGCTACCAAAAAGCTCAAATATTCACTCATAAATGATCATAATATAACATAAAAAAAAAAAAAAAAAAAAGTCCTCCCCATTGATTTCCAGTAAAGCTATGGTATCATGGATTATTCCTTGATTTTATAAACCTATTAATCCTACTTTTGACAATGCTGCCAATCATACAATTCCTTAATCAACTTTCTTAATCTCATTATTATTATCCATAATTCAAGAATTGATGTCAGATATTCATGATCAGTTTTCTGATTTCTACCCTATTTCACATTATTACTCAATTAAAATAGCCAAATTGATTGAAATAAGTACAGTAACTAAATAACTAATTGACCTACTTGTCTGAGCCTAGAAGTTTATAAACTCTGCTTTTATCTACTATCTCCTGAGTTACTTCACCATTTTTCAAACTCCTTCCTTGAACTCCATGCTTGTGGAAAACAAGAACACTGTCAGGTAAGCAAACTAGGAAAAAAGTAAACGGGAATTAATAATTCTTTCAGTATAGATATATAAAATAACTTACAAAAAATAAATCAAACAATACATGCAACTATTAAAAAGCATAAATTATAACTATAAAAGAAATAGCAGAAACTCACCAACAGATTCTACAGGAAAGTCGAAGTGTAGCTCAGATACTTGCTTTCTATTTGATCTAATTTTTCCGTGAGGTGTAATAATTTTAACAATGTCTGTAACATATCAGATTAAAAAACACTCTGAAATTGTTGATTAAAAACAGAAATTTAAAATAAAAATAAATATCTTTTAATTCTACAAAATAAAGACTGATGATTCTCACTCTATTTCTTCATTCAGAACACCAAAATTAACTTGTAACTGGTTCATTATTTTAGATTTTTTAATTTATAATAATAAAATTAACCTTCCCCTATTTTCCTCAGTTCACAAACCTACATATAAATTGTGGTGAGCACTATGGTTCGTAAATTAATAAATAGCAAGGGTTGATTGAATGATCGATGAATGGATCAATAAGCTGTCGAGGGCACACCATGGGCATCCCCACCACTTGCCGGAAGACTGAGAGCCTCGTTCACTTGGTTCCTGGAGCTGACACAGACTACATGCACTGCTCCCTGGTTCGATTCCTGGAAAGACTTTAGGAGGCACATGGAAAATATCAGGATAGGATGAAGTTTGGGTTGAGCCAGAGCATTAAAGCAGTACAACATAAATTGGTGAAAGTAAATTAATTATTTGTAAATTTGTTTTTGGCCCTGAAAGAATGTTTGTCAATTTAAAATTAATTTATTTAGTATAATGGTTAAGAACGCCTTCCGTGAACCCACCTAAAGCCGGCTCAACACATTTGTGTTATGTCATAACACGCAACACGAAACAGACATGCTCGTTAAAGATGCCGAATGTGTGGATGGGCACTCGGCTCGTGTTATGTGTTATCAAGTTGTTTCTGATAATGTTACTGAGGAGGCGGTTTTTAACACACATCGAAGGAAATTTGTTTCCCCATACCACAAGCCGAAACAGAGACAATCCCTTATACACAAATTCGCTTAGCAACAGCGAATAATTGTGAAGCCCAGTTAATCATTATTATCAATAATAACTGTTTTAAAATGAAAAACTATTAAATTTGATAATAAATAACATTAAGTAAGAACGTAGCGATTTAAAAAATATATAATTTAAATTGAAAGCTAATTTCATTTTAAATTTACATTTTGAATTGAACTGGACTATATTAGATATATTTTTTTTACGGTAGACTTTGAAATGGGAAACTACATTGTTGACAGAGTTTTTTTCGTCTATTCAATTAGTCAAGAAGAGATTTTCATAGCTTATCTTCACTTTTGCTCTTAGTTCAGACTGAAAGTAGATAGATCATGCCATAAATAAAACTTACGCAAACTTTATTAACACATGAGACAATGTGATAAAGAAATAATAAGAGCTGATTGTCAGGAGATTAAGTAGCCTCGCATTAAAAAAATGGTATTTGAGAGACTAAAGAGTCCTGAAAAAATAGCATAATAAAAAATATAAGACATAAGAAAGGGGGGAGACCGAAGGATAATACTCAATTTCTCCTAAACAGGGAAAAACAATAGACCATAGCCCAGTCAATTTATACATCGAAGGATATCAGCCTAAAATACATATTTTTAAACACAGCAAAAGATACTTGTACATGTTTTAAAATTAAAAAAGAAGCAGGTAGATTCCTGCCAATTCTCTCACTCACTTTTTAAACCAGCAATGCAATTTTTTTCCTTAAATCCGATTTTGTAATCTTTTCCCGTTTCTAAAAAAAAGTTGGTATACAGGTACAGTTTAAATATCAAATTAAAGCTAGTTAAATTTCCTTTAAATTTTTTCTTGAAGAAATTTTTGTGAAACCAGTAATTTTGTTAGAAGAACTTGACTCTACGGAAAAATTTCAAATATTGTGAAAAATCACTATTTTTTGGAGAACTGTATTTCCACAACCAATTAATCTACATAGCTGTGGTTAGAATTAAATTGTCACACATTTAGTACTCTTTAATGTTGTAAATGCTATGCTAAGGAAATTTACATATTTTAGAGATATAAATGAAAAACGAAAGTAGTGCTCAAATTCCGCGGTTTATCGAGTACTACGAACATCCCACCTGGTTTGAGGTTTGAAAACTTGGATTTCAACTATCCTTATGGGTCCTAACAACATATTAAAAAGGTAGATACATGCGCTTTTACGAACTTGGCTTATTTCAGTAGGTATTGATATATTGTTATGACATAACAGAGAACTGTTCCGTGTTATCACATAACACGAAACAGGTTCGGCAAACATTGGGCAAAACAGTTTCGTGTTGCGTGTTATGATATAACACGAATGTGTGGAGCCGGCTTAAGATTAATAATATTGCAGAATTGAAATATAATTGTTTAAGAGCCATTATTGTGTTTTACTTTTAAACCCATGTAAGTTAATTTATTTGTCGCTCATAAAGTTAAACTAATCTTAAATAAGTAAAATCGCGATTATATAAATATATATTTATGTTTTATGATTGTTGCTACTAAATGCTTAATAAGGTTCTTGAGGTTCAGTCAATAAAATAACAACCTATTTCAGCGATTTTTCGAGACTATATAGTTCTCATAATCATAACCTAAAGTGAAAAAACAGGTTACAATAAAATTATATAGGTTACACAGGCTATTTAAAAAATAAAGCTAGCTACAACATAAATATATAAAAACATGTGTTAGAATATACAATACATATAATTACAAAATATGGAGGAGTATGAAACTACCTACAATGCTACAGGAGGATATTGCGATTATCAAATACTAAACTATAACAGCTCTAGTATACAACTTAACTGGAGAAATTTGGGAATAAGGTAAGGGATGTAAAAAGGTAAGACAACATAAACAAACCGCAGAAAATAAAGTAGTTGACCTCCATTAAATAAATGGATATCCTAATACACAAACATTTGCAATTTACTAAAACAAACAATCCTCAAGAAGAAAAACATAAAATTAACAATAAAAGATGCTACACTATTCCATATATAAATACAGTATCAGAAAGACTTGCGAAAACACCCACATATAACAACTATAAAACTGACTACCCTGTCACATTCAAAAATACGTCCACATAGCAAAATTGTACCTGAGATTGCATTAGAATTATTTTTGATTCCCGTTATTGTTGATTTACCAACCTTCAAATTGATAGCTAATGTCTAACCCGATTCACTTATTTTAGCCACGTAATAATTTCCTTTTTTTCTTTAAATGAAAATAGCTCTCGTTTCCATTTTATTGGCATGGATGATGACATGTAATTATTAAAACAAAAAGTGATCACAAAGGCGACGTATACTTCACAAAGAACAATTTAAGACTTAAGGTGAGACATATTACCAACCAAATGAAATGGTTAATTAAGAATACAGTTCTGAGTAAACAGTAAATTGTAGGTTTGAATAGAAGTTCTTTTTTTGCAGTTTCTGAGAAATAAGTAGACATTCATGGTAAAAATTATTTTATTTTATTTTTAAATAAAAACAATTTAACAATGCAAATAAGTAATTACATGATCAATTTAATTAAAATTACATTCCAAAAAAAAAAGGAAAAAAAAAAGTTTCGTTAATTGAATATTTTGATAATTGACATTCGGATAATCGACACACCACTGTACATCATAATAAAACCATTTGTTGGAGGCCCCACCTATATAAACTAATGTTCCGAATATCAGTATCTATTTAGAAAATTGAAACTATATACCAAACATACACAATATACTTTAAATGGTTCATTTAAGGAGATTAATATAAAGTTATTATATTAAAAAGGCATAACTCCCCATTTGCTTTATTTATTTAACTACATGTTTCAGAGCTTGTCATGTTGCTCCATCTTCAGATTCTACAATCATTATGTTATGTTATTTTACAATTCTTTACTATATTAATACATCACTTAAAATTTTTGGTTTTTATTACCTTACACTGTGATATTCTCACTGGTCATCTCTTCTACACTGACACCACTGGGCAATGTTCAATTATTGTTTTGTTTATTTATTGTCAGCTTCTGGCCTATTTCAATTAGTTCCTATTTTACCATTCCATTTCCATTCTATTAGTTGTATTGTCACTACTATTTACATTTTTATTACTTTTATTTATTAATGATTTTATTCTTTTTATGGACTATTTATATTTTCAGTCTATCTATTAATTTAGCATAGTTTGTACCAATTTTATGTGTATCAGTTTTGTAGTTTACTGCCTGGTCTATTGTTTTATTTATATAAATTGCTTCCATTATTTTTCTATTTTTGGTTTTATACTCATGATTTAATATGGTTGTATTTTTAAAGTCAAATTCATGTTTGAATTTGTTTGTGTGTCCACACAGTGCAGTCTTATTATTTTTCTCTTTGTTATTTATTCTTTTGCAGTCATATTTATACTGGTTCACTCTTTTAAATAAATTCTGTTTGGTTTCACCTATGTAATGCATTTCACAATCTTTGCAGTTTATTTTATAAATCAGATCTTTTTTAGTCCACTTGTCTATTGTTTCTGTATTTCTTATTATGTTATTAATTTTATTATTATTATATAAAGCACCATTAATTTTAAAGTTTTTATTATTTAAATTATTTATTAATTGTCTTGTAAGTGTTGGGATTTAATTCACTCTGTTATAAGTTTTCTTTAAAATTATGTTAGATGTTTTTGGCATTGTTTCTACTGTGTTCTCTTTTATACTATTATTAAGTTCTTCATCAGTACTTTGTTTTTTATGGTAGAAGTCAGTGATTTTCAATTGTTCATTTATCTTGCCTGTTTTACAGCTTGTTTTATCAGTGTTGTTACTTTTATTGTTATTATTTCCTATGTTAATTTTACTATTTTTGTCAGTATCTTTATTATTTTTAATAATTGCTTTATCTTTTATTTTTGTTTTTTATTTATATTTTTATACCAGCTTTTATTTATTATCTTATACGGGACCATATTATCTGTTAGGTTGTTTATAATTTCTTGTTTTATTTCATTTAGGTATATTTGATCTGTTAGTTTTATTGCTGTATTAATATAATTATCTATTGTGTTGGTGAGTATAAAACCAAAAATAGAAAAATAATGGATGGAGCAATTTATATAAATAAAACAATAGACCAGGTAGTAAACTACAAAACTGATACACATAAAATTGGTACAAACTATGCTAAATTAATAGATAGACTGAAAATATAAATAGTCCATAAAAAGAATAAAATCATTAATAAATAAAAGTAATAAAAATGTAAATAGTAGTGACAATACAACTAATAGAATGGAAATGGAATGGTAAAATAGGAACTAAATGAAATAGGCCAGAAGCTGACAATAAATAAACAAAACAATAATTGAACATTGCCCAGTGGTGTCAGTGTAGAAGAGATGACCAGTGAGAACATCACAGTGTTGGGTAATAAAAACCAAAAATGTTAAGTAATGTATTAATATAGTAAAGAATTGTAAAATAGCATAACATAATGATTGTAGAACCTGAAGATGGAGCAACATGACAAGCTCTGAAACATGTAGTTAAATGAATAAAGCAAATGGGGAGTTATGCCTTTTTAATATAATACACAATATATTTCTATCAACAAAAAAAAAAACATTAATACTATTTACATCTTTCTTCACTCTCTTCTTCAGATAGCTCCCTCTGGACCAGCACTAGAAAAATCCTAAAATATCAGCCCACCTCCCATCCTCTCCGACGTGCAGATGGTTCATGGGCGGCTTCTGACGTGAACAGATCCGAAGAATTTGCCTAGCCCCATTCCAGCATATTTGTTCCCCATCCTGAATCTAATCCTACCCACACAACGACGGTTCATGAATTTCTTGATTCGCCGAGTCCTCTTTCCTTACCTCCTAAAGCAATAAACCCATCTGAGGTCAAATACCATATAAACAAATTAAAACCCCGTAAATCCCCTGGTATGATCTCCTTAGTTTGAAACTTCCTCATAAAGCAGTCATATTCCTAACCTACCTTTACAATTGTATTCTGCGGACTACCTATTTCCCTTTGCTATGGAAACACTCCACTATTATCCTTTTCCTCAAACCGGGCAAACCTCCCAACAACCCTTCATGATATAGACCAATTAACCTTCTCCCAATCCTTTCAAAAATTTTTGAAAGGCTCCTTCTTAAACGTATCCTACCCATCCTCGCAAAATATTCCCTCTCACCAGTTTGGATTCCGCACTAGTCATTCCACTGTCCAACAAGGCCTCAGAGTTGTTGATCACATATCCTCAGCACTTGAAAGCAAACAGTATTGCTCCGGCGCATTTCTGGACATAGCGCAAGCTTTCGACCGGGTATGGCATGCTGGTTTGCTTTTCCAACTCAAAACCCACTTACCTCACTATTCCTAGTCCTCAAATCTTACCTCTCTTAACCGTTTCTTCTGAGTTCGCTGCGGAATGGAATACTCTAACTGCTATTCTATAGAGGTTGGTGTTCCACAAGGTAGTGTTCTAGGTCCAGTTTTATATATCTTGTACGCAGCAGATATCCTTACTACTCCTGATACTTTCCTTGCAACATTTTGTGATGACACTGCTATCCTTTCATCACATTCAGATCCTTTAATAGCTTCCTATAATCTCCAAAACCACTTATCCTTGATTGAAGACTGGTGCGATAATTGGCGGATCAAAGTAAATGAAAATAAATGCACCAACGTAACCTTTACCCTCCGCCGAAAATCCTGTCCTTCTATCAATTTCAATGGAATTCCACTACCTAAAGGTGAAACAGTTCGGTATCTTGGTTTCTACCAAAACAAAAGACTTACGTGGAACCCTCATACTCGACTCAAAAGGCAAGAACTTAACAGACGCTTCAGCCAATTGTACAAACTACTAAATAGGATATCTCATCTTTCCATTGAAAACAAAATTCTCATATACAAAACCATCATTAAACCTATTTGGACTTACGGACTTGAACTATGGGGGACAGCAAAAAAGTCAAATATCAAACGCATTCAATCCTTCCAATCCAAAATCCTCCGAACTATAGTAAATGCTCCTTACTATGTTTCCAACAAAACCCTACATAATGATCTGAATATACAATACGTTCTCGACCTTATACCCCTTAAATTCTCAAAATTCCATCGCAACATTTCCTTTCATCCTAACCCACTAGCTCAATCATTATCCGCTTCCACACATCCTGATGATCCCCCTCGCAGACTAAAACGGCAGTGGTCCCGAGATCTTTTGTAAAATTACTTATATTAGAGTTCTGGCAATGGCCAGCTTCTTCACTCATGCCCTGAGTGAATGTTATAGCGCTCTCACTTAGCCTCCACTGGGTTTTTTTTTACACCAGTGAAGCAGCTGAGAGAAAAGAGCTGGGATCTCTCTGTGCCTGGCTCACCCCTTCATAAGTAGAGGGACGGGTCTGGTGGGGGGATCCCTAGGATGAGTGTAAATTGTAAATAGAGTATAATTGTATTTTTACCTTTGTTTTATCTTTTATTATTAGTATTATTTACTTATTTTTTTTCCTTAAGTTTTACTATTTCATTTTGTATATATTATATTTTATATTGTTTATGTATAGCATAGTTTTTTGTTTTTTTCCCCCTTTTTATTTTATTTTTATTTTTTTTCCTCTTTTTATTTTCTTATATTTAATCTCTGAAATTAATTAGCAAGTTGGGCTATCATATGACCGTTGCTAGGTAATGAAAGCGAAAGTCTATAGCTGCAGCAGCGACCTTTTCAACACGAATTGCAAATTAATTCAACTACCATAAATAAAAAATATGGTTTATTATAATGGCGTTAAGACCATTTATCCAATTAAATATTTTATAGCAAACAGAAATTCCATCTACTTGTACCTGGCAATACCACTAATTGTAAGTTTGGAAATGCCCACATCAACCCTCATCCCTTACCTTTTTCCTAAATTTCCCCAGTTCAGTTGTATAATAAAGTCGTTGGTGCATGTTTTTATATATTTATGTTGTATCTAGCTTAGTTTTTTAAATAGTTTGTGACTTATATAATTTTATTTTAACCTGTTTTTTCCATGAAGGGCATGATTATGAGAACAATATAGTCTCGAACAGTCCCAAAAAAAGTTATTTTTTGGACTAAACTTCAAGAACTACATATACATATTTTCCAGTTTCTTCCGTTGAACTTTGTTTTGGTTCTTACTGTTCTGTTATTAATTTCGCCATTCAATCATCTGTTTATATACATGTTTATCTATTAATAGATGGATAAATGTCAGGGAAGTGAGGCGAAAGTTTGTTGTCAAACTGATATTAATTAATTTTTTCGGGTTTTACTTAACCTTCACCAATCAACTTGACACAAAACTTTAATAATGTGATAAACAATAATTGTATCTTATGTATCTATTATCAATCCTGAACAGTGTTTGAATCTTATGTATCTATTATCAATCCTAAACATTTATATCTTATGTATCTATTATCAATCCTAATAGATTAAATGGATACATAACAATTGTCTCCTACTCTACTAATAATCCATATCTCCAGATAAATGACTAGCAGTTTGAAAAAGTACAAGGCTTCGTCTATCTTGGCAGCTATTTTGACACCGAAAATAGCTCCTCAAAAGAAATTAAAAAGGGAATAGCTGCAGCTAACAGGAGCTATTACTGTTTCTCAAGACACTTCCAATACAAAGGCATGCTGTACAAAACATTGGTAAGGACGGTCCTGATATATCGCTCAGAGTGTTAGACCCTTAAGAAATCAGATGAGCAAAAACTAAACTTATTTGAACAGAGGGTGGTCCTGAGGCAAATTTATGAGCCTGTACTGGAGAATGGGGTATGGAGAAGACGATATAATAGGGAGTTGTATCAACTAAATAAAGATCCCGCAGTAGTCTGTATGGTCAATATAAATGCAGGTAGCAAGAATGGAAAACCATAGAATCCCTAGGGGAATCATGCAGCATAGGATGGTTGGTAGCAGAAGGATTGGGCGGCCTAAGTCGAGATGGCGCGACCAGATTGATAGATTTGCTCGTGCCTATGGTGTGCAGGGATGGTGGCTGAAGGTGCTGGACAGGGAGGAGTGGAATAGGTTCCTTGAGGAGGCCAAGGCTCATTCTGGGCTGTAGCGCTGAGGGTGTGTGTATGTATATAAACCAATAGGCTCTTAGTATTCGTTTAACCACTCTAATCTTTTTCAATTAAAAAAAATATATACTAATAATAAAAAAAAATATTAAGATAGATTTCATCTACAGTTTAAAAAACATGCAAGCATATTATTTTCAATAGAATTAAGTAATGAAATGCCCTGCAACATTTAATCATATTTAGATAAATTAATATTCAGACCACCAAGGAATAAGATAAGACAAAGAATTTATATTAAAAATTAGCATGTTAAATTGAATTTAACAATCAATTCCATACATTTTTTTACAGCACTTTAGCAAGTTTTCTTAATAATGGTCAAAAAATCAGCACTATTTATAGAGAAAGATAGAATGCTTTCATTCACCTTCGTACAGTTACCTTTATTTTTAAAAACAATCAAAAACATGTCAGAAGATTATCAAGAACATTAAATCAATAATCTTAAGATAACCTTTTCCAACTTTACTAAACAGATTTACTTACTAGAATAACAGACTAAAATGGCATCTTTTTCTAATTGTGATACACTTATTATGTTCAAATTTTCTCTTCGGGGGATTACAGTTGCTGTAAAAAAATAAAATATTTATTAAAAAAAAAAAAAAAAAGGTAAAAATTTAAAAAAGAAAAAAAGTGTACTTTGAGGCCTTATCATTTAAGAAAATAGATAAGTATCCTAATAATCTAAAATTGATCCAAGCAAGTAATTTATACAAAAAAAAAATTCTGATTTCTTTATGTTGCTAGACCTGTCAAATAATGAAGGCCATTCGTATTCGGCCATATGAGAAACCCCTTTATAGCATGTACAAACCAGATCAATATCAGCAAAAACCTTCATTATTAATGAAAATGTATAACTATGTATATGCAAAAAAAAAAAGACAAGAACATGCCTATGTTTGTGTCTTTTGTTGAGGGTAAAATAATTAAATTTGTGGAATTTCTAATTTCCAACAGGCTCTGGTTTCCTTAATAAATTCAAAAACAGGGACAAGACAACCCCCCCCCCCCCCCCAAATAAAATAAAAAATTGTAGTATATCAAAAAATAGATTGATTGTATTGACCAATCCAAATCAATAATTTTAGTGTGCTGCGAGGAGGCAAGCAGCTACTTAACTGAGTTCTTCCAAATGGGTTATATGTTACACTCCCATTGATCAGGAAAGAGTTCGTTAAGGAAGAATCCATAAGAAAAAAAATAGTAAATCTATATAATTTTATCTTCAAACACTGAGTTTAAAATATTATAAAAAACTTTTGTCCAGCAGTTTATTTGAAATCAAGGTTAGAGTGAATATGCAAGAATAATCAATTATAGATTATGTAATTAGCATTAACATATAATCAAGAACTAATTTCATACAAATAGCATGGGAAGTACAAATAAAATAAAGGCGATATATGTATGACATTGTACACATACAATACGATATACGACAGGTGATATACGACAAGAAACTAGATTAAATCATTACATCTTAAAAAATATACACATTTTCAAAATTATGTGGTCAATATATATATATATATATATACAGAAATAAAAAAATCAAATGAGGAAAATAAATGGGATTAACAGTAATCAAGGAAAAATAATAATATACCTGTCCCATCTAAATCTTCAAGCTCGTCACTGTGAAACCAACTGGCTCCAGAATTCATATTTATCAGTTCAAGAATGAGCCTATCTTGTTGATATCCTTGTTTGACACTTACACAAACGACTGGATATTCCAATTCTGGAGTTATTACCATTTCAAATACATTCAATGGTGAAGGTAGATTGCATTCAACGTGCTGAAGTAAAACATACAATGCATCAAATTAACTGTAGCATGTATGTGAATAATGCATTATTAAGGAAGAAAAATAAATATGAAAAAAATACTTGAAAGTATAATGAAAGCAGAATGAAATATAATAGCAAGATATTAACTTAAAAAATTGAGGAACAGCTGTCTACAAAATCAACATATACACACAACTATAATGATTTGGATAGAGAATAAATAGATTTGTAACAATTACAGGCAATCAGATAATGGATTATATAAATACATTGGTTAACCATTTGTTTTAGTTGACAAATTCAATTAACAAAGAAAAATTTTTACTTACTCTTGCGAATATTATGCCTTAATCAATAAATTAAATACAACTTTGTGTACCCATATTTTTAAGAAGTGTCATAAACATAATTAGGGTTATTGATTTATTGATTAAGTTTTTCACATCATCATATTACTGATACTTGGAATTTTTTTAAGGTAAATTATGGTTATCTAAAGTTTATTACCTGTACACCAACAGTAATAAATAACCGATGCTCCACTGAGTCTACAGCAAATATAAATCATAGACCAGCTTTGAACTCATTAACCACAATAACTATTGTTTCTATTACTATTACTAGTGCAAATATTCACAGCACATCCAAGCATAAAAGAAAACTGTGAGTTCAAGAAATATTTTGACCTCTTCTATATAATAATAAAAAATGCATGGCAAATAATGTTAAAAACAACTAATAATGCTACTAATCAAATATTAATATTAACCTTAAATCAGTAATGTAGTTTATTGCTTTCGTTCTTATCTTTTAAAAAAATGTTATGCACTAAACCGAAGTCTTTTTTTAACCATCCAATGTTTTTGAATTACTTTTTTCCTAGCTCCCATCAACATTATAAATAATCCATGCTTCCAGTTACTTGTATAAGGCATTTGAATACAATCAAGATAAACACAAATGAACAAAAACATAATTACAATATGTATACATAACACTAACCTTAAGAAGCATGAACTTGTTGAGAGGATCATACCATTGCATTAAAAATATGCCATTAGGTACAGCCCCACAAAGGTATTTGTAGCCATTGTATGGATTACGACCAACACAACATCGTATGCATCCTTTGGTATCTGGGACTCTAGTAGTTAGAGCAAATTTCCTTGGGACCAATCTTTCAGGAATTCTATTCATATGAAGGGAAAACCTGTGAAGACTCTGTTTTCCATGGAGAGCAGGCAAATCATGCCTGTATAATTGAGGTGTTTTTCCTGATTAAAAAACAACATTTATCAGTAAAGGAAGACAATAATTGAGTTTAAATAAATAAAATAAAAAAACTTAAATTTGATTTTCAACACTGTTAAAAATAATTTAAATATAAAATAGAAGAATAAAAACAATATAATAAACCAATAACCTGATAACGACATAAGAACATCCTTAATGACATAAAGCCAGATAGTACGTCTAGGATAGAGCTGATCCATTGCAGTTTCATGAAGTTCGTTTAAGTTAAGATCATAAATACCTTCTTCTGCACCAATCAAAATATGTTGATCTCTTGTTTCAGGGTGAATCCAACTAGCAGTGCAATGAATTCTCAATGGGCACCCATTAAACACCTAACCATAAATGTCATATTAAGAAATGTAATTTAAAAAATCTTAGATTATAATTAAAAATTATAAGTACTAGCTTCTATCGCTAAGTATCATTATACTAGCAGAGATAAGTAATTAATTGTTTCCCTAATATTTATAAATAACAAAGCCAAAAAATCTAGTTCATTCAATGTATTCACTAGTTGCAGCCATATTCTTTGGATATTATATCAGTTTTTAATAAAATAAAATGAACAAAAGAAAGTGAACAATTTCAAATATAAAAAAGGAAGAGAGTTATTGCAGTGAAAAGATACAAATAAAAGTTGTATAGGATTTTTCCTTGAATTATAAGCTCACAGAAATAGAAGGTAAATGAAGACTAACATACACCTCTCATAAACATGACATTAGTGTAGGAAAATATTTTAAAATTCTTCTTATAAATGTAACCAATCAACAGAAAACTATAATTCATAAAAATTAACCAAATGTGACAAGATTAAAATAACTATAAAATAAAATTTTGGGGAAATTATAAAGAAAGGAAAATTATTAAGAATAAAGAATAAAATGAAAATGATACAAAAATTAATTTAAAAAAAAATCAACATACTTTTGAAAAACAAGCTCCCATATGTACTTTAGGTGTTGGTGGCAAACCATTACTAAGAGGTCTTGGAGGTGTATGCCTCTTCTTTTCTCTTCTTCGAGGAGGTACTGGAGGAGTATCTGATATAAGATCTGGTCCTTCTACTTCTACAAAACCTGAAACATCTATCTCAAATTAAATTTTCAAAGTTCATAAATTAATTTTAAAAACCTAACAATGTCAGGAATATTAACATATTTGTTTATAGATAATAAGTTCTTAGTTTGTGGTATGGAAAAGTTATAAATAAAAATTATAATCTCTTCCATCCTTCAATAAATTGGTTAAGTAAATTGAAATATACAATAATATTCAAATTCAGCATAGGATTAATATGCTGAGTGGAACATAGGATTACCAAATTATTTCCCCAAGGTTTTGATTCAATAATACCAAAAACAATGACATTGTAGTTCCTGTAGTTACATCAGATTAACTTTGACATGAAGCCAAATAGCGATTAAAGTCTTCCAAAATAGCAAGGTTAAATAAAAAGTTACCTAATAATAAAATGCTATTAATAATATTCACCATTCTGTGGCAAATCATCGTCCTTTTCGTTAGGACCACTGTCACTAAGAGACCTTTGCCTGGAACCATTGAGGGTTAATGTATCTGTAAGGCTCAATATCTCGTCCATAGAGCTGTGCCTTCTACCAGTCCCATCAGGTCCTTAAAAAAAAATTATATCAATAAAGAAAAAAAAAGTGTTTATAAGATATTTTCAATATTAAATTTGAGTACACTATAAAAAAAATAGTATATTTTATAAAGCAAACTTGTAGTCTTTCCATTTATTTTAACTAACTCTATCTTTCCTTTCAACTTGCTTTTTGTCACATGTCTCAAGAGAGAGACTTTATATATATGCAAACTACAGTGACGTATACAAATTTTTCATGTCTGGACCTGTTTCATTTTTACTTCTTGGTAAACATAAGTCTCATGATTTTATTTTTGTTTTAACTTATACAACATTCTATTAGTATTCATTAGCCAAAAAATTATGGCTGTCAAGTCAAACAATTTTATTCGTATGAGTGGGGCATTTGACTTCCTAAAACACTGACAAATTTCTATGACCTTAAATAAAATTTCTTAGGAAGACTGCTACATTTGGACTTGTAGAATATAAAAGAGACATGGAATGAGGAAGAGTTTCAAAAACATGTTCCCTTCTGTGTTTCATTCTGCTGAAGATGAAAGAAAAAACAAGAGCACATCAGTAAGGACACAGTTGTGCTCAGCTATTTATTGACAGCATCTAACAAATATCCTGATTTGATCTGTGCTCAACAACCTAAAATATAATTCTTTCCTTGCCAAATAGAAATACATTTTCTAATTACATGTAAAAAAAAAATAATATGAACTTATGATAAAGAAAACCTTTTCCAGTTGTAAAATGTTTCTTCATTAAACAAAAATCAAACTAATTTTTAAATATTAAGAATAAAATTACCGACCCTAGATTAAAAATAGAATTTTAAATGTACTCGCAACCATCTTCAAAAAAATAAGGCTAGAAAAGATTCTTTTTTCATCATTTATTAATTGTAAAACACAGTAACAGTCATGAAGAGGAATACAAATAGACACCAAGGTTTTAAATAAACATTTAAGCCCATGCAACATGATTCCTAAAATATAAACATCTGAATAATTAGGGAGGAATTAGGGACATCTGATTGGAGCTACAAAGTAAATTAGCCAGTCTAGATAAGACTGTGTTGCCTTTTAACTTTTAGTAACAAACTTCAGTTGTAATATTGATTAACACCAAGGAACAGACATTGAGACTCGAAAGCGTGATTCATTTGGGGTAAATCAACAGCTCTCCATGGAAGAATGACATTTTATTGTTAAATATTATGTAATATATGATATGATGAATTAAATATATGAATTTAAATTTACAATAAACAGTTACCTGCAAGATTTGTAAAATAATTATGCCCATGATGAACATCTGAAAGATGGCTGGTGGTTTCATTATCACAAATCGGTAATGTTGCCCTGAAAATAACAAAATCAAATTGAAATTAATTTATGGCTACATAAGAGTTATTAAACTAATTTTATTTCAATTTTTAATAACTTACAGCATCTTTCATTTATAACATTAATTTAATTAATTAATTTAAGCTAATCTACAGAGTAATTACTACAGAGCTACTATAAAGAGAAGGAAAAGAAATTTCTAAATTAAAAAGTAATATATGAACAACATCAAGTTCGGAGACCAAACTACTTTACTTCTAAAATTAAAGTCAATTTGTCATTAAAAAAAAAAATGATTTAATCAGGATATTTTTTTTTTTGGTCTTACAACATTGAAAAATAGTTAAATGGTATGCGGTACCTGACTTATTACAAATGTTAATAGAAAACTCGTAATATTAGGAATACTAAAAAAAAAAAAAAAAAAAAAAAAAAAATAAATAAATAAAATATACCTGATATAATACTATTATTATACGACTAAAACAAACTAAATAGAAAATGCTACATGTTCCATACAGAGTAGAAACTAAAGCAGGCCTAAAAGTAATAAAATTAGCTCTAATAATATAATATATAAGAGGAAGAAATCTACACATGACAATGGCATGGAAACGGGAAACTAGAAAAACATAATAATAAATAAATAAAAAAATTCTGGCAGATGTTTCAACATAATTTTTTTTTTTTTTTTAAATGATCAAGAAACAATCTAATCATTACATTTCCTACTTCTGTGACATTGATTAGTTTATTTGACACAGAAAATAATAATAATGTTTTTTAAAATTAGTAGATGATATAATTAAATTAAAAAACCAACAAATAGTTGTATATGTTTGTGTATACACACACGCACGCACGCACGCACGCACACGCACACACACACACACACACACACACACACACACACACACACACACACACACACACACACACACACACACACACACACACACACACACACACACACACACAGAGTGAAAGGAAATGAGACGATTATACAAAGCACAACATAATTCAAAAATTAAAAATAAATGAGAATACAAATTTTTGTTTAATACTTTTTAGTGACTGTGTAATACGGTTTTTTGACTTTCTATGAGATAAATAAAAACAAATAAACAATCATATTATTATTGTATAGAATTTTTTTCATAGGTCATACAATATTTAATACTAGCAAACAATTTAAAAATGGCTAGAAGAAAAAAATAATTAGAGGATTTTCATTTAAACTAGGATGATGATTTTAAGTCTACAAAAAAGTTAAAAGTCAAATAATAACTAAGAACATCAGAGAATAGATATCTGTAAGTATAAATTAAGTAAATAAAAATACAGAATAAAAGGTACAAGGGATAGGATAATAAGAGTTGCTGTATATAAAAAAATACTTAGGAACCTTAACTTGAATAGCTCAATGATAAAAACAATTCATGTTGAAACCAAGTAAATAGCGTTATTTTAATATGTCTTTCTGTAGTAACTATTTGTACAACCATATAAATTGTTTCCATAAAAGGATATTATAATAAAAATGAAAGAAAAACAAAAGGATCATTGTCAAAATTAACAACTAAAAAAATACTAATAAATTTTATACTACAATAAATATATGCATTAATTTATTTTACCTTAGGTCCATACAAAAAAATAAAATAAAATGAAAATAGAGAATAAATACAATAAAAATGTCATATCAATCAACAAATATTAAAAAAAAATAAAATAATTTTAATATAATCTAACCCATAATATTATCTACAAATATAAAAAAAAGTACATGAAGAAAACAGGTTAAATAATCTCAAGTGTTTGAAATTGTAAGCAAAAGAGTGAAAGAAAGCTGCCAGATTGCTGAAGATGCGATAAATGTTAATATGTTAGAAGATCCAAGGAAGCTTCTAAATAATATTCACAAATACTTACTGTTGACTGTACTTCATTGATGTTTCATACAGCGACAGCCCTTCGTTTCCCCTAATAAAATAATTTAATTTTTCTTTAGGTCTAAACGTGTTTCTTTAAAAAAAAAAAAAAAAGAAAGAAAGAAAAAAAGGAGAAAAAAAAAAATCACAATTCCAATCTGCAATCAAATTGTGAGAGAAAATTGCTTGAATTATGCTTTACAGATAAAACTTTATATCCAGCTTGAGAACATGAATTATAAATATTCACACAAAGAATAATGAAGAAAGGTAATGGAAACAAGTTATTTTTAAAAGATAATTTACATACAACTAAAATATAAAATTATTAGGTTTATTATTTCCGATAACTTGATTATATATTACACAAAAAACAACATGATTGAAAACTGAAATTAAATTCCTCTTCCCCATCAAAAGATAGAAATAAGGCATTAGCTATTCAAAGGAACAGCCAGCTGGTTATATGCCAGTGACAAATGGTACAGAGGAAGAAGAAATGATTAGATGGATCATTCATATAGGGGCATTCACAACATCTTAACAGGGGTGGAGGGGAGGTGGGCTTCTAGCTGAGCTTCAGGCATTTGTTAGGATAATTTAAAAGGATATTTTATGTTTTGAGTACAGACTTAAACTAAACATACTTTTCAAAAATATGATTTTTGAAAACTTTTATTTGAAAAATAATATTCCCTGTTTTTAATTGTATAATAAACTATTAAAATGTATATATAATTCTTAAGACAAAAAAATTAAAGAAAAATGTTTATCAGTCAATCCTAGTATAACGAGTTAAAAATAAATTTCTTGCTTGAAAACCTCTATAATCAGCATTATCTAAAATCAAAATGGTTTTACAATTAGAAAAACAATCATCCATTAATCACTGATCATGATTTCGCAATCTTTAAAAACATTTGATTATGCCATATACATATGCTATATACATAAGCCACACAGGAATATTTTTAGAATTAATATTTAAGGCTATAGATGAATTTAAATTAATATAAAAGATCAAATATTATAAAAGATGTATAATTCACGCCTTTCAGAAAGCACAATATTGCATTCGATATCATGTTATGAATCAAATCTATATCATTATTAGAGATGGGCCGACTAGCCGGTACAGCTGACTTTGGCTTATTTTGTAGTCAGATTAGTTGGCAAAAAACATCAATTAGTTGGCCATTTTTATTCATTTATGCTTAAAATTTTTTTTAAGCTTAAAAATAGGTAGATTGGAATTAAAACATAGACTTTATTAATTATAACTTTTATTTCAGATTCATCATTAAAGTATGTTATTTAATCCAGAAATAGAAACTTCAATTATTTCAGTTAGGAGTTCAACTATCATACATCAATTATCGAACTTACGGCTAGTTTAGCAATGTACAGATGTGTTTATAAACAATTACATGTAAGCTATTTTTATATTATATATGTATTATAAATTCATCAAATGATGTCGAACAAGATATCTTTATCAGCATGTTTGAAATCCAAATTTAACAACTAATTGTCTAAGCTAAGTACAGTAAATTGATGTTTTCGTTTATTTTTCTAAAATAACACTCGGTTACACACAGCCCCATTTTAAAAACAGAAAAAAAAATATAAGATAAACAAACCCTGTAGCTTCATGTACATACGGCTACAAAGCTATAAACAAAAGTGCGTCGAACATTGCCGATGTCACCCGAATTCCAAAGGAAGAAATTAACGGCTTGGTGGACTAGCTGGCTGACTAATACACAAATTGCATATTACAAACATAAACATATCTTACTATACATACATATAAAATTGAAAAAGTCTGTAGTCTTTTGCATTGTCTTTGAATATTTATTAAAATGCATGTAAAATGGTAAATAATGAATGTATCTGTAATTTTCTAATAAAAAATATTGTTCTGTGTGTATTTTTTTTATTCTTTTCCCATAAAAATAACATACAATTTAAAAAAAGTAAAATTTTTAATTGTTCATCTCTCTATATAATCTTTCTGTGCCCCTGAGACAGACTAAGACCTTTAGCTAAAAATCAAGAGAACATGAAAAAAAGAAATTTAACACCTTCACTGTGGCTGAATATTTTAAGACTGATATGAGCACTCTCAACTCATCCCATCATCATTTTCAGTATTCATGGACTGGCAATCATATGCTATTGTAAATCTAATCTAACTGACCCACACATTGTACATTTGTGTTCCTGCCCAATATAGTTATAGCATTCTTCCAGTCAAAGCATTTATTTTTTTACTGAATTGTATATTATATTGTATATCTTTTCTCTAAATTTGGCCAATGAATAACTATTTAAATTCCAAGATTTATTTTTAAGCTGAAAAACTGGAAAGTGACAAATATATTGAAGAGAAAGTAGTCCGAAAAATAAAAACATTTATACAATATCATTTCAAGTTTAATTTAACCTATTTTATTTAAGTATTAAAATAAAATTTTTTTGAATTAATATTTATCTATTATTTCAAAAAGGAAATAAAATAATAAAGTTTAATACAGAAAACAAAAATTATTCAGGAAATTCATATTTTATAAACTACCCCTAAATAAATGACTTTTATATATTTAAATATAAATATATATATATATATATATATATATATATATATATATATATATATATATATATATATATATATATATATTTTAACATTGGTACATATGGTTAAAGGAAAACCTCTTTGGTTTGGTAAGTTTTTCAAAAATTAGGAGAAAAAAAAAACAATAAAATAAAATATAAACACAAGCAAATAAATATTCTAGATACCTACCACAGTGAAAGTGTTAAACCTTCAACAAATGGACAGATTTGAAATGTTTCACACTTATAAAAATTCTATAGAAAGTATGTATCAGAGGAATATTGATCACTAACCTTGTTATCCCACGTATCCTGTTAAGATAAAAAAAAAAAAAAAAAAAAAAAAAAGGAATGCTAGTCAATACTAATAAGTGATCAATTTAAATATATTATGAAGTATATTATTGAAAATAAATATATTTTTTTAAGTTTATCAAAGCCGAATCAAATAGTTTTCAATATGATAATGCAACAATAGCATTTCACACATTTTTAAACCTTTCCCAGGATCATAGGTTATCCAAAGATTTAAATACTAAAGGATACCAACTTGAATTCAATTCAACAGTAAAATTAAAAATAAAACAAAATGGCTAAAACAAATAATTTTTAAAACAATAAAAAGCATAGGTCACAGTAAAAACAAAACAAAAAAAAACTTGAGCAAGCAGTTGATGATTGATTAATCAAGTCATCCAACCTAAAACAAGAGTTCATCTACAGCCAATATCATAATATAAATTTTAAGAATACCAATGCCAAGTAGATGGGAGTTGAGGACTTCAACCTACTCCATTATATGGAAATACAGAACAAAATACAAATATCACGTACGTAAAAAATATTTGTTTGAAACACAATTAATTTTTAATGTTTAAAAGTACAAAATTAATATAACTAAATCTCCAAAATTTTAATTACTAAAAGAAAAAAATTTTCTCATTTCACATGGATCTCTCAAATCATTTGGTAATAAACAAATTCTGAGTACTACAGGACTAGTATTGAGATATTTTATTTCCGCCCTGAAAACGGTTTTTAAACAAAAAAAAAAAGTTATGAATATATACCTAAATGGAGTAAATAGAATTCTATTTGTCATAAAATTAGATTGTAGTAATTTTGATAGTAGATAATTACTAGAAGGAATGTTACTTCAAAAAACGATAAAAAGTTATGCAATAATGTATAGAAAAAACAAAAAATAAATAAATCGAGACATGCAGTTATTATTTCAACATCAACCATATAGCAAGTAATTAAAATTTATTTTTTCAGAAATTTCATTAAAAAAGTCCAAATAAAAAGATAAATTTAAGAAAAATAAAACAAAACAAGCAAGACATTTATTTTGCAGTTTTTGGAACTGTAATTTGAGTTTTAGAGAATTTTAATGTTAAACCAATTATTCTGCCTGCTAGAAATTAGCTCAGCTGAAGTTTCTTTTTTAAAAAGATATGCTACAAAAATTTAGCAAAACTACTAACAAAGAAAAAAAAATAAACAATTTGCAACTAGTGGTATTTTATATCAACTAGACCAAACTTGAAGTAGTTAAATAAATTACATTCATGGAATTAAAATTTAATTCAAAATAGATACAATTAATATACAGATCAACTAACTATAGCCATAAGTAAACACTTTAAGCAAGCAACTATTAAATAATTTAAAGACTGATCGACCAAAGATCCACCAAAGGATAAGGGGAAAAACTGCTAAATAAATATTATAAAGAAATAAAACTTTGAAAAAATAACACAAAGTAACAACTGAGAAACATGCATTTACAACATAAAATTGTTAAATGCAATAAGGTGATTTCAAAACAACTTCTTAAATACTTTCGAATGGATGCACAAATCAGTAAAAGAAAATATAACAATCCAGGCCATTAACACAAGATAGAATTTTTAAGAGGATGAAGGGACAAATAGTAGCTCAATAAATATTTTAAAAAAAATTCTTTTTATAAATCATAAATGTTTGTATGCTTTATTAAACGTAAGCCTTAGAGTACTGAATTGACAACCTGTTAATCACTTTCTTGTTATCATCATACTTCATCAATTCCTGTGATTGCCAATATCTATGTATAATAACAGCTTATTTGAACTGAGAATTCAAAACTGTCATAATGACGACTTTTAAATTTTTTTTTTGTTGAATCATGTATTTTAAAGAATTCAATGAAAGAAACATTATATAATTTACAACTTTATATTAAATCTTGGAGAAATTATATCTAATCACATTATTCATTACTAGAGGAATAATTTCTCAAGTTTATTTCTAAATAATTTAGAATATATAGCTCTTTATTGTAGGTATTAGGAATACTGTAATTATTTATTAACGGAAGTGACTATATTATAAACTGAAAAATGTCACTATCTACAGGTAGAAATTAATTATTATTCAGTTTTAGCTAAGTTAATACCAAAAATTTATAAACAATCAACATGAAAGGTAATAACATATTTAACATGAAACAGGATAAAAACAACTTTTTCTGCATAATACTATTACATTATGAATAACATAAAAAATATATTCCAAATATTTTTTAAAATGTAATTATAGGAAAACAAAATCTAAAAGTATGCAGGAATTACTCAATATATATTATATACCTTTGTATGAGTTCCTCATCTATGTACTGCAAAAGACTCCTACAGAGATAAAATAAAACCTTAGTCTTTAAATAAAATAAATGAAAATGTAAGAATGAAGATAAAATTAATAAATGAAAAAAACAAAAAAAACTATAAAAGCATTTATTGTGTCTAAAAGCAGCCAAAACATAAATCAAAGCTGAAAAAATTATAAAAATGAAAAAGGACACAATTGACTTCAGAAAAATAACTTTTTAAAATGGCTTTTACTCAATTAGCTGTCTGATAATGTTTTATTATATTAACTGATAGGTAAATTGGTCAGGTGTCTGATAATGTTTTATTATATAAACAGCAATGAGTATAATAAGTATATAAATAATAAGTTTGGTGTTTATTGTAAGAAAAAGTTACAAGTTTCCTCTAAATGCATTTTTTTACATAAATATCACAGCACTATCCAAACTAAATACAATATTTTCATAGAGTTGAAATATATCATTTAGTATTTAACAGTATATATCATTCATTTGATTCCAAAATTAAAAGGTGTGATCGATATGCATATTTTGTCTTAGTCTTTAGTAGGAGTAAGCTAAGAAAATAAATAAAAATAGGGGATATAAGTAAAAAGAATAAAATCAATGAAGATAATGGAAATCACTTCCAATAAAAGACACTAAACAGGCCAATTAAATTTATTCCTTTACTTTATTAAAACCTACAGAAATTATGAGTTATTGATTTTTAATGGTATGATTGATTAACTTAAAACAGATTCACTTTCTATCCCAACATAGTTGTCACTAGTTATGATGTATTGCCCTCAAAAAATCTACTGTAAAGATACAGTTCTTATGTACAGCAGAATCAGTAAATGACTTGATAACTATAAGATGATTAATATAAATTGTGGCTAAATTATCAACCTTAACTCTCCAATCATCATCTGCCACTTCTACCTGACATCACATTAACACATATCAAACTAAACCAGAATGTTAGTTTATCTTATATTTAAGCAACCACTGTATAAAAATATACATATTCATTGAAATAGTATAACCAATTCATAAGTAACTTAATTATGAAATTTGTATATAAGAATATTAATTCAAATTATCATACTCTTATGAAGCTAATTTTTAAATTATTTAATGCATTTTAAATTATTTAAGCAAATGCTGTATAAAATATACATAATCATTGAAATAGTATAACCAATACACAAGTAACTTATTTATGAAATTTGTATATCAGAATATTTATTCAAATTATCATACTCTAATGAAGCTATTTTTTAAAATTATTTAATGCTTAACTCTAATGAGAACATAAAATGTGCTATCATCAGTCAAACAGTACTTTCATCCATTCCCAACACGGTTTGATTTCTTCTTATTTTAATGTGAAAAATATTTTCAGATATTCAGTTTTTATGTATCAATTTTGGATAGAGTTCTTTAGCATAGTGGCTGTAATTTAAGAGACCATGGAAAGGACCTGAGTAAAAAAACAAGTCTTGGGTTCAGTACTTAGATAAGGATGTACTGTTACCGGGTCAATGGTTGTGAAATAGAGGGTATCTAGCTGAAGTAAGGGTACCCACTTTATAGAGGCTGGGTGTGTCCCAGATGGGTTTCCTGACCTCGAAGTTGATCCACAACCAGAATAACAGAATATAAATGTTTTGCCTTCAGTTGGACTTGAACTTGGTAGTCAAGAGCCTTATCCACTGAGCTACCACACCCTGAATGGCATGATTACTAACGGCCAAAAGAATTATTTTTGAAGCCCTCAACTGGGTCAATAGGAAGATGTCGTAGTAAAGGCATTTGAACATAGAATATAGCCTGATCTCTAAAATCAGTTGTGAGAGATTACATCTGTTATCCATAAATTACATAATGACTACCAAACATTAGACCTCTTTACTGTAACTAAGATAGCAGCAGCCAATTCATTAGGTTTAGTCTCTTTCAATTATGTATCAATGACCTATACCTATCATTCATATAAAGTTCATATTTTATTCCTCCCAGAGATATTCTAAAAAGAATAGTCACTCTTCAGGCAGTAAAAATAGCTAAGAACCTTTTCATAAAACTGTGAACGAAAACTACATAATTGCCAAATTATTATTAATGCTATGTTCATAAGATAACAATCCAGTGGCATGTGTCTCATAATTCTTTATAAAAGCCTCGATACATACAATATAAGTAACTAATATTTTGATACTAATGAAAATACATAACTTTATTGTTTAAAGTTATTAAAAAGGAAAACGTTTAAATCCTAATAATAATTAAAATCTTGTTCGATTCTTTTAACATACTAATTTTGTAACCAAATTTCATCAACTTATTTACTTAATTTAACAGTAAAAAATTGATAGTTCTAACAAGTAAAATAACTTAGGACAGTTCCCTTTTATGAATAAAAGCCATGTTAATGAGTAAGAGTCCTTTGACAAAATACAAGTCTTAGCCATCAAAAGTATGTTGCATTGGAATAACCTTTTTCATTTTTTAAAATATGAAAATAAAGAATTATTAAATAAGAAATACACACACAAACATATAATTTTTTATCTACCAAATTATGTAAATAATATTAAAGAACTAAACAGTTGATTTATAAGCAAGTAATAAGTTAACAGAAAGTAAAAAAGATTTGATATAATCCTCAAAAAAGAAAAAGAAAAAAAGAATCAAGTCAAATTCTGAGAATATATATTATTAGATAAATAAATTCAAAGGAAAACTTGGCAACAGAGCAAGATGCTGACAATTTGAGCACTAGTACAGTTTATTTATTAATTTAATTTTTTTTTAAGGATTTAAATTAATTGTATGTGATAATTATATTTAAATGATAAAAAAGAGCAATAGTTCAGTAATAAAAATTGACACACAACATAAAATGAACAATAAAAAAAAACAACATCCTGTCTATGTTATGTTTTCTACTCCAATATTATAAAAAAATTAGTATCACTGAATTAAAAACAAAGTCACCACCTCAACATTTATTATTTTATCTTATTTGAAGCTTAAGGTTTGATTTGGCTCAGGATTGAAATTTAGCAAGGCTTTTTCCATATGAGCTCATGACAAATATTGATTCATTTTCATGTTTTATCCTAGAGCGATTAAAAAGTGCAATCACCCTAATAAACAATCTCACATGATATACATGATAAACCTGATAAGTCGAAGTGAACCCCATTTCCTGATTCCATATATATGATTTATTGTATTTGTTTACTCGAACCAATAATTGTTAACTGGAAGTAAAGATTTTGTCTACACTACTCCCGAGATTCGGAAGTCAAATTTCCTTGGTTTCTAAGAAATTTTCAGAATATAAAACTTAAATCATTCATTAAATAAAATTATGAAAAATAAAATTATTCTAACAATTACTTTATGGATAAAACTTAAAATACTATAGAGAATAAAACAGGATGAAACTGAAATTATTTATCAATATGACTCTTCAAATCATAATCTTATATATATATATATATATATATATATATATATATATATATATATATATATATATATATATATATATATAAATTGTACCAAATAAAGTACATAACCAGCAGCTACTAAATCCTATGATGGGTTTAAAAATCAGCAATCAGTAAGGAAGTATAGTTTCATGAATGGGTATACGAGGAAATGACGTTTGTTATTTTGTTTATTGGGGATTAACATGCTTATGTATGCCGACTAAGACATGTTACCAACCAAAACTAGCCAGGGAAGGAAGGTCAATATTTATTTCGTGAATCAGATTCAAAATAAATTTAACTTGCCCAGGTGAAATTCGAACCAACAACCTTCAGTACCATGCCCACTGAGACCCTCACTTCAACTTGCTCGGTCATCGAGTCCCCATTGATGTAGTCAGCATCCATGCTCAACTGCCAGGTCTATTTTTTACCTAGCTCAATGAAGAGCCAGAACATTGGAAACACCTTATAACTGTTAAATATAAATTTCTAAAAAAAAGACGGGATAACATGTTCTTTTACAAAACTCAGTTAAATTTGAAATTTAAATCAAATATTACAAATGGATAAATATAACAGAAAACCAAATCGTAAGAAAGAATTCAATTAGATTCAAGACATAAGACTGAAGAGGAAAAGGAACATAAAAACAATAGAAACCTCAACTAAAATTTAAAAAGCTGTGAGTAAAAAAATATCAACAACAAATTATTATTTTAAAAATTTTGATGTTCCATTAATAAAAATGCAATGTTTCATTAGAAAATAAGGGGTGGATAAAGACAGCTATCACACAAGATCTAGATGTTCAATGAAGACCTATAAGTTAAATATAAAAAAGCAACAAAAATATACGACTGAAACCTATTACCAAACTTATAAAAGAATAGAACTAAAAAAAAAATAATGCGTAAACATTAACATTAGGTTTATATCTTTAGCTAAAAAAAAAAAAAATGTTTCATCCCGTAGCTTAAATTACACAAGCCTAAGAATTTCGTGATACAGCATACTTCAATATGACGATAAATAGAAGATAGCTGAAGAGCATGCAAACTCAGCATTCCAATACAAATATATAGTGCATGCAACATGCTATACAATCAAAACTCTTGTTAACTAATGCACAATAAACACTTAAGTAATGCACAATTAAGCTTTTACAAAATAACTTATAGCATAGATAAACAGTTCCCAAATTGCAGCTTAAATGTACTACTAAGTCACTTAAAGTAATAGAAATAAATTTACAACTAAAGAATAAATGTAAATTTAACACTCTTTTATTTTTTGAATCTGTAAAATAATTACAGACAAAGATATATAATAATGGGGAAAATTATAGATGCTCAATCAATTAAAAGAAAAGAAAAAAATACATGATGGGAAACTAATCTTTAACAAAGATATATTTAAGAATCTGGATTAACCTTAATGATAAATAACTTTTTAACCTTAATTATAAAAAACAAAAAAAAAAAAACACTTCATGTAGATAGCTCATATAAAGTATTATATAAACAAATAGCTGATTAGGTAATAATCAATACTGATTATTCTACATTTATTTATTTATTTACATTAATTTAATGAAGTTACCAAAGTGTTAACTAATATTATGATTATACATTAAAGAGGTATGACAAGATGGGTTCAATGCTTATGAAACTGATTTGGTTCCGTCGTAGTACTAAACATTAATAATTTCGCTCTGGAATCGCTATCATCAAAGCTCTTATAATTTCTTTTAAA
Source organism: Euschistus heros (assembly GCA_003667255.2). Taxonomy (NCBI): domain Eukaryota; kingdom Metazoa; phylum Arthropoda; class Insecta; order Hemiptera; family Pentatomidae; genus Euschistus; species Euschistus heros. Next base: position 992,853 of record RCWM02000100.1, read on the forward strand.
TGTAATACTGATACAAGCTAAAAAATAGAATACCATCCTCCCTTAAGATAGAAAATAATATCACCTAATGCATACATCAGGATACACTGGAACCTCACTAACTGCCATTCGCTAGTCAGACTCTCAGGGTAATCCGGCCTTACCGCTAAGTCTGGGAGAGGTGGGGACAATATTTTCGAGGAATCTTTAATAGCCCAGTAAAATTATACATTTTGGTGTGCAAAAGGTCGGATAGTTTTGATTAATTTATAAATTGTTAGTGTTGTGTGCTAAAACCAAGCTTTGGACCTTGAAGTGCCAATGCTCACTAATGGGTAGTGTCAAAGCATCAAATCATTCGACCATTTCTGGGCTTCACCAAAATATTTGCCCCACAGTTGATTGTAAAGGAAGAATTTTTATATTGAAAATTAAACTATACTAAATTTTCTACAATTTGTGCAGAAAATAAGCTTAAAAGAGGACTAAGATACAATATCTAAATTTTCATATTATCTCAAAAAGTAGTGGAAATTGTGATTTTTTTTTTTGTTATGCTCTATATGACCTTAAAAATGACATTTAGAGCTTCATGATTCATTATAAACAATTTTAAAGGTGAGTTAGTTTTCAGTAAACTAAGCATAATACAGTTAACAAGGCCGATGCTTCTATATATAAATAGCTGACTAAAACATATCTATGTAAACATATTAGTCAGTAAGTGAATATAAAGTATGTTTATATTTTTTTTAAAGGTTAATGTACAACTTTAAATCTACTGATGCAATTTTAACAATAAAAACCGGCGTTTCATTGTAATATCTGGTTAATCTGACCTTTTGGCAGTTCCACCCTACCTCTTAGTCCCTTGGGGAAGGTCAGATTAGTAAGGTTCCAATGCATCTTTGAAAACATTTGTCCTTATTCAGAAAAGTAATGCAGAAACGAATCATTGAAAGCAAATAGTAAACCTTAGCTTATGCAATCGATATATATATATATAAAAACAAAACAAACATTTTTAAAGTTTACAACACAATGAAAAATAGATCAAAACAAAATAAAAACATTACTATCAGACCTAGGGCATGAATAAAATACGAACTAAAACAAAACTAAAAATTATAGGCAAACAAGATTATTTAATGATTGAAGAAAAACATGCAAAGGATTCATCCTAGACCTAATTCTCTAAATAAAAATGATAATAATAATCGGGAACATTAATTAATGGGAACTTTTACAAGATTGGATTGAATAGGATAAAAAATAAACAAAATTAAAACTCCTTAAATTTAAATACTTTTTTTGCCAAAAAAGTTGATTTAACTAAGTACTTGGGAATTTTTAAGCCATAATTTTAATGTTTAAATACATACATTACTAGCCTATACGAAAAATAAATGTTTTGTGACCTATAACTTTTTTAAGCTAATTAATAAAAAGAGGTAAATAAAACTATTTAAATATTCAACTTATTCTTTGCTAAATAAATAATAGGGATCATAAACTATGTGGATTTATGAAAAACGGATTCGTTGTGATTGATAAAATAAAACAGGAATAATGATTCTTATATGAAGCCAGATTATTATCAAACAAGTGAAATTTGATCATTAAAAAATGAAGAAATAATTCTTCATTTTCATTAGCACCTTACAGTTAGTTTAAACTACACTAAACAGTGATATAAAGTTTAAAATGACATGATTTTAGAAAATATAAAAGATAATCATGTTAAAATTTGTTTTCATCTATAAAGTGTAGACAAAACAAAATTAAGATATAATATAAGGTTAATAATATTAACTATTATGATTATTTTATAAATATAATAATATATTTTACTTTCTACACGTAATTTTTCAAACTGATAAATGATGCACTGATATTAACCCATCAGTATTTGCAATGTAATATGTTGCATACAGGACATGCAATGATCTGAGAAATCCAAGCGTATATATATATATTTTTTCAACATAATCAAGACATCGATAAATATCAGATAGTTAAATTAAATTACGTTTCTAGTGAGCCAAATTTAATTTATCAATTATAAAGATTATTGATAATAGATTTAAAGATTATTGATAATAGAAGTAAAAAAAAATAAACATGCTCCAACTAAAGATAATTTGACAAACTTTCCATTATAATTTCAATTTTGTGTTCTCGTTTCTCTAAAAATTAATTTGAAACTAATTGAGTCTCGACAAAAACAACTGAACTAACTAATAGAGATAACATAGAACAAAACAGTGTCATATTGTTTAAATTGATTGATTAACCAAAAAAGGAAGATAGAGACACTTCCAGCCAGATACTTTAATTAGTAATCCAATTAATAAAACTTATTATCTCAGATCAGTGATCCTGAAGGGTTAATAACATACAAATACCCATTAGTTCCATATTTTTATTATTTAATCAGTACATCTATTGAGTGTTGATACTAAAAATATGATTATTTCAACCCATAGAATCAATTAATAGGAGCCTAATTTTATTTCAGTCCTAAATGTGTAATTTTGTCATTTCAATGACGAAAAGAACAGTAAAAAATGTCAACTTTTATGCTAGATAATCGAGGATTTAATATTAGTTAAATGGAGGCTGCTTGAATTAGACTGAGACAACTGAATTATACACAACATGCATGGTGATTATATACTTTTTATTTGGATGCGATTCAGCGTTTCTCTATATAAAAAACTTGAGTAAACACATATAAACCTGAACACATAAACATTATGTAAACTGCAAGAGGAATACTCATGAAAAAAATTGTATATACACTTACCACTGAAGCTCAAGTTCTGTGCATAATGATGTCTGTACAGTGCATCAAAAGAAACCATATCCTTACATAAATTTAAAACGCACAATGTGATAGGATACCAGTCCAAAATTATGAGTCTACTATGACTATCGTAAACAGCCCTGAATGCATAAAGATAAAAGCAGCAAAGACAAGAGGAACACTCCAGAAAAAAAGCCAAAGCTAGTAATAACTTTAGATATCTTATGCATACATGAACTTGGTGTTCGGTTTCAAAATTAGTCTATATTTACCTATCCATGTTAGTAAGAGAAAATGTTAATAGAAAGAAACATATAAACAAAACATAAGTTATGAAATCACAAAATAGAAGTTTTTAGAAAGCATTTAAGATAAAAACTAATAAGTTGTTTTGCCATAAACTAAGCAGTTTAACAGAACAAAATATTTTGATATGGGTGTCACAAATTCTTTCTTGAATGATCTGATCAAATTAAAATTTGAAAAAAACACACACGCACGCACGCACACACGCACGCACGCACACACACACACACACACACACGAAAAAAAAGAACCCTACACAACTTGTCTTTTAAGAAAAATATTCAGTGACAAAGAGAATGATAATCAATACAAATATAAAAAATTTGAATTAAGAATATATAACTAGCTTTCTATAAGAGCTTTTCCATCAATATATCATGAGACACTCCCCTTTGATGAAACCAATAGAGATTTAGATATATTGTTCAACCATTTCTAATGACAAATAGCTTAAGATGCCAACCCAAATGCTACTGCCAATTAAGCACTAATTATCCTAAAGATTAATCATCATAACACAGAACCAAACCCATTTGATGTGACAAACTCATGAATATTTAGACACCTTGAACTAGTGAGTCAGTTAACTTGGTTTCAGAAAAAAATAAAATAAAACGAATCACAAAAATCCTCAAAAATGTAATAGTAAAGATAAATAAAATCTCACTAAGATTAGAAGGGTTCAGTTTTATTAGGGCCCCAGCACACAGGCAACTTTAATCACCAGCAACTAAACAGTTTACTCACCCATGAGTTGTCAACCACCGCGCTGGCGACTAAATAGTTGCCTCTCAGCTCAGTCTACAATGGGTTTCGTGGAAGGCACCTGTGCTGTTGAGCTTATTTTGAGACTTCGAAAAAAAAAAAAAAATAAGCAAAGGATCAAAATGTTTTGGGTACATCCAATAATTAGTTTCCGACTTCTTGACGGACAATTTTATAAGCTCTTCTACAGATTGAATGCACATCCAAACAACTTCTTTAATTATTTTAGATAGAGCTTGTCAGAAAAGGGATGTCTAGCAACTAAATAGTTAAATAGTGCGCGAGCTTATTTAGAAACCCACAGGATTCATTCCTGCCGGCAACTGTTTAGTCACCCTTGGAATAGGTCTAGGAGCAATTATTTAGTCACAGCAACTTAAAAGTTGCCTGAGCACGGGCTTTCTATTCAGGGTGTTTCATTTGAATTTCTTTAAAGCAACTAAACAGTTGCTTTGACAAAGTTGCCAGTGCCCAGAGGCCCTTATAAAACAAAAAATGGGTACTCCAGAAAACTGAGAAAATATATACTACTTAGAAGATTTCTTTTCAATAATAAAACAAGTAAACATAATGTATAACTGTATAAAATTAAAACTCAAAGAAAACCTAAAAAAAATAATAATATAAAAAACTGAACATATACACGCGCCCACATACACACACACACACACACAGAAACCACAAATCGGAACCTACGAACATTCTTTCATTTAAGATAAAAAAAAGAGTTATCGACAGGAATTCTAACTAAAAAGCTAACCATTAGATTCCAAATTGACAATAAGAACAATTAAAAAAAAAAACTCTTAGAAAAAAAAAAAAAAAAAAAAAAAAGAAATGAATGCTTACTTCTCTTCTCTTTGGCAAGAAGTTTCTACAGCTGGAGGCTTTTCCCATTGAATATTAGCATCACAATTATGGTGTATATGCTGAAATTGTAAGTGTCAAAATTAATTACTGTGTTACAAAATAATTACTGTATTTACAAAACAAAGCAGTAAATATACTTAACATTAGGAAAAAAAAAAGAAGTAAATTCCAATCAATCTTAATTTTTTGTAATAAAAATAAATAAAACCATACCTCAACATTTGACATAATATGGTTGATATCCATTATATCCCAAGCTCTAGTGATTTCAGCGAAACTTGTACAAGGCCCAGGACTAACATCACCATTTCCTAAAAGAAAATATTTAACAACCTGGTAATGTTATAAAATAAATAGAAAACTTGATCCTTGAAAAAATAAATTAAAATACAGAATAATATAAATATAATAGGAAACAAATGGACAAAATTTCTCAAAAGAAGAATTGCATAAACAAATTAAACTAGATATTTTTTTTTTCTTAAATTAAAAGGAGAAAATAAAATAATGTAAGAAAATAAAATTATAACAAGTAATTTTAAGTTAACTGTATTAATAAAAAATAAAACAAATGGTTAGGGTTGAAGGAGAATGAAAATAAGTCAAAATCAGATTTAGATATTTTTTTAGATCTGGCATGTTAAAAATAGTAATAATGGAATACAGGCTGGATAAAATGAAACAAAATAGGGTAGAAAAAATAAAAATTACCTGAAGGATGAATTTCAGCTTTCAAGCTGTCATGGACAAAGAATCCAATAACAATTTATTTTTGCTATATTCCATCAAAAAAGATTACCGACAAACGTGTTTTCTCGGAAAAGTGCGACTTAGGCAATTATTCGTCCTTCACAGTTCTAAAAATATTGACTGCAGCAAAAAAAATGAATAGAACCAAATTTATTGCTAATTACCTTAGCTTTAATAATGTATAGAACAAAAAATGGGCGGGAAGTAACGGTTTCAGAGTTATTGTATCTAACTGCTAAAACACAATTTTCAACACTTTCCCTTCTCCCCTGCCCATACTGGATGCTAATTCGAGGAAGTCTTTTTACCACATTTAGAGCTGAGGTTGGTGAACAATTTGTAGTAGTCAAACCTTTTTATTTTTGGTTTGATTTCAAGTTCGAATGCTAATTACCCAGTGTTATAATAAACATATTAGCTTTTACAACAAATATTTTATTTTTAGCAATAACCATTTAATTATTAATAATAAACTATTCATTTTTAAAATAAACATTTCAATTTTAACAATATACATATAATTTAAAACAATAAAAACTTTTTTTGTTTAATTTTCCATATTCCTCCCCACTATATCTCCTTAAGCATTGATTCAAGCAAATAAATGTATAAAATCTTTTTTGTAAAGAATTATATGTTAATTAATTTAGTACATAAACACATTTTCACTAGAGGCCAGTCTTCGAGTTATTAACGAAAAACTAAAAAAAACAAAAAAAAAAACGACCTTTAGAGCGCCCCCCCCCCTACCCCAGTACTTTAAGTATGTTGTTAAGGACACCTTCCCCTACAAAAATTGGCTTCTACATGAATTAATTACTCAAAATTTCCTTCGTTGCCAGGACTATATCTTTCAAATATAAATCCCTGATATACTTATATTGCCAAAATTATCGCTGCTTCTGCTACTATATATTTTGTTTTGCCAATATTAATAACTTTACCACGCCGTATGTCCCCTTCCACATCATCCATACATTTTTGTCTGGGCCTGCCTCTTCTTCTTGCTTCTAGCGCTCCAGTCCACATTTTTTTTTAGCAGTCTTTCAGGTTCCATTCTTTCTAAATGACCCAGCCATCGCAACCTCACATTTTTTATCAATTAAACAAGCATATTTCTGTCATCCCAGTGAATAAGTGAAGTGAAGTCGAATTTTGAACAAAATGATTTAAGTTGTAAGTAATGAGTTAACAACTTATTCACTGGAATGACAGATTTATACAAAAGGTATTTTTAAAAAATACTAATGGTGCTGTGTACATCAAGCAACAAATAACATTTGAATTTAAAATGAGAATATGAGTATATAAGATGTTACCTGAAGGGCAAACAGATAATTCCAGTTCTCTAGAAGGCTTGTTTCTGCCAGTCATTCTTGAAGCTATTCGATGAGGAACATTAGGGACTGCCTAAAATTGAAAAGATAGTTAGATAGTTATTCACAGCAGTAGACTATTTATTTCACTGTTTCAAATGATGAAATAAATATATATATATATATATATTTTTTAAACCCTTCTTACTTTATTTAGAAATAAAATCACATCTTAAATATAAATATTTAACATAAATTTAAACAATACTAGAGATTTACAATTATATATACAGATTAAGTACACAAAACCACAACTTTTACATAATGATCTATGAAAATAAATTTATTGAATAAAATAACTGAATTACAATTTCATATTTATTAAAGAAATGAATCATCATTAATTTATTGGGATGGCAAATAGTATTACAGCATTTGCTCAAATATTAGTCAGTACAAATACGAGTTGACACTTTAAAGTAAAGCTTTAATTGGGTTGAAAATTTGTAGCCAATGATTACATTTTTTGTTGATGATCTTGTTTGAATTAACTTTGTCCAATAAGTATTTCATCTTTACCATGATTACCAATAACGAAAAAAAGGCAAAAAAGCCTTTTATCAGACATTTTATCTTCAAAACATAATTTCTATACATGCATAACAAAAAACATTCTCCAGGATTTATTGCCAGAGTTAATTGAACATTATAAAAACATTAAATATTACATGGAGCCTAGGAGCATATTTCTATCAAATAATGAAATTAGATTACATTCATGTTATCCAGAAAAAATGTAATTTAATGTAATAAAATAAAACATAAAATGACAATTAATTATATAGTTATACTTTTGAACATAAATTATTACAATTAAAACGTGTCAACAAAATAATATTTCTGTTGCATTATAGAATTTAATGAAAAAAGATTTATCAATAATAAGCATAAAAAAGAAAATGTAAGTGAAATTTAATTATCAGTAGATCTAACAAAGATTAAATTGAAATTCTGTTATTTAAAAGGCAAAACTGAATATTATACAATAAAAACTATTAATATACAACTTTTTTCACTGATCTGAGATTGAAATTAAATAAATAGATAGAAAAGTAAGCATACCCCTTCTTCATCAGCTTCTAGTTCATTAAAGTTATGAGATGGGTTACTAACTTTTTGTAATAAGTCTAATGCAATCCTCTTATTCATTTCAATACACAAAAATGGGTGCTAAAAAATGAGGAAACAAACATTAATATTATTAACAATAATAATTAATAAATACATAACAAACTTAATATTATTTGCATACAATACATGAAAGCCAAACCAAAGTAATGTGGTGGATAGTACCTAAAAGTTCACGGATAACATAGGGACAGGCTATAATTTTGATTGCAAAGAATACTTCCACAATCTACCAGGTATGCAAGTTTAAAATGTCGTTTTAATTCCAATAGAATGCGCTCTTAGCCTATTGAAGGATTTGCTTATCTCTAAACGCTATTTTGTTTGTTAGTCATTTGTTTACAAAAGTCAGTTGTTTTTAAGTCGTTTACGTGGACGTATCATACCTTTCTTTGGTGTTAAAAATGTCTAATTTTAAGCCAAATAAAGAGCATTTGCGGCATGTCATGATTTTCTTATTTAATCAAAAGAAAAAGGCATCTGAATGTCATCGAATTCTTGTTGAGACTTATGGCGATGTTGCTCCAACCGTCAGGACATGTGAACGTTGGTTTCAAAGTTTCAAACGTGGTGATTTTGATGTTACTGATCAAAAACGAGAAAATCGACCAAAAAAGTTTGAGGACTTCGAATTGCAATCTTTATTAGACGAAGACAATACCCAAACCCAACAAATGATGGCAGAACAGTTGAATGTCACTAGGCAAGCCATTTCCGATCGCCTGAGAGCTATGGGAAAGATTCAAAAGGTTGGAAAATGGGTTCCACATGAATTGGACGAACGACAGATGAAAAAAAAAAAACGAAAAACTGTGTGCGAAATGCTACTTTTACGCCACGAAAGAAAGGGTTTTTTGCATCGAGTTGTAACTGGCGATGAAAAATGGATTTATTTTCAGAATCCCAAACGAAAAAAATCATGGGTAACGCCAGGACAACCATCCACATCGAGTGCAAGACCGGATCGTTTTGGGAAGAAGACAATGCTGTGTGTGTGGTGGGATCAGAAGGGAGTAGTCTACTACGAGCTTCTCAAACCCGGCGAAACAGTCAATACCGAGCGCTACCGACAACAAATGATCAATTTGAGTCACGCATTGATCGAAAAAACGCCCAGAATGGGCTCACAGGCACGCCAAAGTCATTCTTCAGCATGATAACGCTCCTGCACATTCAGCCAGATTGACTAAGGAAACGATTTCTTCGCTTGGTTGGGAATTCCTACCCCACCCGCCGTATTCACCTGACCTGGCGCCTTCTGATTATCACCTCTTCTCATCGATGGGACACTCATTGGCGGAGCAACACTTCAACAATTTCGAAAACGTACGAAAATGGCTCGATGAATGGATTTCAAATAAAGATGAAGCATTCTTTTGGAATGGTATCCATATATTGCCCGAGAGATGGACAAAATGTGTAGAAAGCGAGGGTCAGTACTTTGAATAAAATATATTATACTTTTTTTTAAATTACTGTGTATATATTTTAAGAAATAAACGACATTTTAAACTTGCATACCCGGTAAAAGCATCAATCATGGAAAATATAAATGAAGCAGATGAAATAAAATGCATGTTAACATTGGCTATTAGAGCATATGAAGTTAAGCTCATAAAAATAGGCACGAGTTGCATAGTAACATGAAGCTTACAAAATTCTGTTATCAGAGTAATAGTGACCTTTTTCCTGTAAAAATTATACTCTCAAAAGTCAAGTTTAAAAACTCAGGAGTTACTATAGAAATGTTGAGAAAAACTAATCGAGGCACTCATGATATTACAGAAGGATCAATAAAATTAAGAATTCATGCATTATTCACCACTTTTAATAGTATTTTGTTCATTCAAAGACAATTTTCGAAGGTTAAAACATTCATCATTTTTTCTAAGGAAGAGCAGCAGGATGGCTTCTTCTAGTTAATTGTTTAAAGTAAACAATTTCATTAACCATTAGCTCCAAAAACCCTTCCGCTTCGCTTCCTTAAAACTGATGATGAATGTCTAATATTCGAAACTAGTCTTTAAAAGGATTGAGAAGGTTGAGGACAACTTCAAGTGTCTTTCTCTAAAGTGTTTCTAGAAGAGGTTCTTTAACCATGAATAAATAGAAGCATATCAACTTATTTTAGCCATAGTTGGTTGGTTGAGATTTATTCAATGGATTCACCAGAAAATAAGAGTTGATAAAAAAAAAATAAATAAATCACCAATGGACAGTCAATTCCACATTGCTTTCAGACCAAACCAGCTTGAGTTCTATTTCATTTCAACACCCTTATAATGGCCACAATAAAATAATAAATGTCATTATTATAACCAAATGATTTAACAATACAATCAATCTTATAAAATAAGGCAGGCATTAATTTCTGAATTCAAATAGTACAGTGGTTGCCGCTTAATCCGTGGTCTGATAATCCATTGAAAAATTATAGGACGGAATCAAATGGTATTTTACAGTATATTTTTACCCATTGATGCATTCTGATTAATCCATTTTATTGAGGAAATTTTTTTTTTTTTCACATGAAATGTGATGACAAATATGTAGATATGGAAGGGACTGTTCTTACTTCCTGGGATCCAGCTTTTGTTCAGTCTAGGAATACTATTGAAGAAATAATCCTGTTTAAACATTTCATCATATTCTATGAATCAATTATGTAGCAATTCCATTCCTTTTTAAATGTTTGAGGGTGACATTCGTGAAATTTAACTGGATTGCTAGGAGATGGGATTTTTTTATTTTTCACTTCATTTCAGTTAGTGTCAATCAGTTATCAATGCGAACATTGAATATTTTTTTTTTTTTTTTGTGTGTGTGTGTGTTAAGTTTGAGATGCCCTGCCTTAAAAAAGAGGATAGATTGGTAACACGGAAGAGAGGATTTTAGCTCAGTACGATATTTTAAAAAAAAAAAAAAAAAAAAAAAAAAAAAAAAAAAAAAAAAAAAAAAAAAAAAAAAAAAAAAAAAAAAGCATTAAAATTAGGAATATCAACTCTTTCCGATCTACTCAAATCTTGATGAAATATAGAGAAGGCCGGCACAGCAAATAGAAAACGTATGTGGCAAATTAAAAGTCAGTCCATTGATGAGGCTTTGCTCATGTGGTTCAAACAGGCAAGTGTCCTGAATGCTCCCATAAATTGCAGCATCTTGCTCCAGAAAGCGACAGATTTAGCGAAAAAAATGGGTGAAGATTTCACTGCTACAGACCGCTGGCTGGTTGTCAAGATGGAAACATCGACGCAGCATCGTTAATAAAAAATTACATGGTGAGAAGGATGGTGCTGATTCAAGTGGGGCTAGTGATTGGATAAAAAATGAATAGCCCAAAAATATAGATGAATTTATAATGTTGATAATGTTTACAACTTTGAGGAGACTGGGCTTTATTACAAAGCGACATTTCATTACATTACTTCCCCCGATTACTGCATGGTGTTTAAAAACGATCCAGCTTCGGCAGGTAAAAAAATCAAAGCAAGAATAATGGTAGGTATAGCTTTTTTTTTAAAAAAAAAACAACTGATTTTTAATATAAATTGCATAGATATAATAAATTTGTTTGTGTATATGAATAAATATGTTTATTTATGATAAATTAAATATGTTTGAAAAAATAAGAGAATATTCATTTAAAAATTTAATCTCAATTTCTCATCTTTCATTTAATCCAATTTTAAATGAAAATCGGTAACTTAAATGTAAATCGGTTAACCTGTTGAATTTTATCCTGACCCGATTGTAAAGGATAAAGCAGCAGCAACTGTATTAATTATGAAATCAATTCTATGTAGTTCTAGAGAGACAAGATATTGAATGGCATATTAGTTTAATTGAAAAATAATGAGATATCTTTTCAGAGAACAGTCACCTCTATATAAAATTATAGAAATATCACAATTTAAAAAAAACTTCTTTTAATTGGTCACACAAGAAATTTTATCATTTGCAGTTTTTTTTTTTTTTTTTTCCACTAACACAACTTTTACAAAATATCATTTCCTACATTATTATTATTGTGAGAAATACATTATTTCTTTCTAAAAAGACTATTATTTCAAAGAACTTTCTAACATGAATGGAAAAAAGGCCAATCTGCATTTCTAATATAATAACTTGTCTTTCTAATATAATAAAATGTCAAACATATTACAGTAAATAATAACTTGTCTTTCTAATATAATAAAATGTCAAACATATTACAGTAAATAAATATATTTTTTTCATTTGTATTTATACATATTATGGTATATTATTTTGTAATACATCAAACAGATTATAATAAAGTATGCAAACTGTTGGCTAAACTTTGTAAGTTAATATCATTCAACAAATTTGGAAATAATATTATGATATCTGATAAACAGATATCAACTAGAATTAGAATGGGTGTTACATCTCTCATTAGAATAAAAAAAAAAAACAGTACAATCAGTTTCTTTCATTTTAATGGCTCATAAAGAATTGTGCATTTAATGAATTATACTACACTGGCCTAGTAACATTTTAATAATATTAATAAAATGATACTATGTGTCTTACCAAAAGCAACTTCTCTGCGGTAGGCCTTTTTTTTGGATTCTTAGTTAAAGCAGTCTTAATGAAATTGTGAAAAACCTGACTCCTGCAATAAATAATAAAATTTATATTAAAAATGTTCAGAAATTAATTACCAATAAACAGGGTTTTATCCAAAAGAGTATCAGGGAAATTGTGATATTGGGTGATAAAGCAGGTCTTTCAGACACTGTAACAAATGGAGGTTGCCGGACATCAACTCTAAGATTCCCATTACGTTACCTCAAGAATAGATGTTTTAAACACCCTCTGTAACTCTGAATATTTTAGTTGCATTGATCTTCATAAGTCGACAAAGAGAGCCAAATGATACAAACAATTTCAACACATAAGGGAACCTATAGAATGAACCGTCTTAGTTTTGGCATAAAGACAGCACCCAGCGAATTTAATCGCATCATTGAGAGCATTTTATCTGGCCTAAATGGTGGTGCGACATATCTTGATGATATTGTCATTCATGGGCCCTCCTATGAGCACTGCAGACAGAGCCTCGTCGCCTGTCTGGATCACCTCCGTACCTAAAACTTATGTCAATAAAACCAAATGCACATTCTTCCAGACTGAGGTATCGTACCTTGGATACACCCTAAGCAAAAACAAGATTTCAAAATCTCCAGAAAAAGTTAAAGCAGTCATGGGAGCACCACGCTCTGAAAATACTGATGAGGTGAGATGTTTTTGGAGTATAATTACATATTACTCCTGATGTATACCCAACTTATCAACAAAAACTGCTCCACTTAAAGGACTTCTTACAAAAAACAAAAGTTCCATTGGACGTCAAGCTGTGAATCGTCATTTCGACAATTGAAACATGAAATAGCCAGTGAAAGTGTACTCGTACCTTTCGATCCTACCTTACCACTTTTGCTCACCTGCGGGTATTGCTGTAGTCCTCTCACATCTTAAAGAGGGTCTAGGACAGCCGATCAGCTTTATATCTCGTTCTGCTGAGAAACAGGCCTTATCAATATTTTGGAGTTTTCAAAAAAATTGTATGTATTTGCATGGGCACAAATTTACATTAATCACAGAAAATAAACCCAACATGCACATCTTTAATCAAACTTCAAAACTGCCCCCCCCCCCCCCCCTATAATAACTGAATTAATAAATAAAATAATTATTTTTATAATAATTATAAAAATAACAAATGTAATTCAGTTTTCCTGTTTATCATTAAGAGCAGAGATTCTAAATGAACTACATTTTACACACTTGGGAATATCTAAAATGAAATCCCTGGCACGCCGATATTGCTACTGGCAAAATATTGACCAGAATATCTAAAGAAATGTTAGATCATGTTCCCAGATCAAAAACAATCCACCCAAAGAAGTTGTCCATCCATGGGAAGAGCCAGATAAGAACTTCCAATGCACATTGACTATGCTGGTGTTTTCTAAACCATTATTATCTCATAGTAGTCGATGTAAAATCTAAATGGCCTAAAGTTAGAATCACAAAAGAAGCTCGCTCCTACCTCTTCCAAAACAGTTGAATTTTTGAATGACATATTCAGTTCTCACAGTCTTCCAGACGTATTGGTTTCAGATAACGTGAGTATCTTCACTAGCACGGAATTCTCCAATTTTTTTATACTTCAAATTATTCAATAAATTTTTTTTTTAAATTAACTTCCATTGAAAAATAGTTTTATTCTGGGGCATAAGATAGAAAAATGAAAATGTATTCTTTATTGGATTCATAAAAAACAATTAAATAAAACACACAAATGTAAAATATAAATACAATTAAAAAACAAGAATAAAATAATAAAAAGTAATATATATGATATTGAGCAAAAGAATAATTAAAATTTTATAAAATATAAACATAATAATATGGTAAATAAAACAAATAATAAACATTAAAATTGAAACTTATGTACAAAATAAGATTTTGCCTAGGATTTTAAAAAAAAAAAAAAAAAAAAAAAAGAAAAAACGTTTGACAGTTCATAAAATAAACTAGGACCATTTAAACATGTATGTAAAAAATGTATTCAATAATTATATTAAAAAGGCATAACTCCTCATTTGCTTTATTCATTTACTACATGTTTCGGAGCTTGTCATGTTGCTCCATCTTCAGGTTCTACAATCATTATGTTATGTTATTTTACAATTCTTCACCATATAAATACATCATTTAACATTTTTGGTTTTTATTACCTTACACTGTGATATTCTCACTGGTCATCTCATCTACACTGACACCACTGGGCAATGTTCAATTATTGTTTTGTTTATTTATTGTCAGCTTCTGCCTTATTCATTTAGTTCCTATTTTACCATTCTACTTCCATTCTATTATTTGTATTGTCACTACTATTTACATTTTTATTACTATTATTTATTAATGATTTCATTCTTTTTATGGACAATTTATATTTTCAGTCTATCTATTAATTTAGCATAGTTTGTACCAATTTTATGTGTATCTGTTTTGTAGTTTACTGCCTGGTCTATTGTTTTATTTATATAAATTGCTTCTATTATTTTTCTATTCCTGGTTTTATACTCATGATTTAATATGGTTGTATTTTCAAAGTCAAATTCATGTTTGAATTTGTTTGTGTGTTCACACAGTGCAGTCTTATTATTTTTCTCTTTGTTATTTATTATGTCAGTGTAGAAGAGATGACCAGTGAGAATATCACAGTGTAAGGTAATAAAAACCAAAAATGTTAAATGATGTATTTATATAGTAAATAATTGTAAAATAACATAACATAATGATTGTAGAACCTGAAGATGGAGCAACATGACCAGCTCCGAAACATGTAGTAAATGAATAAAGCAAATGAGGAGTTATGCCTTTTTAATATAATAACTTGATATTAATCTCCTTGAATGAAACATATATAGTGTATTCAATAATTATGATTTATCCTAGGTACTGGAAAAAAAGAGATGAAAGGTTTAATGAATGAGCACAACAAATGCTGAGAGGGAGAAAATTTCAGAGAATTGAGGAGTAAATTAGATTTATCATATGCTGCAGTTCAGTGGGAAAAGAGATGCAGATCAGAAGGATGGTCTCTGGAGATTCTGGAATGTAAAATTGGAGGAGTCCTAAGATCAAGAGAGAAAAACATGAAGAAATACTTTTGTAAAGGTACGAACCAAGGAAATATTGTCTACTGCGAGAAGAATATAGCCATTTAAATTTTGCATATCAGATTTGCTAGGAGATCTGCACGTAATACCTGTTTAACATTGAATTATCAAGTAATTTACTTCATAAATTCCAGTTAAATCCAACACCATAAGTGTAAATCAAAAATTATTCGGTATAAATTTCATCACTTAAAAAAAAAATCTTGTCCACTAGAACCCATGAAAGGTTTTAGGTTCAGTGTATAGGAAGTATTGTTTCATGAGAAATGTTCAGAACATTCACACTAAAATGCTATCTATCCTCACCCCAGTTAAAATGGGTTAGGTACCTACTTTATTGAGGCTGGATGTGCACTAAGAGGGTCTCCTAACCTCCAGGGTCGATCCATAGCTAATATAACAAAAAATAAAGATTCTTTTTAGAGATAAAGTTCTCTCTCAAATCGTCTCAGGGTTAGTTTGGTAGTGAAAGCATTACTAAAAGGTAATAAAAAAAGAATTTTAACTTTAAGTCAGGAATTCAAATTTTATTGTATTACTGATTTAATATTACTGAAGTCCTAGGTTATTGTTTGGTATCTGTTTTTTAATGTAGAATAGAGGGGAAAAAGTAAAATAAATTGCAGACAAGACAAAAGGATAAGTAAATATTATAACTGTAAAAAATTACTAATAAAATAAAATAAAATTTATTACTTAATTATTTGTAAAAAAATTTTTACCATTTATCTTTATCTTTAAGAGTTGGAGGCTTGAAACCACTTTTTGACATTAAAAATAATGCTCTCATAGGATGAAGATCGAACATAGGCGGTTGTAGTTCTGCTAACTCAATAGCAGTTATACCAACAGCCCAAATATCACAAAGCTGGTTGTAACCACCTTTTCTCTCTACAGCAGCAACCTAAAGTAAACATTGAAATCAATAATCTTCATAAATAAAAATTTAAATGTTCCCTTGTGTTCACAATCTTTAATCTTTGAAAATTTTTCACCAGTTGTTTGGAAATTTTGACACAATGTTGCACTTGGTTAGGCACGAGTTTTTGTAAACCTATTATTCAGGGTGAGTATCTCTTAGTGTATAAAAAAAAATTGGGTGAAACTAGATGAAAAATGTAGCAAAATGCCGCAGATCTCACCTTTCTATTCCAATCCGTTGCAGATATACGATAAATCAAAGACTTTTTTGAGGAAATCACATTTTTTCCCATAAAAACTGTAATATCTCCATTTTGTCTAAATATTTTTCAAATTTTGGCCACATTTTCAGATTTACCATTTAATTTTCTATGAGAACAGAGTACATGTAACCTTGAATTTTACAAACTTGGTATCTAAAGAACAGCTTGATCTTCACCTTATTTGGGGTAGTCACAATGTCTTATTTACTTCAACGCTCACTGTTTTTCAAAAAAACTATCCACAAAACGTCAAATCTCACAAAAACTTGCAAATTTAATCAGCTTTCGAATGATATGTTAAATGTAATGTTTCTGTTTCAATTTAGTGGAGATATTTACTTTACCAAAAAAACATGGTGTTCTCATTTGGCATACAAATCAGTTACTTGTGTAAGTAAAACATTATGACAATCCCTTAATAGAAATGTGCATTTTAAACATAATAAACTCTTCATTGGAATAAAAAGCAAAGAAAAAATTGATTGTTTAATAGAAAATAAAGGAAAACTGTCAGTAAAGCGACACAAGATCAGAGGATCTTATGTTATTACATTCATTTATTTATTATTATTATTTAGGATTTATTTTATTAGATTTTCAATGTAATTTTTAAAATCCAGTGATAATGAACATAGACCTCAAATTTGCTATAAGCTTCTGAATGCAGATGATATTAAAGAATACCACTTTTTGCAGTGAATTTATGGCTAGATGAGTCTATTTTTACAGGGGAAGGCATTTCTACCATTCTATGAGGAGTATCGTTGGTTTATTCATATTTGTATTGCTGTCGAATAGTGTTGAAAAACCAAAGTTTGCCCAACAGATTGAATGATGAAAATACTAAGATTTGTAACAAAATATCCTACCACAACTTCATCACGATATTCCACCTGGAGTTAGGCAAAATATGATTTTCCAACACCATGGAGCTCTTCCACAGTATTCAAAAGCAATATAAATATAAACCAACGATATACATGGATGGATAGAAATGCCATCCCCTGTAAAAATAGACTCATCTAGCCATAAATTCACTGCAAAAAGTGGTATTCTTTAATATCATCTGCATTCAGAAGCTTATAGCAAATTTGAGGTCTATGTTCATTTTCACTGGATTTTAAACATTACATTGAAAATCTAATAAAATAAATCCTAAATAATAATAATAAATAAATAAATGTAATAACATAAGGTCCTCTGATCTGGTGTCGCTTTATTGACAGTTTTCCTTTATTTTCTATTAAACAATCATTTTTTTCTTTGCTTTTTATTCCAATGAAGAGTTAATTATGTTTAAAATGCACATTTCTATTAAGGGATTGTCATGTTTTATTTACACAAGTAACTGATTTTTATGCCAAATGAGAAGACCATGTTTTTTTCGGTTTCAAAAGTAAATATCTCCATGAAAATGAAACAAAAAACATTACTTTTAACATTTTATTCAAAAGCTGATTAAATTTGCAAGTTTTTGTGAGATTTGACGTTTTGTGGATAGTTTTTTCGAAAAACGGTGAGCGTTGAAGTAAATAAGACATTGTGAATTCCCCAAATAAGGTGAGGATCGAGCCGTTTTTTAGATACCAAGTTTGTAAAAGTCAAGGTTACGTGCACTCTGTCCCTATAGGAAATTTAATGCTAAATCCAAAAATGTGGCCAAAATTTGAAAAATATTTAGCCAAATGGAGATATTACAGTTTTTATGGGAAAAAATGTGATTTCCACAAAAAAGTATTTATCGTATATCTGCAAGGGATTGGAATAGAAAGGTGAGATCTGCGGCATTTTGCTACATTTTTGATCTAGTTTCACCCAATTTTTTTTTTATACACTAAGAGATACTCACCCTGTATAGATGTCATGGATGTGACAGCCACCTTTAATATCCTTAAATGACATTAAATACAATAATTTAGTAACTTTTTAGATGGTGTAGACTGTGACAGTAGAATACAATTTTGTTTATTTGATAAATTTGTAATTTAATATTCTTTTTATAGTAAATTTTGTATAACATATGAGATGATAGACAACTTGTTCTAAAGTTTTCTAATAAATTTTTATTCTGTATATTTGGCCAAAATTTGGATATTCTGCATTATTCAATTATTTTGTTCATTCCAGGCATTAAAAAATATTATTAATAATACTATAAATTAATAAATGATGTAATAATAATCTATTTTTAGGTTTTAGATTTATCTATGATCAATGATCCATGATTCAAATGGCATCCCCCCCTCCTAATCCAACAAAGTAAATGTAGATAGTTCTAAAAATGCCATTCATGGATATCAGTAATCAAAACCGATTTCAATTTGGAAAGTAAATTACCAAGTTAATATTTCACAGAAAAATCCCAAGAGCAGAGGAAAAGAAATAGAAACAGTTCCAACAGTGTAGCTTTGTTTCATTCACACTTAGAATCATAACAAAAATCAACTCTCCTTTTTCCTTGAAGCTAAGTATAGAGAATGCTGTGTCCAAAAACATACATCAAAGATGTTATTTATACTCTAAAAGGCACATCTTGAACATTGCCTTACTATACTTATACATTTGATTTAAGAGCATACAATTTTCAATTATGCTGCAGTTGATTTTTTTTTTTTTTTTTTTTTTTTTTTTTTTTTAATAGAAGCTTCACTTTCAATTTTCTCTTTATACAGGGTGTCCCGAATTTAAATGGCAAAACTTAAGGAACTTATAGGGGACCGAAAAACTAAGACAAAAAGTCCTTTAGAGATTTGCTCGTTTTTGCTTAGTTTTAGAGAAAATTACGAAAAAAGAAACAAAACAAGTTTTCATTTTTATACTTATTTATTTACATTAAGATATGTCAGGCTGACTGTGGTCTCTCAAGAACAAGATTGTAAAAGTTTTGCTGCCGTAAAAAAATTCTTATTTGAAACTAGTATCAAATCTTCCACAACCAAAGTATAGTAGTAGTAGTAGTATAGTAGTAGATATTGAATTAATATCATCTAAAATAGAAAATGATATGAAATACTAAAGTTATGGTAGCAGCAGATGAAAATACTCAAAGGAACACAACAAAAATCTAATCAGATATAAAAGTTAAGGGCTATCACTAGACTAATACTATGGTAAAAAATTACTCTTATGATGATAATTTCAGTGAGATTCAGTTAGAATACATAGGTTAAAATATCTAGGGTCTACAATATTTAAGCAAAATAAAATTTAAGAAGAGATAAAAATAGGGTTAAATGCCAAGAAAACTTGTTATTACTCACATCATGCCAATGATGTGTTGTGAAAAAATAAAAATTAGAATTCACAAGACTATTATCCTACCTATAGATCTTCGAGGGTGAAAAAAGTGGCCTCTTACACAAAGGGAAAGACAATTCCTTAAAGGAATTGAAAATAAAATATCAAGTAGAATATTTGGCCCAAGAAGATAAGAGTATATTGCTAAATTTAAAAGGTTAAAACAACATGGAATCACAGGACCTCAATATGGTAAATATAGTTCAAGGAACTGCATTTCAACAGTTAAAATGGGCATGCTAAGCTCCATAATTCCTTCATAGAAGACTGTGGGCTTGGAATCAACAGAGAACCTGATTTACAAGTCCCCTTACCTGCAGTATTATGCAGCTGTTTTATATGGTTTTATCCATAATTTACAAACACTGAAGGAGAGAAATAAAAAAAAAAAAAAAAAAAAAAAAAAAAAAAAAAAAAGGATGGGCCGGTTAATCCTTGTACTAATTGATCCGAGATTGGTTAAGAAGGGTTCTACTATACTAATATTTTTATTTTTTTTTAAAAAACTTCACTATGAATTACCTCAGGGGCCATCCAATAAGGAGTACCAATGAATGATTTTCGCTTGTTAATAGTAGCTGTTATTTGGGCAGACACACCAAAGTCAGCTAGTTTTACATCTCCATTCTCAGTAAGTAAAATATTTGCACCCTAATTATTAAACAGACAAAAATAAGTAAATTATTATAAATTACAGAAGAAACAAGATAACTACTGTCAAGCATTTCATAAATAACATACATTAAATTATATTATAAGTATACACACATATATGAGTACAAGCATAAGCAAGCATGTATAAACACAAGTATATATGATATAAAAGTTCCATTATACACCTATGTAATATAGACATTTAATATTCTTAAAAATAAGACTAACAATAATCAAGAATCATATTATTTAAATCATGATTCTAAAATAACCTTGATATCCCTATGCATCTTCCCCATACCATGTAGGTACGCAAGTCCATAGAGCGTTTCCTTGCACATATAAGCTATTTGAAGTTCTGTTAATGGACCAGTTACTGTTGGTAGAACAAAACAATGTTACTAAGTAAATAGTAATTATATTAAGTAATTTTTATATACTGAATGTAGAAACATATTTATTCCTTACTGTGGTATATATCCTGTAATGAACCTCCACCACAATATTCCATGCATATCCATAGCTTATCCCTCCTTAAATAGCTGCCATAATAAGCAATAATGTTTTGGTGTCTACAATCTTTCATCATTAATATTTCTTGCTGTATAATTGCAAAATCATCACCTATAGGAACGATATAGATAAAATAGATATTTTTGCTTTCAACAATCACAATAAATTAGAAATTAGGTGTTATTCTATAGAAATAATCTTCAATACTATTTAAACAAATACCAGACAGATTAGTAAATTTGACTTCACTAATAATTAAAATAAAAACATAATGATGAATGCCATGCAAGTGGCTTCATGCAACATTTATAATTAATCTAATATTTCATAGCACTGTAGAAGGGACTAAAGAGTTCTATGAACAAATTAAAGAGGCAATTCCAGGAGTGAATGAAGAAAATTTATTGATGGGATTTTGAATGTTTCAAACGATTATGGAATAAGAAGTAAAAGAGGAAAAATGTACTTTAGCACAGCCAAAAAAAAAAAAAAATAATTTGAAGATATCACCTACCCATAAGGCAGATAAAACTAAAAGTGAATACGAGTAGAACTTTATTCTGGTTAGAAATAACCTGTATGAAAAACATTTAAAGATACTGGTTCAGCTAAATTAAGATTGAAGACTGGTGTTAATACATATTAAAATCACCTTAGATTTTTTGGTGCAGGCCAAGTTTAAACACCGAATTACCTTTACTTTCTAAGAAAAAGAAGTTGTTAAAGATGTATAGTGCGTTATTTGATAGAAGTTATAAACAAAACAAAAATAAATGATACTATGCATAAAAAAAAAAAAAATAAATTAAAAAAAAAAAAACATGCATGTATTAATTAACATTAATTTGCATTATTTTTTTCATCGAAATTGTTCCATACTCAAAGTTATATTGAATATCTTTATTTCCTTTTAAATTACTTCTCCACAAAAACTCAGAAAGACAATCCAAAATATTTTGCTATTTCATATTTTAACGAAAGAAAAGTGCTGGATATATAACAGATATTGGGTCATTCAGAAATTAATGAATGCTTATGTTTTTGAAATAAAACCAGAAAATAAATGATAAGAAAACATTTATATTTATCAAAATATGTTTCATTCCTCTCAATAAATTTTTGCTATGTTGGCTTCTCTGAATAGATTTTTTTTTTTTTTTTTTTTTTTTTTGCGTGTGTGTGTGATCTATGCTTGAGCTCTTTAAATTGTATAGAGATGGCCAGCTTCATATAACATTGTCATCCAGGGAAAGAGTCTTCCCAAGAATCTCCTTGTCATCAAGGCTGAAATCTCCTTCCCCAAGCACACTAACACTATCATTGCTCTACACTTTAATAATGTTTCTGGCTCTTTGGATCCTATTCATACAGAGTTTGAACTCATAAAATGAAAATATAAGAAAATTTCATGAAAATGTTTGAGTCAACACTGAATTATTTCTAAGTAGTGAAATGCTAAAGAGGTAAAAAAAACATTTTTGTTTAGGAGAAGAATAATAAATATTGACATGCATGCAAAAAAAAAAAAAAAAAAAAAAAAAAAAAAAAAAAAAAAAATCTACTAAATGTAAACAGTTTAATTCACAGAGGAATAATTCAAATAAAACAAGAAAGCGCGCATTAGTTTGTGGATAACCCAATCATTCTATATTTGTTTTTGAAAAGTATTCATATTTTTGTTTCAACAGAGGCAAAAGATAAATAAATCATTATAGGCGAGAAAGCTCAATATTTCAGTTTTGTTTTTTTCAGTACTCATATTTTATAAATAAATATGAATTGATTCATTCAATTCAATATTTCAGTCCACATTTATACTTATGTATGATAAATTTAAGTTTTTTTTTTTAAGTTGCACATACGGACAGAATTAAACAAGAAAAAAATAAAATAATTTAAGTAATAATTTTTCACATTAAGACTATAGTGATTATAGCACAAGTAAGGCTTAAAAAGTAAACATTTTACTTGTATTACAAACCCTATCAGCAAGATCCTATAGAGAAGAATCTCAAACTGATGCATACCATTATATATTGTTATAGAATTTATGATTTTATTAAGTATAATATTCTTTTAAAAACTTTCTTTCTTTCTTTTAAATTATTATTTAATTAAGTTTGAATTAGGTAAAAATAGCAAATTACATTTCCTTTTGGGATAATGCTAGGTACATCTAATCAATTATTTTACGATCCATAATAATCTTCTGATCACAATTCAATTTTTGAGCTTTAGAGACATAAGGTCAGTTAATATCTTCATACTGCCCAATAATAATAGTTTATTTGCCTGAGTACATCATAAAAGTGTATTTTTGAGACATAATAAAACCTAATTAAGTAATCTGCCCAGGAATTTTGTGGTATGTGAATAGATTTGTCAGATTTAAGACAAAACCGACTGTTAACGATTATGGTCTCTTTTACTGTATTCTAATGTTGCCAAAACCTGTTCTCAAAATTATTCATTTATTTATTTAATTTTCTAATATATTTATTCTGATTTCAGAAAAAAAAAAAAAACTATACCATAGATTCTTCGATGAAGTTGTTTTCTTTAATTCATAATTATTAAAAATGTTTTCTGATCCTAAATCTATTTAAAGTTTATGTTGGACACAGCAAGGTATAAAATTTGTTCATATTTAATATGATACAGAAACCTAAAACAGCCTGGGAGAAGGTGCATGAATATCGCACAAAATTTTTTTTCAGAGGAATATACCAAAAACAAGTAATTGAGTTCAGGGCTGTGTGCTCGAGAATATGTGTAATAAGGATCCAAGGAACTTTTTATAACTATTTTATTTTAAGTGTTCATGCTCCCACAGAAGTTTCAGTAGATGGAGAAAAAGAAGCCTTTTATGAATTCTATTCTTCTATTCTATATGGATGCCTGCCGACAATATGATATGAAAATTATTGCAGGTGACTTAAATGCAGAAGTGGAGAAGGAATCAGCATTTCACTCAACTCTAGCCAATGTAGCTTGCATGAGTCAAGCAATGAAAATGGGGTGAGAATGATAAATTTTGCTGCCTCTTGTGATTTTATTATTGGCAGAACCCTTTTCCCCCCATAAGGAAATTCTCAAAGGAACTTGGAAATCACTTGATAAGTCAAACTGAACCAGATCAACCATATCCTAATCGACAAAAGGCACATAATCTAATATTCTCAATGAGAGGAGCAAATTTGGGCCCTGATAATTATTTAAACATTGCCTATATCTGAGCACGAATAACACTAAGGAAAACTTGTGCACCAGCATAATAATAGGATAGGATCTTAATAAGCTCAAGAATCCAATAGTTCTTGCACAATATGACTCAGACCTGGACAACTATATTTGGAAGGTTAATATTTCAAAAGGTGATATTTGACAATAAAATAATCTCTTATATGGATCAGAAAAATGGACTGTTTATAAAGCTGACAAGGGGAATTTAAAAATTTTTGAGAGGAAAATTCTGCATAAAATCTTTTAAGTTGTGAAGATAGATCAAGTATGGAAACGCTGAACAAATGAGGAGCTCAAATATTTATTTAAAGAATCAGACATAGTTCAGTTTATGAAACTCAGTAGGTTGACATGCTCAGATGGCTGAAAATGACCTGCCAAAGAGAATAATGATATAGGTGATATATGGAGTAAGATGCATAGGAAGGTCTCGGCTACAATGGAGTGACGGTGTAGTTGGTGATGCCAGGTCTATGCTGCGTGTGAGGAATTGGATGGCAGCTGCACAGTATTGAAACAATTGGTGGAAGCTGGTCCAGGAGGACAAGACTCAACGTCGAGTTGTAGCGCCAAATCAATAGAATAGACTTAAGACCTAATTAGCTTTTATCGATTATGGGCTCTTTCATTGTATTCTATTGTTGCTGAAACCTGATCTCACAATTAATTATTTATTTATTTAATTTGCTAATATATTTATTCTTATTTCAGAAAAAACACTTTACCATTGATTCCTCGATGAAGTTGTTTTCTTTAATTCATTATTATTACAAATGCTTTCTGATCAAAAATCTATAAAGCATTTAAGTTAGACACAGCAAGGTATACAATTTTTTCATATTTTATTAATGTTTCATAAAATTGAACATTGTGTAAAATTAAACAATAATTTTGTTAAAATATGTAGCTGTTTGACCTTCAAATAACCATTTGAGCTGAGGAAAATTGAGAATAGTTCATTTATTTTATTTATTATGCCTTTCTGTATTAAACCCAAACAAAGTTCTAATTTCTTTTAAGTCATTTAATATACAGCTTTGTCACTGTTTATTGTTTTTTATATATTGCTTATAAGTTGTTTATATTTATAGATATAACTTTTGATACAAAAAACGGTCAGGACTGCGTTTTGAAAATGGAAGATACTGTTATCATAAAATCAAATTCTTCAATTTGACTCATTATAACACATGACTTAAGTCAGGGCCAAAACAGAAATGAACTAAACCCATTTTTGTAAATTTACAACGGATACCATTAATAGAATACTATTTAAGTATCTTAGAGATACACTTTGAATTTGGAAACAAACTTAAAAACAAAGTCTTTTATTTTAACAATAAATTCAGATTTACATTACCTGGTTCCAGTTTTATAACCTTGATAGCAGCTAAATCATTTGCAGACAGTCTTTTGGCCTGTAAAAAATAAAGAGTAAAATGAACATAGCTTGATTTACGTGAAAACAACCAACCTCAAGTTTAAAAACTTATATTCTTATAACTTAAAATGTTAGAAATAGAATAAAATTTATGAATATACATAAAGGCAACAATGTAGGCTTCCTCCAACAATTTTTTTGTTTGTTTTAAAACTGTAGAACCATACAAGATTAGGTTATCTAATGAAGGTGAGCTTGCAGGTAGTTATGAACTGTCCGAACATGAAACCATCACTACTGCCCATTTGGGAAGCAGGCTAGATATTGACAGCAATCTATTTCTTTTTTGCCAGATTAACATAACTTTTCTAACCAGGAAGAGGATGAGGAATTGTTTGAATGGGCAATTAATACTCCCCAACACAGGCTAATTCAAACACGTAGCCTTCTGCTGATTTCTTGGATGTTTTCATATCCCTTTGTTGAAACCAGAGATTTTACATTTCTTTTAAACACAATTTTATTCAACAGCTTGTTATAAATGCTACAAACATTCAACTTCATTTGATTAATTTTTTTTTTAAAGCGATGTAAATTATATTCATTAGTTTTTATTTTTATAAGGAACTTGCCAAGGAAAAATGTGTTCAATTCAGCCATCGAAACGTCGCCCAATTTATAATCAACTGTTTTAAATAAGGAAATAATGTTGCTGTAGTTTCATATATATCTTATCCCTCCACTACCTCATACTTATTATTCATTCTAAATATATTTTAATTCTAAGATTTATTTCTAAGTAATTATGATTTTAAACCAAACAGAAACAATTTCTAACTGATAGAACTAATGTCCTATATGAACTTAAATGATTCTAAATAGTTATTTTCTCAAAGAAAAAGTCATAAATTTGACAAGCGTTAATCCAAGACTTCAAACAAGCTCAATATGCTCTCAGAAGTGTCAAGGCTCTCGATCCAAGACTTCATTGTCATTAAATAGAACAGAAAATGATATTTACTGCCCTAGCAGGATCGAAACTGGGTCTAGTAATTACTAACCCAATCCTAAAAGATTTATGGTCACAAAAAATAAAATTAAAATTAAAGTAAAGAATCTAAAATTTCATATTTAGCCTATGCCAATTAAATGGCAACTTCAGCAATAGAATGTCTAGCTGTCCAATATACATCCCATTAATATCATCTAAGCCCAGTATTCACATATATTATATTTATTAGTAACAACAAACGGTCAGGCTGTAGTTGAAAACATGTGGATGTAGCATTCTCCATAAAGGTCTGTCAACTCCAGACATTTCAAAAGATTATTGCACTACAACAGGACTAAAACTGGCAGTGCTGAATCAAATCAGCTATGAGCTATCCTGCTCTCAAGAATATAATAAAAACATGAAATTCATCAATAGTTCAATGGATAACACATGTTTAATTATTAAATTTTCTTCTTTGTAATTCCTTCCCACTTGCATTGTCTTAATGAGTTAGATTAATAATTAGGTCAAAGCTTTCCCAATCGTAAGGGAAGCATTCAAAAAAATAAAAACAGCTGGTAAAATGGAGGTAAAGAGATCATCTATAGTTTAATTTT
This sequence comes from Euschistus heros, assembly GCA_003667255.2. Taxonomy (NCBI): domain Eukaryota; kingdom Metazoa; phylum Arthropoda; class Insecta; order Hemiptera; family Pentatomidae; genus Euschistus; species Euschistus heros. The sequence continues at coordinate 1,020,428 of RCWM02000100.1, forward strand.
TGAACTTGATAGATCGAGAACACGCAGCAGACTAGCACCCATATAGGGCAGGACTGAGCCCTAAGGTAAAAGATGTTAATGCAGGCCAAGAACCACTATGGTCTGTAGTTCCAAATGAAAAAAAAAATTAAATAACCTTTCAATTCAAGAGATATTTAAAAATGTTGCTCACGGAGTCAGATTATGTTAGAGGCAACTTAATAAAGAATAACATTATTTTCTACCAAGAGTAAAAGGGCAAGGAGTTAAGTTCTGCTGCTAAGCTCTCCTGTTGCAGTCATCTAAAAAAATTGTAATAAACCTTAAGACGAAACTATTTTTGATTCAACATGAGTGTAACATATACACTGCATCCTTAGGAGAATGATTTGAGACCATGAGATTTGGTATATATAAATTATCACAGGCATCATGATAGTTAATACAGTAAGTGATGGAAAGTACTGTTAGTATACTTTAAAAAGTTGTGATAAAGTTGCAAACATTGTTTTCATTGGCAGTCTAAAAATAAATAAGAGGTAAATTCAATGACAATTCTTTGGTTGGTAGGAGTACCATCATTTCTTCAAAATATTTGAAATGTCAAAACTTAGTAAATATAAATAATATAAGTTGACATAAGATATTTTGAAAATACATAATTCTTTCTTGCTCCCCCCATAACCTTATTCAACAAGGAGGAGTTATGTGCCACTTTCTAACAACTAGGACTGTTCACAGGCAATATATAATTTGATAAAAATAATAACATTTTAATATCAATATTTTAATAGTTAGTAATTTTAAATATTGATTATATATATATACACACACACAAACAATTACATTAAATATTGTGATTGAAAAACTTGCATTTCGCTAACAGGTCTGGAAAAATTAATTTTCATGTGTTTATAAAAGAACAGAATGTGATTTAGAATGCATTTTTGTAAAGAGACAGACTTCTGGATATATCATTTGCTGTTATAATTCGATACAAAATTGGAATTGAAGTGATTTAGGAACAATCAAAAGGATCATTCATTTTATCAATAGAAATGTAATTAATATAGCAGTTGACAACCCACTGAAACAGGGATGATAAATACACCATGGAATCATTAATGGCAGTGCAAAATCACTGATAAACATAAAGATTAAAAAAAATGTTGGTATTATCTACTAGGTAATCATAAACATGCAAACGAAGCGAATTAATACAAGCTACTTCTAATGAGAAGTAGGAGGGGTTGACAAGCATTTCCTTTTATAGTTACTAAATTTGCTCTCATGTAACTTTAATTATTTGTAATAATGTTGGATAGTCACACTGACAATCCTCAATTCAGATAGAGCTTAAATGCAATCCAACAGTGAGGAATTATTTATATTACTTAAAACTCATACACTTGATTCAGGTGGTTAAATATTCAAATCATAAAATTTAAATAATGCACCTTGTAAACGTCTCCATAGGTTCCACTTCCAATCCTTTGTATCAATTCATACTCGTCCTGCGGATTTTTGCGACTAATATCCGATGACAAGGATGATGAAGACGAATGAGCCATGGTTTTTAGGCCAGATAATTTAGCTGTGGATGTTTAATTAATTACAATAGATAAATAGATATATGAAGCTGAGAGATTGACAAACATTTAGGTTGTAACTTTAACATTGTACTAGTTATGAGTACACATAAATAAAAAACAATTAACAACTAATAGGAAAGCCTGAGAGCTTAAAACTATTAGATGCCATCGAAGGCAAGAAAAACATTTAAAATTCAATACATTGTTATCTAGTAAACGTATTATATTTATGTATGCATAGTACTTTATCAATAATCCATAGAGGATGGGTCTTCAAAAGTAGGTTAACCCATGGAACGTTCTTTTGTTCTTATGATTTTGTGAGAATGGATATATAAATATAATAAACTGGTTATAAAACCTTGATTTTATTTGAAGTGCCAGTTGACAGTTTTATACCATTAAAGAGTACTTAATGTTTACTTTTTCCATTATTGTTGTGGCCGTGGATTGTCAAACCTCTCCAACAGTTTAACCAGTATTTGTTTAAATAATGAAGTGAAGGTGTTTTTAGGATTTCGGTGTAATTGTTGCCATAGTTGTTTTATTTTTTTTTGTTTAATGAAATGTTCATTTCTTTATATATCACCATTAATGAATTCTAGCCGTACATAAAGCAATAGTTTAATTCTTTATATGTTGGTTTGTGAATAGATTTTCTTGAATATGGCTGGAAATTTTTGGCAAAGTTCACATTAGTAAGTCTTTTTTTCTTTATTTAAAATACGTTTATTGTTAATTACAGTAATGCCTTGAGGACCTTGTTATGAACTAATTATTGAATTGAACCTTGTTATTAATTATTGTCCTCTAATTTTGTTTTATTAGCCAACAATGGGTGTTAGACAAGCAGGATCTTATCCGGGAAAGACAGCAGGATTTAAGTGTCCTCACAGATGAAGAGTATCAGAAAATTTTTATTTTCTTTTCAAATTGTCCGTAGTTACATTAAGTGTTTATTTGCTTACTCAGCAAGTTTTGTTTGTAACCTATTTATTGTTTCAAGTGTCTAATTGCCATTTTATCTATTTTAGTTATACAAACCTTAGGAGAACAGCTTAAATTACGCCAACAAGTTATAGCTACTGCCACTGTATATTTCAAAAGATTTTATGCTCGCAATTCATTAAAATGTATCGACCCATTATTACTAGCCCCTACATGTATATTTTTAGCATCAAAAGTGGAGGAATTTGGAGTTATTTCAAATAGTAGATTAATTACTACCTGTCAAACTGTAGGTAAGTTATAAAACTGTAAGTTCCCTTGATATTATCTGAAAATTATAAGTTATCATGCTTTCCATGATTAAAATAATGGTAACGGTTCGGATCGGCGACACCACCAAACTAGGTTGACCCGCGCTACACCGACCAGTTCGATCCTTACGCTTCACTTCATGTTTACATTTTTCGATAGTTCATTCCTATAACCTCACACGTAATAACAATCACTCTACAGTTTCAACTTGGATTGTGTTTTTTAGTTTGTTATATTGATATTTAGACTTCTTAAATGTAAATAAGTGAAACAGAAGTTAACAACACGAGGATTTAGTGTTTTATGAATTCATGTTTTCTTATTTCATCTAAGCTTATGTGTAAAAGTGTTATAAAACTTAAGAAGATTAATTTGTACATGGATTTGGTGTTTTACATATTTATATTTCTTTTATCAATTTAAGTGATAAAATTTACAACTTGTAAAAGTGTTATGAAACTTAACAAGATTTATTTGTACATGGATTTGGTGTTTTATATATTTGTATTTGTTGTTTCAATTTCAGTATACATATTTTGTGAATGGATTCTTTGTCATCCATATTACTTTTTGTGCTAAAGTGAGACAGATTGTATAATTAATTCAATAAAACATATCAGTTTATAAATAAATGTGAGAAAGTATATCACAGGTTTTTTTTTATGTTTTCTTATTTCCACTTCCCATGAGAAAATATAGCAGAAATTAACATCATCACTTTCAACTAGGATTCTTTCTTATATTATATAATGGCTTATAACATGGAGAATTGACAATGTGAAAATAATTACAGATTAAGAGGTAAATGACACATTACTATATAATTGTAGAACTATTGGTATAATGTTATAGATTAATGTGTTTTATAGATTTTTAAAAAAATTAGAAGCCTGATGATGGAACATTATCTCTGAAACATGTAGCTACAAATTTTAAATAAATAGGAGTTATGCCAAATAAATACTTAAGGATTCTGTCTTTTTTATATTTATAATTTGTTATTTTCACTTCTCTGACAGAAAGTTCATCAGGAATTAACTTTACTGGTGGTTCAGTAGTATATTAATTGTTGATTAAATTAATATTAATTCAAAATTGATTTAGTGTCTTATATTTCAATATTTCCTTATTTTCACTTTAATATTTCCTTATTTCTCATTTTAATATTCGAAGGTAAACAGAAGTTAATATTACTTTGAACAAGGATTTAGAGTTTCACAGTAAATGTAGGAGATTAACCTTTCTCTTCTAAAAGCAGCGACTAAAACATCGAAATAAATCGGTACAAGGTTAGAATCGATAAAAGGTATTCTGAGCGGGTTTAGGGGTTGGTGTCGCCGATCCGAACCGTTACCAAAATAATTAATAGGTTTTAAATAACAAGGGTAAAATTATAGGTTTTACTCAATTATTATTAATAGCATTTAAGAATTATTTTATAAATACCTTTATTCTTTTTGTATGATTTCTGAAACATTTTATGTCTTCTGATTGTTGTGTTTTAGAACCTTTTAGGGTTAATCTCTTAGGACAGTACAATATAGAGGCCTGTACTCTGGTGAAAGTTAATATCGTCATAATTTGAAGTGAATTAAAACTGATAGCACTTTAATCTTTTATCTTATCTAATAACAAATCACAAATATGGTGGTAGTAGCCATAAATCTTGACCTTGTGTAACAGTTACAGTGTTTAGTTTTCTTTAAAAAAATAAATAAATTAAGAAGTTTGTTAACTATGGAGAAAATATTGATATATTTAAAACAGCATATTTATTCATTACATTCATCTTGTATATAGAGCTTATTAAATTATATCATTCTATAATGTTATATGTTTTTAATTTTTTTTTTGTTATAGTTAAAAATAAGTTCAGTTATGCTTATACCCAGGAATTTCCATATAGGACAAATCATATTCTTGAGTGTGAATTTTATCTTTTGGAGAATTTGGATTGCTGTTTGATTGTTTATCAACCTTATAGACCATTACTTCAGCTTTTGGCTGATATTGGCAATGAAGACCAGTTGTTAGCCCTTGCATGGAGGGTAGTCAATGATTCTCTCCGAACTGACGTTTGTTTACTTTACCCTCCTTATCAGATTGCTATTGGTATGTATATTATTTTAAGAATTGTTTTGAATTTGAATAGGTTGCAATGTATATGTGGTTTGATTATAAATTTTCAGGGCTTACTAAATCTAGTATTTATTTTAACGTATGATTGTATTGATTATTTTGATAGTATATTGAAATATTATAAGTAGAATCTAGCGAAGAATAGAATGTTATTACTTTTCATACTGCAGTAAGTTGTATAGTTTGCTGATTGCGCAGTTTGTTACACCCATACACATATGTATGTATGATCTGTCTATTCAAGCTATCATGTGCAAGTAGTTTGGCATTTGGCTTCAATTGTTTCTTGTGTTAATACTTTTCAACTAACTTGAAGAAAGTATGCAAAGTTTGTCCTTTGTTAAAATCTTAAATCCTTCGTAATAAAAGTTAAACAAAGTTTCCCTGGAAGTATACGATGATCTGCATTGGTAATGGTTCTGAACTGTTCAGTCTTCTCCTTCTTATTGCCATTAGCTTACACTGGTCTGGGAAGTTTGTTAAATTTATTGATCTGTTAACCGTTTTGATGTTACAACTTGGTCCTCCACTTCCTACTACGATCTACAGTTGTCTGAGCATTGAAATTATACAAAGCATTTTGAGACTTGTATTATGACTTGTTATTCACAATGGTTGACATGATATGATAAACTTTGAGGTTGATTTCTAGTAAGCAAACGATTCCTATATTTTTCTTAGGCATCTTAGACCATGCTTTCAAAATCACTGAGATTGGTTCAAGACTGTAGCGGAGGCAAATAACTTGGATATAATAACTGTGTCTAGGTTACCTACCCTACCTCTTTGGGTGTGAGAAGGAGGTAACAGAGGAGAAGACTTTAGTTTTTAGTATGAGTATTAGATCATGCATGCATAGTCTCTTGTGTTGTATTATAAGATTTATGTTTTATTTAAATGTACTTAAGTCTGATACAGAAGTTGTTTATTTATCCTGGCCAGGCCAGTAAAAGCGTAATGTATATATAAGTTGTATTGTATTTGTATTTTTGTATTTTATGAGTTTATCCATAAAAAATATTTAGTTTTCATGTAATTTAATAAATTGTTTGATTAATGTAAGCAACTTGTGTTTATTGAGCGACACTTCCTTATTTTATAGATTTAAATAACAGCAACAAGGTTAAAGTGGTGAACCCAACGTTAGTCTCTCAGTAAGCACATGTCTTTTATAACCTTTATAATTTTTCGCTATAACATGTGGTTAAAATGTTTTTGTTCATAGAGACATATTTTTACATTTAAATTCCTGTGTTTTATAATTATTTTTAAGTATTTTGGGATATTTTTTTATAACGTCTCAGGGAATTTTGATTTGTAATTTAATTTGTTCCTTGTTTTCTCAATTCAGAACTTGTGCATATTATTTTTATTTCTGTTTAATCATCTAAAATGGTTGATGAAAAAGACTATAAAATCTGATGTCCTCGCTGTGTATACTACTGCTAACAAGACACCACCCTTTTGGAAAACTGACCCTGATTTATGGTTTCGCCAAATGAAAGCTAAGATAGAGCATCTTACCCCGCAAATAGCATCACTGTCGTCTCGAGGCTGCCAAGATAACCGAAGGGATACATCTTGTAACCGTGATCGGAGGCAGTGGAGTCGTAGCCGATCTAAGAGTCAATCAAATAACCCTGATTGGTTATGCTTTTACCACTTCAGGTTTAAGGAAAAGGCCAACAAATGCATTAAGCCATGCGCCTGGGAAAGGTTGCATCTGAAGTCGGAAAACTAGCTGATGGCTCGGAAGTGGTGTGTACTGGTGCCAATGATATTGCCCAACGCCGCCTGTTCGTAAGAGATAAGTGGACAGGGCTTTCCCTTTTGATAGATACTGGTGCAGCAATATCTGTTATACCTCCCGAAAAGTCTATGAAGCCTGTCCAGAAAGATTTTTTGCTCTACGCTGCCAATGGAACGAAGATTAAGACACGGTGAGGAAGCTTTAAAACTGGATCTAGGACTTCGCCATTCCTTCAGATGGTCTTTCTTGATTGCGGATATCTCTAGACTTATAATAGGAGCAGACCTAATGTATCATTATAATTTGATGGTTGACCTTAAGGGCCAACAATTAGTAGACAAAACTACTGGACTAACTTCCAGAGGCAGGATCATTAAGGAGATTCCTTCATCGATCTCAGCAGTTCCTGAAGGACATCCCTACGCATACCTACTAAGAGAATTTCCAAATATCACCAGACCAACTTCTATGAAAGAACCTGTGAAGCATGATACTGTTCACTTCATCGAAACTACTGGTCATCCTGTTTCAGCGAAGGCAAGAAGATTACCTCCGGATAAATACCAGAAAGTGAAAGAAGAGTTTAATAATATGATGGAAATGGGTGTATGTCGTCCATCGAAGAGCCAATGGTCGAGTGCATTACACGTAGTTGACAAGAAGGATGGAAAAGTTTGACCTTGTGGAGACTTCCGCCAACTTAATTCGCAGACGGTGCCTGACCGATATGGTGTTCCAAACATAATGGACTTCCGTAACAACCTGTATGGCAAGACTCACTTTTCGTGGCTGGATCTGGTAAGGGCATATTATCATATTCCCATCAGGGAAGAGGATGTGCCGAAAACTGCTATAATTACCCCGTTTGGGTTATTTGCATTTACGCGAATGTGTTTTGGGTTGAAAAATGCTGCCCAAAAATTTCAACGTTTCATGGACAACATTCTTCGGGATCTGAGCTTCTGTTTTGTACTATTGGATGATGTACTCATCGCTTCTTCAAGTCATAAGGAACATGTGGTATATCTCCAGGAAGTGTTTAAAAGGCTTAACGATAATGATCTCACGCTGAATCCTGAGAAGTGTCAATTTGGTCTTAAGGAGATTGATTTCTTAGGATATCATATTACTTCTGAAGGAATAAAGCCCCAGGAAGCAAAAGTACAAGCCATTGTGGAATACCCGAAACCCGAAGATGTTAGAGCTCTTCGAAGATTCTTGGGGATGATAAATTTTTATCGTCACTGCATTCCCAAGGCTGCTGCAATCCAGAGAGTTCTCAACCGACACCTTCATGGCTCCAAGAAGAATGATAGATCACCGATCAAGTGGACGGATAAGAGTATTGAAGCTTTTGAATGTTGTAAGGAAAGTTTAAAGTTAGCTGCGTTGATTGCTCACCCCAAATTGGATGCAAAATTATCTTTGGCCTGTGATGCATCCAACAGTTGTATGGGAGCAGTTCTTCAGCAATGGGATGAAAATCACTGGGTGCCTCTTGGTTTTTATTCGAAAACATTATCGGACGCACAAGCTACCTATTCAGCCTATGATTGTGAGCTTCTGGCAATTTATTCCGCAGTGCGATATTTCAGGAATATTATCGAGGGGAGGAGTTTCGTGATTTTAACAGATCACAGACCTATTGTCTATGCTAAGCATCAAAAGGCAACTACTGCAAGACCATTCTTTTTGATTGGACTTAGTTTTTCGCTGTTTAAATGATTTTGTTTACCAATTCTCTGCAAAGCTTTCTTGATTAAACGTTAAACTTCTTGATCCATTGATTTAAGAAAAGATTTCTAGTAGGATAAGCTCAGGGATGAAATCTTTGTGTCCATTATTTTCTGCTTGTGAAATTTTCATTTTTACTTGGGCTGTAAAGTCAGTAGGGATGTTATATGTTGGTATTTTTTAAAAGCTCAAGATGGTCAAATTTTATAACTTTGATTTTATAACATTTTTTTTTTTTGTCTTTATTTATCTGAGTTTACAACTGTCAAATACATTAATGACAACCAGCAAATGAGATGGCTGAAAACAATAAAAAGGTTCTGGCATGAGAGACATGATGAGGAGAATTGCCCAGTGGCACCTCCCTCAATCTTGTTTAAAACTTTATTTTATTTTAGATCTCTCATCCAGCTCCTTTTCAACCTTCTACGGATATTGTTGGGCATCACTGTTGTGGACATGTCGTGTATGAGTTTGTTGGGATGATCTTTAAGTCTATTGTGAAATCTTTTGTAGTAGGTATGTATGTGTTCTGTGATGGTAGGCATGTGTAGGTCTGTGTGCAGAGTTATGTTATTTACATATCATGGTGCCTGTGTGATTGTTCTAAAAGTTTTGGCGTGAAAATTTTGTAGTTTTTGTATATGCATTGTTTTGGCAGTTCCGTAGATTTGTGAGGCATATGTCCAAATAGGTTTTAGCAAGTAAGTGTAGGTATTGAGTTTTTGCCTCAGGTTTAATTTAGAATGTCATCCGATTAGAGAATAAAGTAGCCTTAGCCTTTGATTTTACGTTTAGAAGATATGTATGGGCCCCATGTCATCCTACGGTCAAAAATTAGACCAAGGTAATGTACTCTGTTGGTTTGCAGAATCTGTTCGTTTTTGATGAAGACGGAGGGACATTTCCCTCTTTGAAGCGAAAAAGTGATACAATGAGATTTTTTGTAGTTCAGTCTTATTTTCCATAATTTGCACCAGTTGTTTATTGTGTTTATGTTATATTGTAAAGTCTGAGAGGCTTGTGAGGGGTCTCGGTGTCTTGTAGTAATAGTAGTGTCATCTGCATATGTAGCTGTCAGAGTGTCATTTGTAACGGGTATGTCAGGCGTATAAGTTATGTATAGCAGTGGTGCAAGAATTGATCCTTGAGGTACCCCGGTGTAGATTGGTCTTATGGATGAGATTTCTGAACCCTGTTGGACAGAGAAAAATCTGTCAGAAAGGAATGATTAGAGAATTAAATAATAAGTGGATGGTAATATATTCTTGAATAAAACTTATTTAATAACATAATAAAAAATAATCAAATTACCTGGCTGAGGACTTTGCTGTTTTGGTGGTATATTACAATATTACATAATATTGGTATATTGTATATTGCCAAAGTGGTGCATTACGTAGTTAATCTGCTAAACACTATACTCCCATCAATATGCATATTGATATTTATTGTGGAGGTACATTCAGGGTAGAAACAACCCTAATTATTGTAAATATTAAATAATGGGATTCAAGTAAACAGATTCAGATGTCCAGGACCAAAAGAGAGCCTACTCAAACTTTTTTGTTTATTAAATTTTCATCATAGTTAATATATTTTTTTTCTCACCATATTAAACTTCTATTACATAAATTTAGTTGTACTACACCCAAATGGTGAACAATAAAAATAATTTCTAGGAATAAAAAAATAATAGTGTTATTCAGGTGAGACAAAATGATAGCACAGTGTTATATAAATACTAAAAACATATTAATTTACTTGCATCCCCAATCCCCTGCTATGCCTGCTTTCATAATAGTCCAGTCAATGAACGCCAAAATGGAGGTGTTGAGTGTGTTGTCTATAATCCAAGGTTTTTTTTTGGAAACATGTTCAGGGTAGTTTGAAAGTGAATATACTGAAAGATCTGGTGTTTTTGGGCCTGGGAACGGGATGGGGGGAGGGAGGGGTGGTTAGGTTTACACTAAGTAGCCCATATGTTAGGTGGTAGCCAACATTACATCTCTCCCTCTGAAGATGATTGATTTGGGGAGAAAGGAAGCAGCTTAATCTTCTTTTTCTTTCTGCTTGTAACTTCATAATAACAAAAATTTGTCTGATGATTGGGAAAGGTCCAATATGTACCGGGTCTAATTTTTATCGATTCAATTTACTTCCATTATATATGTACAGCCTTGGCCAAAAGTATTAGGCACCGATAATTTTCTCACCAAAAGTTTCTCTAAGAGTATTAACTAAGGAACTGTTTTGTTCCTTTTAATTGGTTATTCCTCAATCCTTGCTATTTAATACTCTAAGAGAAACTTTTGGTGAAAAAATTGTTGGTGCCTAATACTTTTGGCCAAGGCTGTGTACTAGAATTGACCAACTTTTTTTTATTATTATTAGTGTTTATTTTGCATCTTAGGTGATTTACTAATGTTTGATTTAAACGTTCATTAAGCCCACTTGACTCCGGATTATCGATACAAGTGAAAAAAATTTCTGTTCCATATTTTCCTAAATATTTTTTTTAATCAGTTGAATTTATACTTGTATACTGGTCGGCGAGTAAGATGGAAATGTTATGTTTTTTTTTAAATTGGTTGAAGCAGATTTATAAAAACTTGAGCGCTCTGTCCTTTTGAAGTAGAAATCCACGCATGTAGGGTAAAATGGTCTACTAAGATATGCATTTATCGTTTAGAAGAACGGTGACCTGCTAAACATCCAACACTATCGAGTGACATGATCTGAAAAGTTTCAGTAGCTGGTCCCAGATTTGATAAGAGGCCAATAGCACGACTACGACGAACCTTGTTCTCAATACAAATTTGGCATGTCTTATAGAAGGAATGTACAGCGTTGTCCATACCCTTGCAATGGTAGTGTGGTTTTATTGTAGAGATCATCTGTTGTGGACCTACAGTGGCTCCCAGTCAAAATGATACACCAGGATATTTCTAGATTTCTTTGAATAAATGAATAGTTCGAATCATATTACATAAAAAAAAAATAATGTTTAGTGATCACTAAACATCCTAGTAGTATGCACTTTGTATATAAACATATAAAAGTAAGGAGGTATATAATTATAAAAATAAAACACATTTGTTCACGATTACTTATCTCACAGTGAAAATGATACACCTTTGCTTTTCCCAATATTTGTTTACTTTAAAGTAATTTACATTAGTTAAACTCTTGTGTCGAAAGTATTTTTGGCTCTTTTCAGAACGAGTTGAACAAAATCTGCCATGAGTTTGAACCTTTTTCGATAATGGGGGAACACAGAACATTAAAGAAATGTGAGTTAGTCATTCAACATTTTAATAGCTGAAAATCTTCAAATCAAATAGCCGAAATTATTTTAAAAAGCTGTTAAATGTCCTAGTGGAGAGACCCTCGAAGGAAAAGCACATTGCCATAAAAAAGGTTAAAGCACTATAAACATTTCAACTGATAGGAATGAGACTTAGATCGTTATGTAAATTAAAAGAAATCCACGTTTGAGTGCACTCAAATAGCCACAAAAGTACCTAAACGCTTAGGTAAGCCAGTAAGTGCAGAAATAGTGCGATGTGTTCTAAGCAAAAATAAATTTCATGGACGAGTAGCTCGGAGAAAATATTCATCAGAAAAACAAAATCAAGCAGTTAGGATACAATTTCTAAATGAATATTTACTGCAGGACCCTGAGTTTTGGACAACCCTAATATTTGCTGATGGAAGTAAATTTAATATTTTTGGGTCCGATTGCCATTGTTATGTTTGAAGGAAATAGGAAAAGAGCCAACGAAAAAAAAATTACACAAAATTGTGAAACATTGAGGTAGGAGTGTTATGATGTGGGTGGGGGTGTATGGCGGCTTCTATTGTGGTTAATCTTCATTTTATAGATGGAATAGTTAACAAACATGTTTACGAAGACTTTTTAAGAGGAATCTTGAAACAAACTTTGAAAAAGATGTGGCTCAAAGTTAAGTTTTGTTTTTACCGGGATAATGACACCAGACTCTCAACTATGTTTGTTAAGGAATGGCTCCTTTATAAATGCCCCAATTTATTTTAAACTCTAGTAAAGGCACTAGAAATAAATATGACATCACCTGCAGGAAAAATTAGAAAACATAAGATATCCAGAAAAGAAGAATTAAAAAATATCCACTCGAAGAATGGAACAAGATAAGCCCGGGATCGATAAAAAAAAAAAATGGTCAACTCCATTCCAAACAGACTAAAAGAAGTGGTCGAAAGTAAATACTTGCCTTCAAGGTGTTGAACTAAACTAATACTATTCAAAAATTGAATGAGAAGTGAGGTGTATCATTTTGACTGTGAGGTGAAATTCTTGTTCATATTTCGTTTGTTATTTTTTTTAAATAAACAAAGTTGAATATTTTATTTTTTTTTTTTTTGGCACTAATATAATATTGATATAAAGGAATTTGTTGATGAATTTATGGATTTGTTTCCTGCAGTCGTTTATGTTTTTCTTTATATTTTCTTTCTCTCTACAGGGTGTATCAATTTCACTGTGAGCCACTGTATATGATCATAATGTTGATGGATGAGTTCAACTATTTCTTTTCCCAAAGCTGGAGAAACAAAAATTCTTGATTTTCCTTTTACATTCTTTAATATTATACCTTGTTTAGACTCTATATGTTTAGCTAATTTTAAATCAAAAAGGTGTTCCTCTTGGTCTTTTAATACCGTTTGTAAATCTATTAAATTCACAACCTGGATCGTGTCTTTATTCTCGAAATATTCAAGAACAGTGTTTATCGACAATAAATCAGCAAGGACATTTTCTTTGCCTTTTTTGTATATTATATTAAAACTGAACTGCAATAAGTAAAGGATTAAATCACCAAGTATTTCATCAATTCTAGCTTTTGTTTTTAAATTTTCCAACGGCTTATGATCACTGCAGACTGTGAAGGAACGTCCAATTAAGTAATACTGCCAGAATTTTATTGCATCTTTGATTGCCCTGCATTCTAAATGAATAATGTTAAAACATTTGTCACTTTCTGAGAGCTTACATGAATAATACGAGGGTAAGTCAATAATTATCCACAATATAGTTATAAAATTTTATTGAAATGAAATAGGAAACTTATAAGTACATCATTTTTTGACATAGTCCCCTTGCTTTTCAACGCACTTGGTCCAACCTTGTTCAAGTTTCCTGATGCCCTCATGGAAGAAGGTTTTGGGTTGAGATGCGAGCCAGGAATGCACCGCTTCTTTCAATGCTTCGTCCGAGGCAAATCGACGGCCCCTAATTGCCTGTTTGAGTGGACCAAACAAGTGAAAATCAGATGGAGCGAGATCGGGACTATATGGAGGATGATTCAATACTTCAAAATTGAGTTTCTGAAGCGAGCGTTTCTACAGTGTGGGCAGCTGTATGGACGGGCATTGTCGTGCAACAACACAACGCCTTTTGACAGCAGTCCTCGGCGTTTGCTTCGAATTGCAGGCTTCAGCTTAGCAGTAAGCATCTCACTGTAACGTTCACTGTTTATTGTTCACTGTGTTTTGAATTTTTCAATCCATTCATAGACACTCCGTTGTGGCAAGCAATTGTTCCCGTACTGTACCAAAAGTCTTCGATGAATTTCGGCCCCTGATACACCTTCCGACCACAAAAAACGGATCACTGAACGTTGCTCTTCTTTGGTGCAAATAGAAAGTGGAGCGGCTATTATTAACAGCACGACAGCGATAACAAAACTAACCTACCAGCTTGATACGCACATAAACATAACAACGAATAAACAAAGCATGTGCCATCAACACAAAAGAACAGTACTGCCAACATAAACAAAAATATAGCTATATTGCGGATAATTAATGACTTACCCTCGTATACCACTGGGTGTAGTATTCCATCGTCTTGTGGTTGTTTTAGTGTAGCGCCGATACCTTTATAAATGGTATTTGTTTCCATAAATATTGGCTTATTAATGTCATAAATAGCAAGAATAGGGGGTTGAACATAAATAATTCTTTATGAGATTGAAGCTTTTCACATTCTTCAGACCATTCAAATTATACACCTTTCCTTAAAAAATGATGAAGTGGTTCTAGTTTCTGAGTATTTTTTTCTATATACCTCAAATAGAAGTTTATAGATCCGAGAATATTATGAACTCCAGTCTTATCAGATGGTCTTTGAAGTTGTTGGATTGAAGTCAAGTTCCCTTTTGCTGGTGAAACTTTGTTTTTCGAAATGGTATGTCTCAGATATATGACTGATTTACCTGCAAACAAACATTTGGCTAGTTTTAATTTGAAACCTTCAACACTAATAATTTGTAAAACTTTTTCAATATGTTGAAGATGGTCTTCCCAAGTTCTCGAGAAAATCAAGACATCGTCGATATAGTAAACACAAAATTCATCCAAACTATTTCTTCAGAGAATATTTGATAATATTCTTTGGAATGTGGTGGAAGGAAGTTTTAAAACCAAAAGAGAGAACTTTAAACATGAATTTTCCTTATTTTGTTATAAAAGAAGTTTACTCTCGATTTTGTTCTTTCAATTGAATACTCCAAAATGCGGAATTTATATTAGCCCAATCAAATAAGGATTTCACCTCAGAAATGAACCAATTAAGCTGAAATTTTTCATATACCTTTGTTTTGGTCTTCTAAATAAGTGGTAAAAAGTCACTGATCTCAGCACGTTAGCAAAATTAGATATTTAAGGTCTAAGGTGACAAAAATCAGTTTTTTTCAAATATCTCGATTTATATCCATCGGCGGTCCATCAAAAAGGTTACAAAATTTGTAGATAATAATATTCTCTATACTTTTGGTTCTATTAATTTTTTTTCTAGGATTAACCGTTTTTGAGATATAGCATGGAGAAAGAGAAGCGGGCACCAGTTCAGACATACATTTACTTCTAGTGCCTTCAGCAATGGTTTCTCAGAAATATTGTCAGAAACAAAGTTATAGAGCATTAAATTTACTTTAATTTCATATATATATATATATATATATATATATATATATATATATATATATATATATATATATATATATATATATGTATATACCCCTATGGACTGGGACATTTAGTATATTTACCTTCTAACTACTCCTAGAAGCTGTGAAGTCAAAAATAGTCACATAATTCATGCACTCTACACTCCTCATTTCAGCACTCTTACTGGGGTCGCCCTTTTCTGTGAAAACAAGTTTTTCACAAGACCACTGAAAATGACAAAATCGTCAGATGTTGCCAAAACATACATATTTAGCGTGCTGGCTAGGGTGTATTATGTGGTTTAATCAAAATATATATATATATATATATATATATATATATATATATATATATATATATATATATATATATATATATGTATATACCCCTATGGACTGGGACATTTAGTATATTTACCTTCTAACTACTCCTAGAAGCTGTGAAGTCAAAAATAGTCACATAATTCATGCACTCTACACTCCTCATTTCAGCACTCTTACTGGGGTCGCCCTTTTCTGTGAAAACAAGTTTTTCACAAGACCACTGAAAATGACAAAATCGTCAGATGTTGCCAAAACATACATATTTAGCGTGCTGGCTAGGGTGTATTATGTGGTTTAATCAAAATTTCATATATATATATATATATATATATATATATATATATATATATATATATATATATATATATATATATGTATATACCCCTATGGACTGGGACATTTAGTATATTTACCTTCTAACTACTCCTAGAAGCTGTGAAGTCAAAAATAGTCACATAATTCATGCACTCTACACTCCTCATTTCAGCACTCTTACTGGGGTCGCCCTTTTCTGTGAAAACAAGTTTTTCACAAGACCACTGAAAATGACAAAATCGTCAGATGTTGCCAAAACATACATATTTAGCGTGCTGGCTAGGGTGTATTATGTGGTTTAATCAAAATTTCATATATAGGGCCTTATAGTAAATTTAACCAGGTTTTAGTTGAAAAAATGAACTTGGAATTTTAACACTGTCTAAATTTATTTGAAATCGGCAACACTCTTCAAATTTAAGTAGCCATTCAGTTGGATCTGTTTCTTTTCAAATTTATCCAAAATAAATGTTTTCTCAATTTGATGCAATTTAATTTTGTTTTGAGCTGATTTAGATTTTAATTGTTGCTCAATTCTCATTGTATAGGCTCAAAAAATCGTGGATTTAGGAGTGGGATGTATTCTTCTAATGGTAATTCTTGGAAACACACATTCCTTGCTACATTGAAATATTCTTTGTGAATGTCATTGTCAATTTTAATAGCTACAGTTCTGTAACCATTCACAATTTTAATAGAAGCTGCTGCATTACAAATATTTTTTTTACCTGATAAAACAGTCTGAAAGTTCAAGTTTCTTAATTCAGCTGATAATGTATACCAAATACTTTTGTTGGTAGAAATACCTTTGATCACAAACTCTTCCTCCTCTTTCTTCACAATTTTGACCAATAGCTGAGCCATCTCCTTACTCCATGAATCTTGTAATTTAATTTCTAATGTGGTTTTATTAATGTGATTTTATTCTCTGTATAAAAGAATTAAATCACACATTAATCTTTCAATGTAGTAAGTGAAACAGTTATTAACAACTAACACAATAAATGTCTTCACTCAAAAAAGGTGGAGGTTATAGTTGCACTCTTTAAAATCATGTAGTAGCCCATAAGTTAGGTGGTAGCCAACATTAAACCTATATATTAGTTTCTTTTTTTTTTTTATAGACAATTTTTTTTACCCCATTTAAAGTTTTTTTTATGATTGGTAAAGGCCATGAATTGTGGGTTAGGGTTAACAAAAGAGCCAGTTACCTTACCAAAAATGTGGCCAGAAGTTCTTAATTTTCCTCATACAAAGGGTACTATAAAAGTTATGCAATACAGCTTTGTTTATTTAATTTTTTAAAAGTCATTTTGACCGCATTCAATATACTTCTGCATCTGATGAAACTATTCCTTAAACTAACTCTGCCAAGTTTCATCCACGATTAAGGCACACTCATTATCCCAAGCCCTCAGAAGATATGTGAGTCTTCTGTGTGTCCAAAACAACATGCTCTACAAATCTGCTTTATCTGAAAAACACTGTGTTCAATTTTTATTTGACAGATTAGGATTTTCTGACAGTTACAGGTGTATCCTCATCATCTAAGATCTAAACTTTGTTTAGAGCCTAGTCTTATCACCTGTTACGATGATGTTCATTTACTGAAATTGTCCCTTATAAAATATTTTCTGCATATTTTGGCACAAAGTCACATGATGTGTCATTTGCTCTCCTTTTGGCACCAAGACATCTATTTGGCACCCAATGACAACAAAGTTTCTTTCTGTGTAAATGGTCGCTCATAATCGAATGAATTACTGGTTCATGTAGGTTTAAGGTCTACACTATCTGTTGATGTATCGCTCGTCAGTATAACATTTTCCTCGCAGCAGCAATGTTTTCCTCTGTTACTGCCATTCACAACCTTCCTTTTCTCTCAGTATCTTTCAGAGTGAAATGACCCCTTTCAAATTCTGTATTCCAATTGAATGATTATTCAATGCAAGCCTGATTTCTTCTAATCATTAATCTATACTTAAACCACAAACAAAATTATATCTCAAAACTCCCCTTCTCTCAACTTGTTACCACGGTACCATATTCCGTACTTTAAAAAAATTCTTTTTAGCAATTAAATTATAAAGGTATGAAATAGCTGAATATGAAATATGAATGAAAATCAGATAATTACTAAAGGCTTCTTTAAAAGTGTCATTTTAATGATTTGGATTGAGGAGGATTCTAGTCCAGTGTGCCATCCTCTTCTAATTGCATTACTATTTTTGTAGGCAAAAGCTTTCCTGTTTAGATTCAACCAATTCAAGATTTGGTTCCAATTCAAGACTCTTATCATAAAGTATAAATTATTTTACTTTTTTGGTGTCATAATTTTAGTTAATTTTGAATTTATAATTTACTAACTATTACTTATCACACATACATTTTTATATTCTTTATTTATATAATTATAATGGCCTGACGGACATTTGGAATCGATTCATAGGTATTCTTAAATAAAAATTCATTGGTTTACCCAATATTTCAAAAATCCAATATTTAAATGATCGTTACTTGAATAATATGCTTTCGTGAAGCCAGAAAACGAAGTGTGCCCATTTATTTGTTATGAAGCTCACCACATAATTTTTTATCTTCCTTGGTAAAATGGTGTTTTACTAAATTTAAAAGAAAGTGAGATTACACTGCAGGTATCTGAATAAAATTTCTAAACTGTTCAGTGTTTTTGAACACAACTCCTACAAATATTTAATTTATTATTTACTAGCATACCCCGTCGTGGCTTCGCCCGCTCTCAATAATAAGGAACTAAGGAAGATTATTTTAACTAATAATTGAATTTCATTTGTTTATTGATAAAAATCTTGAAATGAAGTATGGAATTTAGCATTATTTGTTCAATAATATTTTCACGCATGGCATTAGTTTGTAATCTGGTTAACCCTCCAAAACCGGGAATTATTTTCTTGAAAAATATTTGGATTTTTTTACATTTTCCTTTTCATATGATGATACAGAACTATTTCTAGCTATAAAAATTTATCGATTTTAACATCACAGGGAGGGGTGACATAAATGTCACACTAGGCTCTCAGCCTTTTATACTTTTCAAATTACAAAATTTGATGGATTTTCATTAGGATAGCAATAATAACTAACATAATAATTTTTAAAGTTAGTTTATTGAACAAAATTTACAGTTAATTACTTTTTAAAAAGTAATAGTTAATACTTATTAACTATTATATATTAGGTATTATTAGGTTACAGGTAAAATTAAAAGGTACTATTCACTTTTTATGATATGAATGAAAACATTTTACACACAATCCCACTTGCGTATTTCTTGCGCTTGGAGATGGGTTCAACAAAGTGATCCATCCGATCATAGCGAATATCAATTGGAACTCGTGAAGATCTGGGACCTGAAGATGTAGAAGGCCCTGGTGACTTTATTGGTGTTTTGTACCTCTCCTAGTAGTACAAAACAACTGCTCGTCTAAATTGAAGTTTTTGGCAATTGGCATGTCCATCTTGCCTATAGATTAGCCATGCATTATTCAATCAATCAGCCACACAATAAAGGCCATCACCATTTCTTCCCACGAATGCTTATTCTTCTCTGGCTGATGTCCTCGTCCATCCGATCAGTTCCACCCATGTATTTTTTGTACAGGTTTATCAGTAAAAATAGACCATAATAGTGATTTTATTTTTTTAATAAAGGTGAAAGAGACTGTTTTCTTGCCAGCGATCGATTAGACTAACTCCGTTGAAAAAAGAAAAGAGAAATGGAAAAAAAAATCGTATTCAGAA
Organism: Euschistus heros; assembly: GCA_003667255.2. Taxonomy (NCBI): domain Eukaryota; kingdom Metazoa; phylum Arthropoda; class Insecta; order Hemiptera; family Pentatomidae; genus Euschistus; species Euschistus heros. The sequence continues at coordinate 1,040,290 of RCWM02000100.1, forward strand.
TTTCAGAAAATAACAAGTACCTAATTGAAAAAATACTGTTGTTTTAGGAGCGATTGCAAATAGCTTTCTTATATTGAAAAAAAAAGAAGATAATGTCTGGAAAATATTGAATTACTAAAAATTGCTTCCCAATTAGTTTTTTTTGTTTTTATTTACATTGAAGTAAGAAGTTTTTTTTTTTTTTTTTTTTAAAAAAAAGTAATTTAAAAAACAAGTAATTAAAAACTACTGTTGTTTCACCAGCAATTCTTAACAGTTTTCTTTGATTGAAAAAGTCAATAAACTTTTTGACAAATGGTAATACTGTGTGACATATTTGTCACACCAAGTTAAAACCGAAAACATGAAGCTAAATATTTTTTTCAAACTTGAGATTTTGGGTACTTTAACTTTAGATCCAAATCAAATGAAAACATGACAAATTAAATTTAAAAAAATGTAAATAAGCATATAAAACGACTTACCATGCATCGAGGTCAAAATTCATTGTAGGCTAATTATCATACTTCAAAATAAACACAAACAATAACTGTTTGAACTCACTGTTTGTACTAAAATGACTGTCAGAGCCCCCTTCAGGTAGGGGTAAAGGTAATTCACCCTCAACAATTGACAAAGAGAAAGGGGGTGAGAAAACCCGGATACTTTCTATTGTGACATTAACGTCACATTAGGTTTTGGAGGGTTAAAATTGCATTGATTGGGTGTTTGAAGAGTCTGTAAAAGCATAATTAGACATTTAATTCGATCGAAATAATTTTATCAATCCATCTGGTTAGATTTTAATTTCTAACCATAAAATTATATGACTGTTTTGAAAACCTCGTTTCTGGCACTCAAGACTATACATTATAATTATTATTGTTACGGGCCACTGGGGGTATGACTAATTAAAGCACAATTTAAATACTAAACCCTAATTTATTTACAAATTAATAAATACAAATAGGTCCCTTAAGCTACTTAATCTAATAACAATTATACTTAGGTCTAATTACACTAATATGTGTATTACACAATACTTATCTTTAATATGTTAATACTAGGTGTCACAATTATACGTAAGAATCTATTACACTGACGCACAGAGACTGTTACTACATTCACTGACACTGATAATCACTGTCACTAACTCACTGACTGGACTGTCACTGACACTTGACTGATTGATCGTTACTTGATCACTGACACATGGATACTGACACGCTAGGCTAGAAGTCGGCCTATTTAAAGCTATGCCGAACATTCTAGATCGTTCCAGGCAGGTTACAGGTATAGGGCCTTCTGGCGTGCCATGACCCTTCTAGGCCGGCCTTTCCAGCTACCTGCCCCCGGGCCGCCCACGGCACCCCCAACCTCACCCGTAACATTATTATAGTAAAATGTATTATTATAAACCTTCCTAGAGCTATGAAGATATTGTAGATAAAATTTGGTATAGCTGAGTTTATAGTTTTACTATTGCAAACGCTGTTGCAGAATGGCCACATATCTGTTGATTTTTAAACTGCACTGTAATTCACATGTCGCTTCATATATTTGTAAACTTTTTAATGACAATTGTATTGAAAATAAATAAATATTATAATACATTTCTAGCTCTATATAACACCGGATCATAACTTCTCTTGAATGGCGCTCACCAGCTATCAGTCAGTGTTAAAACTTCACTGCACACCACATATTTATCGCTTTTTAAACAGTAATTTAATAGAAAATATGTAAATTTTATTATTGCTAAACCTTCCTTGAACTATGAAGATGATGTTGTTAAAATTTGGTACAGATTGGTTTTCGCGGTTAGTGATTACGAATGGAAATGACTTGTCCTTTTATATATAACTTAACATCCCCCCATCTGGGCTTCGCCCTCTGAAGATCTTGGGTAATTTTAACGAATAATTGAATTTTATTATGTTTATTGATAAAAATCTTGTATTAAAGCGAACAATTGAAAATTATATTTTTGATAATATTTACACGCATAGCAGTCATTATTAACTTGGTTAAATTTAGATTGATTAGGTGTTTGAAGATAACGTAAAGCATAATTAGACATCCAATTTTCAATTTTAATATATGAGTTGGTAATCCAGATGGACAGAGACTATTAAGAAACTGTTGCATGTAATGGAATGCATTATCAGTGCTTACAACTAAAGGTTCAAAATTCATATTTTTACACCATATCATACAGCTGAGGATCGGCATTTTGATTCGTCATAATTTTCATTTGACAGAAATATTGTTATTGATTTGGCCTGGTTGGATTTTAGTTTCTAACCATAAAAGTATGTGATAGTGTGGCAAAACCCATTTCTAACACTCAACATTGTACATTTAAATTTTTATTGTTGCTAAATCTAGAACTATGAAAATGATCTAGTTAAAATTTGGTATATTTCATTCCATATAGCTGTTTTAATAACAATTTAATTGAAAAAAAGTAAATTTTATTATCAATGTCAAGCTCTATGTAACACTACCTTTTAACCTTTCATGTAGATAGTAATTGCCGCCATTTTTGAACTTCACTGTTATTCAATTATTATTCCTTTTTCAATAAAGAATTAATTGAAAATCATTTGATTTTACTATTGCTAAACCATCCTTGAACTAGAAAGATGATGTAGTCAAAATTTGGTAGAGATTGGTTCAGTAGTTTTTAGTGATCACAAACGAAAAATGGCTTGTCCTTTTATATAATAGTATAACCTTATACCGCCATATGTTAGAATCTTATGGAGCTAACAGATAATTGTTACTTGCAGATAATATACAAATAATATTGCGACTATAAATTAAGATATAAGCTATCCTATCTTTCAAGTTGGATCAAACTGCACACGGTGTGCAAATTTGATTAAAATCGGTTCAGCAGTTTAGGAGTCCAGATGGAACCAGAACGGGACATGTAATTTATATATATTAAGATTATCCAACATGGCTTTTTTAAAAATCGTGATTTGTTAACAGTTTTTTTATCCTGAAATAAAACAGCTATAATCTGGCACGAATCCATTGAGAAAAGGAAAAATAGGTTACACAACTTACTGCGGAAAATTTCCTTGTCATGAGGCTTCAATAGCTTTCGATAGGATAGGATAGGATCAGGTTATAGGGCGATCAACAGTCGAAGTTATTACGCCCTTGTTCTTAGGTTGTCCATTATATTATACTCATTTCTTAATTATTTTGTATGTATATGTACATTTTTTCCCTTCTATTCCTTAATTTGTATTTTTAATTTTTTTTTTAATTTTTTTTTTTTTTAATAATAATTTATGTATATATTATATATATATATATTATTATATATATATATATATATATATATATATATATATATTTTATTATTTTTTTTTAATAATAATATATATATATATATATATATATATATATATATATATATATTTTGTTATTATTTTTTTTAATAATTTTTATATATATATATATTATATTTTATTATATATATATATATATATATATATATATATATATATTATATTATTTTTTTTTTTTTTAATTTTTTTAAATATATATATATATATATATATATATATATATATATATATATATATATATTTTTTTTTTTTCCCCCATTCTTCTTCATATTTAATATGATGAATGTTTTAGTTGTATAATATTAACTTGCTATTACAATGTTAGAAACAATATTGTTGTTAAAATACTAAAAGTTATGTGCCAATTATTAAGTAAACTAAAAATACAATAACCATAACCTAGTAATTAAATTTTGTTGTACAAATTCAATTGTTTTATAATGGAAACAATTTTCTCTATGTTACCCGGGTTGTTTTCGAGGGATAGTTTCATATTTCTGGCCAGATCTTTCTAAATAAAATGGGATTGGTAAGCTGGACATTCTTCTATGATATGTTGCACGGTGTAAGGCATGTGTAAGGTTGGTATGTCCTATTCTCATTCTGGTTAGCACCACTTCTTCTCTTCTATTCCCATGGCTAGAAGTACACCATTTCTTGGTCGTGTCCTTAATGGCTCTCAACTTATTATTAGTCGACTCAGACTTCCATATGCTTTCCCAATCTGTGTTGACTTTTCTTTTTAGCCATGTTTTGATATCCTGCGGCTCCAATATGTTCTCCGGGGTTGTATTACTCAGGGCAGCTTCTTTAGCAGCCTGGTCAATAGCTTTCGATTATCTCTAACTGCCTCAAAAGCATAAGTATTATCAAATGTACAACATCCTTAGACCAATAACGAGATTTATCCTCTTGTGGACATACCATACTGTACCATTTGTTGTGCTTCAATAATTGATTTTATTAAAACATGGAACTAAACCTCCATCAACTCACTGAGCTTACATAGATTTACTTTATCGTTATGAGATAAAAACTTTCATTTCATGATGACCTGGGAAACAACCCAGTAATTTTATCTATCACCATGAAATTTTATATCTTTGTTTTAATTGATTTTTTAAGTGCCCAGTTTTTATCTATTTTTCTGTCTTCCCCAGTTATAAAAAATATTTTAGATATGACCAGCAATGTCAATCTTCTAATATCAAAGAATGTACTATTGTATCTCAGATCTGCTTAGCTTTTTGATGCTTTTATTTTGCTGTAGGTAAATACAGTGGTGGAGTCTCACTTATACGAAACTCACTTATAAGAAACATTCAGTTATACGAAGAATTTTTCGTTCCCCGGTGAAACTCCATTTAATCCTGTGTAATGAATTGTTCACTTGTGTGATATTCAGTTATACGAAAGTTAATTTGTTCCCCTGGTGTAAATACTATTCAGTTATAAGAAGAGACAAAAGTTTTTCCACGAAATGTTTTCAGACTTACCGGTTGATCATTGTTTTTGATTGACACTATGTATGTACTCATAATGTTTCATTAATCAAGTGCAATTTATCAAGCTATGCAGTTTATGGCAGTATTTTGGAACGCTGTTCAGCCTATTACAAACCAAAAGTGCTTTCGTAAAGCCGGAGTACATAAGGAAGGATATGTTGACGAATCAAGTGAAGCGAGAGATGATATAGGCACCTTTGAAGAACCTCCTTAGTCACCTCGGCGTAACATTCGAATATTTAGTTGAATTTAAAAACAACTTGGCAGTCTGTGTACTCCAAAGTGAGCAGGAGATCGTTGCTTTAGTCACAAAAACCGAACAAGGTCTTAACAATTCCGATTCTTAAAGTTCTGATGACGAAGAGCCTGGACCACCACCAATATTTACCCTAACGGCCGCTGCATTTGAGGTTGTAAAATGTTCATAATTGAATGTGAATGGCTGATATATAACATAGTTTCCAGAAAAATTAAGCAATCTAAAATTACGGTATTATTTAAGACTAAATGTATATGTACTTATATTTTTCAAAAATTGAGGTATGTGGTGATTGTTTAAATTCTTATCTTGCTTTTTTTTAAAGTTTAGTTTAATTATGTTTTATTTATGTATACATATACATACACACATAATATGTACAGATTTACAAAATACATAATATGTGCAGATTTACAAAATACATAATATGTACATAATACATGTAATATGAAGCTTGAAAATATAATAATGTACAACGTTATCTAACAACAAAATATGTACAAACAATAAAATTGTGATTGCTTTTTATGAAGAATTTCTTTTATTTTAAAATAGCCATGAAATCTAGAACTATTCAGTTATAAGAAGTATTCAGTTATACGAAACATTTTCTGTTCCCCCTCAGTTTCGTATAAGTGAGACTCCACTGTACTCATATATTCTGCTTAATTTTCTCTCATTATGTTGTTCAGCTATGATTGAGTTCACAATGACCGGTTAGAGAGTTTTATTCAGTACACACTAATAACACATTAAATGATCATTTGTTATTAGTTCTATCATTATTATTAAAGTATGTATTAACAAATGTAATTCAACCACACCAGAAACTTTTGACATTTTTTAAAACTTAAAAGTTTCGAGAAATTATTAGTTTAAAAAAAAAAAAAGTTGGGTTAACTCAGTGCTCTATAAATTTGGTAGATCAAAAACCAAACAATGATTTTTTTTGTTTTTTTTAAAAGTAATTTTACTTATAATTCTCAAATTATAGTTTAAACTGATAATTTATTTATTACGATATTCAAGAAAATTTTTTTCAGGTTCTCTTCACATTGCATGTGTGGTCCTGCAAAAAGATCTCAAGTCTTGGTTCGCTGAATTGAATGTAGATATGGAAAAAATTCAGGAGATAGTTCGTTATATAGTTAGCCTTTTTGAGCTTTGGAAAACCTATGATGAAAAAAAAGATATACAGGCTCTGTTGGCAAAAATGCCTAAGCCTAAAACTCAGCCTTCCAGATAACTAGGGGAGGAAATGTCGAGTAGTATCGACTAGTAAATGTCTTCACCCAATATCATAATTTAACTATTTTTAATGACAAAAATAGTGTATATTATAACTATATGATAATAACTTACATATTTCAAGCCAACGTTCAAGTTTATGTATATTAAAGTCAATGCCTTAATGAAATCCAAACATATATAATGAAGCAAAATTCAAAATGATCGTTGTCATTTTATTAGACATTTGTTTCATAATTCAAATGATATAATATGTAATGACTGATAATGAAAAAAAAAAAAGATTTGTTCCTATAGTGATATTGAATTTCTTTTATATTTATACGTATTTAAAATTACTTAATAATTAATGTAAAAATATGTATTATTTATCAATAAAAGAAATTAAAAATGATATAGTTAGAAATGTTTTAAAAATTATCCTTTAATTTTCATGTATTATAATGGAGTTTTGTAGTAGCTTTATTATTTTATTTTTTTATTGTTGCAAAATCCTCAATTCTTCTGATTTTAAGTACTTCTTATGTTTATTTCATTTTTAACATTCTCACCATAGTTTGTATTTTTTATTTTTATCATTATAAATGGTTAGCCCCTCTTTTCTCTCTTTAACCAACTGTTGTATAGCTTGCCTCAATTCTCTTCATGACTGAGTGTTATGTTGATATGTATTGTTTATTTTTTTCAATTTTCTGTTGTTTTTTTTTGTTTTTTTTTTTTTACAACTTTTGTCACTTACAAATTTTGTCACTGGATAATTTGTCAAATTCTGTAATTCGTCAGTTTTTTTTTTTTTTTTTTTTTTTTTTTTTTTTTTTCCATTGTAATGAGAGATGAAAGGAAGTATGAGTGCAGTTGACGATTTCCCGGAATCAGTTAATAATGGATAGCTCTTCCTACAAAAACATTAGCATTTGGCTGAGCAACTTCTGCTCCAGGTTATAAAGTGAGAAAGGATAAGCAAGAGATAAGTAGCTTGTTAAACATAGATAGTACAGATGTAGGATATGAAATTTTGAATGACAATGGAATTATGGAACAAGTGCTGAGTGCTCAAAATGAAGGTAGTGATGAAAAAGATGATGACGATGACATTTCTAATTCTTCCACTATTCTATGCAAAGAAGTAGAGGAAATGTTAACTAAGTGCATTGAGTGGTTTTGAGCAGAAACATGAATTTCAAAATTTCACACCTAATGGGATGCGACAAGTGTTTAGCTTTTTATGTGTTTTTTGTCTTTCTTACTTCAAGTTTAATGTGTATAATGTTTATCTGTTCAATCATCAACAATAAATAATCAACATTCAATAAATTGCAATTATGCAGTTTAAAATGCTTTTTTGTTACTTTACCAGCAAAATTTTGTAATTCGTAATTTCCGTTATTTCGTCACCCCCTCTACCCCACTCATGACGAATTATCAATCACCTTAAATCTCCCCTTCCACATTATTATTATTATTATTATTTTTTGCATCCAGTTTTTTATTTTTATTTTTTGCTATTATTTTATCGGTTTATGGTCTTCTTTGGTCATCTTATATCTTACTTATTTTACTATATTTTATTTTTAAACTCTCTTTACATACAATAATTCAGATTGTTTAGTAACCCTATCACATTTCATTTTCTTTATCATTGTATAAGCTATCTAAACTTTTTTAAATCTTTTCAAATGGTTTATTATCCCTATTATATTTCATTCGACTTTGATGTCGGAAGACCCTCCTGGGGTACGCCCAACCTCTACAAAGTGGGTACTCTTAAATGGGGAAAAACCTGGTTTAGTGATTTGTACCAAATCTCCTTTCACAACTGTTGGCCTAGTAACAGTACATCTTTACCTAAGTACTGAACCCAAGACCCTTCATGGGTTGTTTGTGGTGCAAGTTTATTTTTTACTATTATATTTCATTATATATTTTTATTTTAATGTTTTTTTCCTTTTCTTTTCTGATTCTGTTTTAGACAATTTCTTGTTTTAGCCCTGATGATGGCCATCAATGATACGGCCGAAATGTTGGCAAAATAAAGATTTGGTTTGTTAATTCAAACATTGCCTAGTTATTATTTTTATTGTTTTTTTTTAATACTGATTCCTCTCAACATCCTGCTCTTTATAGATTAATAATGGAATTACTATTAGGATTCCAGATCCTATTCCCCTGTAAGATGAAAAGAAACCCAGCATTGCTGTAGCCAATTACACTTCTATGGCTTCTGGCACTAATGGAATGATTGTTGTTATGCTGAATACATATACCAAATTGACTTCCCAAAACATCCTAATGTAAACATGTCCCTGTACACAGATGACACATCATTATACAAATCTTTTTACCGCATTGACATGGTAAACTGGTTACAACAAACTTTCAAAAATATTAATAAGAACATATGAAAAAATATTGCCAAAAATGTAAACAAAATAAACATCAAAACCAGAAGCAATAATTTTCACTAAACGCAGGCCACTCATAAATGAGTATATTATTTTAAACCCAGAAGACATCCTTTGATCTAAATCAGTAAAATACCTAGGGATGACTCTGTACAGAGTACTAACGTTCACAGAACATATAATCAATATATTAAATGAAACAAAAAAAAATAAAGGAAGAAATTATTAATTGTCTTTATGTATTAATTGTCTTGAAATTATTAATTGTCTTTTGTTTTTAATTATTTAACTTACATACCTAGCTATATCATTCTACAATTTTACCTACATTCATCTATTAAATGTTTTCTATGTCTACTAAATTACCATTATTTTATCAATTTCTTATTTTCACTAACCAGTATTTTTTTTTTTTTTTTTTTTTTATTACCTTCTCTCACAAACCTTATTCAGACCGGTTAGTTGCTAGGGAACCTTTTGGATTTTCTGCCAAGTATATCCGTCGTCGTTTGAGCTTTCGGGTTTAACTACAGAGCCCAAAAGCTGTTTTTGTAATATAAAAACTGAATCCTAAAGAAGCACTATTAGCTACTCTTAGGAGCTAGTTGTTTTGAATTAGGCAAACAGAATCCCATAGGAGTTCTACTTTATATTTAGATGGGGCTAGCTAGTTCCGTCGTTTGGCTATTCCAATCAGTCGTTCCGGCTTTCTTGATTCCACTTCGTGTCCTGAAAACTGTACTTAGTAATAGGAAAACAGAATCCCAAAGGAGCACTTTCTTTCTTTGGAGTTTGATGGAGCTTGACTTGTCGGCGGGTCGTGCATGCAACTTTTTTGCCAGTATATTTACTGCTGATCATAAGGACATCTTTTATCCTTCCACTTAAGGATGCAGGTGCCATCTTCAGTGAAAACTTCCACGGTCTCGTCTTTTGGATTCCCTTTTCGATTTGACTGGAAGGTACCTGTGGTATACGTTTTTCTTTCTAGTAAATAGTGGACAAGGCCTAAATTGGTTTAATAATTACCCATAAATAGTTCATGGCCCACATCAAGATGACCTTCCATGAGACTACGGACAACGTTATCTGTATGACTACATAATTGATATTATAGTAAAATTTATTATTTTGAACCTCCCTAGAACCATGAAGATGTAGTTAAAATTTGGTACAGTTGGGTTCATTAGTTTTACTATTGCAAACTCTGTTGCAGAATGGCCGCATATCGGTCGATTTTTAAACTGCACTAGGATCTACATGTCACTCCATATATTTATATCTTTTTTAAAAACATCTGAATTGAAAATAAATAAATCATATCAAAAATTTCTAGCTCTATATAACACCGCACCTTTGTAACCTCTTTCAAATGGTGCTCGCCACCTATGGGTCGATCACCTAACTTCACTGTATACCACATATTTATCACTTTTTTATGGCAACATAATTGAAAATCTTTAAATTTTATTATTGATATGAAGATGATGTGGTAAATGGCTTGTCCTTTCATATACAATTAATTTTGCCACTCCCTGAAATCTGCCGCACGGGGCACGTGCCCCCCTGCCCCGCCCTAGTTCTAGGCCTGATGGCGATCGTTCCACTATCTGAAGTATTTTCTGGGTAATCTGTTTTCTCTATCAATGTTCTGACCCATACTTGGCCAGACTTTATTAGGTTGTCGTATGCATTCCATCAGCCAACAGTTTGGAGGTACCTACCTGGAGGTTCTTTCTTAGTCCTGGTAAGGAGGCTGCGGTAACTGCTGGCTCTGTTGTATTGTAGGAACTCTTGTAGTCCCATATGGTTTAACTGCCTTCCAGTTTTGGCACACCTTATAGTTTGCTGGATATAATCCCTGGCGATCAGCACCTGATAGATCTGGGTGTATGATTGCAGTGGGTCTTAGTGTGGCTGTAATATTGGCACGAACTACTTTGAGGTGTCATCTTGTTTCGAATTTTTTCAAGGCAGCTTAAATCTTGTATTTCATTAGTTACATTTATTGATCCATAACCATTGCTTTCTTGTGTATAAATAAAACCTGGTTTGAGAGTTAACCTCAGCACTTTGCTGATTTTGTACATTATATATAGATTATAAAAAGGAATTAAAATATATAATTATATTGCTGTACAAAAACAAAAAAAAAAAAAAAAAAAAAGGTTTATTATCAATATTACTTTTATTAGGAGTTGAGGGAAGTAATTTTTTTATGCCTACTCTTGATCATCTTTCTTTGATTTATTAAAAGGAGTGAAATTTAGAATTCTTTTTATTATGAGGAAACTGCACGAAATGGATGTGTTTTCTGGGTAGACAAATTAAAGATGTGAAAATCGTGAGGCAGGAAGCAGAAAAACCACACTCCAGACATGGCCAACATGTTCACTAATTCGCTATATCCATTATAATCAATAAAAGTAATTTTATGATTAATATTATTAGGTCCAAAATTAGTTGATGTATGTCTGCTTTATAAATTATATGATTATGGTAATTAAGTCCTTATAGCCACCATTTGTAAATAAATACTATAGTAAATTTGTGACAAAATATTTCTGAGATAGGCATTCCTTGTTAAGTGATGTGTCATTAATGGGACTGGAAGAATGAAAATAATTTTAGTTCTCAAGTAAAATATATTTGACATAACTTAGAACATTATAGAGTTTATCTTATAAATTATAACATTATAAATATTAAATAATTTTTATAAATTATTTAAATATAATTATTATGTAATTTTATCATGTTTACTGTCATGATAACTTATATTTAACAATAATATTTATATTTATTTTTTATTAAGGGTTGGTCCATATTGTAACAATCAAGGAAAATATATATCTAATAGCTTTTATTAAGCTTCTTATAGTACATAAATGGGGTATGCGCTTATATAAATATGTCAATACTTTTATAACAAATTAAACCTAAAAGCTCTTAACACAAAAAGTAACACTTAAGAATTTCACATCAGATCATCACTGTATGTAAAAGGGTGTTCTTTTTATTCGAATCATTAAAAATTGTTTTTAATAGTTATAAAAAATAAGTATTTAATAAAAAAATTGTTTCAAGTAAAGATGTTCTTAACAGAATCAAAAAAGAGACAAAGTGCTTTGGTCCACATTTGTTACGATTGTAAATATACACCTGCTTGATCATTTATAAAAGCTTATTGTCTTTTATGAAAAAATGGTGTTAAAATATTGTCGTTTCATAGGAATTCCAACTGCCAGATAATCTACCATTAAAGCAGGGTTTAAATAAGTCAACAAAGGCTGAGTAGATTGTTAAAAATTATTTGCTCTGAACGAGATTTAGGAATTCCTCTCTAGTCTTGGGGTCATCTCGGAACACGCCGAGCATAGTTGATGTCATTGTCTTGCTGTTGATTTTTTGAACTCCCCTCATCACCATGCACATGTGCCTAAAGAAAAAAAAAATTATGTTTTAAAACATTGATGGTAGCTTTTGAGTTGAATTAATGAATAGGCTAATTATTGCTGAAATTATGATTTTATGTATATATTTATATTCATTGTTCATTTCATAAATATTAAAGTAATAGTCAGCATTTTTTTTGTTATTTATAAATATTTTAGCTTAAAATAATTAGCCGATACCTGGAACTAAATAAAAATAAACATAAAAATTACTATGTCTAAAGATATCTTTTGTCATTATATAAATGTTGACTTGAAAAATATTGGAATTCTAAATTACGCGACAGTGCTTATTTGTGGACTTAGTTAAGTAAATTGTTAAGTCGTCACGATGGCTGCCGATAGGTTCGGTTAATATTGTTCGAGCAGCTTGATATTTAATATCTAAATACTTCTCTATCAACTTTGTACCAATGTGAGTTATTTACAACATTATTGCAAAATGGATTATAACATTGGTTAGGGAATAATTAAATAATTATTTTGTATGGAACGATTTGATTTTCATTTCGATATTTAAATATTATACAATTCATAAACAGATCAACGAAGCAATATGTAAATAACGACATATATTTGTAATATGGAATATAATTATTCTAATCCGAACGGACACGAAAAAGAAAAAGGTGTTATGGTGTTATTTATCCTTTAAGGAAAACTAGATATCCACACAAATTTTCAACAATGATTTAAAAAAAAATTATACCACACCCTATCATACAGTCTATAATCTAATAAAAATGTGCTATAAATGTACAAATTATATTTTTTTACTATCCCAATCAAAAATAAGAGATCTTCAACTCTGCAACAATTTAGGTGTTTTTTCGTAACACTTGTACATCATTTTTTATGGTTGTTCATAAATAACTTGTCGAAAAGGAATGGCCAACGCCCTTTGGCCGTAAAAAATCGTCTGATCCGGGCAGATCTGAAACTGGTGTTCTTCAGTGACTTATGAGCGTAATGCACTATATTTTTGATTACTATTTGTTCGTACATAACTTTTTATACAAACCTTATTTTGCTCTATATCTATCTATATATTAAATATAGATTAATATCTATGGAGTATAGATATTTTATATATATAATATACGCCTATAGTGAGCAAAAAACAAAAAAAGATTATATATATATATATATATATATATATATATATATATATATATATATATATATATATATATATATATATATATATATATATATATATATATATATATATATATATATATATATATATATATTCTTTTTTAGCGCATCATGGGCGTATATTTTTATTCCTTTATTTTATAATTATACTAAAATTTTATAGAAATATAACTATCAGATATTACGAACGTATGCATTTTATTGTTAGAAAATTAGATTTCGTAGAATGATGTACGAAAATTCTTGTGTTGACAAAAGATTAAGAGTTATTAACATATTCATATGACTCTCGTGTTATAATCAATGAATGGAAGTAACAATTTTTTTTTTTTTTGAAGAGGTGTGGTCTATGAAACGGTGCAGTGGGAGTGTTAAACCTAGAATCGATTCTTGGCATCAGAATCACTTGCCTCCCAATTGTCAGCACCGGTTGCTAAGGAACGATCCCAATTGATAGCTCTGATTTCTTCGTCCTTCTCTCTTCAGATCCAATACCTTTATCTTTTCTGGACATTTTTTGCTTCGTTAGTATTTATATGTTCCTTACAGAATTATATTTTCTATTTTTTTTTTTTTGTACGTCATAATTTTTTTTTTTTTATCATTAGCAAATATACCTTCTTATTGATGAACAATCCAAGAAAGAGATCAATCAAAACAAAGTCATATCTCAAAAATATGATAATTCAGAAATCGCAATAAAAAGCCATTAATAACTTTTTTTATATCGAAGTTATTAAATAAAAAAGTCTCCAAAATATTTAAACTAAAATTCAGCATCCAATTTGCCCTTCCACTAAATAAGTTCGTTTTAAACGAGTACTGCAAAATTGTTTAAATACTTTTGAATAGTGACATTGTATTAAAATAATAATATCATTCTATTATTCAACATTTCTTTATTACTTACACAGCTTCAACGACGACGGCGACACCAGCTGGTTCTACTGCTTTAGTCACTGCGAGAGCGATTTGCTTTGTTAGCCTTTCTTGAACTGCAAAAAAAAAAAATAGAAATAAATTAAATTTAAATTATTCATAGAGTTATGATACTAATAATCAATGTTTTTATGTATATATATTAGAGATGTGGCGATTAATCGCCGAATGAATACATGGCCTTATTAATTATAATTTTTATTTGAGATTCGTCTTTACAGTCTGTTATTTTATCTGGGAATAGAAACTCTTTTTGTTGTGATCAATTATCGAACTTTAAGAAAGATCATGATACTTTCAAAAAATAAAACTCTACCTTCTACAATACAGCATAAAGAACTTACGTAACCTACTTTTTTTTTTTTGTCTGTCAGTTATCTTTTTTTGGCATGATTGAAGTCCAAATTTCACAATTACTATCTAAGCTAAGGAAAGTAGATTGCTGACTTTTGCTTTATTTTTCTCAAAAAACATTCCGCTAATCAGGGGCCCGTTTGCAAAAAAAAAAAAAAAAAAAAAAAAAAAAAAAAATAAAAATAAAAATATCAGATAAACAAAAACTTACAGCTACATGTACTGACGGCTATAAAGCTGTGAGAGAAGCTCGAACATTGTCGATGTCACCCGAATTCTAACGAAGCAATGATCGGTTTGGTCGCCCTTTTTGCCAGCTGACGAGTCAGCCCATCTCTAATTTATATATATGGCTTCCCCATTTATGATTTATATATTTATATATTTACATATCCCATGCCTTATAGGCATACTACTTTAATCATTAAAAGAGTAAAAATATTAGCATATTCACAAAAGAGAAAATAGATAAATCAATTTTAAAAAATAAGAAATCATTGGAAAAAAACAAAACAAAATTCTAAACAAAGCCAATAAGATTTACCAACGCTGGTATAAGATTTACGTCCATCATTAGCTAGTTTGTAAAAGTCCATTTATCGAATAAATGTAAGTCTGCCTTAAATTTGGAAAATAAATTTAGTTATGTCATGTTTGAGAATTATACTTTTTATCAGATTAAATCTTAGTCTTTCAAACGATCTACATTTATAAAAATTATATTTCTAAAATTATGAATCCGTCTTCATACTTATTATAAGTATCCGATTTGAAGATGAATTATGAATCCGTCTTCATAATTTATCTTACTTATCTTGAATCATAAAATATTAAATTGTTTTTAATATACTTATACAGTATTAGTAAATATTATTTTCTAATCAACATCCACATTTTAATTTTTCTTTTTCCCCCCGAAATATATTGTAGTTGTTTTTATTTTAATTTTATGTCTTTTGTTTGTTTATATAATGAAAGATCTATTCTCAATTGTTATTAATGTTTTCAAAACTTATACCTCCTATGATTTATTTTCTTTTTCTGATATATGTACACAAATATATATGTATATTCAAAGTGACTGGTCGCGTTTGATATTTAGCAATGGTTAATTTAATTTAGAAGGATTATCCTGCTTAAATTTCAATAGAGGGCCCTGCTGGAAAAGTCGGCTGAAATTACATGAGACCCAGCTCTAAGAGGATTTGTACAGTGTAATAAGATAAGTGTTCAATTA
Organism: Euschistus heros; assembly: GCA_003667255.2. Classification (NCBI taxonomy): domain Eukaryota; kingdom Metazoa; phylum Arthropoda; class Insecta; order Hemiptera; family Pentatomidae; genus Euschistus; species Euschistus heros. The sequence continues at coordinate 1,056,191 of RCWM02000100.1, forward strand.
CTCTCAAAAGTATCAGAGTTGTCTTTTCAAGGAAGTGAAATTTGAGATTTCGCCTTACGAATAGTATTTTCAACTCGTACGCAATAGAGTTTTTATAAAACAATAACTAACTAATGTTTACAGGATATTATTTTTTATTTTTGAAATAGATATCACTCATCCAGAATGAAAAAGGCACAACTCAAAAAGTGATGCTTTTCAGAAATCCCGTTTAAAATTTTATTATGTTTTTTTATATTTTTTTGTCCCCATATTTAGTCTTTCATGGACGTTTTTTTTACGAATTTGTTATTATATCTTAATAACTCTAGTTTAATACTATCCGACTCTAGAAAATCACACATTTATATATATATATATATATATATATATATATATATATATATATATATATATATATATATATAATTTTCGAATTCCTCATTGGCTCCGTTTAAAACACCGATCTGCGTCATATACTCAAATGCGGCCTCAGGTTGACCTAGAGGTCTCCTGTGTTGATACTGGCCGGCGATCAAGCTGCCTAAACCTAATAAATTTGCTAAGGCGGATTAATATTAATATATTTCCATCCAATGGTTCAATTCAGTGGAAGTTCTGGCCAACTCGGAAATTATTAGGGTACAAAGAATTGTACAAGGGAAGGAAACTATTTTCGTAAAAGTCGTCACCCAAGTCCGTACATTCCTCACTAATTATCGAAAGTAATTCTGCTATACATTATATGGAGTGAAAGTATAATAATAATTACCTTGGAGTCGTCGGCTGTAAATTTCGACGATCCTGAAAACAAAACAAAATATAATTAATAAAAAATAATAATAATAAATTTGTTTGTAAAATATACGGTAATAGTCTAATAAGACTTTGATTATTTGCATGTCTTAAAATTTAAAAAAATAACACTGACATAAAACTAATTCGAACTATTGGCTAAAGAAAATAAAATTTTCTCAGCTAGTTGTATGAATGTATTTTATTTGTATATTATTTTGATATTTAATAATTTACAATATACTAGCTTCTAACTATAATTTAATCTCATAATCAGTTGAATTAGAATTTCATTTTATAATGAACAGTAAAGGATCTCAAGATTCTTAAACTAAATTAATTAAAAATATCAGAAAAAATCTTTTTAAAATACTTTATTCTTTATGAAGGTTTTAGTGGATTTATAATATGCTGTGGTTGTAAATTCCTAGTTATAATTTATAATTATTTTCTTTATTTATGTGAGTTTTTGTTTGGTTTCTTTTTTGTTGAAAGTTAATTAATATTATAAAAAATTGATTTATATTAAAAGAAATATTATATGAAGTGTTTTATGGATATAATATGCTTTTTGCATGGAGTATGCACAATTTTTGAAATACACGCCACTCCTGTAGGTTTAAAATAGAAGAGAAAGCAAAAAATATATTTAAAAAAATACATTGAAAAAAATTTAAAAATTTCAACTGATTCTTCACGCATATGTTTAGCAACAGATGAAATTAAAAAAAATTTCCCCCCAAAAAATCTTAAATATTTTTTAAATACCGCTAATAGTTAATATTAGGTATCAGCTCTCATAAACGCAAATGATGAAGGAAATGTTCATATTCTAAATTTTACAGAAATTTTAAGAACTTCATTGTTTTAAGCTTAGATAGACCTTGTTTGACACTAAACTTTCTATACAAAAAATCAATCGTTTGACAATCCCCCCCATTTAGTCAACTAAAACCTATTATATTTCACTAACAATAATTAAAGAATAAGTCTGTAGTACTGAATCTACTTCCATTTTTTCCTATGAATACCACCACTTTCAGTAACCTCTGCCTACATGATATTTAAGCTATGTTGAAATACCGATTTATTAATTTGTATTTATTTTCTTTTTTCGGTGTACATTAATAAAAAATATATAAAGCGTTACTTTTTTAACAATGCTTAGAACATTTCAAATAGAACATAGGCTTTTTCGAACAGAACCACAACATGACTTCTTGAGTCTCTTAGAAGAAATTTTATTTAAACTTTTAATTTCTATTACTTCAAATTAAGTTTCATGATTTTCAGTAAAATTAATAGAATAGAACTATGAATCCAATAAAAACAAAATAATAAAAATAATTATTACCTGGCCAGTTTACTGAGTCCGAGGATCTTCTTGTTAGGTAAATACGCTATTGAGACTTTTCCATAAAAGGGGACGAGGTGATGTTCGCACATTGAAAACATTTCGATGTCTTTGACGAGAACCATTTCATCGTGGTCTTCATCGAAAACTGCGTCGTTGAGGACATCTGAAATAACATTTAGGTACTTAGAAATTCTGGTTTAATAAAGAACAGCATATTAAAAGTTATTATGTATTATATAGTGATTTAATTTGTTGAAATTAAATAAAGAGTAAAAACATTCAACCCACATTGGGCAGTGCAATGAAAAATTATGTGGTCAATCAAAGGTTTTAAAATTAATGTAACTTTTGTTTACACATTTACGCATATAATCTGACTAGTTCAGCATTCATCACTCCACCATTGCAGCTTGAGTCTGCTGAACTGTGTAGTCACTCACGTGTGTTGGTTAAATAAGAAAGTGGGTTGGATAAACTTAAAGGAAGAAAAAGAAGAACTTGGAAGGAAAAGCGATGTAAAATACATGAGCTTTTATCACACGGTAGGGGAGAATAAATCGCCTCTTGGGTTAACTTTATTGCATTTCATTTTCACCCTCATCCCTGTTCAACAGTTTGGATGAATTTAATTTTAAGTTTATAGCTTTAGGATGATAATGACGCAATGAATTGGATGAATTGGTAAGAAATTTATAATGATAACCTTTAGATATTAAATAAAAGTGATAAATCTTTGTCTTTGTCATGTTTTCTACTACTTGTTAAGTAATTTTTGAAACTGTCACACATTATTAATTTTTGTCCTGTCTTAATGTCTAATTTACACAGTGAAAAATGTATGAATATGTTTCTTACAGGTCACAGATTGCTTTTGTGATAATCCTGAATATTTTTTTCTTGAAAAAATTAGAGTTTGTTAATATGTGTCTTAGGTATATAGCAATATATATCAGACTGCTTGGTTTGAAATATTTCTCTCCTTGTCTAGGAGGTGCGTAAAAGAAAAAGAAGATGACAGTAATATGAATCTATAACTTTATAGAGAGCTTAATAATAATAATTCTTACTTAAATAGAAATGTCTTTCCGTTGTGAATACTAACTTGTCTAGTAAAGTGAATGAACTATCTCAATCATCTTACGTTTGCTGAATCATAATGAAAATTTTGGTGGATCTCGATTTAAATTCTCATTATAGATCCAAAAGTAAGCTGGGCTAAATAGGATTTATATTTTCTCACGGTTCTTGACAAACCAATCTATTATTTATTCTTACCTTCCATAAGTTCGATGTAAAGTTATCTGAGAAGTTTAACTTGATCTTCTCACTGACCTTGTTTCGCAAAGGTTCTTATTGGAAGAAAAAGTACCTTATTAAACTGATAAAGCAGTCTCTCGAAGTTTAATGGATTTTAATAGAACCCTCTTCATACTTCGTCTCAAAAGAAGGGTTTGATAAGGAGATGGAAGTTATTTCATTATTGCCCCTCATTTCTGTGAAGTTGTCATTGCTTTGGAACAAAATAAAAATCTCTACTTAAAACTTTATTGTACTATTATAGAATAACGGAGAGCAATAAAATTTATGCTTCGCTGAAATCTGTATGTCAAAGTCAGTCTATATTATTTATTAGATCCAATTATGTTTTAGGAGCACTATTTAATGCAGTTTATTCGACACACTGAATTAAAAATAAATAAATACAATTTTATAATAAACAATAGTAATAATTAGGTAAGAAGACTGCATATCACCGCCCAAAAGATTTTATTAATCAGCAATATATTTTTAACTATAATTTTCTTTTATCATTTAGTTATCAATTATTTTGAACTCCAAAACAATTTTGAATCATTTAAAGTAGGAAATGGAAATGTTTTTAATATGACGGCTTACTCCAGGTGTCAAAACTAGCTCCTAACTCATATACGTATTTTGGAATACTTTACTTTAAAAAATTAATAAAAAAAAATGGTCAGCTTATTTATTTATATATTTTTTAAAAATAAAATTTCTTTTATTGGTGTGTGTGTTTTTTTTTTACTGTGGAAGTAATGATGATATGTAGTTAAGGTGTGCAGCCATGCAAACACTATGGCCGAAACGTCTGGACAATAAATTGTGAATGCACATCCCAATTACTTATATCATTTTGTTTGTTTTTTTATTTAAAATTGATTATAAGGAACTCCTACGATAATAATATACAATACTTTAGTGTAAGACACAAAATGTTTTTTAAACGAAATTAACCTCTATTTTTACTAATTCATCCCTCACGATAACGAAATCAGATGTAAACGATTTTCGTTTCCTCGTTTGTTTTCCCTCCGTGTTACGAAACAGTGTTATCTGATTACATCTCAGAGATGATCGGCATTTTGGCATAATAATTTTTGCTAAACAGGGATGAGATTGGAAGGTCTGGAACGCTTTGAAGAGTACGTGGTACAATTATAATCCATGAAATACGAAATAAAATATTGGTTTAAACGTTGATAATTGGTGTTCGCCTTAGTTTTAATAACATGCTAATCGGAGATATAGCGGTTTCTTGAATATTGATCAGTATTACCAGTATATTTTTTCAAGTTATAGTTGAAATATAAGTTATAAGTAAAATTTGGTCTTGTTTTATATCTGTTAATGTCTTTGTCAGAAATTATAGCAGCTAAACAATGATTTCTTACTACACTTTTTGTTGTTATTTGTTGGTATTGGGTCCCAGAATAATAATTTTCATATTATTTCATGAAATATTGAAACTGAAAAGAGTTAAAATTTAATATGAGTTTGAGAAGCTGTCATTCTCTTTTTTACTTGTGTCATTTTTCAATAACTTCTTTATATAATTATATTAAAATCTTAATTCTTTCATATTAAATTTTAATTTTATTTTAATATACTTATATCCGGAACGTTGGTATACATTAGTTTTCCTAATTAAATTAAAACCGAGATTACCTGAGGTATAAAATTAAATATTTGTTTTCATTTAAGAAGCGGCCCTTCTTAGCAACTTGGTGTTTCTTTGCAATGGCTTTTGGGTTATAGCGTTTTCTGGCCCTGATAATATATTCTCAGATATTTTATGATATATTTCCTGGGGCTATATTGTAAGAGAGAGAGAGAGAGACTACAGCTGACAGAGATTTATAATAATCTTTGAATGGGCGTGGGTGGTTATCGAGCGACGGTCGCCATGGACGCAGCATCCTAGCCACTTCTGATTCCTCTCGTCGCTCGCTGTTGATGTTCCGTGGTCAACGCTAATGGACATGTCAGCTGGTCAGCATCGATTGGCTGGCTGACGTTTTGGACATTTCCCATTCATTTATACGGTGAAAGAAAGCATTAATTGATCGGTCAAGTACTCGAAAAAGAGCGACAACATTTTAGTTATAAATTAATTTTAAAAATAAACTAGAAGTATGATGAACAATATGAATTTTAAAAATTATGTAGAACGTTGTTATTTGTAATGTCTGATACATTTAGGTGTGTAGCGTAAACAATACCAAAGCAAAACGTGTCAAAAAATTACTCAATTCGCGCTTTCTGCCCAGAAACACAAAAATTAAAATTTGTAAAACTATTACCTACCAACAGTTCTATAAGGATTTGAAACATGGATGCTTGCGCTAAGGCAAAACCAGCGGCTTGAAGCATCTGAAAATAATATATTACAAGCAATATTCGGTCGATAACGAGGATAATTGAAGGGTTTGGTGGATGAAGGGTTTACGCAACAAAACAAAATTTTAAGTAACATGTTTAAAATACATGTTTTTTTTTTTGTTTTTTTACACAAAGCCTCCTTATCTTTTTTTTTTTTTCATAAATCCTTTTCTAGTAGTTTTGAAATATTCAGATTTTGCTACCTAACACTTCTGCACATAAATTGGCGGGGAAACATCTGAGGAGCAGACCGAGACATAAGTGGAAAGATGGAGTCTTATGAGTATGGTAAGCCATTATTGGTGGAATTGGCATTGAACCTTCGTTTTCACTAACTGTCTTATTTATTTATATTCAATACCTTTAGACTAAATACATCTCTATATTAATGTTAAGTTGTACCACAACTGAAGATAAGAAAAAGTTGTTATTAATGAGTGATATTCGAATATTTCATATACTCTCTTCATAAATACAAAGACTAAATATGTTATAAATACTGATATAATTATGGTTATTCAGGAAATTTATGGTTATGACTGAAAAAAAAAAAAAAAAAAAAAAAAAAAAATGAATTTCTTAAAGTTTATTAAGATTTAGTAAAGTCAGTTAGAAATTCTTATTAACTTCTGGTTTTTGTTTTAAAGAAATCAAAATTCTTTAAAGTTATCTATAGTCAAATTAGAAACATATTATAAGTTTTATCAAAATCGACGATGTCCTGGATTTACAATTATACTATTCATAATTAGCCAAATGTAAACACTGAGTCTTGAAAGAACTTGGTTAAATAGAACCTCAATTTTAAAAATTAATCAATTTTCCTTAATGAGTAAACTGGGTAAGGTTCTGATGTATAAGGAAGGTAACTTTAATGTAAATTACATTTTTTTTATGGAGTGTGAGGGCCATTTTCGACGTGGCATATGGAAGGGAACTGTGATAAAGCGAGAGTCTAAGTAGCTGGAGTAATTAATTTAGATCGGGCAGGCGCTGGCTAATAGAGCGAGGATCCAGTTTCCTCCACCCTTCACCCCCTCCCCTCTTCCCCCCTTCCCCCTCCCTCTCACCCCTTACCCTAACAATTCCATTAGCTCGCCTTCCTACTCGACTCTCTTCTGATCCTTTACTCTAGGACTATAGGGTCTTTGAGATCGTGCTCGGATCCCCCCCCCCCCACTCCCCTTTAGCTGTAATCTAAACGAATCCAAAGTAAGGAAGAAATAATGTTGAACGCTGTTAAACGTCGTAAATTATCTTTCCAACTTGCTTGCTTGGAATATGAATCTGCTAAACCAATTTAAATGTTAGCTCTTGGATTGATTTAACTGTTCCTAAATACGTCTTAAAAAAATGAAAAAAAAGGCTTTCGACAATTGTTTGTCCGGCTTTTTTAGATCTGCTAAAAATTTTTTTTATTTTTTAAAACTATTTATTGACATTTACAACTGTACACATTGTATACAACAATTGACTTTATGTAAAGTGTTTACAATGACAAGACAATAACATGTGAAGAACTAATCACTAGTTGCACTTCAATGGTTTTACATTACGTCTCTAGTCCATCTTATCAGATGCTTCGGGGGATTATCGGGAACGGGGTGTGATGCAAGTTGGAGGACTAGTGGATTCGACTGGGAGGGGAGTTAACTATGAAATGATGGCTATCTGGTTTGGGACAAATCAGCAACATAGAGAACATTAAAATCTTTATGGATAAGTTTGAGACATTATAAGAAGAATTGAGGATTTCACGAAGGATTGTAAGGGATGGATAAAAGAATACGTTTAGGAGAGCCTCTAAGCTCAACTCCATATATCCAATTGGGTCTTATTGAATAGGTCCGACGAAAAACGTTCTAAGCAACAAACATAAAATTTTGAGTAATCAGTGAAAGAAAATCATAATGTAAAATTATTGTGTTTTGTAGGTTAGATTTTATATTTACATATTAATTCGTTATATTTACTTGTATAATGACATAATGGAATACTATATAATACTATGAAGTACTATTATACATTTTAAAACCTTTAAAATCGCCACTTCAAAAATTTTGTCGAACTTTTTTCGGCGGACCCATTCAATTACTGTCATGTAAAGAAGTCTTTTATAATTTATTGAGAGCTTTTAACGCTTGTCTAGTAAATGTTGGGGTAGTTGGAAACAATAATTTACTACTACTCTTGTAATTTGTCTGGTATGTTGTTTATTCCTTATAACCATCCAATAATTCATCAACTGCCATAGACGAGACTGATATAATTTACATCTTATATGTTACATTTGTGATTTAATATAATCGTTATTGTTTACTTTTTCTGGAGACCTCTCCTCAGCCGGGGAAACATTTCAGAAGAAACTTTGGGACACTTTTATCATTTGCTACTTGTTTATCTTGCATCTAGTATTAGGTCCCTTATTATACTATTAGGCCCTTGGTTTGGTAGAATAAAATCTGTAATATGGAATGGAAGAATTTCAACTTGTACCTCATAGATATTGTTTATTCTGATATTTCTGCTATCGATTTTATTATTGATAAGATACCATTTTCCTAAGAAGCCTCTTATCCGTCAGAATTTAAGTAAAATTTGTCTTTTAAGCCTGTGATGTATTTTGCTCGCAACTAAATATCAAACAGATTATTATTACTTACAATTAAAACAGGTTTTAAGAGTTATTGGCGCCCTTAACGCAGGTAAAAACCCAATTATGTTACTTGGGTACCCTGGAGAAGATTTCAAACAAAGGACTAAAAATTCAAAGTTAGATGGAGGGGTAATACGTCTATTTAAAATGAGTCCGAAAAATTAGGAGACGTCTTTTGATCCGATTCATTTATAAGGGATATAATAAGACTAGTAAAAAAAATACATTCACTAACATTATTAATTATTCATTATTTAATTGCCACTAGTTAGGGCAGAATTGGATACACGGCAAGATCTATCGAGAATCTATAGAATTCCTATCCAATAAATCACATAACCAAGACACCTATAGTTGGGTGTTATTGTTTCACTAGGGTCAAAACCTATATTAGTGAAGGTAAAAGGATTTAACAAAACCTAAATATGTGTAATAGTATAGCAAGCTCTAGCATAAGTTAAAACCTATTAAATAATATTAAAAACAATATTCGTATTTTCTTTCTAATAGCTCCATGGGAAAATGTTCCGCCCAAAAATATAGAATGTCACCTTGGAGTAGGACTGTTACGTGAAATAAAAAAAAAAAGAAGGTATTTCCAATCATTTTTAGAGTCCACTTAAAGTTCTGATTGAAATATCGGTCCGATTTCGTCATGGTATTTATTAAGTATGTCACCAGTCAAGGACAACTACTTGGAACATTATATCAAACCAGTCGTGATTCTCGTAGAGCAGTCCGTCGTTTACCGCTATTCACGCCTTTTAAATTCAATTTATGGTGATCTTCATCTTAAAGAAAAGTTTCATGAGATATGCTAATTTAAAAACATGTGTAACCAATTACAACTTACAGCTCTCTTAATAATATTTTTCTGAATATAGATTGACCCGGGTAATCATTAAAATCAACCTTAATAGCATACGTTAAATCGTTTTTATCAAAATCAATGATGAAATAAATAAAATTAATCACGCTGCCGAATAAAAGTTATTACAAAATGAAATTAAAGATCTATTGCTTTTTTATATTGTGTGCAATAATATGCTTCATGGGCCTTTGCTTTGTAAGCACTGATAATGCAGTCCATTATCCACAAGAATTTCTTACTAGACTCTGCTCATCTTGATTATAAAATCATATATTATTATTCAAAAATAGATGTCCTGTTATGATTTTACGTAATCTTCAAACACCTAACAATTGCTCTTTTTACCAGTTAAAAATTGCAGCTTACTTATAAATAAGATACCAACTTGTGCGTAATCCAAACTCATATTCCATAAATGTAGCAATTTGTAAAAACTTTAAGAATCAAATAAGTGAACTTTTTTTTTTTTTTTTTTAATTGATTCATCTGAAATTGGTCTAATGACGATTTTCTAATTTTTCAAACAATATCGATATCAAAACTGACCACGTTTGTACCATTACAGACTTCAAGAAGGACTAGGCAGAGAGATAACGAAGCTTTGACCAACCGCCCTTGGGAGCAGTCTTTGTGGAGCAGTCAGCTGCTCTAACCCACTCTAATCAGTACCCAATTAGTCGCGAAACGTGGAGTCTCTCCTGGGTCTCTGCTAACTCCCGCTGATTTCAAAAACATTGCCTTAATCATGTTTAAAATAAATATCTTTGTTTTTGATAGGATTAGCTCTGAGTAATGTAAGAAGTCATCATTCAGACTTCTTAAATAAATAAATCTTTCCAAAAGCCTCTGAAGGACATTGGTTTTCAGGTCTACCAGGATTTGACGATTTTGAACGACTGAAGGATACCTTGGCCATTTTCCTTAATAATTATATTATATTAAAATGTCAAATTTAATTGAATATTAAACAGTACAAAAGATAATTTTTTTGTGTTGCTTAATTTTTTTAATCTTTTTGACATGGTATGCCATATTTTAGCTGTCATCTGTACTTTTTTGGTGTAACCTTTTTTTTTTTTTTTTACCTTAAAACCGTAATATTTTGACACGCTCTAGCTCTGTTGGTTTTGCTCGGATCGAAAAATTTGCCGACAGTTTCTATACAGAAATTATAAATATAAACAGAAAGTATAAATTTTTCGCTAGAACCTACCGTTTACGAGCTATATTGGTTTGAATGAAAAAAGTCCCAATTGAAACCTCTACTTTCTCGTAACTTTGTTTATTTCGAATAATGATTAATTTTTAATTCAATGTAATTACTATTTGAAGTAATTTGATCCTTTTAATTATAAAATGTAAATTGGAAAAAGCAGTGAATTATAAATAACTGTATCCATGATCTGTTGTTTTTCCAGTAAAAAAGAAATTGAGTTTTTTTAAAAGTTTTATTATACGGATCATCATATTTATCATTTTATATTTATATATCTTTCTATTTTCTTAACTTAATCATAGTATTGAACATTTCTTCCTATTTTTTTATTGCCTTTAATTTTCAGTTTATCATTTTTTGTTTCTTACATTTCCGGCGGCTGTGTTCTCCCACACTTTTCATGTAGCAGGAGCGCCTTCATATGACATATAACTTCCAGGAATGGCAAATAGATCTCCAAACGCCGAAAGGCAAAACAAGACCCTTATTACTTATTATAGTTCATTTGTTTGGATTTCAATAAATTCGAAGGATAGAAAAAAAAAATGAGTTTGATAAAATCGGATGTTGATTTTCGTGAACCCTGTAATGGGAGTATTATGACGTAAACTTATTTTAATCTTGACGAATGTTCCTTTTATCGAGTTATTATTACAGATTAACTTTATCCTATTCCGATAAACTACTGTTACTATCAACGCAATGAATTTTTTTAACGCCATACCCATAATTTAGGCTGATTATATAATTTGGATTAAATTGATAATATAATAAAAAATTGCAGAATACAATAGTCTATATGACGACAACTGTGTCAAATAACCATCCACTTGAATCTATATTGATATTGACATTGAATGATAAAATGACGGTTTGGATCGTCTTGAGTGGCATGATTGGCACAAGTAGGAATGTTAACACCTGTTTTCAACGCTCCTTTAAGGTGAATTGTAATGTTGTGGTCAAGTGGTTCTTAACAAATAAATCTTCCTCATTGTTTTAAGCGGTGGGAATTTCCTTGTTGCTTTCATAGATGACGAAACGTTTGCAACTGTTCCAAGAAAGTTTAAGAATTTATTTTTCATTTCAAACTTAATAAAAATATTTAAGAATTTCTAACATCGGCGGAACATTGCTATTCCAGAGTCTAAAGACTTCTTTATATATATAATATTTTTTTTTTTTAATCAGTTTATATCAACTTTAAAAATAAATTTAATTATTGTGTTCCAATCCTCTATATTAAAATTCCTTTAAACTATAGTCAAGCCTACGTTATTATGGATTATATTATAACGATAACTATGCTTTCATAATTTTTCCAAATTTCACGATTATACTTTCAACATCTTTCTTACGATTACGATTATACGTCCAATCTTGCTTTTCTCCATTGAAACTTCTTACCCAGACCGACTTTACTCTACTTTACTTTACTTTTTTACTATCGACTTTGTAGTAGATTCCTAGTTATAGCCAGTGTCTATGAATAATTACCGCATAATTTTCAAAGATTTACTAACGTTGGTATAAAAATTAATATCAGTAAAGAAAACAAATATTAAATAAGGAAACTAGAGGATCTTTTAAAGTCAGTTATTTACGTTCTAGTTATATTTCAGTTTTAATGATTTGTTTTATAGAAAAATTTAACATCTCCGCATGGTTTCTATTTTTAAGAATAATACAGGCATTTATTTGTTAGATATTACAGATCTAAAAGCCCAGATACAAAACCAACCGTCTCATCCAATGCTGTCATCTTCCTATTCTTAAATTAAATTTTCCTGGAGACGTTTTTGAACATTTATATAAGACCTATTTGTGAACAGACCAAGTTTTCCTTTTATGACGTGAGCGTCTAATGTGCTATTTGTCTTTCCTGGCTTTTGTAACTTGTGACGTGTTGGAGTAAAAACGCTTGAATCTGGGATAGTCCTGTTGTTTTCAATATAGTTGAGAGGAGCAACGTTTTTCAATGTGAATATTTTATACACACTATTTATTTATTTTTTTAAAATTTTATCTAATCATTTTGCCTTTATTATTATTATTATTTCCATGGAACGGCCTTGGAGACCACCCAGCTTTTCCTCATTCTTTCCGATTGCTCCTTCCTTCTTCCCTCGGTCCACGATATTCCTTTTCTCGCACCTCTCTTTCCCACAAGGACCTTAATTTCTTTTAGTCTTTTCCTGTAGTCATACCTATCGAAACAGTCTTGGTCTGTTATTTTCAGTCTCTCAGTTTCTTCCTTCATCTGTTTGATATACCTCCAGCACTCTTCTCATTTTATTGAAGATTTCTTTATTATAATTATGAAATAATTAATTGTTGTTGATTAATATATTTTTTATTTTGAAGAGAAAAGATTTGCCCAGTCGGGATTCGAACCCGAGTCTCCACTTTCTAGCGTGGTGCCTTATCCACTAGGCTACCGAGCTCGTATCCGAACCAGGGAAATCTTTTCTCTTCATTGATCCATACCCCCGGGCACTCGCAGTTGCGAAGTACAAATCGGGGATGAATGTTCATTGAACATTACTGTTAACTAGATCTTGTTGACATACGTCATATATATATTATAATTATGAAATAATTAATTGTTGTTGATTAATATATTTTTTATTTTGAAGAGAAAAGATTTGCCCAGTCGGGATTCGAACCCGAGTCTCCACAGTCTCCACTCCATTTCTTTATTATCTTTGGGTGCATCCTCACCATATTTCAAGATAACCATAATCTTCTTATTTTTATGCTAGTTTCCAAATTATTTATTTATTTTTATATTTCTTTATTAGGTTTCAACCTATAGCCTTCTCGTGTCTTCTTTGGGCCGTAAATTCTTCTTAGTATACTTCTTTCTACCCCTAACGTATTCCTTAGGCTGGGGAGGGAAGCGGTTTCCATTCCGTACAGTACCACTGATTTGATTGATTTGTGTTTATTATAATAAATCGGATTTATTTCTCAATTAATTGTTGTATTGTAGCAATATTCTAATACATTGAAATAAAAACAGTTTTATAAAATATACAAACATTGGATCTATGCTATAAGTGTTTTCATATATACTCATGTCTAAAAATAGCTAGTAATCGATATTTCGTAATTATAAATTCTGATTCATATGTAACCATCAACATCATCCTCTTAGCACAATAGTTGCTTACCTTCTATACACTGGTCGTAGCCTTTCGTAAAGAAGAGCATAGCCTTGGCCGCTCTCTCAGGTGTCTTTAGCAGCCCCTGCCTGTCTGGGTCCTCGCCTAAGGAAGCCAGGAGGAGTCTGTAAGAGGATGACATGTCTGGAAGGAGGGCCTCTCTGGTCGGTGGTCGGTGGTCCAACTCCAGGTCGTGGTGGAACATGCATTTTTCATGACCTGAAACATAACCAATCAGTTAATTTCTCAATCATGAAGTCACATTGAGTCAAGATATTCAATCCAAAATACAGCTGTCAATTGAATTTGAAAAGCGGATATTTTTTTCTTGTATAAGAAAATATTAGTCACATATAGAAGGAAAGTACACAGAGTATAGAAATAATTTCATCATAAATAAAAAATCATTGAAACGCTGAAGAATATCTACTAAATTAAAAAAAAAAAAAAAAATTACATCCATTATAATATCCATTCCCACTGGAACCCACTAGTCTCCAAAATTGCTTTTCAACCGATTCCCGATTAAATCCCGAGGTGTCTGATGGCTCAGGAACTTTCCGATGTTTGTATAATGGACATATTGTGTAAAAAAAAAAAAACTAATGAAATAATTAAAATTTATTAGGCCTGTAAACGTTTTTTTGTATTGCATTTATAGGCATAACAGTTTCATCGCGTTTCAAGTTCATGACTTTGAATGACTGATGCTACAATATTTAGACAGTAAATAAATCAATTTGAATACAAATAATTTTTTATTGCGAAATAAAAATACATAACATATGTATATTCTTATTTTCATACCAGCCAATTAAATAGTTAAGTGCAAAAATTAATATATCTGTTTAGTGTTCTTTGTTTTTTATTTTTTTTATTCTTTAATCTGTGTTTATTATTTATTGTTATGTAATGCCCGAAAGTTGATTAATATTAATATGTTATCATATGATTATCATGGTATCATATGTTATCATAAGTGAAGTTTTCTATTATTTTATGTTAATTATATTTATAAGCTAATTCTCTCAACATGGCTTTGATGAAACTGAAGTAAGGAATATTCTTAGTGCAGTACTTTTATTTCACTATGCAATTTTTATTTTTATATTTTTGTTTGTTTTGAACTATTTGAACCTTTAATAGCAAAAAACTCACGAAGCATGGGTCACAAAAATTCAGATATCGATTCAGAGACTAAATACTTCTTTTTAAATTAACTATAATTTAAGAATATTAACTATTCTTTAAATTACTAACATTAAATGATAGGTAACGAAAATTTAGCGTTATAAAATTAATTTATGATTTTTAATTATAATAATGGAAACAAAAAATCACGAAAACTCCTTATGTTCCTTTTAGTGTTTAAATGCAAGATGAATGAAATCAAACTAACTTGTTATTCTTATTTCTAAAAATAATTTAATTAGTTTACATGCACATTCTAGCCAAAAGCCGATTCGAGAATAGTCTGGATTCATATAAATTTATGTTCCATTTAATATTATATAAAGGTATATATATATATATATATATATATATATATATATATATATATATATATATATATATATATATATATATATAGTATAGAGAGAGAGAGAGAGAGAGAGAGAGAGAGAGAGGGAGATAGTGAAAGACCCCTTATTTTGTCATAGAAGCAATGAATTTATTCAAGTCCTATCCTAAAATTTTCATGAATAGCTGAGCCCTGTTGAACTTAATGAGAGCTGAATCAACAGGTGAGATTCTAAAGGTGTAAAGTTCACCGTCTTGTATTTTCTGGTCCTAAAGCCAGTCTTAATTCTACTCTCTCACGTTCTAAGGCTTTTACCGTCTAATGGTCTTTGAACAATACTAATCTGCCTTATTCTCTTGTTCTATTCGGCACTAAAGTTGCCAGTGTACGGACATTTTAATTGGATATGTACTCCTAAAAATATTTACTATTCATAAAAATGACAATTATTATGAACATTAATTTATTTATGTTATTATTATTGCAACATTAATTTTTATATGTTAAAAACGATTGAAGCCTCAAATTTGTTTATACTTCCAAGCAAAAAAAAAAAAATTTCTCCTTTGGTGTATAAATATTATTAAAATTTAATATTATTAAGTAATCCGAACTTTTGACATTTTACTTTGTTTAAATGTTCAAGTATATTGTATTCATTTCACTATTTTATACTCTTCAGATCAGTTAGTCCAAAATTTAAAAGACTATAAAAAGTAATAATTTGGCAATTAATCATAATATATTGTGAAAAAAATATATTAATGGGTCAAATTGATATTATGTAGTTATTAAAAAGTTTAACCAAAAATATAAAAAGGTATTTTAAACTGTGATATAAGAAAATTGTTAATTAAGAATGATGTATAAGAGGTACATAAGAGGTGGTGGATGTGGAATATGTAGAATAACGGGATGGAGAGAATTCTAAAGATTGAGAAGCAGGCAGCAGAAATCGGAAAGATGGGATATTATTATGTAGTGATTGGATGGAAACTTGGGAACGTTTTGAGGTTCCGAGAAAAAATCTTATAAAGTAATTAATAGGTATGGTTAAGAGCGAAGAAATTTTAGTCTTAAAGTATTAATAGTTTTTATCAAGTAACAAACATATGATTGTTCTTGAAGTATTAGTAACAATTAATGCATATTGAAATTAATAAAGTTAAACTTATTAACAAGAAGATGATTAAAAACATTTTGGATCTCATGCTTGTTGTAAAAATCATAGATTTCTCACAACCAGTGCTGTCCCGAAATACAATGGGCGCTAGTCTCCAATCTCTTTTCATGACTAAGAAACCACGAACATATAAATAAAAATATCAAAATAGGGATTATATGTTTAGCGATGGAAATCACAAATGCTTTAATAAAACAGTAATAAACTGAATTTCTCTTGATCGTGTTCATAAAAATAGGGATCTAACTAAATAACTATTATATAGTTTTTAAAAATATTACTGATTTTCCTAGAATCAATCTACAAGAGCTATAATGATTACTAATTCTTCTAGCTATACATTTTTTAATGATTTTGGAAAAGAAATACGAAGATTTGATGTATTTATTATAAGATAATAAATACCTTTATTTAGTATAAATAAAAATAAAAACAATTCGATGTTCTATTATTTTAGTTTCTTTCTCTTTTACATGCATCGCCTTCTCGTGACGTGCTTGCATATCATTAATATTAACCAAGGGTCTAGGACAGTAGGCCAGACTATTGCGAATGCTAACTATAACAATGCCAGTAGCAACACAAAGAAAGATTTAGAGGAGATACCCCTGGCCGACAAAGGCTTGAGGTAACTCGGCATCTATAGCAGATAATAGGAGTGTTTGGAAACAGCAATCATGTAATTAATTACATGTTTCCAACTTGTAACATTGACATTGAAGCATTTCCATTGACATCGTTAATTAATTAAAATTTGTTTCGTGGCAGATGACACTGCTCAATGAAAAGAATGTATACTAATAATATAATATCAGGAATATCGTGAATATTCCTGTACATAATAAGAAGGGCTTTATTCTATTTTTTTTTTTTTTTTTTTTTTTTTTTTTTTTTTTTTTTTTTTTTTTTTTTTTTTTTTTTTTTTTTTTTTTTTTTTTTTTTTTTTTTTTTTTTTTTTTTTTTTTTCATGACATTACAAGTTTGTTCATATTTGGTTTTATTTTGGAAAATCATTACATATGTCATTATGGTAATATGAGCATAGTTTAGAAAATTAATTTTTTCTTACGAATGATGGAATTATAAATTAAATCGTTATTTGTTTTTGTATATTTAGTTTGAGAGATAAATAGAAGGGGAAAATAAAATAGTCGCAAAAAATAACAAAACATCATTTCAAATTTCCGATATTTCGCTCAAGGGAACTGTGGTCAGAAAAGTTCCTTTTTTGGCATTGACCTGGCACTAAGCTGTCTTATTTATTTTTAATATACATTTTTTAATCCACCTTGATGCTAAGGCCGAAACGTCTGCTTAATATAATAATCTTTTATTATTTTTATCAATTCTTATTATTTCTTTTATTTACCTTTTGACTGATACCTCAAAATAAATTCAAGATAAAAAATACTTATTGATTACATTATTCCTTCACGGAAGTTTAAAAAATTGAGCTTCTTATATTAAAACAATTTTTTTCTATCACAGAGCGTGTCATTGATAAGTTGTTGTATTGGTACATTAAAATTCCATAGACACAGTTCTTAACTGATCCCCCAAAATAAATCTGTACCATTTGGGAAAAACTAGATAAATTCATTTTTACCCACAATAAGACAAATATTTTGAGCAACCCATATTGGAGTCCTATTCATCATGTATAAGAAGGCAAGTTGTAATGGCAATGGTATCCTTTTATACAAATATACCTCTTTAATCATGGATCTTATTACTCTTTACTGAGCATGGCTTGATTATTTAGAAATTAATATTTTTTTGTTTCTATTATATATTATTTTTTTTATCATAATGTTTTTTTATTTCATTTTATTTTTTTAACTCAAGCACCTGTATCTTTTAAGTTCCCTAATGATTAGTAATAATTGCTGCAAGTATATTTTTTATATCGAGCCTTTGAGGTTATTAGTGTGTACAAGAGTCAATTAGTCAAAGACCTTTATATACTTTATACTTTCATTTTCGTAAACCGGTCCAAAACTGGTAATGTTTTTCTTAATACTGATATTATCCGCTTACCGATTTCGGTAAGTTGAAGGAGTGGCTGGTTGAAGGACCGTTTCAGAAAGTATTGACTTCAACGAGGTTACTGCTCGGTATTAGGATAATCTTATTTAATTAAGATTGGACAAAAAGTGTGGTACATACGCCGAATCCAGCAGAATTAAACTGACGGGTTGTCGTCCCTGGCCTCATTGAAACTTTCCATCTAATGCAATTATATACTTCTAATGACCGAGGTCATCGGAAAATCGAGGTCGATATGAGGAAAATGCAGTCGAACGACCAATTCCTGACCGCCTGTAATTTATTTCTACTTATCGTTTGATCTACACTTCCCTGTTGTGCGGTTACTGTTTCGCTACTGTGTTCATCTAGCCACATCAGCTTTTCTCGGAAGTACTGTTTAAACCTGGTTCTGAATTATGGACATAGTAAGAGAATAAACATCGCTTTTGGTTAAACAAATGACAATATATAAGATGATATTTGTAAAATTAATTTTTTTTTTTTCATGGATATTACTGATATGGTAGAAGATATACAGATGGGAATGTATTTTTATTATTTGTATTTACTCATCTCAGTTTCTGTCCCAAAATTTACAATAACTTTTTTTTTACATAATTTATCTATATATATTATTATATATAATTTACGAAATTATTTTTAACATAATTAAATTTGTTTTCTACTTAACTATAACTGAAATTAAATGAATGCGTCACAAATAAGGCGTTCTGTTTTCAATATTTTTTTTAAAGAAATGTTGTTTTATAATATTTTTGGGCTTATGAAGATTTTCTTTTAAAACAAATTATGTCTTTCTTTAAAATTAATTTTAAATTTTGTCTAAATAGGTCTGTTCCCAATACAGCCCAATTCATGATAAAAATACGTACATCAAACATTTTGGTAACCACCGTATAATGTTCTGTTTAGATCCTATAAGTATCGTAAAACATTCTGAAGGTGCACTATTTCTTTTTTTAATTAATTGATGTATTAAGTAGTTTGTTTATTTTTTTATTGTATGTATTAACTTTATTTATTTACTATATTTATTTTTAGTTTATTCTTTTTGTTCGCAAATAGCCGGAACATGATTAGGAAGATCTTTTCTGACATCGCAGGCCGAAACTAAACGGCATAGCTAAGGGCCCTTTAAAAAATCCTAAGGTCATTATTTACTATATTTATTTTTAGTTTATTCTTTTTTAAGATTTCTGGTTTGCCGAAAGTTTTTCATTATAAATCCAAATTGAATAGATTTTAAAAGAAAAACGATATTAGGTCGGACAGGATTCAATGTCGTAACGAAAATCAGTCATGGCATAAACAGATTTTTTTAGAGACTGCTTTTTTTTTTTTTTTTTTTTTTTTTTTTTTTTTTTTTTTTTTTCCTTTATATTTTGTAATTTTTAGATTGGCCCGGTGAGTCTTACATGGATGATCTAACTGTGTAAAAAAAATGTTGACTCTGGAAGGATTAACAATATATCCTCATTATTTCTATGAGGCTCCACTACAGAACATATTGCTAACAATTTCTTGTAATATATTATATAGTAATTATAAAATCATTAAATTATTATATCAGATAAAAAATATCACAGTGATAACATAAAAATAATAGGACCAAGTTGACAAATAATGAAAGTAATGAACATAAAAAAATAAAAAAAATGGTATAAAAATTATAAAAAATTAGAAGGGATAAATTAATGAATTAAAAAAGTAAATGAAATTTGAACGCAGTTGAAATGAAATTATTAAGATTGATGATTTAAATAGTAATGAAAACAATTTTTATTTATTTTTATTTTTATATTCTAAAAAAAGAAATACAAAAATAGTGTTTGCATGAGAATGTGCACACTACCGCTTGAGTCAGAGTTTCGATTTATTTAAAAATACAAATTACGGGGAAAATTTATGATAACCGAAATTTTGAAACAAAAAACCGTTTTAAAATGAATTGTTAAATCTACCTTACAAGGCTGACACGTTTTGAAATATTTTTTGAAACTAGATATATAATGTCATCCTTATTTGAATCGGCAATGGTATCATCAACGTCTGTACACTAATTCAAAAACTGAAAATGTTAGGGAAAACAATAAAAAAGAATACATATTTGTATATGCTTAAAATTTTGAAATACGAAGAAATAATACTAATGATGCAATGCTTAAGATTTAGCAGTAACTGGGAAAGTATTTCGAAATGGAGCAATTGACTTTCATTTATTTGGGGTCGAGTGGTTTCACGTTTTTGCTTGGAGGGCTAACACAAGATTAGATAAATATATAATATGTTAACCCTTTTTTTTTTTTTTTTTTTTTTTTTTTTAATATTTAAGCTAACATGTTAATTATATGCCGTATTTCTCTTGATGAAACCGAGTGGAAGCAACGAATACAATTAAAGAATTTAAACTTTAAATGGAAAGGTTTTAAATGATTGAGGAAAACGTAGAACAAACTCTATCAGAATAAACATAAATCCTAATAGACTTTGTAAACATTTAGGGTTATTTACGAACTTGATGTACTGACAAGAAACACATAAATAATTGTTAGTCACAAAGTGAGGATTAGTAACATTCAGTTAATCTTTTTAAATACACAAGAAGCTCATAAATAGCGCCAGAGCAGTTTCATTCCACATTTACTCGTCGATAACCGCTAACACAATTGTAAGTGATGTACGCTGACTTACCCAAGTACCTGGGCTTGTGACCGGCAATTGGACTCATTCCGCTTGACTTCTGATCCTCTACTGACAGACCTGCATCACCAACCCCAATCATAATAGTGCCCTCGAATAAGAAGGGGTTTTCCCTTCCCCATCTGCACGAGTCTGTCGAGTCACGATTTGTCTTTTGTAAACCAACTAACAATGTCAATGTGCATCAATGTTCTTATAATAACGAGTCTTTAAATGATCTTAGCTTGATTTCAGGACATTATTTACAGTAACATATCCTTTCCACAATATTGTGTTGGCAACTAATGTAAAAAAAGCAGCCCCAATCTCAATGATGTTTATATTATTGGAAAATAGAAATATTTAAAAAACATCTCCTAGGGTTTCTTAACTCTAATTAAATAACATTTTGAATCAGCAAACAGTGTAGTCTGTGTAACTGCATTCCTCAATTTTATAAGTATCAATAATAAACACTTAAGTCCATAAATACTTAAACTTGCGGACTGCTCACTAAGTACAGTCCGAGAATAAAATATTAAATGTCTAAGAGCGGACTTACCCAAATACATGGGCTTGTGACCGGCTATTGGACCCATTCTGTGCGGTGGCTGAAGTTCTACTGACAGAATTCGAAAATCGAACTCAACAAAATAATTCTGTTATCCGGAAGCCTCCCACTCTCAACGGGAAGCCTTAGCCAGACAGCAAGGGGACCTTCCAATTCTGCAGGAACCTGCCAACCTTCCTCTAAATGAACAGGAATTGGATATACTTTGTCACTTCCGCGTCTACTATCTCAAAGTTAGCCTTGATAATGACCCGTCAATTAATAAAACTTTTTAATTTTTATTTGAGATCAAAAGCTGGATCAGCGAAACTATATTCGGGCTCAGTTCGACCAGAAGTACGATCGCAGCTGATAGAGAATTGGATATTAACTCCTTATGATTTCTCGACGATTCTTGCAAGATGGTCACATCAACCAATGATGGATTGTCTAGCTTGCTGCATTACAATTGCCAATGACAATATTACTTCAAATGATAAAACTTCCCCCTCAGATCAGTCAGATTTATTAAATATCTGAAAAGAAAAATGAGGCGACATAACATAATTTTATTATATATACCAATAATTTGGCCAAAACTATATCAGTCATCTTTAGGGCTTATAGACCGTTACGAAAATTAAGAAACAAGAAATCAACAAAATTAAAATGTATAATGAAATAACAAAACATTAAAAATTATGCTCACGAAGATGAAAAATCCATTATCCACATCCAAATATCCTTCACAAATATAACTTCAGTATTTTGTCCTAAACTGATATGTTATGCATGTTAACTTCTGAAAACTCTGTTTTTGAATAATCTCTGACTTACTACAATATAATATATTTCAGTTTATCTGTTGTAATAACCATAAATATAGTTCATAATTATCGAACTACAGGGGAGCTAGAGACCTAGGAGGAACGTAGTTGGTAGAGCTGATCACTTTTCACATGGACACAACACAAAACAAAAAAAAAAGATAAAATATTCCTGTACACATATATGAAGCCAATATGGAAGTATAGCGAAGCTTTCTGTTTTTTTCATTTTTTCTGCAATAAGCTTAAATTCCCCAGCTGACATTTACTTACATGAAGAACGAACACAAACAAAGCCAATGGACATGCAGTGAATGAAACCCTTTGAGATGCATAATAATAATACCTTTCAGACTAGTTAATTTTCCATTGAATTTGGTAACAGATTTTCCATTAATATTTCCATTATACGTTTCGTCGGATTTTCCATTTACTTTTTCACTAACATTGCCATTTAAGTGTCCATTTAAGTTGCCATTTAAGTGTCCATTAATATTTCCATTCATTGTATGTCCTAAAAAAACAAAAAAAAAAGTATTACTCATCAATTGGAGACAATTTTTTTTTCTCCTTTGGAAGGACTACCTCAGTGGACGAGAATTCCAATTAATTCAAATCAACATCTCATTATTATTAGTGTTCCTGTAAAGTAAGGTAGCACCATATTAGCAATAAATAGAACTAATTATATAACTTTAAATTTAATTTATTTATTATAATTTTTTTTAAAATCTGAAATTACTCAAATATCATTAATCGAGCAGTGATGAAAATTCGCAACGTGACTCCATGAATATTTACTTCAAATGCAAGTTCTTATAGAGCATGGAACTCATTAGTTCATAATCCAATTATTTCTTAGATTGGATTAGTCAATACACGCTATTTGTAAAGAAAAAATAATGAATTTTAGGAATAAGTTTATTCGTGACAAAGTAAGGAGCATTCAGGATTTTGGATTGATAGTATCAGATATGTGACGATTTGGAAGGTTTAGTGGAGCACCAACGCTCAACTCTGTATGACCCAACAGGTCTAATTGGTAATGATTCTCGTATAATATATTAGATGGTTTGGACGTTTGTATAGTAAATGTTGAATAAGTTGAAAATGACGGTAAGTTTCTTGTCGTTTCAGTCTGGAAAGTTGGTATCAGTTTATAAAACACTAGGTTGGTTCGGAAGATCTTGCCATAGAATAGATTTTGACCGTGGATCAGAAACCAGTACTGCCTAACATTTACTTTAAAACCTCGTTATTCTTCACATGTAATCCGACCCTGCCGCGGAGTCCCGTGGGGTGCACAATATTTTGTTGGAATTTCTAATAGTCTAGTAAAATTGTACATTTTGGTATGTAAAAGATCGAGTAGTTTTGATTTATTTATATATTGTTACTGCTGAAATCCAAATTTTGAACCTTATTAGCTGCTCGCTAATAGGTAGTGTAACAGCAGCAAAACTTTCGACCTTCTTTACGTTTCCCCAAAATATCTGCAGCACAG
The DNA here is from genome assembly GCA_003667255.2 of Euschistus heros. Classification (NCBI taxonomy): domain Eukaryota; kingdom Metazoa; phylum Arthropoda; class Insecta; order Hemiptera; family Pentatomidae; genus Euschistus; species Euschistus heros. Next base: position 1,080,221 of record RCWM02000100.1, read on the forward strand.
TTGGTTCTAAAGAAAACCTTCAGTTTTGTAGCTTAAACGGATACTAAGATACAAGCTTTTAAATTTTCGGAATTATGTTAAAAAGTGAGTATTTTCGATTTCGCTCTATAAGATCTTAAAAATCACGTTTAGAGCATACTTCATTATGAACGATTTTAAGTTGGCTACAAATCTAACTAAGTAGTGTTACTACGGTCATTGCTTCTATATATAAAAAACTGGCTAAAACATATTATAATTGTGTATATAGCGTAGGTTTCTATTCCCTCTATTTTGTTTCAATGTTAATATATAATTGTTAATATAATATTGATCATTTTTGAACAATGAAAAACATGTTTCATTGAAATCTCTTGCTACTTCGACCATTTAGCCGTCCCTCCCTACCCCTTGGTCCCTTAGGGGTTGAATTAGCGAGATTCTACTGTATATTGTAAAATTGACATGGACTTTTCAAATAAATAAGACAAGGATATAATCTCTAGTTTCCATTAATTTCTATAAATGAATAATAATATTGTAGCATTTTGTGAGCCTATAGTCCTGGAAGATTTGTAGTCTAAATTTGTGTTTCATCCAACGCAGAACAGTTCAGTTTGGACCTATGTTTTAGAACGATATTTTCGCCATTGGTGGCACCACAAGGTTCGAAATATCAAAACGTGGAGGCAGATATAAAGTGAACAGATATTACATAATAAATGGGTTGGAAGACAACACAAAATGTCCATAAGCGGCTATCCTTGAACGTTCTCGGAACTAGTAGTCGTGTTCGCGCTTGTAGTTATTTTTTCTGGATTCGATGGCCTGTTATGCAAGAAAACCTTTAGGAAAAACTAGCTCAATGTTTTTTTTTTTTTTTGTTTACTTCACTTCCCACTATAAAAAATAAAAGCTTCCCACTATATACACATTTCATTAGAAAATATTTAAATGATGAATTTCCGAGCTAAGACATGTTATACATTAATTGTACGATGTAATTTTACATTAAAATGTTAAAAGTCCCATGCAATAAACTATTATATAACCTTTGTAATCTGTATTCATAAATCAATCCAACAGCTAATGCCATTGTTATCCTTTTATTATTGTATGATTAAACTGTGTAAAACGATCGACTGCGGAACTAAGATAATCTGGGATAGAAAATCGTTTTTGCTTTTTGAGTTCTTTTTTTACACCCCAACTCATCCTACAACTGTCCTCAACCACGTATGCTGGTGACATTTGTGTGTTGTTAGTAAACAATGATCCTTTTATTACTTCCCAAAAAATCCTATCCCATATCATAAATTTTCAAGAATGGTATTTAAACTGGAGAATTAATATAAATCAAAAAAAATGTTATGAAATAACCTTTACCCTTTATTGTAAACCTACTTCTTGTCCAACAGTACCCTTTAATAATGATAATCCCTGTTGAACAGATCCGCTACCTAGGACTCCATGTGGATAAACGTCTTACTTGGAATCCACATTCAAGACTAAAACAATAAGAAACTGCTCGATGTTTTCTACTCCTTTAACATTTACTAGACAAATATTCAAACCTTCCAATTAATTAAAAAAGACTCATTTACATATCAGTAATTAGGCCTATTTAGACATAAGAAGTTGAGCTTTGGAGCCCCAGTAAACCATCCAATTCTTCTCTTATCCAATCCTTACAACCCAAAATCCTTAATGTTTCTAACATTTTCAGAAACAAACGTGTCCATCGTTATGTCCCATACTTTTTTCAATTGGCTCAAACTATGACATAGTAAACTATATAACCATTCAAATCCACTAGTTTCTCAACTCTTCCTATGTTATTGCGTATAACCCACCAAGGCGTCTGAAAAGAAGATGGTCTAGAGGCCTTCTATTATAGAACTTAATTAAGTGCTACCAATGTGTTGATTTACCAGCAATTAACATGTTATTCCGAGCATTACCATCTCATTTACTAGTTATATTTTTATTTTATTTTGTATACAGCTTTAAATTTCAGTAACAAGCTAAAAAAAAGTTCGTTTTTTAATATATCATAACTTTGCGCCAATAAAAGAAAACCACCAAGGACAAATGGCGGTAATTGTGACCCTGGCCCAAAATATTGATATGGTGTCATTTACCGTATCATTAATTTCTTGTTATATAATGAGTCCTTAATTCATTACTTTCAATTTAGGCAACGACATTTTTAACTAGAGAAGAATTGATTTCTTAGGATGATGAAAGAATATATGGAACTGTGTAACTTCCTATGTTGTAAAATAGTATGTATAGATTCTTATTTTACATTTGTTTATGTTTATAAATTTAATTTTTTTTAAAAATTAAGTTACCATTGCAAAAATTAAACTTTAATTATACGATTAAAAATATTTCCATTTAACAAAGTTGTAGGTATGTTATTCTTAATCCATATTATCTATGCAATTATATAAAAGAACAAGCTTGTGACCACTAACCCCGATAATTACTGAACCAATCTGTACCAAATTTTAACTACATCATCTTTTTATTTACAGGAAGATTTAGCAATAATAAAATCTACTGATTTTCAATTATTTTGTTATTTAAAAAAAGCGATAAGGTGTGGACAACTCTTTGAAAATTAACTGATAGGTGTGAGCGCTATTCTACATGAGAGGTTACAAAGGAGCGTTGTTATTTAGAGCTTGAAACTGATACAAAAATTTATATATATATATATATTCAATGAAATTACAAAAAAGAGTAAAAGATGTGGTGTGACATGTAGATCCCAGTGAAGTTTGAAAATTGACCGTTATATGGTTAACACATTTTGCAAAGTTTACAATGGTAAGGCTGCTGAACCAAACATTAACTGCACCATCTTTAAAGTTCTAGGAAGGTTCAGCAATAATGAAATATACAATGGTAAAAATTTAAATGTACAATGTTAAGTGGCATAAATGAGGTTTGACACACTGACATATACGTTCTCGTTTAGTAATTAAAATACATCCAGTTGAAATTATTACCAAATCAAAATAATGATCCTATACTTTTTGACAGGGTGTGTAAAAATATGATTCATGGGCCTTTAGCTGTAAGCACCGATAATACAGTCCATTACCCTCTCAGACTCTTAATAGAGTCTGTCCTTCAAGATTACCAACATTGAAATTTAAAGTCAGATGTCTAATTATGTTTTTAAACACCTATTAACACCTATTTAACCAAGTTAGAAATTACTGCTATGCGTAAAAATATTATTGTTATTATTATTCGCGATTTGATACTTCAATACAAGATTTTTTATCGATTATAAAATAAAACCTCAATTATTAGTTTTTATTATATAAGGAGAAAAGATAGTTGGGGTATGCAGTCATGAAGATAAAAGCAATTAAAAAATAAGTTTTTTTTACTTACTCCATTTCCAGGGTTTTTTTTTACTTACTCCATCTCCATTTTTTTACTTACTCCATCTCTTCCATTCCTTTCTTTACTCTCTTTTATTGACTCTTTATCACCTGATTTGTTTCATAATCAAACTCTTTCCCGCTCCCGCCCTTTAGTTGATATCTCCGCCTCTAGATCGCTCCACCCCCCTTCATCCCCATATTGTATACTTGAACAGTTTCTGTTTACATCAGTCTGAAAGTAAGCCTGATATATATATTTTCTTTCTTTTTCCTTTTATACACCGTACTCTCATCTTTTCCACTCATTACACTCTATTCTTTAATGATTTCTCATCTTTTTTTCAAACATTAATCCCCTTTTTTATTTATAGATATTTTAAAAAAAATACTTTTACTTTCTTCATATTTAAATGCTATTGCACAGCTATGCTAACCTACACTTTTCTCACATTTACCCCTCTTTCCTTTATTTTCTCTTTCCACTATGTACATTTATAATTATTTTATTACTTATGCCTCAATATTTATCACCCCTTTACTGCTTTGTAACTCTCAATGTTATACTTTATATATTTATCAGTCAACTATATAGCTAACTTTTGTTATTAATTAATCTTATTTTATAATTTTTTGTATTACTCACCATATAAATAAGATTATATAAAATATGATCTTATATAAAATAAGATTAATCTTATATATAATAAGATTCCTTTCAATTTAAATTAATTCATTAATCTGTATGCATTATTCATTATTTTTGTGTCTACTCAGTTTTTATGTTTACCAATTATATTATATAATTTACTCATTAATTTTTTAATTATCTATCACTCATTTTAATTTTAATCTTGTTTCAGTAGTCTTTATGTATTGTTTTCTTTCCTTTAGATATGGCCTTTATGTTATTGTCTTTTCTCTTATATATTTATCCTTTATACCTTTGTTTTTTATACTCTCTACTATTTAGTCATACCTTTTTGTTTGTTTTCTAGCCCTGATGAACAATGAAAGTTTACAATGAAAGCTTACAATGAAAGTTGAAACGTAGGCATTAAAAATTAAAAAACTTATTTTTTAATTGCTTTTATCTTAATGACTGCATAGCCCAACTATCTCTTCTCCTTATACCTAACAGTCAACTATACCTCACCAATTTAATTATATAATTTATTTACTTATGAGAGTGGGCGAAGCCGCGATGTATTCTAGTGTTCTATAAAATACGTACGTAACATTCAACGAGGTGTTATTTTGAATAATAAATAAATAAAAAGAAGAAGAAACCAATGAAACTAATTTAAAACAAAAACACCACGGTGGAACGAACTGACCCGAAGGAAAGACATTAATAACTAGTTCACCTTGGCAAACCTTTAGACTCACTAGCTCCTATCAGCTGCACTCAATGCCCAAGGTTTGATCAGATCTAAGATTGAGATTGGAGGTTTGAGACTGATTATTTATCCTAGATATCAAATAGGAATTTCATCAGTCAGTTTTAAATGCAACAGTGAAGAACAATAAATCACCTAGTTAATTCATTACATAAATAATTGTTTTTTATGGGATATAAAACCAAACAAAATAGCCCATGAACGCCTATTGTTAATAGAAAAACAATTAACGGTTATAAGTTATTACAGATAATAAGTATATTTTATCTTATATGTGAGGTGATTTTAGAATCCAATATCAGAATTTAAATATTTAATTATTTTGTAATAAATCTCGAGCAATTTGGACGATGGTTTCATTATTTCCTTGTCGAAATATCTGAAGCAAAACCTTTCTCATTATCTACAGATAAATAAATATCTTATATTTATTTTGTGTTTAGGTAAAAAATTGCGTTAAAACATAAGTTTTCTCGATAACAAAATTGAACTAAATTTCACATCATAAGATACTAACTAATTAATATATTTTCTTATTTTATTTTATGTCGATATTTTTATTATTTATCTATCATCCAATGAATGCAGAAACAAAACCTCCGTTAAAAAACTAATGTAAGGAGTTGTACAAAACATATAATTATTTGGATATAATACCACAAGATAGTGGAACAGTGGGTAAGATACTAGAATCCTAAATCATACAACAGGTTTGAATTTTTAAAGTATTGGGTTGGAAAGAAAAAAACTGACGTTTGAGTGAGGTTGCTGACTACATCACCATCAATGAATCACTTGTTGATTATTAGTAAATCTATTAGCATTACTTTTCTTGCATGTTCAAGTTTAGTTATATTTCCTGCTTACTTTTAAATGTACACAACGTGAAAAATATTAACAGGAACAAGCATGCTACTAAATTAACTGAGAGTCTGCGTTTCTTTTATAGGTAAGCAAAGGTATTTGTGAATACTTTCCTATTTTTTTTAATTTATTTTTTCATTATGCATCTGTAGTTCTCGATATTATTTCAAAGAAAATAATCCTTATTAGACATTTTTTTTTCAATCAATACGTCGTTGCTCTATTGAAAGTTTATATGCATTCTATAACCAATAAGTGGAAAAATGCACAATCTATTTTCTTCTAGCACGTAATGTAAAAATTCATCACCCATCGAATGAATCATGTTTTACCCTCTATAATGATGTAATAGGGAAAAACCACACGGCAGTATTTGTTTACCAATTGATTAAAATAATTTAACAAATTGACTAATAGTGAGCAACAATGTTAACGAAAAACATAAAGGAGAAAAAACTATTATGCAGAGACCGTTTCGAAGTTAATAATAATAAGTTCATTTATAATAAGCAATTGATAGTTGACACATTTAATATTTATTTTTATATAATTAAATCAGCAGTATTCATAGATGCTTTATATAGCGATATTCATTTATATTATTCTTATAATAATGACAGTTTATATATTTGTAATTTTTAGTTTTATTTATCTATTATATTCGGTGATGCAGATGTTAGTCTTTGAAGTTTGTTTGCTATAATACCATTTTCAAACAGTTTTATTATTAAGTAAACATTTTAAAATATTAATTTAAAGTTTGGTAGGTTATCCATGATGAGACATCCCTAGGATCTTTTATAATAATTATCATACACATTATTTGAGACCTGCGATCACATTGTAATAGAGCTGACAGGGGAATGAAAATTATTTTGCAACATTGAAACAACTTTGTAAAGTAAATAAAACATTTTGCTATTAATATCTTTATACACCGTATTTGTATTTTTATATTGCTATTAATAATAAATTCCTTTTTTATATTTTTTTTAATCGTAAAAGTCAATCTTAAATAATAATTTTTTATCAATAGTAGCTGGGACTTCATTGGACGCTCCGGATAGTACAATACTTTATCTAATTGTAAAATATTGTTGATTCAAGCATTTAAACAAATATAGCAATTAAAAAAAAAAAAAAGAAAAGGTTATGCAGTTATTTGTAATAAACATATATAAATTTCAGGTACTCATCAACACTAAACTTTGATAAGGATTCCCTTATTTAAGTAAAACTTTCATCCCTTTCTAATGCAAACCTAGATCCTGAAAATAAATCTATATTTATATTTACTCCTATGTAGTTTTATATATATATATATATATATATATATATATATATATATATATATATATATATATCTTAAATTAATGACAATTAGTTTACTTTATTATCCATTATTTTAAAAAAACAAACAAAAAAAAACAGGAGTTGGCTTTTTGAACACCAACTATCAAATTAATGTGGGTTGATACCCGGAGATATCCAAACTATGTCGACAGATGATCAAAGTGAACCCATCAACAGTGGAATTGTACGTTTCCGCTAAGTGGAGAAGCCGACAAAGGAATTCTGAAGATATTCATTGTTGGACAACAGGTGTCAAACTGGTAATACCTAATAGCGTCAGTGCCCGATTTCCACTTAAAAATATGAGGGGAACTCCAGGCTACGGGGAATACCTTGAACTGGAGAGACGAATCCGATTTCTGAGAACATTCCTGAACCAGAAAACATACTCTTATCAATGGGAAACTTTATCAATTTCGGAATTTAGTACATGGAAGTTAATATGCATGCATTGTTTCACTTAAAAACAAAAATAAAAAATAAAAAATCATAGGTATTGTAGAATTGTTATTATAAAATAAAGCATCATAGTATATTATATTTCTTATAGCACTATTTACAACCATTTTCAATAATATTATTTAAATTCTGAATTAAAAAAATGAAACATTACACGAATTAATATTTAGTCTATAATAACGTATAAATTTCAGTTTTAATTTTATTAGTGATGTGTAATTATTATTTTTAAACAATCTACCGTCATGATTTTATTTTAATTTTTAAATGAAATAAGTTATTTTAAACTGAGTGGATGCTGTTGGCGGACGTACAATTAAGGAATGCATACGCGAAGTTGAACCAAGAACCTGGGTTCGTTACGTAAGAGTTGTCCGAAGCAAGGTCAACATACATCCAGTGCACTTTTACCTGTTACGTAATCTTTGCATAAATCTCTTTTTTTTAGCATATTCTGATCGGACCATTTTACCACTTACCATACAAAAATAAACAGTGTACTTCCCCTTGTTTACACACTTACTTCAATTGTTTATAAGAGAAAAAATAAATTAAGTGTAGTACGAACAAAAATTATTAGGTAGGTTTACATCCTCAACAATTTTTTAGTGTAAAATTTCTATTACGAAAATAAAAATGAAGTTCGTATAGGGCAACATTGATGTACTAAGAATTCCAAACAGGGTTGTCACATAGTTCATCATGGTAAAAAAAATTTTAATGTAGAAGATAAATTTATTTTTATGTAATAGTCATTGAAAACGGAAGAGAAATTCCAAGCTTAAACTTTACACGTCTATTGTTATTGTTTACTTATAAGAATGTTAGTATATCGCTATGGGCTGCAATAGTGGCACAACTCAAAAAATCATTTTTTGATATAAGAGGGTTTAAAGTTTTCATTGCTAAGGGAAATGCCTAGGAAATGCTTTAGTTTGCTTAAACGAGAGAAGGTATAACTAGAAGGTAATTTCGTTTAAGAAAACTAAAGCTTTAATATGCATTTTCTTTAGCAATGAAAACTTTAAACCCACTTATCTCAAAAATAATTTTTTGAGTTGTGCCACTATTGCAGCCAATGCGCGATATGTAATTTTATTTCCTTCTTTTTTTTTCCCCAATTTTTTAAATATTTATTAATTATCATATACACCTATTCCAGTAATTATTGGTTTATATTATGTTTTACGTTCATCCCTCTAAAATTCTAGAATCATTGTACATTATATAAAATTAAGCATGCATGTATAAATAATAATTTAAATATGCGTTATGTCGAGAGATGCGTAGAAATATATGCACCCATTGCAGGGTTACTGTAACGTGACAAACTGGAAAGTGTGTATAGTAAACTGACGTTTTAACATTTTAACCCTCTAGAATGGAACCATGCATATGTCTAATTACATCATTAATGAACTAGGCAGTAAAATTAATTTTATGAGTGACAACAGCTTGCCTCATCCAGGTGACAGGGAAACAATAGAGTAAAAGATAGAAGAGCAACTGGGCAAGACACATAGGAATGGCGGAATGCACAGTATGGGAACAAAGATCAGCAATGTCCTAGTGCATCAACTGTATGTATGTGTTTATCGCTCCATTATTACATATCTGGTTATACATGATTTTATTGTTGTTAATTATCAAGTTAATAAGGGTTTATTAATAATGTTCTACTCTATTTATGATAAAAATATATTATATTTAAAAAAAATATTATATTATTATATTATATAATTTATGTATTATTTATTGTCTAATGACTTAACTGAAATTTTCTTTAAATTAAATATAGAAGTAAAATAAATAGAAATCATAGAGAAAACCCTTGTTCCCAGATACAACCTCAAATTTATAATGTTCCTTCTCTATATCTTCGTAATTCTAGATAGTACATAATTATATAATCAGGTGTGACTTCAAAGACTTAACGTTCATTACCATAAATAAAATACTAATATGTTTTTAAGATTATGTTGAGAGACATACCATGGCTACGAATCATTTCAGAATAAATAAGAGTAAAAGTTCTAGAAGTGATACAACTATTATTACAGTTATAAGATCAATGGACTACTAATAAGATAATAGTTTAAAAAAGTGGATGATTTCAGTAAAATGGAATTTTTTCTTTCTCTTTAGCTATACGGATTTCCTTATAACCATGGATATCTTCATAGATTAAAACAACATTTGTTAACTGTCAACTTCACATTTTCCGGGAAAACTATTTTCAATTATTTAATAATACGAAATTGTGTAAATCACAACTATTCAATATTTTTAAAATTTATTGCATTTTTTTTTCTTTGAAGTACTCTAGAGAGAATGGATAAACAAAAATCGTGTTACAGAGGAAATGAGATAGCTTAAGTTAATAAATAATAAATATCTTAATCCCGTCATGATCATCAATTTTGATTAATTATTTGTGACAAATTAACGCAGGTAAATAATTTAGTGGTAAATTAGGATGTTTAAACTCTTTCTCATTGTCACTTGCTACAAATATTTATTAAATAACTATCCATGTTTATGTATATGGGATATATTGAATTAATACGCAGGCTTAATCTTGAACATCAATTTGATTTTCAGTCAAAATATACACGTGTATCGTGTTGAAATCGCATTACATAATGAAAAGTGTATGAACCATTGCATCATATTTATTATTTTTAATTCTTATGCAGTCACATTATGGATTTTAATTTTATTTGTGGATCAGCATCTCTTGAAAGGGACAAGACCTATTTGTTACAATCCATGGCATTTAAACGTCTTAATAGCTTGTCACGTATCTCCACGAATCTGACTGGATTCTGTTCGAGAATCCTACCAAAGAGATCTTCAAGGTTTTATGGAGGCGAACGCTTGACTGTAGTGCAGTTTCAATTATATTTTATACTGAAGAGTTATAATTCATAGGTATATATTGATTAGTAATTTTTATTTCGAAGAAATTATTAATTATTTAGAAGGAAAAGTTTTCTCTTAATAGTAGTTCAAACTATATAATTTGAAAAAGAAATCTAAGTTCGTTCATTTATTTTTATAGGCCACCAGATTTTCACGCAAATCTGATATTTTTGAACAATAATAAAATCCGATTAAATGTATACATCAAAGCTTCATTTACATGAACCTTGTTTGTTTTAGAGCTGTTTCTTGTTAATCTTGAACTTATGTAGTCAAAGAATTTTTGTAATGGATTAAATATTTATATATAGTTTATATTTAGATTTCACTACTGTAGAGTATGACTTCGGCTTATGTTTATATATGTATTTAGCTTTTGAATAATGTATAATCTAACTTTAGATGTTAAATATTATTCAAATATAATACATTTGGAAACTACTAAAATAAATCTTTCTGCTTTGCCACCTTCGTTTCCTGCAAAATAATTTAGTAGTATTTATTTATTTTTATGACTTCTTCATTTATTTTTCAAAAAACGTCTTATATCTTCATAAGATAAAAACGAAGTTGGATATTTCGCATTATCTATTTTTTTAATGCTCTGGAAAATATATTTATCATGATCTTGATTTGGTCCTTGAACTGTACTTTTGAACAAATTAATTTTGGACTACTTATAGTTGATTTCAATATTTCTTGAATGAGGTTGATGTGGCTTATTTAATTTGAATGGCATAACTCCTCTTTTGATAAATTTACAACTACATGTTTGGGGATACTGACTCCTTTACTCAGGTTACATTTTGTAGATATTACAGTTGATTTATACATTCATGTTGTAGTAAACTTGTGAATAAAAGAGAATGCCATTCAAATTGAATACGTAAAGTTGATTTTATTTTAAGGGGTGAATTTCTACTATCGCGCAAAGACACCCAAGGACGGTTTATCCGTCAACGGATAAAAAGGGTTACCTGGTGTGGTTGATGTTCTTGGTGTCTTTGGGGTCCCCGGTTCTTCGTCCTCCTGCCAGGAGACTGTCCTCACCCTGTTAGCTACTGCTGTACCGTTCATGACTGAGCCGCTCACCTCCAACACCGTCCCTTTATCGCCTGTCCTCCCCACCACGCCGACCCTTCAGTCGATACCTTCCGTCGTCGGATGATTTCATCTTTTTAACTTCTTTTCGTGATCGGAGATATGATCATTCTTCAAGTATAGTTTAACAACTGATTTCAAATGAGATTTTTTAAAATATTCAAAGCTTAGAAACTGTTATAAAATTAATTTCAAGTTTTTTATTTTTTTTATTTTATCATTCTTTTTTTTTTTTTTTTTTTTTTTTTTATATTATCAACTTTTCAATCATAAACCTAATCATTAAATCGTCATGTGATATTTTATAGATTAACTTATGCAATGTTCAATCATTTATAGAAATATAGTTCGCTTCATGGAGGGTGTTATATAACGACTAAGCTCCCACAACTGGATAGGGATATTTTTATTTTTGATTGTATTACGATATAAATTAAGATATGTATACTGTTATAATGTATATAAATTAACGAACCCCTCCCTCAACTATCGATGATATAAAATTTTTTTTTTTTTTAATCCTCACTTTAAACAGTTATTAAAATTTTCAAAGGCAACTATTTTGAAGGCAGTAACTATGTATTCTGAATTTTTAATTAAAAAAAAAAAAAATCAATTCCGCCTTTACTGGGGAAAACAATATGTCTATCTATAATCTAACGCTTTTCCCTATTTTACATTTTAGAATTAAAAAGATTAAATTACTTAAATTGATACTTAATTATTATTCGTAATAAACAAAGTTGAAAGAAAATAAGCGTTTCAAGCTCAACTTTTTTCATTCAAACCAATATAGCTCCTAAACGGTAGTTCCTAGCGATAAACTTTATATTATCAAAAATATTCTCCATTAAATTGTCGTCGAAGTTTCAATCCTAGCAACACCTACAGAGCTAGGGCGTGTCAAAATGTTACATATTTAAATGTGAAAAAAAGTTGTATCACCAATGTATAGATCCCCATCCAAAAGACATATCCATGTCAACAATATTAAATTTGGAATTTAAAAATTGTTACAAATATTTGAACCCTTTCATTTGAATAACTTGTTTTAGTTTATATAGGATTATTTTATTTTATTACTCTTTTATTTCTTATTTAGTTTACCTTTCACCTCTTCTCTTATATATATGATGTTTGCTGTGTTTATCGTGTTTGTATATACAGTGAAAAACTGTAATACTGTAGACATTCAGATATAAATAAGGCCTCACTCTCAAACAGTCAGTTACAAGACTGGCTCAAAAAACGTAAAATTAAACTAAACAACATATCACAGCACATCATTTTTATAAAGACGGAGACTTTTATATCCACTTCTACATAAAAGGTCAACATTAAAAATTATGCAATGACTAAATACTTATACTTACTTATTAAAATAAGTATGCCTTACAAATTTAGTGAATAGCTAAAAAATACAGAATCCAGTCAAAAACATTAAGACTCATTAAACAATCTCCCTGTATATCAAGGATTTTAGTGGCAAACTTTACGGACAAATCAACAATCTACTACAAATCATGGCCTCGAGAAACTTTCCAGAGAATACCCGAAGAAGACTAAAAAGGTGTTGGTTGAGGGATCTACTTGTTTAATATTAATTAAATATCTAGGAATAAGTACCGCTGGGGCTTACCTACCTCATGCCTGAAATGCCTTTTATCATTCATTTCTCAAAGATCCCAATAAATTACCAATAAAAGACTCATTTACATGACTGTGATTAGACCTATATGGACGTACGGAGTTGAGCTTTGGGGCTCTACTAAACCATCCAATTCTTCCCGTATCCAATCCTTAAAATCTAAAATCCTTCGAAAAATGCTCAATGCTCCTTACTTTGCCACCAATAAACTTATCCATAAAGATCTTTATGTTCCATATGTTGCTGATTTAGCCCAAACCAGATATCAATCCTTTCATAGTAAGCTCCATAACCACTCTAATCCACTAGTTTCTCAACTTGTTTCCCACTCAATTCCCGACAATCTTCCGAGGCGTCTGAAAAGAAGATGACCTAGAGATGATATGTAGATTTTTTTTTTTTAATGAAGTGCTACTGATGAGTAGTTCTTTTCAAGTTTTAGCATGTTATGGTAAACGCTTTTAACACATTTACTGGACGTATATTTGTACAGTTGTAAATTTCAATAAATTGAAAATTTAAAAAAATATCTTTTATTTCATGATATCTACTTTTTACGAGGTATGTGATAGGTGTGGAATATAAAATAGTTAAAGAGAGAGAAACAAAATTTTTTTTAACACTTTTACATTATTTATCAGTCAAAAGCTTCCACGATTTAGTTTTGAAAAGCCAACAAATTAATTTCTTCCTGGCTGGGAAAAACAATAGGTCATGTATTATCAATCTATAATCTACTGCTTTTCTCAATTTACATTTTAGAATTAAAACTATCAAATTATTTAAATTAATAATTTAAGTTAGTTAATAATTAATACTTATTCAAAATAAACGAATTTGAGAGAAAATTAAATTTCAAGTGTGAATTTTTTCATTCAAATGAAGCCCCTAAACGATTGGTTCTAGCGAGAATTGTTAAATAAGAAAACATATTCTCCACTTAATTTCTAATCAGGAAAATGTCGGCTTATTTTCAATCCAAAAAACACCAACAGAGCTAGAACGAGTCAAAATGTTAATGTACATTTTATAGGGTGAAAAAAGCGTTACAAAAAATGTTTTTTTTACATTTCATTTCCTTCTGCCCTTTTTATTATCCTTTTATCCATTACCATTAATATTATTTTATTTTTATTTTATTTATTTTTATTTATATATATATATATATATTATATATATATATATATATATATATATATTTATTATATTTTATTTTATATTATATTTTTATATATATATATATATATATATATATATATATATATATATATATATATATATATATATATTATTTTTTTTATTTTTTTATTTTATTTATTTATTTTTTTTCCTTTTTCATTCCTGTCTTGTCCTTATTCTTACCTTGCTGTTTTGTATTCTTAGTTATTTATGTATCTGATCTTTTCTATGCGGTTTCTGTATATTGTTTTTTACCTATGCAATTCTGTATTCCATTTGTCATCTGTTTATCGGTCTGTTATTATTTTTTTTTTGTCACCTCTGGTATTTTGTTCATTATAGCCCTGAAGAAGACTTGCAACGCAGGTCGAAACGTTGGCACGTATTAAAGAATTCCTTCTTTAACGTGATGGTACTTTGACTGCATCCCTGACTATCTTCTTCTCCAACCATCATCCAGTCAACTATACTTTTATCATTATCGTTACAAAAAATAACTAGGCCCGTAGCCAAAAAACATATCAATGTCAAAAAAATGTTCCACTTGTACAAATCAATATCTTGAACTCAAAATAGGAGTTAGTCTATTAATATCTACATGTTTCCTTGGATTGGATATCAAATCTAGTGAACATTAATATTCGAATTTGAATTATCTTGCTGAACAAACAAATTTTTTAAAACCTTACACATTATTGAAAAAGCAAGAAGCTCATCGTTGAATTCAACTTACTCGATAATAGTTATAATCTTCCGAAAGACTCGTGATTATTTTTGGGCCAATTTAGAAACCTCAGAATCATGAGGTCATTCAAAACAATCGCTTTCTCTCATTACCAAGATTTATATAATTTTACAGTTGTAAATTTCAATAAATAAAATGAATAATAATAATTAAAAAAAAGGATAAATACCTTTTCTGATTTTGCAGTTTTATAAAAAAAAAAAATCTTTACTTCAAAAAACTGTATAAAAATTAGAAATTAATACGGTTATAAAACGTCGTAATGAATGACAAAGCTCGATCCAAAACCAACAATGTTTATTTCGTAATAATTAAGTGTAATCAATATTTTACATCATATTGAACAGTTAAATATTTACTCTTGATGACATTGATTTGATAAAATTTAAAAAGTTTCGTCAATATACAATCATTTAATTTTTCATTCAAGTGTTAAAAACCATTGAATAGTGTCGGAGATATCACAAACATTGAAAAAGAAGTTTGCAGTGTGACGTGATTGGAGTGAATATTTATTAACTGTCTTTAATATATATATATATATATATATATATATATATATATATATATATATATATATATATATATATATTTTTTTTTTTTTTTTTTTTTTTTTAATTGAAATTTACTACTGTACATTATATATATAGATCTTGTAACTGTGTTCACAACAATTACAATAACATGAAAAAACTGGAAAAGAACTCAGTAGCAATTCAACAAAAATTCAACACTAAAAGGTCTCTAGGCTCTCAATAACATCTTAAAAACTACTCACTATATTTAATTAATGTTCTACAAGGCCATTTTTTTAGACGCCTCGGAGGATTATCGGAGTGAGAAGCAAGTTGAGCGACTAGAGGATTAGTGTGGTCATGGAGTTTACTATGAAAGGATAGGTATCTGGTTTAGGCTAAATCAGTAACATGTGGGACATTAAGATCTTTATGGATAAGTTTATTGGTGACAAGGTAAGGAGCCTTGAGGATTTTTCGAAGGATTTTGGATCGTAAGGATTGGATATGGGAAGAATTTGAACGTTTAGTTGAACCTTAAACATTTTGATAAAGAAATCCAATTGATATTTACAACTGCACAATAATCCATTAGTACATCAGTGAAACTGTGAATTTAACATGTCAATGAAATGTAATGCAACTAACCAAAGATAGTTGAAGAGCTATCATTAAAGAATAAAAGTTCTCTATTAGTAGGTTTCGAGGCCCTCTTCTTTTCATATGCCATGGAAGATAATGGAATATATTCATATATGTATGTAAAGGATATAAAATTCAATTATTCAATGAAATTTCAACCACCATATTGAAATAAAAAGCGATTGTGAATAAAACTCCATTTCTCCCTTCATAGAATATAGTCTATCTGCACATTTATGATCATGATGGAAACCATGAGAGTAAGAGAAACTGATAGGGTGTGAGGGAAATAGAAAACATTCGCAATTCAAATAATAGAATGTTTATAGTGCAAAAGAATTGTTAATGAGTATGATATCAACTAGTCGATTAAAATATATTAGTTAACATTAATTAAACATTTAAACATAAAACTTGAAGGAAAAATTAAAATGGTAAGACATTATTATACATTTAAACTTTGAAATCGAACATTAGAATAATATAATTTATATTATATCACATTAATAATAAATAGTGAAAATATATATAAAAAGTCTTATTTCATTTACAGTTTTTCCTATTGTAATCTATTTCACTTTAGGTGTGAGGGAAATAGAATTATGAGTTTGATTTAAGATTAACAACACAACACGCAAAAAAAATAAAATAAAATAAAAATGGAACTCTGAACTACATGAGAAACATATAGTTCAATGCTACGAAAACAAGAATCAAAGTTACCTTCTTTTAAAAATCACTGAGTGAAGGAAATATAATTATTAATGACACGATTCGAACACTTGATTCGACACAAACTTGAGACAACTAACAAAGGACATTTGTTGTAAGTTAGGTTACTCTCAGTTTGGCGGGTAGCTTCTACAATTTTGCCAGCCTGAAATATGATCGAATGAATCTTAGTTATGCTTTAGCAGGCTTTTTCAAAAAATGTGAGGGAAATAGTTTGACCCTATGGGACACAAGAATTAGAAGTCATTCTTCTTTTTGTAAGCAATTAGCCTCAGTTTCAATTATAAAATTTAACTTACCTGAGGTACTAGAAACAAAGTGAAGTTAATAATTTCAAAAATGGAGAAGTTATTCGCATTTAACGTTACCAGCTCATGTCATGGGACATAAGAGGGAAATAGCATTTGACGTTTTGAATTCAAATTTAACCGTGAAAACCACTCAATAACAAAGGAAAAATTACTTTACGTTGCACCTAAGTAAGTACCTTGCACCTACCTAATTGTTACAGTTGGGTTGAGAAATTCCACGTAGAAACCACAATCGCTTCGGGACACAAATTCGTATGAAATGGGTGAATGACCCATATATCTATAATCTACTGCTTTCCCCAACTTACAACTTAGAATTAAAAGGATCAAACAACTTCAAATAATTATCTAATTAAATTAACAAATAATCATTATTCAAAATAAATAAAGTTGAGAGAGATTAGTAGTTTCAAACGTGCCTTTTCATTCAAACCAATATAGCTCCTAAACGGTATAGTAGGCCCTAGCGACAAATGTTATTTAACAAAAAATATTCTTTATTAAATTTCTGATGAGAAAATTTTTGATCCGAACAACACTAACAGATCTAGAAAATGGCAAAATGTTACCTTTTGGAGTGTGAAAAAAATGTTTAGAACCCACCCAAAAGACATATCCTGTCAAAAATGAATATTTTTATTAGGTGTATTCTATCTTAGCACACAATTATACAATAAAGTATTATTAATATAGCATTTTTCATTCGACTTATTAACTATTTTCTTATAAAAATAAATTTATATATATTTATATTACATGAAAGTCACAAGACGTTGGTTGGGTTTTGCAAAAATGATTTATAAAACCATCAATTGGGACATATTAAATTACGTAAGAGATACTACCGATAGACAAGAAGAATTCCATTCAGTGACCAGAGATATTTTCTTAGCTTCTTAGTGAATTTACTGGGCATCTGTTTGTTATTGTAACAGAGTTTAATAGTCTTTTAAATTTTTCTAGCTTGTATATCCTCTATTTGTGAGATATAAAAGTTGTAACCTACAACAAACCTAATTATTGAACGCCGGGTATATCGGAAGAGAACGAGTTACTTCAGCTATGTGTTTTCTAGGTTTAAACATAGGAATCCCGACAATAGATTGTTGTAAAGCATTCGAATGTATGTAAATTGCAATATTTTATATGTGAATA
Organism: Euschistus heros; assembly: GCA_003667255.2. Taxonomy (NCBI): domain Eukaryota; kingdom Metazoa; phylum Arthropoda; class Insecta; order Hemiptera; family Pentatomidae; genus Euschistus; species Euschistus heros. The sequence goes on from RCWM02000100.1 coordinate 1,098,627, forward strand.
TATGTGAAATAAAACCTTTATTATTGGACAAACTGCCCTGTAAGAACAGTAGAAAAGAATATTGATATGGTATTTAGGTTTGATTGCATTAATTTCAAAACATTAATAGTTGTTATACAAAAGACTTAATTATAAAAAAACAAACATAAAAATTACAATTATTTTCTTTAATCCAGGTATCATTTCGAAGTGTAAAAGTGATGTGCTCTGATTATTGGTTGTTGAGTTTAATTTTCCATTTTTCGATCCAGTCTTGTAATAGTAATGTTGGAGGGTCAGTGAAGTGATTGATGTCAAATGTCTAGTCCGAATTGCATTATTGTCTATCATTTTGTTAAGATATGAGGGTATTTATTATATTTGTAAATGAAAATGAAAAAGTATATAGACTAACAGCAAACAAAAATCATACATATATAAGTTTGCCAGAGGTCTCCGATTTCCTCTGTTTTCGTGGATTATACATTGACTGGATAAGGTTCCAGGTGTAAAGGAATATATTTAACATTGTACATGACATAGAGAAACGTCGACTAAAATTCTACAGTCGTATCAAGAAATGCCCGACACACGACCGACTAAACAGTTCCTAGAGCACACAGAAAGCATTACGACATGAAGTTGATTACTGAAATCAGAAAATACCTAAAGGATGGGATAACATACACAGATATACAAGACACAAACATTTTACCAGAGAATACTGAAGTGGAAAGTGAGCCAACAGGTCAAGAAATCCAAGACAGGAACAACTTGGTCGGAGGGGAGGAAGAAAATGCACCCTCAGTGGATGAAAGTGTGGCGCCTGAACAAATCACAAGTATCACGTGAAGTAGACACTTCACGTGGTTCCCTAGCGGGCCTTTACGTGTATAATAAATTATATATATATATATATATATATATATATATATATATATATAATAATTTCTTAAATAATAATAAAAAAAAATCTTTTAATAATTATTTTTTATATAGTTGAAAAAAAAAAACTATCCACTTGAAGAATCTCTCTATCTGCAAAGTCAGAGAAGATGGACAAGAATAGCTTTGATGGGCTTAGGGAAGGAGCTGCTCGGATTTTAGTTCTGAAAATTTACTTGATTTATAAATAATTTTCGTTCATTCCTCATACATTGACTAGACTAGGTTCTTGGTGCAAGGGAATTTATTTATGTGTGACTTGTAAACAAGCTTCCAGTTTGATCTAAACAATAATATAAGAGTACTATAGGAAATTCATCATATCCATGTTTAAAAAGACATTGTAACGTGTTCACATCAGATAATATATTTCGCAGACTTATAAAAAAATCGATATGCACTATAGATGACTGCTTAAGAATCAGCACTTTTTAGTTTATTCGAGAGTTCTTATAAAAATCTAGTTTACAGTATAAGTAACAAGTAAGTGGACAAATATAAATCAAATCGATTTTATTTCACCACGTGTTATTAAATTGGGTGTTACAATACACAATTGAGAACCGGATATGTATTGTCATTTCACTTATCAGATTTTCACTTATGAAATAGGGTACCTGTCTAACGTTCAATTGGCACTCGAAGGTACTTAGTCCTTACTGTAGGAGCTATTTAAAAACTGTCGAACTATGTTTTAGGGCACACTGAATTGATGTTTTGTTTTATAAACAAATATGTAATTCGTTTTTCATCTGGATCGTCGAATCTAAAACTCGCACTATCATCCAATTTCGTAATGGTATAATGGCATATGCAACCACTTTATTTCTATGAAATAGATAAAACATGCATCCCCGTTGATTTAAACATTTATATATGTATTTTATAAAATACATTTAAATCCCTATATAATATAATATATAATAATTATATTCTTATGTGATTGTATACAAAAGGATATTTAATGACCAAATTCTAGATTATGAACCCTAAATACTTAAATATAACAAGTACTTTACAATATAACAAATATTAAGATATAATAAAATAAATCAATTATTAGAAAAATTTTGTTTTGAAAAATGAAAAATTCATTGTTTTTAATTTTATTTTTTTATTCACAGATTGGCCTGGTAACCTAACATGAATGATTTAGCTCTTGAAAAAGAAACCCGTAACAGGTTATATTTCTTATAATGATGGATTAATTTTGAGCTGTAAGAAAATTATAGATAATAATATATTAAAACATTTTTTAAAATTTTTTTTTAGTAAATATTACATGCTGCCTCAATCAAGGGAAATGAGTAATACGGATGACAATGGACCCATTCATACAATAATATTAGAAAAATAATTTTTAAAAATACAAAAATCAATAAAATACAATTATAGTGCTATTATAAAAAAATAATAATTTAACGTGATGAAAAAAATGAAAAGATAAAACAAAAATGAAATTAATAAAAAGCAAAATTAATAAAATAAATGTAAAGCGAAAATTAGGCATTACAACATTGTGGTAAAACCGGTGATACTGTATGGGATGGAAACCATGAACCTTCCCAACCTAGAATAGCTGCTGAAAGCCGAAAGAAAGATCCAAAGAAGGATCTATGGTCCTAGGAAGACGCAAGAAGGTTACAGGGTAAGAGCAAACAGGGAAATATACAAGGAAATCAAAGATATAGAAACTGAGATAAGGATCAGGACACAGGGAAGGCTGAATAAAGCTATATAGCAGAAACTCTGGGGCTACCAGAGCTCACAAGGATACATCGTGCAGTTGAAAGAAGAAACAAGAAAAATGGGGTTAAACGACCAAGATTTTTGGACATACAAGAATACAGAAAGAGGTTACATGAGGTCACAGTTCTTGTGGACAGGAGGAAGCCTATGAGGGGGATTGCCGGACGGAGGAAAGGAAACAAAGGCAATTAAAAATTATGAAGGAGAAATGGATGGAAAGAAAGAATAGAAGGAATAATCCATAGTCATGACATTCGCGTGGTCAAGTAAAGTAGATTAAAATAAATAAACATCAAACTGTTACTTTAAATTATTTTGATTAGCATAAAATTCTTACTTATTCGTGATTTGTTATTCATTCCTTCCCTCACTAAATACAAAAATATTAATTCCAGTTGTTAGTGAAGTTAATTTTGTCAACAATATGTGTGAATGGATTCTTAATAACTGAAAGTAATTCGAAACAAAAATCTGAATTTTTCCCAATAAACCTATATTATTTTTTTCTTTACTGAAATAATGAAATTGAAATACAAATTTAATTTAATGTAACTTGACTTTTCTATTTGAACTAAATAGAAAATTGACATTGAACACTTTGGCTGCAGACAGCTCAAACAATTATTCCCGGATCGTGAATTTGAATATTTCCGAGAATACCGCTAATTGCTAAACTAACACCTCTTTTCATGAATTTCAGGTCTTCAAAGTGCTGTCTCATTGTTTAATCGTATTTTTCAGTTAAAAATATATATATATATATATATATATATATATATATATATATATATATATATATATATATATATATCCTTTTTTTTTTTTTTTTTTTTATTTTTTTGTTTCCCTTAACCCTATGGAAAACCGTTTATTTTGATATTTTTACAGGTTTCATGCATATTTGCATACTACCTGTAATTAACAAGTGTGATATTATTTTTAATTATGAAGAATTACAAATTGTAAAAGTTCTATAAAGAAATAAGAACAAACGGCGAAAAATAAGAAAAGAAATAAAAAGAGAAAAAAAAATTCATGAATAAAAAAGAACTATTAATAGGCATAATTAATAAATAAATAAATACGTCTAAGACAATAGAAATAGAAAAAAGAAAAGAAAAAAGAAAAGAAGAAAAGAAAAAAAAAAAAAAAAAAAAAAAAAAACGAGTAGACAAGTTGATTTTCAGATGTGTCTTCAAGTATTTTTCTCTTATAATATATATATATATATATATATATATATATATATATATATATATATATATATATATATATATATATATATATATATATATATATATATATATATATATCATTATTCCTTATTTATGTGTACATATAATCAAATTTCAGACTCAGGGGGAAAGTTAAGTTATGAAGAAATATTAAAACATACAATTTAATGACTTTAGCATCGGAGGATTGATTCGTATGAAAATATAGGAATCGATTTTAAAAATGAACGAAACCAACTCTGTAGCGGTACCATGATGTCTTGAGTGACTTCAATATATTTTTGTGACTTTTTTTTTTTAATTGTATTAACTTATTATTATTAATAAGTTGATTATTTATTCTTTATTCTATATTATTATTAATTGAACGATTCTTACAGCTATCCGAAACATACCCAAAGGGCTAGAAATATACTAAAAATAAGGAAATATTTTCCCCATTGACGGCAAAATTAAACAAATACTAAATCGTTTGAGATACAAATCATAGATATACAGGGCAAATAAAAATATTCAGATTCAAAATATTTGACTAGATTTGTCAAAAACAATTAGAAATGTAATGTAAGTAAAACGAAACGAGGGTTAGAAACACATTTAACGGTGTTACAAATTGAACTTAACAAGTTATTGAAAATCTGTTAGTGAAGATTTTCCCAAGGCAACTATCGGATATTTAACCCTACCTCCAACACTACTTTAAAGTTTCATGTACAATTGTATATGGTGAATAATAAGAGTGTATTATTCCTAATAGCTTGCAACCAACTTTCATGGACCTGGTGGATAATTCTAATCCCGTAGATACAAGAATATTTAAATATGTACAAATAGAATAATAAATATTAAGCAGAATGAAGTAAACGATAAGACCAAGCTAAAACTTATTAATGTCTATATTCTTGACGGCTCTCCTTTATAGGTAAGAAAGTTATACAATTATTAAAACATTTGACCCAAGTAACCTCAGAGAAAATGAAATACCAAAGAACAGGTGGGAATACTTTTTTCCCCATACTTTGCGTCTCGGGGTTTCCCTAGCCGGAAGAGTTGGGACGTTGAATAAATTCCACTCAACGCCAGCCAGAAATGAATCATGGATCTTCAGTTTCTAGGTTGTCCGGGTAACGCATGTTTCCCAAATGCGTTACCACTAGTTTACTCCTTATTCAGCGTGGGAAAGCCAGAAGGACCTGGAATAACATATTTTCGAGGAACGCCTACTGATATTGTTCACTCATATTTGTAGATTGAAAATCAAGACCCGATAGGTGGCTGATAGAAGGAAAAAAGAAAAAGAAAACAAGTTGTTGTTAGTTCTGAACGAAATAAGAAACCTTCTCAGTAATAGGAATAGAAAAATAATAGAAATAAAGAAAACCTCATTCTGGGACAATGTCCGTTAAGAATAACATTACATAAAAGAAAGTGATTTCATATCTGGCCTACAAATTTTATTTACAATATAATAGCGTGAATAAAATAATTACAGATTTCAGAGTAAATTAACGTTGTAAGATAGCATAGAAGAAACAAAGCAACACAAATGAAGGATGGTTAAAATAGAAATAAATATTACATGAAACATTGAAAGAACGAATAATTTCTACTATGGAACATGGCAAAGGATAAAAATATATAATATCTGTAGAGAGGGTGAGAGAACAGAAAAATGATAATGAAAAAAAAAATAGATAATCAAAAATTATCTATACGATGATTTAAACATTATTAAAAAATTGTAAATTCGTGCATTAATGTTTTATGCCCGAATTACATTTATGAAGAATATGGATAGAGGAAAGATTATGGATTTTCGAATTAATTGATATAAATTATTATACATAGATTAGATTGAGTTTTTATTTGGGCGATCAACTACCAGGTTATTACGCCCTTTTCATTTAAATGGTGAAAATTTATTTTTCTTCGTCCTTTATTATAATTTTCGTATTATATTTTATCGTAAAGTGAGTGTTCTTTGAATAGATTTATAATTTTGTTAATAGAATTTCTGGAGTCCTCTAGAGCAAGTTCTGTCGATCGGGGTATTTTCTTAGTCTTGTTGATATAATATGCAATCTTCTATTATGTGTTTAATCGTCATCGGAGATTGACATCTTTCACAATGTGGTTGGGCCTCTTTTGTGATCAGATATGCGTGAGTCAGGTTAGAATGTCCTATCCTCAGCCTTGTTGTAACAACTTCTTCTCTTCTGTTACCCCTTATTGCGCTTGTCCACTGCTTCGTACTTTTTTTTATATTTCTTAGCTTGTTCGTCATTGGAGTTTCGAACCACATGATTTCCCACTTAGTTTTTTTACTTTTTTCTTCAAAAGCGCTTTAATATCATTTGGTTCATATATTCTTAGGGGTGCGGTATTCATCACAGAAGCTTCTTTGGCAGCTGTGTCCGCTGCTTCATTTCCAGGAATTCCGGAGTGTCCAGGGGTCCAGAGAAAAGTTACGTTTTTTTTTAATTTTTTTTTATGTTTTTTTAATATTTCCAAATGACTATGGATCTTGTCAATTGTGTGGTTAGTTTTGCTGAAATTAGCTATACTTTGAAGTGCTGACATTGAATCAGTACAAATTAATAATTTTGAATGTCCACTGTTGACGGATAGGTAAAGTGCTGTAGAAATCGCCTGCAGTTCTGCAGTGTGTATTGTTGTATAATACGGTAATTTATACTTGTGGGTTGTCCCATTCATAATTATTGCAAAACCAACGAATTCATTTTTTTTTTTGGATCCATCAGTATATATTATGTCGTGGTCTGAATATTCTTGTAACTTCTCGTGAAATCGAAGACTATTTGATCCTGTGCTCTTATGCTTTAAGCTTAGATCTATTTTATACTTCTCATATTTCCACGGAGGTAATTGAAAGCCACAGTCGGCTTGATCCAACGGCATATCATAAATTTCTTTTATAACTTCCTTTTGTCTGATTGCTAAAGGGGCGTTTCTTGTATTTATTTCGAAATTTCTGATACAGCGGGGATGAAATATATGATGGTAAGCTGGATTAGTTGGTTGAAGTTTAAGTTTAGTAATATAACTGTTCATTAGGTCTTGTCTTCGAAATTGCAGAGGTGCTATGGAGGCCTCAGCACAGAGGCTTTCTATTGGGCTTGTCCTAAAGGCACCTGTGGCTAATCTTATTCCAGCGTGGTGTATAGAATCTAGAAGTAGGAGACGACTTGGTTTAGCTGAAGAATAAACCACACAACCGTAGTCTATTTTAGACCTTACTATGCTTGTGTATACCATCAGCATCGACTTTCGGTCCGCTCCCCAAGAGGTACTTGCTAATACCTTCATCAATCTAAGCCTCTTGAAACATTCTTCCCGCAGGTATTTTATGTGTTCTAACCATGTCAGTTTGCTGTCTATTACCAAACCGAGAAATTTGATGTCGCAGAATGTTAAATTATTTTCGTTCATAAAAAGCTGAGGTACGGGGCTTGGGTTTTCCTTTCTTGAAAATATCACGCCTCTAGTCTTTTCTATGGAAAATCGAAGATTTTTGCTTTCAGACCAACTCTGTAATTTACAGACATTCTGTAGGGTTCTTCTCATCCACTCGTGATTCCTAAATCTTAAAAAGATGGCTAAGTCATCAACGTAAAGGAATGCTTTTATCGACCCAGGTATTACGTCCACAATTATACTTAGATAAATATAAATGACATGGATATATATGATTAAATAACCTATGATGATTAATTACCTACTTTGTGATCATCTTGTATCATAACATTCGATGTAAATACAACTAACTAATCTGTTTATGTGATGACAAAAGTTCAAACAATATAATCATAAAATTTATTAGGCTTTCTATGTGATGTTTTTTCTATAGTTGTGTCTACTTTTGTGCCAATTCAACACAGCAAAGTAGAAACTATATTTATGGGTATCAACCTCTAGAAGATTCAGAAATTCGTAAAAATTCGTGGGGGGGGGAAGGAAGGATTTAATGCAATCTAACTAATACCCAGATGATTTTTTTTTTTTTTTTTTTTATTTGGGGCAAAACATTCTTTATGTATTCCAACTAAGGTAGGACTGACGGGTTAGCCTACAGGCTGCCAACCTACTCTAACCTTGGTGGGAAGATCAAGATTCATTTGATGGTTCCGCCACGAAATAAATTTCTACCCCTGCCCAGGAGGGACACGACCTTCTATACAGAGCGCGTTGAGATCTTCGCCCCAACTCGCTAGACCATCGAGTCCCAATCCCAGGCTTATAATCAAAATTTAAAATTCGTTCCTCTTTTACTTTTTATATTATTTAATTTAATCAGTTCCAGCTTATTTAATTATAAGGCGCACAGCTCTTTCCATATTCCATACGTTCCAAAAGTATGTTAGGTATAAGTGAAATGAGTATTAGTAGAATTGGTCAAATCTTAACTCTTACTCTTACTCTTAATCCTGCAACATTCTCTTGGCACGGTTTATAATTTTGGTAACATACATTGATACATTGAAATTTTTAAATAGTTCTTTAATACAATAATTTTTAATTGACATCATTATTGTTTATAAAAACAAAGTAGAAATATATGAGGAAATTGGTAGGAAAAAAAAAAACAACTTTAAAGTTAGTATTACGCAATGGGCCATCTTACAGATTCTAAGAAATCGATAAGGAAATCTTGGTAATTTGTTGGTTTTAGCACGTAAGATAATTATTTTAATTAAAATCTTGATCAAATGGTTTCCAATATACAATTGTCATCCAACCAATGCAAAGAAAATTTAATAAATAAGTTAGCCTTTGTTACGTACTCGTTGATTTCAATAATAGTTAATTTTAATTATCAATATATCCAGTTACATGTCTCAAACTTATTTCCACTATCCTGTGTTTTCAATCTTCACTGTGTTCTTGCAGATATTTTGAAGCTTCAACTATCATCTCTGTGACGAAATTAATAAACTCGTAATATTTTATTTTCCTAAGCCCCTTGAACTTTTCTATAGTGAAGAAAAACATAGAACTAAATAGGGATAAATCCCTTTTTCTATAGTTTCTGAATTCTAAAACGATTCTAAATAGAGGAATGATTTGGGATAAGGTTTTAATAGGACATCATTATTATCTTATCAGCGGGCTTTTCAGACTGTGCAACACCCATTTTGAAGTTTTTATGGCGGTTCTATATAGAAATTAAAAAATTATAGTTTTTGTTTTCTTCCTAGAAGCCCTAAAAGGGGGCTTTAAAAAAAAAAAAAAAAAAAAAAAAAAAAAAAAAAAAAAAAAAAAAAAAAAAAAGTTGTTGAAGATCTTATTTCATTCATAACTTAGTTTATATATCGAGTTTGCAAAATGATATCAACGAAATTCCTTTACCAATACATTGGTATCTTAGAGCATGCAATGTAAATATTTATAAAAAATCATGTTTTGGCCAGAAAATTTATAAAACAATTTAAAAATATCTTGATAATTGGCGTTATAGATTACCTCTCTCAAAAAATGACTTCTGATTTCAAGTCAACATACCAAATTTAACATATTAAACATAATGCTCAAATTATAATCGAAAACAATTTTTTATATATGTTTTGATGATAGTTGAAATTTCGATGACATAAATTTACGTTTGATGCTGTGTAACTTGTCGTCAAATTCTGATGCAAAACATAATATATTTAAAACTGACTTTTAAGTTATCCTGTTATTTTTTCCCATTTTATGCATAACCAAAATTATAATTCTGACAAAACAATTTATTAACCTCTTCTATTTTAATTTTCGGTCTCTGACTAAGGGGCTTCCCCTCAAACAATAGTCATAGTACAAGCAGGAGACAATTAGTAACAAAGGAATTAAGGAGCAACTAAAGGAAAATGATAACAAAAGATAATGACGAAAGGAATTAAGAAGAAGTTTGGAACTGATGCAAATGGCTTTGGTTTTCCCTGTATTAAGCTGTTATGGTGTTATTTGTTGTTTTATGGAGTTTAACGTCCTTACGTACTCTGGGGTTTTTCTACAGGTTACTATTAGGATTTCTAATCGGAATGGGAAGGTCCGCTACGCAATTAAGTCCAATATTTCTTGACCCAATTTACTTAAGGACTGCTGACGACAAGAGAGTCATGAGTTGCTACCTAAACACGCACGGCTATCACAGACTTAGGAGGAAATTTTAATTGGTAAAAATAAATATAAATTTTTATCAGATATTACTGAAGACCAAATATATATAAGCCTCTCTCTTTCTCTCTCTCTCTCTCTCTCTCTCTCTCTCTCTCTCTCTCTCTCTCTCTCTCTCTCTCTCTCTCTCTCTCTCTCTCTCTCTCTCTCTCTCTCTCTCTCTCTCTCTCTCTCTCTCTCTCTCTCTCTCTCTCTCTCTCTCTCTCTCTCTCTCTCTCTCTCTCTCTCTCTCTCTCTCTCTCTCTCTCTCACACACACACACACACACACACACACTTTCTCTCTTTTTCTCTCTTTCTTCCTCTCTCTTTCTCTCTCTCTCTCTCCCCGTTATTAGCTATCTATTCGTGTTGGAAACAATTTCTTCCCGATATTCCACCTGAAGTTCACAACATGATGTAAACATGATGTTCCAACTGGTGAGAAAGGTAGCAAGAAGACTGCATTCGAAACAACGGAAGACTTAGAGTAATCTAAATTTAATGACGGACTTCTTTGATTTAGCGGGGCTTTATTGACAGTTTTCCTTTATTTTCTTATAAACAATACATTTTTTATTGTGCATTTTATTCCAATTAGGAGTTTATTTTGTTTAAAATGCAGATTCTCACTAAGCGATTTTGCTAAATGAAAACACCATGTTTTTCCGGTTTTAAAAGAGAATTTCTCCACGGAATCGACACGAGACCGTTGATTTGATCATACTAAAGCTCGTTAAATTATCAGGTTATTGTAATATTTGCAGTTTTATGGATTTTTTTGTCGAAAAGTATACAAAGAAATTGAAACTTTCCTAAATAATTTGAAGATCAAGCTATTCTTTAGGTCCCAAGTTTGTTCAATTCATGTCACATGTGCTCTTTCCTAATAGGAAATTTAATGCTAAATCCGAAAGTGGGAACGAAATTTATAAAACTGCTTGAGCGAAATTGAGATATGACAGCTTTTATAACAAAAAACGTGGTTTCCTCAAAACAATTGATCATATATATTTAACGAATTGGAATAGAAAGGTACGGTCAGCGGTATTTTTCTTCATTTTCGGTCTAGTTTCAATTATTTAAAAAAAAAAAAAAATTAATTTTAATTTGCTTGTAAAAATAATTTTTTCGTTGTTTTCTCTACGATGAATCGATACCGAGATATCCGAAGTCCAAAACAAGAAATCTAAAGAATAATAAAATATTCACTTCACACAATTAATCCATTCCCCCCCCCCCCCCCCCCCCGCATTTTATCTATTAAAAGTTATAAGGAATTTCTATTGAGAAATAGAAATAGAAATCAGTTCTCATTTAATTACAGAAAACGTTCTATTTTTTGTTTTCATTTAACAAACAAACTACGTAGATTTGAAAGGTTTCGGCACGCATCTTAATACTGAATTGATTTTTTTTTAAGTCCATTTTTCTTTTAAATATATTAAACATTCCAATTTACCTATTTCGGCAGAAGGGAGACAATAAAAATGATCGGTACTGTAAATTAGAAAAACAAATAAAAATATGAATATTAATTTTTATTAATTAAATATATTTTCCTTCTTCAGGTTCGATTGCAAATAAACTAGCATAAAAGATTAAAGTAATCAGGTGCTGTGAAAAAAAAGATTTTCCATACCTTGGTTAAAAGAGTTAATAAAATAGTTTTCCTTATACTCCTACAAATCCTGCTCAGAGACTTTAAAGCTTTACTGATATGTTCTGCTTTGTGAAGACCGTGCACTCCTGAACGATTCCAGAAACTGAAACCAAAAAGGAAGAAAAATAACGACAACGGTACTTGTACGACAATACTGCTGACATCCATCTAGGGAAAATTGATTTGCGAGCAGAGTAGACCTAGGTCAATGGACTGTTATTAGTTCATGAAGATTTCATTTAGTTTGGATTAGTAAAGTTAATATAAATGATATTTATCGCATTTTCAATAAATAATTATTTATTAAACTTATCTAACCTTGTCTGATTCGAAATATCTATGAAACTTGTGAATAGTCTGTTGAGTGAATTTTATGTGTTAAGTTTATAAGCTTATTTTTTTTTTCACTTAATTCTGTCTAATGGACCTGGTCATGGGGCTATTACCGAGATCCTTTGTGAATCATTATGAAAAAATTTCGTTATTCCTCAAACCAATTTTTTGAATTTAATCTCCATTCATAGGTACCACAGATTTATAACATTACTTCCAGCAATAAGTCTTTGTTGGATATGTCGCCAATTTGTCTATATGATCTAGAGAATTGTAATGCATATTTAGGACAACATATCCAGAATCAGACAAAATCCAATAACTCCAATAAAGGGTGTTTGTTGTCCACACCCTCTGCAACATTCCATAACTTTAAAACAATTTTTTTTTTCTAAGAATTGTTTTTTTTTTGATATTTTGGAATTATACCCTTCACTAGGGGCTGATTCATTATCATGTCAAAATTTACGACACGTTCTGTGTCGTTCTATTTTTTTTTTAAGCGGCTAAAATGAATAAAATCATAGCCACCGTAATCTGATCATCAGTCCTGAGCCGATTTTTAAGCTGAAAATTAGAAATAAAAATGATCATGTTTGGTCTCGTTTTAAATTCACTTCATTCGGTATTAAAAAAAAAAAAAAAAATCCATCGAACTAGGATGCTTGTGTGGGTTTAAGTTGAAGAAAGGGTATCTAAGAAACATTTTTATCAGTTTCGATCCCGGACTCAGCCTTATTTGTTCAGGGGAAGAATTTATTTTTTATATATTGTCCAGTAACCGATAGGAAGCACCGCATGCTTTAGTATTTCAGCTTCATAGAAAATAAATTTATGAATTGTAGATGGAAGATATTACTAACTTGGTAACTGCTATTTCAGATGTTTCTGCTGTTTATTCCCTAAATTTTACTGGCTCTTTATACTATAAAAATATTATCAAGAATCCTGTCTCACAAAAAATTATTTTAACAGAAAAATAGAAAGGAGTTATTTTCTTCACTTAGTACAACTACAACTTCAAGGACGTGTACAAATACAAGTAATGAAAATTCTGTATTACATTTTCACGTTAACTAAAAAAAAAAAAAGAAGGATATTTTAAAGGATTAATTATTTTCTCGAATCGTTTTAAAATCTTCCTTGGAACCAGTAGTTTATAGTTTATTGAAACTATCTGGTAATCGTCTAAATAATGTAATTATGATTTATTTTTTCTTGGTACTTTCTTGCTTTTCTGAGATAATTTTCTCTGGTTCATTTGAGTGATTTATGATAACGGTTTTTTTTTGTTTGTTTTTTACATTTTTCTTCAGCAGGAGAATGTCACATAGCTCTTTCATGTTCTTGATATACATTGTTCTAGTTCTGATTGTTTTTTTTTAAATTAAAATTTTTTTTTTAGTTTTTGATAATTCTTGTAAACGACGTGCACTCCATTAAACATGCTAAATGAAAAGTTTACTGTATAAGACGTTATGAAAACTTATTTTAGTGCATTGCATTGATTTGCTCTAAAAGGAGAAAAATACTCCTTATGTATCTACACAATGTTTAATGGTTGAAAATGGGTTCAAAAATTTTATGCTGCAATCTTTCTTAAGTTCATTCGTAAGTTTCCTCGACTATCACCCAAACTAGCATTTTAAAATTCATTTTCAGAGGAGTTCTGTTGATCAGGTTTAGTCCAATTTGGAATATGTTGTTCAGGACTGATATCTTACTAAAGATTAAGTTTAAATTAATAAATTGTTGATTATTATAAATTGTTTTCAAAGTTTCTCAGGGGTGAATGAACTACAGTGCTACAGGAGGAAAGTCGATAAAAGGTAGGAAAAAAATTTAGCATTGGAGCCATATCAATCTATATTTATGAGTGAAAGAAATAACTCATCTTTAATTCTCATCTTACCAACAAAATTTAGAAGTCTTTGGTGTTTTCCTTATTAGCTAATAAGGAAATGTGAAGATGTTCCCTTAGATGCTTTGTGGTCAAGGAGACAGGATTGTTATCAACTACATTGATGAAGTTTATTGCATCACAAGTTGATTTCGAAGCAATGAGTTGTAATTTAATTTTGTTGTGGTGTCCTATTTTTAAAAAAAGTTTTAATTTCAACAGTTGAATGCGGCGTGCAAAGCGCCATAATTGTAACTAACATTTTAGATTCAATTTATATGTCGATGCATGATTAATGAATTGAAGTAACTTTACGGAAAATACTTTAAGTCCATTTAAAAGTTATTATCGCCGGAACTGCATAGTTTGTAGTTTTTATTAAAATAGTTTAGCTGTATGCCAGCAAAGTCGACCAGCTGAAATTACCAATCAACCCAATTAAATATATCAACATTTATTGATTAAAACACCTAGGAAATTTACTTATTTACGCGTAAAAAGGTATTGTATGGACTAATAGGTCCGTTTCATTATGTTGTCAAATTATATGTAAGCTTAGTGGTTTGGAATTTATCTTGTGGCTATCGTCAGTAAACCAACATCATACAATCTTGGATGTACTTTACAGAAATGGATCATATCGATAAAGTTAGTTCATTAACAAGTTCCTGGAAAACTTATGGAATTATAACAGGGATGTTTGTCTCAGCGTTTTCTTTTGCTTTTTCCTGTTTTGTAATATCAATCGTAATGAAAGGTAGTGACCAAGTTCTTTGTGCTAGAATTACTTACGTAAGAGTATACATCCAATACAATATTTGATTAATGTAAATTATAAGCACTTGGATCGCTAGTAATTACTATTGAAGGCAAAAGCATATTACATCTGGTGGCAATCAATTTTTCACTTTATGGCCAGCAAAGAGAGAATACATTGATATAACCGATGTTGAGATGATTCAACCAAGTAATGCAATATTTGCATCAGCAGAGGGAAAACAGGTTTAGTTGTATAAAATGATAAAAAAAGAAATCAGTTGACGTATCTCTTCAAACTTGATGACTTGGTTTTGTTGATTTGAGACATTATTTTTCAATGAAAGATTATTGAACTCAACAGCTTTAATTATTTCAGTTATAGTATAAGCTTGATACCTACCTATTTTGTATTTATAGAGTGTTGGGAAAGAAACGTCATATTCTGTTTTAACAAATTAATATAAATGAATTTATCATATACGAACATATAGGCAGTTTGTAACTGAATTTTAATATAACGCAACTGGAATACAGAAGCCGCTCGAAAAAGACTATGTGAAGCGAATTTAAGGAATCAGAGAAAGTATCAGGGTGCCTCAAGACGAGAGAACATACAAAAATAATGAAAATTGAAAGAATTTTACCATGTAGAAAATATTAGATTTTTTCCATGTTCCCCAATCTTTTTGTGGATTGTACAGTTGCTGCAATAAAAAAAATATAGCTGTGTCAATTGTAGGAATGCATTACTTTATTTTGCATACTGATTTACAGCCAAATCAAGTGGATAAACTTGCATAACATCCCCATACACATGAATTTAACATATATATCCTCAGAAATAAACTGTCATATGTCAGCGTGTAATTCTTCATCCTTGTTGGTAAATGTTGATGTTAACATTGAACCTAATCAGATAGCTTTATCAAGGGGATCTTCAACCCAGACTTAGATCTAGGAGATCTGCCGAAAGCTAACCACTGTGACTTCGGGAAGTACTTGCCTTGATCCAAATTCATCAGCCACAGTGCCTCCTATGACTTTTATTATTTTTCTCCTTGTACTTTTCTTAATGATCTCAATCGGACTTTGCCACCGAACAGAAAACGTATAACTAGAATATCTAACATTAACTACTAGAAACCAAGTTATTTAAAATATTCCAAACAAAGCCTGCTCTCATACATCATATTGTCAAATATAGTTCAGTACTGGATACACATCAGATCTGATTACCGGAGTAAAAAAAAAACAAGAAAAAAAAAAAAAACCCAACAACTTTCAATCTTAGGTTATGACGAGTATACTGCATTCACTTCTCACGCGTCCCAGACAAGTCTGGTATAAACCAGTTATGGGAAGAAACGGGTTTTTCGGCTGTCACTGATTATAAAAATATTTTACCCAAATACCTTTAATTTCAATAAATTTTATTCTATTTGTATGATGTATTTAAAAGTGTTATTTTTCAAAACTTCATAATTATTGTTACAATTGAAAAGTAGTAAAAATATTAAAAAATAAAAGTTTTTTAAAACATATTTTTGTAATACCTCATTTCATTACTTAATATTATTTAGTATTCAAATGTGGTATTAAAAAATATATGTATAAAAAAAAATAATTATACGCACAATTTTTCCGGATCTTTCACAATATATGGAAACATATTGGTGAAAACGTGGTTAATAATACTAGGATAAATTGGATGAACCCATAATGATGCCTTTTTTACAATATACCACATGTTTAGCAAGATCACCTTTTATCTTGAAGGAAGGAAAGTTAGCTGAAGTCTATCCAGGCCACCGCTTTTTATTTAGAGATGGCACTGAACATGTCTTGAAGGTCTTAAATACTTCATCAAGGCATTTAAATCTTAAATTCGCAAAATAATATTAATACGTCATTCCTTTACTGTATATTAATATTAGAAGAAAAGACAAAATACATAGTGACATAAAAATAATAAAATATGGTAGAAAACCTAGAAGGGGCATACTACCACTTCAAAAGCGTCGAAAAATTCAAGTACCTGGGAAGCGTCTTTACTTGAAGAAATGAAGTGTATGAAGAAATAAGGGAAAGAATAAAAAAGGCTGGTAATAGGTGTTATTGGGCCCTCAGTAAAATAATAGTTTAAAAAAGCCTCCAAAAAATCCTAAAAATAAGGGTCTACCAAACCATTCTTAAACCGGTCGTATGGTTTGGGAGTGAAACCTGGACGCTCACTGCGAAAAATGAAGGCATTCTAAATAGAAGGGAGAGGAATATTTTGAAATTATTATTATTATTATTATTGAAATTATTATGAGGAATAAATTTTAAACCTTTGAAATTATATTTGAAAGCGATCAAATTTACACGATTAGTTTTGAAATGTTCTCAATGTTGTATGATAGTGTTAATAAAAGCAATACCAATAAAATCAACATTTATCTGGAACAAACGCCATGTATAAGTGTTTCATTTGCGTGGCTACCTATCCCTAAGGAGACGAACATTGAAAATCGTCCATCTGATGATCAGCAGTATCGACTTGGCAGCAGATATCCTGGATAGTTTCTAGTCCTTAGAGACGCCATCGTATCATCTTCTCTTTGATCTTCCGCGAGGTTTCGTTCCATCCGGTCGAGTTTAGATCAATTTTTGGAATGTTCTGCTCTCACCCATTCGGCAGACGTGTTCCTTCCATTTGGTTCGTTGCTTTGTGTGTGTGTCCATGATCTTAAGTGAGACCAGTGTTCCTTGTGAAGTGAGAAGAGAACCAATAATGTCTTAAAGTAAATGTTCAAATCTGCAATGAATTTTTCAAAGGCAATGAATTTTCTGAAGGCGGAACAGTAAATGATGGAAATATCTTCGTGCGTTCTGACTGGATTTTCATAGTTTTAGTTTAAAATCTTCAAAAACTAAATAATAACTAGACACAGATACAAACTGAAGCTCAGTTTTCCAGAGTTATTTATGTTATACTTTAATAGATAATAAAACAGTGAAACAGTTCTGATTTAATGATTTAACAGTTCGAATTTAATGTTCTAACATTTTAATGTCTAGAACAAATTTAATCCTGATGATATAATTAAAAGGAAAAATTTATTCATGGCCTAATTTTCTTTCTCCTTTCCAAAACTTCTTTTTTTTTTTTTTCATACAGAAAAAGCACATTTAGTAATCATTTTAATTAATTGATATCATCACTTGATTAAGATAATTATAATTATCTTAAATTAAATTAAATTATAACTCAATAGTTCAACTCTAACACAAATAATGAACTACAATACTTATGAATATTTAGATTATTTTTGAATAGTTATTTTTATAAGTAAAAGTTTAATTTACTTATCAATTTTTTTTAAGACTTGGTGTTTCCTTTTTAATATTTTTTTTTTTTTTAGTTTGTACTTGTCAAAGATCAACATCATTTTTGAATTTTCATTAAAATTAAAGATTTTTTTCATCACCATTCTAAATAATAATAGTGATTATGGATCGTTCTATCAGTTTATTACACATTATGGAAGTGCTGAAGCAGGGTTTGGCATTTAATAGATGAATTAAATATTAGGACAAGATTGAAAATGTATATAATGAAAATACATTTATAATTACAAATTTTAAACAAATTATACCTACATTTTTCATAATCCTAGGTTGTAAATAGCAGTTGTTAAGTTTTAGCGATTTTACTCTTTCTTATCAATTATTAACTGCTGTTAATTTTCCCTATGTCCTCAGAGCAGTCTATTAAAAACATGAAATGACTGATTGATAAGCACCTGAATGTCACCTATTTTAAAAATTAGCTGTACCATTCTCTACATTTATTTGTGTAATAGTTACAATTATTGACCATAATATTGAAAGTCCCTGCTTTTTTGTACAATACTAATACAGATGCATACACTATCTGTGATAGTTACAAAATCCTCTTTATATTGGTCTACCAATCAAACCCAGACATTTTTCTAAGAGGCCTGAAATAAAGTATAACTGAGATATAAGAACGTAAATGTGGAAACAATTAATAGGAAGTGTTATGATAGAAAGCCAGATAGTTTGAAAGTTATTTTACAAATTAATGATATCCAGAAACTAGGAATCATTTTAAGGCATTTTATTTTTAAAATATTTCACTGGTTATTATGCTGCTGTAATTTCCTGTGATTAAAAAAATAAAAAAATTATATGATAGATTTATCCAGCGATTGATATATTGTCCATATAACCTCCAGCAATACTGAAATTTATCAAAATAAATTTAATAATATAATATTGTCTTAATATAGGAATTCCTTGGTCTATGAGAACTCCTTAAAAAAAAAAAAAAAAAAAAAAAATGGTATAAAAACATTCTTGGTGGATAAAGTCCCAACAAGTCTACTCAAACTATGCCTGCCTCTTATCTCTGTCCAAGATGGTTATATCAGAATTCTAATTAGCATTGGCTCCTTTTGGTATGTCCTCAAACAATTATAACCTCTTTAACTAATTTAAGTGAAATAGAACTCCCCAGAATGATGGAAAATATTTAATATGAAAAGCCAACAGAAGCACTACTAATAAAACCTATGCTTATTTTTCGTTTTAATAATACACTATGGGCCCTAATCACAGAACTGACCCTAAAACAAGCCAAAGGATTTTACTTTCTAGTCTTTAAAAACTACTGAAATATTGTTCATTTATATTCCACTCCAACAAGTGTTGGTTAATAAGTGATTAATGCAATGTTATAACTTACCATATATAATTTCAGTTTTTCACCATATATAATTACACAGTAAAAATACAAAAGAGGCTCAGTTTCCATTCTTTAAGCTGCTTCTTCATTGAAACTAGCATTGTTGAACATTAAACCACCAAATTTTTAGACTAACACTAAATAATATCCTTCGGTTTGTGCTAACAGTTTCTATCTCATTTGCCATTGACCTTGATTTTACTAATTACTGAATTTATTGAATACTTCCTTGAAACAGGTAGATAACCACTAAAAATAGATAAATGATCCACATATATAATATCCACAGTCTAATGAAATATTTTAGCAGTATAAAATTCTTTTTTTTAGATATTTTTCACTAAATATATTGCCTGTAAAAGTCAAAACAACAGAACAGTAATTTAAAATTGAGAATTACTTAGGTGTCTTTCTTTACACAGTAAATTCTTGTTCATTATATGCAAGAAAATAGTTTCAATCCAATTCTTATGTTAATAGTATATTTATAGAACTTGTAGTTTAATGGTTTAGATTTCTTTTTTCTTTTAATTTTTTGAATGTGAATATATTTTGTGGACAAAAATATAAAAATGTGTCCCTAAATCTGTGTTATATTTTAAATTATCCCTTACTTAGGAACTAATTAATTAAAATTTTATGTAATTAAAAAAAAAAAATCCTGTACCACTAACAGCCCATGAAGGGTCTTGGGTTTAGTACTTCAGTACAGCTAAGGATATATTGTTACTAGGCCTGTTACTAGGCTATGGTTATGAAAGGAGGAGATTTGTCCTAAATCATGCTCAACTGCCATATTTTCCCCAATCAAGCGTACCCACTTTGTAAAGGCTGGTTGTGCTTCAGAAGGGTTTCCCGACCTCGAAGTCAAGCTACAACTGAAATAACAGAAAATAAATTTTCTGCCTTCTTTCAGACTCAAACTCGGGCCATAGAGCTTGTTAGTCAAGTTGCTTACCCACTGAGCTATAAGATAATCTTCTCAGAGGACAATATCCTATGAGACCTGCTCTTTTGATGTTAATAAATGTATATGTTTTTAAAATATACTATCCTAACATTGCTAATGTCAGAATAGATTTATTGTATTTTATTCTTTGATGAAATCTTTGTTTCCTCATTAATTTTATAATATATTGTTAGAAGGTGGAAAAGCTTGAAGAAATAAAAACAATTAAAGGAACTTCCAGATAAATGGTCTGCATTGTTTTTAGTTGTTGGCCATAAGTTGAACATTATGGCTGTGTTGCAAAATCAAAAGAATACAACATTAATCAATCTAAAATTAACATTAATATTTTTTAAGAAGAGTAAGTCTGTTTGAATTGGTTAGTTTGAAAATTATAAAATAGTTTTTGGTATTTCTGCAAAACACAGTCAAATAAACATACTTGGTATGATTAGTTATTTTTACTACTACCTAGGCTGTAATAACAGTTTATATATGCTTAAGTTATATAAGGAATATTATGTAAAGTAATTGAGTTCATGTAAGGTTTATTAATCAAAATATCAACTTTCGATTGTTTTCAAAATTTTTGCACTACAGGATTAGACTACAACTGATGTAAGGTAGGCCTTATGGAACTGGAATTTGTTAAAACTTGTACTTTTTATACTTCATCTTCAATGTGGTTAAGCAACACATGGTAATTTTAAAAAATAAAAGGAAAATTTAAGATTTAAGATCACAATATTTCTCATCGGAATTCCTTTTCATTTTATGAGGTTAATTATTTCCATATCAATTTGTAAGAATCCTGTGATAAGTGGATAATGGTTGTTATTTGATTAAAATTTTATTTAAAGAACACATAGAACTTCATCTTCCGTAAATATGTTCCAGGGTTTTGTAATGTGTGAAGTTATAAACATCCAAAAGCTTGTTTCATCCTTAAATTTATTTAGTTATAAACAACTGTTTTAATAGAAAAAAAAAAAGACAGATATCTTCTAAAAAAAAAACCTTATAAAGTTTCTTTTACATCAACGACACTTGTGTACATCTAAAATATATAAAATATATATATTTAATATATAATATATTTTGATTTTAACAATTATTAATAAAAGAGGATATCATTTTTTATCTGTATAAAAAATGGAGATGGAAAGTTTTTTTTTTATTTTTGGTTCTTTTTAAGAGTAAACAGTTTTTTATTTTTCATCAAAAAAAGTATTTTGTTAATACTACCTTAATGCATTTTTTGTCTAATTAAGATGGATTATTATCCAGATATTGCAGTTGATAAAGTGGTTGATTTCTTTTTAAATTTATATTATATTTTATTGAAATGGTACATTCCAGTAACACTATTATTGGTCTTGTGATTAATATTATAAGATTCTTGAGATTCTATTTTTAATTTTACCTATTTCTTTAGAGTTTGATATTACTCACATATGAGTAATGAATTTCCAATTCAAGGAAAAGTTTTTATTGCTTATAAAGCAATCATTATTTTAATACCTGAATTATATAGAAATATGTCACATTGAATCAATGAAATGTTTTTTAGAATTAGAATTTTAACTATCTAATTGAATCATAGAATTCGAAAACCAGATAAGTCCATTTTTCAAAATTTTTCACAACTAAAGGTAATGCTAAATAAGGTTTAATTGAAATGGGAAGAGGGCCCATTTTTTGTATGGCTGTTTACAATATGATTTAGCTAATTTTGTTAGAAAACTTTTCATCTAAAGATAATCTAGTAGGAAATCTTTTAAAAAAATCTGGAAATTGGATTTATTTGGTTTTGGAATTCAACGCCTCAAATACATTGGTTGTTACTTATAAATTTAAAATTTCTTCTGGTTTTCGATTCTGATTAATATGTATAAATGAAGATTTTCATTTTTTAAAAGGCACTCAGTGTGAATAAACGTGACTATGTGAAAATATCACAGTTGTAAGAACCTTAAGATGGAGCAAATGAGCTCTGAAACATGTAATGACTAAAGAATAATGAGGAGTTATGCCTTTTAAAAAATAAAAAACTTAAATCTCCTTTAATGAAACAATTGATTATAAATGAAGATCTTAAAGTAATTAATAAATAAAGTTAAAATGGACAAAAACTTACAATATTTAAAATGCAATATTATTCTATGATTCTATGATACCAAAAATGAAACAATAGTAATTTAAATTAGAAAAAATAAGAACTTTCAATTCATGTTGAGCGATTTTAGACATTTAAGATGTTGCTGGTAGTTGCCTTCTTGGTTAAACGTCATATAAGTTAATACAAAACTTTTCCGGTCTCTTTTACATTGAATGGTCTTTTCTCATTTAATTTAATCAGATAAAGACATTATTTGGTCAAAATTTCTCTAAATTGACTTAAAAGTAATTTTAATGTTATGAATTTAGTTTGATTGAAAGGGGATAATATCTCTTAATCCAAAATATCCTCTTGCACTTGTTAAGTAATAAATAAAGTAATGTAATAAATAAGTTAAGTAATGCTCAATATTTACAAAAGATTTTTTCTAATTTTTTTTTTTATGTTTGAATTAATCAAAGCCGGTAAGGAAGATTTAGTAGTGTCTCTCACATTTTGCAAAAAAATATTGTTAATTGTAATTAAATATTCATAACCGAACGAAATATCATTTGAAATTATATGACTGCCAACAAAAAATGTTTTAGATACGGTCGGATATTTAATACAAAACGTTTTTTTTCATTGAAATCGATTTGAGGTGAGTGATTCCTGTTACATAACCTAGCGGTTTTCTGATTCTCAAGCGATCATCATTTACACTTAGATTTTTAATTTATTAAAAGTATATTTAAGATATAGGAGGACCAATACAATAACCATTGATTTGTCAAAAAGGACCCTTTCCAAAAAAGCGGTGTGACTAAAATGTAATGACTGTGGAGCTAACTACACAGGAAAACTGGACGATCAATAAATCAAAGGTTAAATGAACACATAATAGTCCAAGAGCCGAGGCCAAATTTCATGACTTATTTGAAGAAAACTTTTAGACATACAGCCATTAAATGTCCACCCTCAGCAATCAATTTGCACTTGTCTGCCAACTCAAAACGGGGGCGTTTCAAAATGGCGACCTCCGAAAGGGGGTAGCAAATATCAAAATATGGTATTATTTGAAGATGATTTATTTAAAGCAAACAAGAAACTGCAAACCCCCTAGGTGCCAAAAAACGTTGTCTGCCAAAATTTGGAGGGGGCGTCGCACCGGCAGACAAAATTCAAAATCCCCGTTTTTCAGTCCAAAAGTTGACAATTTGAAGACGATTTATTTGAAGCACACTAGAAACTGCATACTTCCTAGATGTCAAAAAACGTTGTCTGCCAAAATTTGGAGGGGGCTAACCACCGGCCGACAAAATTCAAAATCCGCGTTTCAGTCCAAAAGTGGACAATTTGAAGAGGATTTATTTGAAGCACACTAGAAACTGCATACTCCCCAGATGACAAAAAACGTTGTCTGCCAAAATTTGGAGGGGGCTAAGCACCGGCAGACAAAATTCTAAATCCTTGTGAAGGCGTCACACCGGCTGACATTGTTCAAAACTCACATCCTTTTCGTCCAACAGTGAACTTTTTGAACATGATTTCCTTTTTTATTTGATTTATAAGTAGTTTTTCTCTAGAATGATTTAAGGAAATTATATTATATTGCTTCCACGTATGGTAACATAATCTTGTTTTAAAATTTTAATGTAAAAAATACCAATTAATATGTATGAACAGTAATAATATAAATACCGGCCACATAATTAAAAAAGAATAATATTTCAACTTATAAAGTTATGAAATATGTACTATCCTGGAACAAAATTCGTATAAAACTTGTATAGTAGTCCAGTTAATTGATTTGTAAAATGATAGACCGAGAGCCCGATAGGAACACATACCAAGTTATTTCACCCCTTTTTTGTAATGCATGGGTGTAACCTGTCCACTGTTATGAATGAAAATTTATGAATTTTCCAATAAAGGTGAGTGCCGCAAAAATGACAGTGGGGGGAAGGAGTTGAAAATAGTATTTCTTAGAAGTTCGGAAATCGTTACTTTTAGTATATTTTGTGTTCTCATACGTTATTCAAGCAAATCAACTTTGCAACAAATTTTGTAATAGTCATTTTGTTCTCAGATCAATAGTTTTAGAGCGGTTTGGCCACCAAATATTGACTAACTTCATATAAGTCGCACTTCTTCGTGAAAAGAAGCAGTTGGTACTTTTCCGTTGTCGGTTATAACTCTAAATAAAATTTATTTGTATAATATAATATAATTTATCTATATAATGTATATAAAGTTATTTAAAATACCCATGCCAGCACGCTAAAAATCGGTACTATAGTAAAGTTAAAGTTTTTGGCGCATATTTCGTTATAACACCAAAACTATTCGTCCGATCCAAAATTTATTTATTCTTTCAATTGATAGCTGGCTAAATTTTCTATCAGACCTCTTATATGAAATTTATATAATGTCATGTAAAATTCCCATGCCAGCACGCTAAAACCCCGAACTGTTGTAAAATCTAAGTTTTTTGGTACATTTTTCGTTATAACCCCAAAACTTGCAATCAAACCCCTAAATTTGCAATCAGACCCCATATATAAAACTATGATCAAGCTCTGTAAAATACCCGTGCCAGCACGCTAAAAACAAGTTCTGTTGTTAAATACAAATTATTTAGATTATTTTTCGATATTAGTCCAAAACAATTTGTCTAAACCAAAATTTACTTTTTTCAACTGAAAGTTGACATCACATTTTATACATGAATATTTAATTGAAATCCATGCCAGCAGGCTAATTGTGTATGTTTTGGTGATGTAAGACTTAACAATTTTACATGTTACAGTGGGCTGGCGTGAGTATTTTGAGGGATTCATTCATCCTTATATAATTTGATTTGATTGTAAATTTAGTAAGCTTTCATTGAAAAAAATAAATTATGGATAAAAGAAATAGTTTGGGGGTAATAATGAAAAATGTGCCAAAAAACTTGGATTTCACAACAGTACGAGGTTTTGGTGTGCTGGCATTGGTACTTTACGTGACTTTATATCAATTTAATATATGGGTCTGATTGAAAATTTAGTCAGCTATCAGTTGAAAAAAAAAAAATTTTGGATCAGAAGAAAATTTTTGGGGTAATAACGAAAAATGTGTCAAAAAACTTGGATTTCACAACAGTACGAGGTTTTGGTGTGCTAGCATTGGTATTTTACATGACTTTATATCAATTTAATATATGGGTCTGATTGGAAATTTAATCAGCTATCAGTTGAGAAAAATAAATTTTGGATCGGAAGAAAATTTTTGGGGTAATAACGAAAAATGTGCCAAAAAACTTGGATTTCACAACAGTACGAGGTTTTGGTGTGCTGGCATTGGTACTTTACATGACTTTATATCAATTTAATATATGGGTCTGATTGAAAATTTAGGCAGCTATCAGTTGAGAAAAATAAATATTGGATCGGAAGAATAGTTTTTGGGTAATAACGAAAAATGTGCCAAGAAACTTGGATTTCACACTAGTACAAGGTTTTGGTGTGCTGGCATTGGTATTTTACGTGACTTTATATCTTTATAAGAGTGACTTTATAAGAACATTCGATTTTCCAAGAACATACGTTTACGAAGAACTACATGTTTTCCACGTATTTTGTTCCAGGGTAGTACATATTTCATAACTTCATAAGTTGAAATACTTTTCATTTTTTAATTATATCGCCGGTATTTATATTATTACTGTTCATATGTATTAATTGATATTTTTAACATTATTGTCTGCCGGTGCGACGCCCCCTCCAAATTTTGGCATACAACGTTTTTTGTCATCTAGTGAGCATGCAGTTTCTTCATCTACTTTCAGTATTCTTATAATGTAGTATTCTTCTTCTACAGTATCACTGTAGAAGTGATTATTTACATGTGAGGTTATAGGAAAGAGCCATCGATAAATGTAAACTCGAAGTGAAGCGTAAGGATCGAACTGGTGGGTGTAGCGCGGGTGAGGCCAGTCTGGTGCCTCCCAAACAGCGTTTATATTTAAGGTATCCTTTGGATCATGTGATATACACCCCAAAATATGTCGTGGAACGGTTATTATCTTATTCTGAAATGGAAAAAAATATGTTTAAAGTCTTGGTGAATTCCAAATAAAAGCCCAGTATTAAAAAAAGTAAATATTTCAATATATTTGTTTAAGCAAGAAGGTATATATAAAGTAGAATATATGATTTAAGCATAGATCCTACGTCCTTTTTCGTTAAGTTTTTTTTTTTTTTTTTTTTTTTTTTTTTTTTTTTTTTTTTTTTTTTTTTTTTTTTTTTTTAGACAGGAGTTTCCACCAATAGTGGGTTTCCTTAACCTAGTGATTGGATGGATTCCTTCCATAATATCCTATCCAAGGTCCATTCCTCCTGTAGACCATGACCCATCATGGGTTCCTCCACTTATCTATTAATAATAATAAAAACCGCTACATTTTGTGGAATTTAACAATTCACAATTTTGTATCATATTTGTCTTCTAACATTTGCTCACACTACAATTTCATTCAGTATAAATTAAAACTTACAGTACATTTTTTAAACTATAGGAAAAACAGAAAAAAAAAAAAAAAAAAAAAACACTCAAAAATATATAAATCAAAAATAAAATAAAGTAATAATAATAATCAAACAAAATAAAGTAATAAAAATAAATAATAAAAAAATATATAAATATAAGCAAAAGTTTTGAGCGTTAAAATTAATTAAAATTATAGAATAAAATTAACTCATACAATACTTTAATTTGTTAAATTAAAATATAACTAAAACTAATAAATTCTAAGAATGTCTCAATAAATAAATAGTATTCTAGTAGTATGTGTCTAGTACATTTGTGAACGTCAGCTTGTTATAATTTCCTATTGCTTGTATTCTGGGATTCCCTGAGTCTTTCGTTGAGTTGAAAAAGTTCTGGGTTTGCGTGTAAATAAACTGTTTAATTGTTTGAAAATCTAGGTCGTGTAGCATGACAGTTATTTTTGTGTATCTTGGGTAGTTGTTGATGATTCTCAAGCATTGGTTTTGAACTCTTTCTATTTTTGTGTAATTGGAGTCACATGCGTAGCTCCAATTACATAGAGCTCCATAACAGAGAAGCGTATGTCAGTAATGTTCGAATGACTGATTTATATAAAATAATTTTGTTGCGAGTTGATAGTGGGGATTTTCTTCGGAAATATGGTGACATTGTACTTACACGTTTTTTGGCTTTGCAGCATTTATTATTAATATGGGATGTGAAAGTAAAACGTTTATCTAATTCAAGTCTTAGGTAGTTAGCAGTATCTGCCCTCAGTTATCTATTTATTTTATTTATCTTCGTACCCATCTAGTTGGTTCCATAACCCTTTATAGGTATTGTTGGCCTCCTCAATTCCTCCTCAGTTCCGCCAGTCATTCCTGTTCTCTGCGGCCGCTTACCAATTCCTCATTCCCAGCAGATTTCTCTCGTCAGCTGCCACACCGTCTACCCATCTCAATTTAGGTCTGCCAACTCTTCTTATACGGTGCAATGGCTCTTCAAGGACTCTTATCGGGATCCCAGATCTCTCCATGCGTGCAACTTAACATTGCCAATTTTATTACCCTAAGAACATTAGGTTCTTTTAAAAGCTCATTATCCTTTCGAACCAGAGTGGTCCTGCCAGCATCTCGAACGTGGCTCCATCTTTTCTTTGGGTGCCTTTTTTTCTTTTTAGGTCATATGAAGTCCATTCAGTGAAAATTTTTGACCACCTATTTTCTTCACACCGATGAAGATGCCCAGCCCATTTCCTCTTGCTTAGTCTTATACACCTGAGTGTGTATGTGAGCCCTGTTTCTTTCTTGATCAGGATAGTTCTCACCCTATCGCTTTTCCTCACCTTCATAATGCATCTTCCGATGTTGTTCTGCCATACCTGGATATCCCTCTACACATTCCAAACCGTAGTTTTTTTAGTTGGGATTCTTCTTTTCTCCTATTTGTCATTTGTTTAGTCTTTTCATAGTTAGGGTAACGAGCAATATCCTGACATAGTTTTAGAAGAAGCTTAGGCATTACTCGCGATTCTCGCATGTATTTGGCAAACAGCACGATGTCATCTGCAAAACGTAAGCTGCTTAACCATTAACCATTTATTTTTATTCCTACACTTTCCCAACCAAGACGCCAGAATACCATCTCCAGCACAAGAACATATAAAAGTGGAGATAACGGATCCCCTTGTCGCACACTCTTTTCTGCCATGTTATATGCAGACATTTCTTTATAAAGTTCTATAATTATCTTTACATACTTTTCCTCTATTCCTATTTCCTGAGGGCTTTAAATATTTCTGCATGTAAAATGCTGTCAAACGCTTTCTTAAAATCAAGAAAACTAAGGTATAGAGAGAAGTTGTATTCATTTGCTTTCTCGATAATCTGGTTCACAGTCTGGATGTGGTCCACTGCTGTTCTTCGTCAACACATTCTATAATTCTTTTGGAAAAAAAAAAATGAAATATTGTATATTAATTACTTTTTATTTCAATTTGTTTATGTTATCGTTATCGTTATTATTCGTGTGAATATTAAAACGTTCAATATGTTAAAAAATGACGGATACAGAAGGTAGTTCAATCGTGAGTCGGTATTGCGTAAATTATAGAGAACAGGGAATCGAATGCTTATATTTGAGCACATTGGTTATAAGGATTTATTCTTGCAATATGAAAAGTTATGTTTATTAAAAAAAAAAAAAATTAAAAAGTTAAACAAACCACTTTCATTTTAAACTCGTCACATTTTGAGTATAATGTCTATAAAAAGTGAACATACCATTTATTACGTGCATCAATTTTAACTGTACAACATTTAGGAGGTTATAAATGCAGGAGTTGCGAAAATATCTAGACACTAGCATCCTTACTAAAAAGGTCTATGCCCAGCGAAAAAAATACATTCTAAAAAGGTGCTGAGATTTACTGTTCTGAGTATTAAAACGCAGTTCAGCTACTTTTTGGCTGAGTGGAGTTAAAACCGTCTAACTAATCTTCCATTTTTTTGATCAATCGAGGAATATACTTATAAGGTATTTATAGAATTTATAAGAAATGGATGGCTAGAACACGGAACTATCAAGAGCTGACCTGAAGTGCTAGACTCAAACCATTATGAAATTATAGTTTAAATTTGATCATAAAATGTTTTGTGGTTGAGGGTTTTTTTTTAATTTTGTCTCAATGCAATGATAAAATGTATTATTAATTTTCCATAAAGATAATTGAACTAATATCAATTACGCTTTCTTAAAAAAAAATGCTATAAGAAGTTTCGGCATAGAAGTACGCTACTAAAGATATTTCGTTTATTACTCGAAGAATTTACAGCTTGAAATAAAAAACATATAAAAATAAATAAATAAAGGAAAAAATAAAATATAAATCTTTCAGCTTATATTATTTTGTTTACTTGAACACCTAGTAGCAGTAAATCAGTATAATAATATAATAAATTTATATAAAAATTATTTAATCAAGGAAAAAAAAAAGAATAAACAAAACTAACTTCATTCATAATAATAACATAAAAAATTGGAAGATAAAAATATAATAAATAAGTACTAAATCAATATAAACAAATATAGCAAACTAAATTAATAGTTAAAAAACTAGAAAAAAAAACATGTTAAAACTAATACAGGGCTTTACAATAATATTAAATTAAAAGTCTTCTTAAATTAACAATTACAACATTGATGAAATAAACAAAAAATATTAAATTATAAAATGAACTGCCTAAATTTTATTCGTTCGAACATAAGAAAGATGGCAAAAGAATAAAATTTTAATAACCATATAAAAAACAAAACTACACTTGTTGATCATTCGTTGGAACATCATTTAGTCTTGACAAATACAGAAATATTAATTTATGTAAAGAATGCTCAAATTAGATTAACAATGGAAGCCTATATACATAACAAAAACTATAAAAAATGCTGTTAATTATATAACAAATACGGATAGGATTGGATCCACATCATCATGAACATCATTTTATAGCACAAATTTTGATTCTAAATTATTTATACATTATGTCTTTTGTATTTTTTTCTTATATTATTAAAAATAGATAACCATAGGTATAATAGCGCAGGTAGTGCAACTTCCTTTATTTATAAAGTCGGACTAGCCGGTACCGGGGCCGATGCGACATAAAGAAAATCCGGGAGATAACGAACACAAATTTGAAAAAGACTCTTTTTTTTGAAAAGTTGCATATAAGACTTCTAGTATGAAGGTTACAAGTCAAACGTAGAGTGATTTTCCTCTGAAAACTTCCAGCTACTTAAACCTATAGGTTTGGAGTGGGGATAGGATCGAGGAATAGGGTGAATGTTTGGTAGGCTAATAGTTTACTAAAGAGAACGTGAGAAAGGGTTTTTTTTTTACGGCTCTTCAACCCGGTGGCAGGTCTTGGCCTCCTCCAATCGTCTTCGTTGCCTCCTCTAAAGCTAGGTTAAACAATAAACAGGCCAATGCATTACCTTGCCGGAGTCCCTTCTTTGCAAGGAATTCTTCTGACCTTTCGCCGTTTATCTTTATCACACATCTAACATCCCTCATAGTGACTTTAATAATTCCTATAAGTTTCTCGGGTATATTTAGTTCTCTCAGGGCATTGTATAGCTTTTTCACGCTGTGTACTATCATAGGCTGCTTTAAAGTCTACGAATAGATGGTGTGTTTATATTTGATACTCTCGACCTCTTTCTAAAATGGTTCGCAGGCAAAAGATTTGGTCCGATGTGTGCCTAAAGGCACACTGGTATGGACCAAGTTCCCTTTCAGCATATGGCAAGAGACGCGTAAGTAGTGCTTGGGATAGTATCTTATATGCGCGTGAAAGCAACGAGATTTCCATTTTCCACAGTCAGTGGGAACATGATCTGTCCATATCATGAGAAGAAGGTCCTGAAGAGCTTTGATGAGTCCACTTCCACCATTTTTTAAGAGTTCCGCTGGCAGTGGATAGGCTCCAGAGGCTTTATTGTTTCTCAGCTTGCAGACAGCATCTTCAATCTCATCCTCATCAGGGGGCTCGAGATTTGATCCTTCCAGCAGGCTTATCCTGTTTTCTTCTTCGTCGTCCTGAGCATAGTTTCTCACCTACTCACTAGCGACTCCTCCATAGTTGAGAAGATTATGGAAATAGTTTCTCCGTCAATTGCCTTATGTCATAATGATATACAGAGGGTGTAATGTTGAGTGAATTGGGTGGAACTAGGGTGACAGGGGGTTTCAATCATTGTGATGACATGTGTTGTTCAAGATGTATGTTATATTTTACCCTTGAAAGATCAAAAGGATAGTTTCATTTAGTCAGGTACAAAAAGGGTTTGTCAATATTACATTAATATTAGGAGTAATATTTATAATCTTATAACGTGGGTTAAAGGGAATGTTGAAAAAATAAAGAACAGGTACAAACAATAGAATATTTTTTTTATAGCGGAAAACTACTTAAAATACACAGCACGATATTACAGTATATGCAGTTTAATGTTTCTGTAAGAATTTTGTTAATTTGAGTTGCGTCAGCTTTGAATGTCGTTTCCGTGCCGTGCGGCCGGTTTTGTCTCTTCTTGTTGCCCGAAATAAACCATTAACTCGCCCAAATGAAATGCTGCTTCTGCATGGCTTATAGCTGCAGTATCCTCCCTGCTATCGGCATCTTTATGGCAACAAGTCGCAATAATTTGGTCATCAGTAAGAGTACCATTGCCTCCGTCATTGTCAACCAGCTTTCAATATCATCAGTGTCAACGTCTGAGCATCCATTGAGTTCTACGAACAGTCTACAGATAAACAAAAATTTGTCAAGGCGGACCACAAAAAGCTAATTTTAAATTTTCCTTATCTGATCCCGGTTACCCGGAGATCCGACATAACGGGATCCGACAAAACGAGGTTTCACGGTAGTTTGAAAATTAGTTTTTCCTAATATGATGAAAAATTTAAATTTTAGTTAATTTAATTAATTTTTTATTTAGAATAATTTTGGTTTGATCAATTTAATCTAGTCTAAATAGTGGAAATAAAAATTTAGCTCCATTTTGATTAGGAATGAATTACCAAAAAAAAAATTAGTTTGGATTTAGCTGAGCCCATCTCTGCCTAATGCTTTGGAGGATCACGTTATTTTTGTCTTAGAATGTTTCATGTATTCTTCACTTCGTGTGGCCCAACATAAGATTAGCTTATTTCGTTGTTGTAAATATAATAACTAAGAATTTTATTTTTATAAAATTTAACAATTTTAACAATACACAATTAACAATTTTGTTAATACATGTTTTGGAAAAAAAAAATACATTAAAAGATTGATTAGGCGTTGAATTAAATATGGAATATATTTTTTTAACAGTAGAAAAACATATTTGAAAATAAAATTTACAAGACATTACTTTTATTATCGTTATTTAAAAAAAAAAATTGGTCTGATTTTTGTTTATCCGACAACTGAAATTTTGTATTTTGAAAGCTTAAAAAGGAAATTTAAAGTGGTCTCTGTTATTAATAAAAGTGGTCTGATGCAAGCCATAACCTAAAAAATAATAAACACATGTTATATTTTTCCGGAATTGTTGATAATTCATTTATATTGTTAGATATTTTATGGATTATACCAAAGCGTTCACAACCCTTTTTTTTTTTTTTTCTGCCTTGGGGAGTATTTACTTAGGTAAGCGGTTAGCCACAGGATGGAACAAGGAGGAAGTTCCACCCAACGGCCGGCGTGTGGGTCGACGATTATGAAGAAGAAAAATCCTAACCCTATTCTAAGAACTAGCAAGATAGATTTGCCACCCTTCACCTACCATCTTACACCCAAGTACCCTTTCCAGCTCAAGACAGTTCTTAACTTACTCGAGGAGGTAATCTTACTTAATTTTCTCGATTGCTATACGTATTAAATTTAAGAAACTCCTAAAAAAAATGAAGAAAGCTCCGTTTTCAATCGAATTATTGTTAAAAAATATATAAAACAGTCCCACAAGCTCGGCGTAATATGGTGCGGAATTTGTGAAATACTGGCCTATTGGGAATAATATAGATAGTTTACTTTTTATTTTATTTCTCATATGTACAAACTAAATTTAAAACGCTATAACATAGACATAGCTGTACGTAAATTTAACTTGATGTTGAAAATACTTGATTTACTTTTTTCCAAAAAAATTTTATACTACCCGTTTTCTTCTCACAATGAACTCGGTTCCTTGCAGCTTCATCTCGAAGTAGGTCGAGAAGAATATATCCATCGCTGAAGCTCCTTGCCATCCAAAATATTGAAGGGCGCCGTTCACTGGTTTTAAACCTCCACTGTGGGTCATATTGTCTGGGTCTCCTCTTTAGGAATCATTCTCTTCACGTTTTTCTTTTATCATATTGACGATCTGATCATCTGAAAGAAGTTTTCCATCGTCATCCTGCTTCATCCAATCTCCTACATTATTTTGACGGAATCAATGACAACTCGCTTTGATCCGAGTGGACATGATGTGCGTTTTCCCTATTTAACTAACGTAACCGAATGCTGTTGAAAAATCTCTGATCAGCATTAATGTGTGTGTTATCTTTTAGCCTTATCCTTTCAATAAATAACTGCTTATTTCTCAAATTTACTTTTTCTTCCAATAATTTTATTTGGCTGCTGTTGGATTATTTCCGAGACTGGTATAAAATGTTGGTTCTTTCAGATGTTGCATGAAATTTTCATTCCCTTTTTGTACTGCATCAGCAGCATTCATTCTATTTACTATGATTACTATTTTTAAATTACGGTTAACTCATTGTCAAAAATAAATATATATTTTATTTATTTTATTTTTTTTTTAAGATATTCAATTATCTTAGTGCATTCTTTTTATACATGCAGTGTGTTCAATATTCGATGGCCACTCCTTTTTTTTTTTTTCTACAGTTTTTGAAATTGTGAAACGAAACTCTCAGGGTCTTAACTGTGTCAAATAAAGTTTCTTTTCAGGTTATATTTTGCTCTCTAACCTTTTCAAGTTCTTCTCCAGTGACCTTAACTTTGGAATTCCTAATAGGATGTATTTTTACGACGGATTTCGAAAGAAAATCAATTTTTGAATTGAATTTATACCGGTAATTTTTTTTTTTTCCGGGGCACCGTTTCACCACAAATCGCGAAAAAACATTTTAACAAAATAAGCAGTCTAAATCTGGTATTGCAAATATAAAATAAACTTTGAACAAAAATATGAAATTAAGTCCTTCCCGCGACTGGTACGACGAGCGGCGAGGACAGGTCGACTTGGAAGGTTTCCCCCCGAGAGGCTCAAATCGTCGACAAGCACGTGATGAAACTAATATCATTTATGTACTGGCTACGGTGGAAGCGGATTCTCATCGGAGCATTTGAGACATAGCCAGGGATGCCTACTTAAGCATTGGAACGGTGTGGGCCATAACCAAAACAACACCGTATGAGGCCGTACCGCATTTCACTTCATCAGGCTCTAACTCCCCAAGATGCTGAGAGACTGAGGCTCTGTCATTAAGTGGGTATAAATGATATTAGTTTCATCACGGGCTGGTCGACGATTTGAGCCTATCGGGGGGAAACCTTCCAAGTCGACCTGTTCTCACGGCTCGTTGTACCAGTCGCAGTAAGGTCTTAATTTCATATTTTTGTTCAAAGTTTATTTTATTTTTGCAATACGAGTTTTAACTATATTAAGAGCCAAAACCTCCTGTAATTGAAAAATGTTTTTTTTTTCAATAAACAGTAGTTTTTCATTCACTTATTCATTCAGTACCAGTTTTAGACTGATTATTATCTTAAAATGATTTTTCGCGATTTGCGGCGAAACGGTGCCTCGGATAAAAAAAATCACCTGTATAAAATCGATCCAAAATTTGATTTTCTATCGAAATCTGTCGTAAAACGTACCACATCTTATTGGGAATTCCAAAGTTAGGGTCGCTGAAGAAGATTGTAGAGCAGTCTGTAACCTGAAAGAAACTTTATTTGAAACAGTTAAGACCCTGAGATTTTCGTTTCAAAATTTCAAAAACTGTGGGAAAAAAAAAAGGGGGTAGCCATCGAATATTGAATACCCTGTATGTAGCGACAACACTGGGCATTAATATCCGTGGCAACATTGAGTTCCAATTCTATACTCGCAGTAAGGTTATTAAACTTCTTTATAGCAGTTACAATGGAGTTTGATGGCCTGAAGGTATATCTTCCATGAATTTCACGAATCGAAGTGTTTCCTGGCTCTAAAATATCTGAGCAGTCGTGACTTCAGGTTTTCGTGCAGTTTCTTCGATCCATTACTGACGATGTCTTGAATCTGCACAGCAACCTCACACAGCAGTATCCTTACTAATAATTGGAGTTCAGTGCATGAGTTTATAATTGGAACTAAGTGTTGCCTGGGGGTACTACCGCACCGTGTTGTCGCTACACATAAAATAAAATAAACATTTTACCGTCTTGGGTTCAGTACTTGGCAAGGAAATATTGTTTCGAGACCAACGGTTATAAGAGGAGGTGATGTCAGCATCTACCCTCAACCACCAAGTTTTTCCTCGATATAGGGAAAAATAAGCTAGAGTTGAGAGATATTACAGCTATTATGGAAAAAAACTGGACAAAAAAAAAAATCATTGAATTATCATATATCTGCAACTGATTTGAATAAAACGGTGTAGTCAGAGGCAATTTTGTCTAGCTTCGCTCATTTTTTTTTTTACTCTAAGAAGGATTCACCCGATCAGCCACATTATTTGTTTTATTTTTAGGCAGATCTATATAGATGAATTAAAAAACTTTTTCAAATTAAAAAAAAATTTAATTCAAATTTGTATTCCAGTTTTAATTTTTTTCAATAGTTTGGAAGTGTCATGACCCCTATTAACATTATTTTGTTAAGTACTCAGAGCTAGTGATAATATTATCAATAGTAATTACTAAAATCCTTTAGCCAAACTTTATAAACAGTGGAAATTTATGCAATTTATTTAGGATTCAGAATTATATAAATATATTTCGGAAACAGTATTAAATTTTCTATAAGACCAGAGCACATGTAACAATGAATTTTAGAGCAATTTCGGGAAAGACTTTTTACCACATTTAGAGCTAAGGGTGGTGAACAATTTCCAGCAGTCAGACCTTTTTATTTTTAGAGTTCCAGGTCATTTTTTATGTTTACCAATAATTGTGTTGAAATTACTCATTAGCTTTTAAGTAACTATCACTCATTTTAATTTATTCTCATTTTAACCTTAATTCAATAGTCTTTATTGTCCTTATGGCCTTTAGATATTGCCTTTATGTTACTATCCTTACTCTTATATATTTATTTATTTATTATTTTATTTTTATTTATTTTTCCTCATTCATTCTTATGTTTTGTGGTGTGTTTTTTTCATATATTTTTTACAATTTAGTCATACCTTTTTGCTTGTTTTCTTTTCTTCTAGCCCTGATGAAGACTTGCAATGCAAGTCGAAACGTTGGCTTTAACAATTAAAATAAAATAACAATTTTATTTTGATCTGCTGAGTATCTATGACAGCCTACCCTAACTATCTACATCTCCTATACTTCACAGTCAACTATACCTTATGAAAAATAAAATCTAAGGTGTACGGTTAAATGAGATAGCTGTAAAGCACCATTTTATGGTGCTATTTCTTTAATATAATATGATATAAATGAGGTGTTTCTGTATATTAATACAGCAAAGTCATGTACGATCGATTATTTCGAAATTAAGAGCAATTTTGAAGACATTATTACTTCACACTCTTTTAGATCTGGTGGTGATGGTGGTTTTTCAGTTAGTGGTGGTAGGTTTTTCAGATGGTGGTTTTTTAGTCGTGTGTATATCTTTTGGGAATCTCATTCTCTGACCCACGAGCACCATGACCGGCCCACTTCAGTCTTCCTTGTCTGATGTTTCTAACGAGGTCTGGTTTGCCTTGGAGGTTATACACTTATTTATTAGAAATGTATAACATTTTTAAAAATACTTGATAGATTTCAAAATACTACATTGATATAATTGAATACCTTATCCTTGTATCCAGAACCTTAGATTAATGAATAAACTCTTTATTATAACAACTATACCATTTAACAATTTCAACCATGTTTTAGAAAACCACTCCAGTGTTTGACAAGATAATAGAATACGACTTCGATGATTTTGCTATCCTCTGCAAATACTTAAGCATTGAACTGCTAAGAACGGTCAACGCCCTCTATTGGCCTTCTTACAAGATCGTAATTGTGGTACAGTGCATAGAAAAGGCAGATAACACAAGCCGTGGAGCCGTAAGGTACTACTGGAATCCCAAGTTCGACGGGCTCGCTATTCACAAATATGAATCAGATCAATACTTAGTATCTGTAACAGCAGCATTCTTTTATTTCGAATAAATCAAATTGGTTCTTTTGGTGTTTTTTTTTATTTTATTTTTATATATATACACATATAATTCTTTATCTTTATTAAATTTGTATAACAAATTATTAGATCCTGGTAGTTCTGAAAATACGTGTACTGTAAAAAGATGGTCAAGTATTTCCTTCAGCCATCGAAAATAGTATACTAATTTTCTTCCTTTTGAAAACTGATTAAATCTTTTCTTTTTAAAAGAAATATTATCTTCCCGTTTAGGGATACCAGTTTCAGATCTGCCAGGATCTAAAGATTTTTAACGATCGAAGGGTATTCCACAATTTCTCTCTTTTTGAAAATGAATGAATTTGAGTGATGAAATGGTCAGGAGTGCAGTCAGGTAAATAAACACGTCAAGTTTTTAAATGAAAAACTTTACAATTGTCATTAGGATAAATTAAGTAAATAATTAGTATAAATAAAATAAAATAAATTATTAGTATAAAATCTGAAGTATTATTTAATTAACTTCAGATATTCTTATAATTATGTAAACAGCTATTAATTCTTTCGTTGACTAATTTACTTTGTATTATTATTTTTTCTTTTTCATTTTTAAATTATTTTTGTTAATTTATTTTTTAAATGTTTGTATCATCTTGGTCACATCCAATTTTTTGGTATTTTAACCCTGATGAAGACCTTCAAGGCAGGTCGAAACGCCGGCTCGCCTATTATAAAATAAGTTTTTCATTTAAAAACTTGACGTGTTTATTTACCTGACTGCACCCCTGACCATTTCATCACTTAAATTACAACTAACAGTCAACAATAGAATCATCATCATGAATTAATTTGATTTGTCAAGTCATTTTCAGGAAAATAAATTTAATAGGAATCATCATGTACGTCCAACATTGATATATATCGAATATATTTATGTCGTTTAAATCATGTAGAGCTTACGTAGATTATACTAAAGTTCTCTATGACTTTATTCTTGGTAACCTTACTTAAGAGTTTAAATAATTCCTTGGTCTTAAACTAAGAGCAGATTAAAGTGATTAAAGTAACGTTTAGGATTGATTAAAAAAAAAGAAGTTATTATTTGTTTATGGGTAAATATATAGAATTAGGTGTCTTTACTAGGGTTAATGCTAAGTGAAAGAAAATAATTACTCAATCTGTTAATTAACTTAAGTGCAGTAACCTTCCAATGAACGCATATATTTTTACACATTCATATTTCAACATTTTTAATTTTGTGTAAGTATAATATTTTTAGAATAAATAGTAAAGGAATGAACATTGATTTACAAAGAAATAAACTATAAATTAATATTTAGTGGTTTACCTCTGGCGCACAGTGGGGCCGCTAACATCCATTTGAGGTCAAAACCTCCAAAATCAAACTATGTTGAAATGAATCGAAATTGCCATAATTCTATTGTTCAACACAAAAACATCCACGCGAAAACTACCGAAGGAAAATATACTAAATCTCCCTAGAGATGTTTTTTAGTGTTTTCGAAACCCATAAGTTGGGAGAACGAACCATGTGTGAGCTGGATTCTAATTATGAAGACAGTGAAGACTGATTGGAGCTCCGCCTAAGGTTAGTTCCATGCAATTGTTTTATAATTTCGTTTGCGTTTATTATTATATGTGTTAGGTAACTGTTATAAAAAAAATTGTTCTTAAATGTCATAGATACTCAGCAGATCAAAATAAAATTTTTATTTTATTTTAATTGTTAAAGCCAACGTCTGTGACTGCCTACCCTAACTATCTACATCTCCTATATATTACAGTCAACTATACCTTATGAATATAAAATGTTAGTTTTGATTTTATTCTTTCCGTACACTTTTCCCTCCCTTTTCAACTCTTTTATGGTCCGAGTGCCTTTAACACGAGTCCCGTCATATTTTATGTTGAATACGAATCACAGTCATGTTTTGTATACGACGCGCCGTTTTCAAGATATAAGTGCTAAACCAAAAAAAGGGACCTTTCCCATCCCCCCCTTCCTGTTCCAGGCCCGAAAACTACAGGAATTTTTATTTACTTTTTAACTACCCTGAACAAGTTTCCGAAGAAAGACCTTGTATTACAGAAAACGAACTCTATAATACTTTTTTCACTGGACTAACTCTCCATAAAAAAAAAAATGCAAATTATTGTTTTTTATCAAGAACCCATTTCCGTCCCATTCTAAAATTGCCGACATGTAGTTAGTTATAGTATAAATCATATATATTTTTTTCGAATAAATCGAAGAGTACGTATTTTGGGAATGACGAAAACCGTTTTTGGATGTTTCGGAAATATTCCAAATGGACGGAAAATATATCAAGTGATATATCAAATTAAAGGGAATTTCAAATGGAAAAGAATGCCGCAAATTTGAGCTCTCTAGGAGAAAAAAGTGTTTTAATGGCATAATTTTGAATATTCTGAGTGAGGAGCGGAAACAGTATTTTTTGAATTTTTAAAAGCCTATTGAAAAACCAAAAGTCAGAAAAATGTAATATTTTACATTTTTAGTAGTCTTGCTATGTACAACTTCTATACAAAAATCATAGAAATCGGAGAGGTCAAGGTCCAAACCATTGGTTGATTTGATATGGAATGACCCATTGAATTCATTTATTCTAATTCGGCATGTTCAATTCATAGTTATGCAGGTGACATCGTTGTCCTAGCAAGAAGTGAAAAGTTAAGAGAGGTTCTTAATAACAAGGGAACTTTTTGACTTGTGTCTCACAGATTTGAAAGCCGATTTTCGTGTAGGTAGTATAATAGTGCAAAAGCTAGAGTTATAGCCGCCAATGAGTATTGGGAGCCGAGAAAAAAAATAAAATATGAATACCATGTTTTATTTTTTTTCTCAACTCTCAGTCAAGAAAGAGAAATAATTCTTTCATGTTAAATTGTAGTTTTGAATACTATTTGAAAAAAAATACGTTCGTTATGCTCTTGAGCAAGGCACGTTAAGCTCATAACAAACTCTAAAAAAAAAAGAAAAGAAATTATAAAATTCCAATGAAATAAATACCCTGTAAATCAGTGGAACAATTTTTGCATGAAAACTGACCTCAAATATTGATTTAACGTAAAAAAAAAAAAAAAACCCCTATATATTGGTAGTTTTATCAAAATAAAAAAATATTGATTTTATACCCTTTACGAGGACGTTAAAAATTTGAAGTTGAGATACCATCAACTTCTAACGGCTATAACGACTGCTGTGTTCAACCGATTACGAAAGTAATAGCATCAAAAGAATCAGCGTACATTCTGCATTTTATCCATGCATATAAGATTGGGTTTACTCCAGATTTTAGACATTAACAGACAAGAATTTAAAAAATCATTTCTCTATCTTGACTGAGAGCCGAGAACAAAAATAAAACATGGTTTTCATATTTTATTTTTTTCTTCGCTCCCAATGCTAATTGGCTGCTATAACCCTAGTTTTGCACTAATATAGGTCCCTACTACCTAAACAAAAATCGGCATTCAAATTTGTGAGTTACAAGTCAAAACGTCCCCTTGTAAGTTAGACCATGAAAGTAAAAGTATGTCTCGAAATTATTGATATCGAAATATTTAGTGATGTCACCTCCCGAAACAAGAAGAAGATCACGTACCTTTAAATATAATAATTACAGCTTTGAATCTTTTTTTTTTTACACTTACGTAGGCACTAATATTAACTCTGCGAATAGAATCAGTAATAAGATCATGAAAAGAATAATGAATTACAATAAAACTTACTTTGTAAACGATGAAATCGGCTATGCTCTCTAAACGCACCAAATTTACCTATATAAATCATTAATTTAGTTTGTTACGGTTCTGAAACTTGGACAATAAAAAAAATCAGACCAACAAGCTTTCCGAGTTTTCGGGAGGAAGATAATGATGGTCCAATCTGAACAAGGCGCTTGTTCGAGGATATTGTGCGGTTCATAAAATCACGAAAAGTTAGCTGGCTTAAATACATCGAGAGGATCCCCAACGCGAGAATATTTCAAAATGAATTTAATAACGAAAAATCATATTATAACGCAAAACAGTTTACATATATCTAAGATCGTTAAAACGTGATTTATTCAATGAAAGTAAAGAATTAAATTACACGTAAATACAAAAGTAAGATACAGCAAACAACAATTAAAATAGGTTAAGATAAAGTAATAAACACAGATGATAAATAATAAACAGATGATAAATAATTAACAGATGATTGAAGGCTGCTCAACCTTACACCTCCCCCCTTGAGGTCGCTTCTTGAGGCGGCGGAAAGTAAGGAAGGAGCTTGCTGGAGTGGAACAACTTGGAGATCTTCTTCCTCTTACAGCTGGCTACTTCGTAGAAAGACGAGGAAATCTGTCTGACGACTGGGAATGGTCCGATTCGAACTGGATCAAGCTTGTTTCGATTCAACGTATTTCCATTTTCGACGTATACCAAGTCACCAACGTTGAAATTATGCTCTTGTCAATTCTTATCAACCCGTTTCTTATTGATGTTGAAGCTCTTTGTTGAATTTTGGAAGGCTATCTTGCGGTCTTTTTCTAAAGAAGATGGAGTATTCCCATCAAGTGGAGATATGGAAGATTTTCGGCCGAGCAATAGATAAGATGGTGCAAAATGGGTAGAACTGTGAATAGTATTATTATATTCCTTTACACATTCTTCTGCCAAGTTTGACCATGCTCTTCTAGTATTATCGTTTATTTTACATCGCAGTCGATTAACTAATGTTTGATTTAATCGTTCGTTTAATCCGTTGGATGCGGGATTATCAATGCACGTGAAAACGATCTGAGTTCCAACTCTTTTCAAATACTTGAGAAATTGGGTTGAGTTTATACCTGTATATTGGTTTGTCAGTAGAATTGAGATATTATTTTGTTTAACTATGGGATTAAGTAAGTTTATGAAATCTTTAGCAGTTTGACCCTTTGTTGTTGAGATCCATGCATATCTTGTGAAGTGGTCAACGAGGATGTGCATGTACCGTTTGGAAGAGCGGTTCCCTCCAAAACCACCGACACTGTCAACCGACATGATCTGGAAAGGTTCTGTGGCTGGACCGAGACGGGATAGGAGGCCGATCGCACGACTCCGACGAACTTTGTTCTCAATACAAATCTTGCAGCTCTTACAGAAATCATGAATTGCTTTATCAAGATCCTTGAAGTAGTAATACGGTCTGATGGTTGCTATCATGTGGGCTGGACCGATATGGCCATAATGTTGATGAATAATTTTAATAATTTCTTTTCCAAATGCTTCGGATACAAAAATTCTTGATTTCTTTTTAAATGTTCTTAAAATTATTCCTTGCTTGGATCCAATCTGTTTAACTGCTTTCAGTTCCGAAAGATTCTCGGCTTGATCTTTTTTAATGG
This sequence comes from Euschistus heros, assembly GCA_003667255.2. Lineage (NCBI taxonomy): Eukaryota > Metazoa > Arthropoda > Insecta > Hemiptera > Pentatomidae > Euschistus > Euschistus heros. The sequence goes on from RCWM02000100.1 coordinate 1,141,988, forward strand.
CTGACAAGTCTATTAAATTGATGATCTGGATAGCATCTTCATTCTCGAAGTATTCGAGGACTGGATTTCTGGAGAGTAGATCAGCCAGAACGTTTTCTTTTCCTTTTTTGTAGATAACATTGAAATTAAACTGGGATAAATAAAGAATAAAATTTCCCAAAATCTCATCAGATCTGGCTTTCGTCTTTAGGTTTTCTAAGGGTTTGTGATCACTGCAAACTGTGAAGTGACGTCCAATTAAGTTCTTAATCATGTTAATGACATTGTGCGTTCAGAACTTTTAAAAGTCGGCTAACATGCTGAAGATGATCTTCCCAGTCCCTAGAAAAAAATTAAAATATCATCAATGTAATTGATGCAGAAATTATCTAGGTAATTTCTTCGAATAATGTTCGACAATATTCTCTGGAATATGGCAGAAGCATTTTTAAGACCAAACGGAAGAACTTTAAACATAAATTTACCATGTTTTGTTACAAAAGAGGTCTTTTCTCGATCTTACTCACGAAGCGATATGCCCCGAAATGCAGGATTGATGTCCAAAACGGTGAAAAACTCACAAATAGCTACTTTATCAATTACATCTTGAATTATAGGAAATGGAAACATTCAGGGACTAGCAATTTGTTAAGCTTCCTGAAATCTATACAGAGTCGAGATTTCTTCTTCTCTTCTTTCTTGTAGGCCAGTGTAACGGGCGAAGCAAACGGTGAGGGTGACTCTTCGATGATCCCAGCCTGCAAGAGTCCTTTTATTTGGCTTCTTATTTCTTCTTCATCTGGGGTAGAACATTTGTAGGGAAGAGACGTGACAATTCATCTCTGATTAGTTTTATTTCCGCTTCACGTGAGTGAACTTTACCTATGTCGAACTTGTCTTTAGCAAACATGTGCTTGTACTTTTTAAGTAGAAGAAAAATCTCTTGTTTCTGTTCCTCTTGTTCAATATGTTGCAAATTAAAATCAAATTTATTAAAGTTAAAATTTTCTTTGTAATCACTTCCAAGCTTCTTACAAGTAGTTGTAGTCTGCTTCTGATGAGGACTGCATGTCTCAATCTGATCGAGTTTCGATCGTGTTAAGTTTATATTTTGATTACTACTAGGTAGATCTTCTGATGCTATGATTTTTGTGTTACTGGTACGTTGAAAAAGTTTCAAATTTTCATCTTGTATTAATTTAAATTTCTTGATGGCATCTATACCTAGTAACAAATCATAAGAGAAATTATTATTCTTGACTACATAGGTTGTAATGTAATCAGTAATGTTTCTAATACGGAGTCTAATTCTAGCCCGGGCTGATAGTTCTTAATAGTTAAGAACTATTTAGAGATTTAGTAGTTAGGGCTGATAGTCTTAGTAGTTATTGGCTGATAGTTAGATAGTAGTTATAAGTTCGCTGATAGTTTTTAGCACCACTCTTTGTTTAATTAATTTCAACTTCAGCAAGTCAGCAATTCGTTGATTTATTAATGTCACATTGGAGCCACTATCATAAATAGCCTTTATTTTAATATTGTCATTTATAACAACATTTAGTTTAATCAGCGGATCTAACTTCGCCCGGCTCTCTAGTTTAAATGTTCGGAATCAAGATCGATTTCGCATAAATCGAGATCAGTTGCATTTATTTTTGGTCGATTAGAAGTTTTATTTTTGTTACGACATTCAGATACTAAATGATAACGATTGTGAAAACCGAGGGTTTCACAGTAAGAACATGGTTTTACACAAGCGGACTTTTTACTGAATTTTGGACTTGACAGTTTTTCTTTCTTTTTTTTCATAAAGGCATTTTCTAATTTTCGAAGTTCTGAGTACAATCTATCGAGAGTAAAAATCTCTTCTCTATCGGGTTTCTCCTGAGCTTCATTTGGTAAACCGAAAACAATTTGGTTTATACGGGAGATCTCGGTACCTTTAGGTTCTACGTCAAGACATAGTTTTTCTTTCGTCAGGGCGTAGTCGACAAGGGATCCGCCTAAATGTTTGTAGCCAAGAGCTTTTTTAACAAGAGACCAGCCTTTATCAAAAAAAAATATTTAGAAAAGAGTCCTTCCATACGTCCCATGAATCGTTCAAACCGATCTTCTTTAAATTAATCTCGTACCAATCTTTAGCCGGACCGGATAAGATAAAAACTTAACGCTTGAATTCTTAAATTATCGGATTTTATCTTAAATCGAACACATTCTTCTTCGAACCTACGTAGCCATTCTATAGGTTCTGATTGTTTTTTATCAAATCGTTCTAAAATAAAAAATTTTCCAATATGATTTAGTTTAATTTCATTTTGTTCTGAATTTAGTTTTAATTGTGTCTCTAAGTGTTTGATACGATATTCTAATCCTGTCTGATTCTCTGCAGGTCTAGAAGGAACTGTTTTTGAAACCCATTCCTCTAATGGTAACTCCCGAAAACAAATATTAGAAGATTCATCAAAATATTCTCTTCGAATATCATCATCCATCTTAACAGCTACGGTTCTGCAACCATTAATGTTTTTGATAGCATTCATAGCATTTATTATAGGTTTCATACCTGATAGAAAGGAGTGGAACTTTAAGTCTTTGGATTCTTCAGGTAATAAGTACCAATTTTTCTTGTCGATGGAAATGCACTGAATCACAAAGTCTTGGTCACTTCTTTTTACAATTTGAACAAATAGTTGAGCCATTTTCTTACTTATTGAGATCTTGTAATTTAATTTCTAAGATTGTTAAAACGTGATTTATTCAATGAAAGTAAAGAATTAAATTACACGTAAATACAACAGTAAGTTACAGCAAACAACAATTAAAATAGGTTAATGAAAGTCAAGATAAAGTAATAAACACAGTTGATAAATAATAAACAGATGATAAATAATTAACAGATGATTGAAGGTTGCTCGACCTTATATATATATATATATATATATATATATATATATATATATATATATATATATATATATATAATATGCTTATATTTATGTTTAAAATGCTTCCATTAAGCAGTTATCATAATGTCTTGTTTACACAAGTAACTGATTTGTATGCCAAATGAAAACACCATGTTTTTTCCAGTTTTAAAAGTAAATTTCTCCATGAAATCAATAGGGGGTCATTAATTTGATCATACCAAATGAAAGCTGGTTAAATTTGCAGGTTTTCGTTAGATTTGAAGTTTTGTGGATAGTTTTTTCGAAAAACGGTAAGCGTTGAAGTATTATAAGACATTATATCTTGTAGTAATATAAGACATATAAGACCTAGCTGTTCTTTAGGTTTCAATTTTGTAAAATTCAAGGTTACATGTACTCTGCTCTTATGGGTAATTTAATGCTAAATCCGAAAATGTTGTCAAACATTGAAAAAATTTTAATCAAACAGATATTACAGCTGTTATGGTAAAAAACGTGGTTTCCTCAAAAAAGTCTTTGAATTGTCTTATATCTGCAACGGATAGGAATAGAAAGGTACAGTCTGCTGCATTTTTCTTCTTTTTTGATCAAATTTCACTCATTTTCTATCAACGTGTGCTAACCCAATATCGTGTTTAATTTAATCTATTAACGAAAATTTTGTATTGTATTTTAAACGTTCAAAATTGAATAAACTGAACTATTTCAGGATTGAAGTATACTGCTAACTAGAGTATTATCAAAGATTTATGAGGAGTAGCGAATAATAGGATTAAGTGAAGCTAAGATAAGCCCTGAGGACATAATGGTGCCCGTGATTAAGTCCTCGATGAACGATCAATAGAGGAGGGGACTGGGAAGTTAGTTTAGAACGTGCTTTGGTAAAATAGCTTGAGCGGCGGTTATATCCTAAACAAATCATATCATTATTGAAAGCTAGTTTGTAAAAATAAACACGAACCTTATTTTTAATTTTTAAATAAGAATATCAAGTTATTTAAAATAAATAGACAAAGTAAATTAAAAAACAAAACAAAAAAAACAATTTGAAACGACACTTGTTTAAAATTTTCGATATAGAATAGGTAATATAAAAGTAATCAAATACCAATGCATCACAGATTTGCATTTTCGCAGTGATCCATTGCTTACCAAACACGTGGAATATTTTCGTGTTAGACAGGTCAAAATGTTGCCAATTATGGGATTACAACACACAGCTAAACCACATTAAGGAATCAAAGCATGAGAAGTAACTTTTCAGTTCCGTATTCCTTGTTTTTGGTTAGGTAAATGCATCTGCAAATATTGAAAACCACTTCAACAGTCATAATTTAGCATACTGTCGGTTCACCGTAGATACGATATTGATCATCCTGATGTTTTAAATTACAGGAGGCTTCTTAACAGCCTAATAAATATATGAGTCTGGGTGACCCATCAGTGGGTGCCGAGTTATCATGTTCTGTCCGTAAATCATTAAGCTTATAATGCTAGCCCAAAATTGTTCTAAAATGCCACATATCGATCCTTCACTCCCCTAAAAGAATTATAGAATCAGTGTATAAAGAAGAGGTTAAAAACCAGGAAAAACAGACAAGCGTCGGTCAAGTTAACAAGAAAAGCCGATAATACAAACATTGAATCAGCAAGTGTTAGTGGCATGCTTCCGAATTACACCTGGATTGATTCCAGCAACATTTGAACAGGACTGGAATCGTAAAATGTACCCTTTGTGCCTTTGACTGGAATCCTCAACAACGGCTATGTCACTACTGATTATATAGACACGGCTACCATTTGTGGATGTAATAATTATTTTGTTTCGAAGAGTGTGGACAGTACTGCTATGACAAGGTTTTATCGGGGTAACCAAATACCAATGCGTTCGTGACAAGAAATACAAATAATTTCAGAATAATTTTATGTTTTTTTATAATTCGTTTGTCTTTCTCTGCTCCGATTTTTGGAGTAGAAAAACCTGATCGACCGAAGCTATTTCGGACGGGCCAATACAGTCCCTTCATTCGAGCAAGAATTTTCCCTCTTCTTCCACTTATACTTGATTTGTAATTGTCGTTGAGAACTCCTATTAGTCCTCGGGGTTTTCCGCACAAAGTGATTTTTGTGTTCGCTACATTCATGCGGCTAACATGGCTCAACCACTTGAGCTGCCGCTTTCCAAGGGATATCTTTAGTTCAGCAACTTTGAGTTGATCCTTTGGAATTCTCAAACCGTGCAATGTTTCATTTTGACTACAATCCGGCTGATATATCTCTAAAGCAGGACTCATGTTCCACTTTTGTGGTAAGTATACAGAGGTAAACAGATAGAGATATGGAGCTTAGTTGTTTTCTCTTTATTCTAGCGACCTTTTATAATGTTATAAATCCATCTTTCATCAACCTCCTTCTAAAAATTATTTAAAGACTTAAACAAGCTCCATATCATAAATTAGAATCAACGGAAAGAATCGACTTAAGGTAATAATAAGGTAGGCATTTGTATGAATGGTACACCTCATGTAAAAAGTTCTTTCCATTCCTTTAACATTTGCATAATCAATAAATATGGGAAATTACTACACACCACCCGCTATGCCAATGACATTGAAATTGGTCTCATAATTTTCCTCTTTGACTAACGTGATTTATTGAGCTGAATAGATGGTAATGTCTTAAAAAAAAAAAAAAAAAAAAAGAATTTCCCTTATTTTCATCAACTGTAAATGTTTAATCATTTATATCAATGCATAGATAAACTATTATAATAGAAGACAACACTGAAACTTTGAGTTGTAAGTAGAGTGTGTAGAGGATAGTTTTATTTAAATTGTTATTTTTATTCGTTCTGTTGTCGTTTCAGTGAAATATGTCTTTGCAAATAAAGAGAATAACAGACAGACATTAAGTTACTTCAGTGTATTATAATTAGAAAGGTAATGTTACTGAAGAGTATAATATGAAACGACATTACCCAGGACTGGAGAAAATGTTTTTGCCATATGCTGTGCAGTCTAAAAATTCAGGATTATATAAGAAAAAAACATAAATAAATGATTTTAACAAGTCTGGCACTGATAAAAAATTGGCACTTCTTGCTAATTAAAAAAGTCTGTAGATTTTCAGAGCGAAAAACCGATTTAGTGTACGCTAATTAAGAATTTTGTAAATAAAGTAAAAAGCAGTTCAATGAAACCAATATTTCTTTTTTTTTAAAAAAACAGATGAACATATGTGTCCAACAAATTCAGCCAATTTTTAATTTTGATATGAACCTTCCAAATTGGAAATTCTATTTATTTATTTACCTCTCTTTCTTGCCTCTCGGGTACAATGGTTTTGTAGTGATGGCAATGTAGCACCACTGCTGGTTAACATCAGAAACAAAAAAAAAAAAAAAAAATTAAATTCCTGAAAACAATTTTTTTCTTCTTTAGGTTCTGTAGTTTCCATCAAAGCCATTCTGTGTCGAATGGCTTCTTCTCCCGAGAGATGTACCGTGACGATGGGAAAATACTTCCAGAGGGTAGTCTCCCTTTCGAGGTTGTCACTCATCCTGTATTCCATTCATCTATTGCGTTCTTCGGAATAATCTGCATTCATTTCATAGGATCTACTTCAATCAGTAACCGGGGATTATCTGGTAGACCACCTTCCGAGTCTTCTCTCTTCATTTTTAATTTAGGTTCATCCTCACGCAGTATGAGATTGAGAGGTATCTCTCCTAATGAGACACTGGTGTATAATCCCTGATAGAACTGGAAAATCAAACTATAGATGAAGATTTTCTATTAGACCTTGTTTAAAATCAGGTCTGTCATCATACCTTATCCCTTCCATCACTTGCACGGCGTACGTTTGTACACCTGATACTTTTGAAAATTCACATTTCTGATTATAGTGATAAAAAGTGGATAAGTATCGTGAATCTGATCAAGTATTAAGGACTTTTAGAGTAAGAAAATAATTTTATGTACGTAACTTTCCAAAAAAATTGTATTTTTCTTTATATCAATTATTTATTTGTTTTGTAATCCTTTATTAAAACAATAATTTATAAATCAAAGAAAAAAAAAACAAAAAAAACACGGTTTTGCACCAATTACTATTGATTGATAAAATCACATACGGAAAAAAATTTATAAAACACTACGAAAATGGTAATTGATAGTCTTTGGGCCTCTCAAAATGGTGCAGCCTTGACCTAAAATATAACTAACAACCTTCTAACGATTGGCTTTGTAATTGTCACTCGCAAATACCAGTAACTAAGTTTCTAATAATTGACACTATCAAACTGCATTTTTCGACCGGTGTCTCTTTAATAAAGAGACCAATGGAATTGGTGATTTCGATGTCATGATAAGAGGATGGGAAGATATTGGTCTTTTTGAGTGACTTTCGCTCATCCTATACTCAAAGATTTTAAAAAATGTGTCTCTTGTAAACAGGAGCATAAAAAAAAAACAACACGGTTTTGCACCAATTATCTTTTGGATATCCTATTCATTGATAAAATCGCTGAAGTTTTTAGTTTCAGACATTTGAATGAATTTATTTCATCAAAAGAAATGGGATATTTATGTAAATTATTCTAAAAAAATTTATAAAGAAGGTTGAGGTGCTGGTATTGGTGGGAAATCTTGAAATTAATGGTACTACGAAAAAAGTAGACGCAGGATGACTTTTTTCATGACCTTTGAAACCATGATTTCGATGTCTTGATGAGAGGATGGGAAATATTGGGTCCCTTTTCCTATACTTTTTCATGACCTTTGAAACCGTATTGAAATGGAAATGAAAGCCATTAGCAATGTTACGCAATTGTTGTAATTCTTCCTGAAAGGTAATAATTCTTGCAACATCATCGTCGCTTAAATATTCAGCATTAAAGTTGTAGAACAAGAATTAAGAGGTCAGAGATAATTTTAAGCAGAATTTAAAAAAAAGTAGAGGCGCGGTAGCTCAGTGGGTAAGGCGCTTCACTACCTTGCTCCCGGGCCCGAGTTCGAGTCCGACTGAAGCCAAAAAATTTATTTTCTGTTTCTAGGGCCATGGCTCGAATTCGAGGTTCGGGAAACCCTCCTGAGTCACACCCAACCTCTATATAGTGGGTACCCTTAATTGGGGAAAAACCTGGCGGTTGACCGAATATTCCGGCCAAAGCTCCTCGTTTTACAACCGTTGGATTAGAAACAGTATACCCTTACAGAAGTAATAAACCCGAGACCCTTCATGGATTGTAGTGGTACAGGTTTTTTTAGGTTTTAGTTTGGTCCCTATGACAATTTTTCTGAAAAAGTAATTTTAAACTTCCTAAGATATATGAATGAAGGAGAGAAATCCTACAACTAAAAAATACATCACAAAAGCATTGTTTTCGCAGCAATATATCATTCTTTTTGTTTCATCTATAAAAATTAAAATTTGTTATTTTTAAATTACTCTATATTTTTTAAATCTTGAAACGGGTTTTGAAATAGGTTAAGTAGTTTATATGGTATGAATGTGAAGTCAGTATAATTAAAATTTCTTCATTTTTTAATAAATATTTATATATTTAAAAATAATTATAATCATTATTTTCAATATTTATTTTATTGATATTTACTTATAATATCTACTTAGTTAAACAAATTAATTAGGTTTTTGATTATTTACATACTACATCATTATGTAAATCTTAATTCTGTATATGCCTCCTTCAAAACTGAAAGTTAAAAAAAAAAAAAAAAAAAAAGAAACATTTAATATGAGAAAAAAATATTGGTAATCCGATCCCTTCAGGGTTTATTTTTTAAATAAAAAAAAAATTTCAGGCAGTATAGTTTATCGGTACGACCTTCAAGGTTGATTAGAATGTTCTTGCTTCCTTCGGTAACATTTCTTCGAGGCTACAGGTATCAAACACACGAATAAAGCACAGCTCATAGCCCCATTCTGCTCAGACAATATCTATGAACTTCATTTGTTTCTGGGGGGTTGGTAATATATGGGTTGGATCCATTTTTACCAAATTTAGTCTACTGTTTCATAACCTAAGGTCATACGAGGTGATATGGTTGAGAACCACTAAACCACTAGATTTTATCCAATGCAGTATAGAGATAGGATTCTAATTTATAGATGATGGATGTGCCACGCAACTTAGTAGTACTTAAATATCAAGTCCATCACTTTACCCATTTAGCTACCATGCCCTTCCAAACAATTGGCATGAAACTTACAAAACAAAACTTAATTTATATATCATGAAACCAATTAGGTAGTTCGGAATTCTGCAAGGGCCATTGTCTTTCTAAAAATACTAGCATTTACGTCTAAAACCCTTGAAATGTCTTGGGTTCAAGTGCTTGGTAAGGAAGAGTTGTTTCGTGACTAAAAGTTATACTAGGAGGTCAGCATTCACACACAACAGGTTTTTCTTCAATTAAGGGTACCCGCTTCATAAAGGATGGGAGTGCCTCCAGAGGGTCCTATGACTCCGAAGTCTGGCAAAGAAACAGAAATTAAATTTTCCACCTTCAGCAGTGCTCGAACCCAGGTCAAGTGCATAGCCGTTCAGTGCCTTACCCACTGAACTACCCCGCTCCCCTTAAAGTACTAACTGCACGGTCAAAAATATATATTTGGACAATACTCCGCGGACATGCAATTTTCAAAATAGACCACACATAACGACCTACAGATGCCGAGAACTGAAGGTGTGGATTACTTTAAATAAATAAAACAATAATAATGTTTTTATGCTCATTAATAACACCTCGATAAGTAATAAAGGCGTAGTTACTGAAAAGACAATATTCTTACACAAGGTTTTCTTAACCATGGATCATTACAACAAACAAACGATGTTTTTTTTAATTATTTGTAAAGGAGGGTCTATTTCTTTATCACGCTTGCTGACAAAGATTATTTATTAATGCTGATCTCACCTCTTCTTTTTAGTATACATGTAAAAAGTCCGTTATTGAAATTCAAAACGTCCTAGCGGTTTTTTTTACGAGAAACTGAATCTACCCTTATTGTCTTTCCAGGTAACGTAATATTTTGTTGTATAACAGGATCTCAGTAACTGAATACAAAGCAAATTAAGCAGCTATTTATATTATTTTTTTAATTGTTTTTTAGTCACTGTTACTCTTGTGGCTCGCTGGTGAATACATTAGGAATTACTGATGTGATAAACTCTTAAAAGAAACTTACTTCTTTTTTTTTCCTTTTCTCCTTTTAATTTATATTTTATCCAAAAAGTCTAGTAACTTCTAAAACATTTATATTTTCACTAACTTTCATTAAGTTTAAGTAAATTGTTATCAAGATTAATAGGAAAACCCTTAACCAAATACTAGGACTTTTATATTCACTTTTCTCCAAACGTACAACTCTACAACTTAAACAAAAAATAAACACATAATTACTTCATGAAAACATTTTAGACATACACATATTAATAAACTCCAAATCGTCGAGTCAAAAACAATCAGGACTATCACTAAAGCAGCTTGGTACGTAAATTACGAATCTGGCTTTCTCATGCTTTCAATGGACAAATACGTGAAATTCTTAACACACTAAGAAACGACGTAGCTACAGGATATATTCCAGAAAACACCAAGAGAAGGCTGAAAATGAGCTGCATGAGGGACCTTTTAGACTATATAAAAAAAAAAAACCAAGACAAGAGGAGGTGCCGCTGGGTTCTGCTCCCTTCATCGTATATATATATATATATATATATATATATTAAATGTATAAATTCACTGATTGTCTATATTATAATTGACAGGTGTCAATTAAGAAATAAACTACAAAAAAAGAAAGAAGTAAAATGACTATAATCCCAAGTGCCGATGTAAAAGAAAAACTCAGATGTATTATAAATTTTAAATTTCTAATGTATCGTTGGCCCCATCCTCTACATGGTGTTTACAGCTGACATCCCAACTCATCCTACCACTATCCTCACGACTTATGCTGATGACACATGTTTATTATTAGTAAACAATGATCCCTTCATTGCCTCCCAAACACTTCAATCACATATCCACATTCACACATTCAAGAATGGTGTCAAAAATGGAGAATCAAAATAAACACTAAAAAATCTCACCAAATAACCTTTACCCTTCGTCGTAAACCTACGACTTCCTATCCTATAGTATCCTTCAGTGATATTCCACTAATTTCTGTTGAACAGATCCGCTACCAAGGACTCCACTTGGGCAAACGTTTTACTTGCAACCAACATACAACACTAAAGTGACAAGGAACTGCTCGTCGTTAAAGACTACTTCAACAGTTACTAGACAAACGATCAAAGATTCATTACAAATGACTTATTTACATGACTGTGATTAGACTTATTTGGACTACGGAGTTGAGCTTTGGGGCTCTACTAAACCATCCAACTCATCTCGTTTCCAATCCTTACAATCTAAAATCCTACGAAAAATAAATTTGTCACCAATAAATTTATCCATAAAGACCTTGTTCTATATGTTGCTGAGTTAGCCCAAACCAGAATTATCCTTTCATCGTAAGTTCCATAACCACTCAAATACATTAGTTTCTCAACTTGCTTCCCATTCTCGATAATCCTCAGAGGCGTCTAAAAGATCTTCTAGTGTAGAATTTTTATTGAAGTGCTACTAATGAATAGTTCTTTTCAAGTTTGGACATGTTATTGTAATCGTTATCAACTCATTTATTTAATATATGTACTTGTACAGTTGTAAATTTCAATAAACTGATATATAGGAAAAAGTTATAATAATATCTTTCAGTACTGCAGAATATATTGATAAAGTAAAAAAAAAAAAAAAAAATAGATGGACTGGACCATTAAATTTATTAATATCACAAGTTTCCATCTGTTTTGTTTCATTAAAACAAATATTATAAATAAAAAGTTAATGGCACATTGTTCTGGAAAAATAATGACATTTTTCTCCTTTATTGGTGTCTCGATCCTGATCTAACTAGTTCATTGGACTATTTCAGGAATGAGAACTGAAAGGATCTACATTATTTATGTTTGTCACAAATTCCATTGATAACTCCCAGGATAACAATTTTGAATTAATTAAAAAGTGCATATAGGAAAGTACTGAAGTGAGTTAGTCAGCTTAGAGGCCTGAGAAGCTGTTAGCGGAGGCTTCGTAGATAATTGCCAAGGCCGTCCGTACGAGGTGAAGAACCGCATCCTGTCCGACGTTCCATAGCTTTGGTTCTCCCAGCGGAGTTTCCTGACCGAATCATGTAATTAGTCCTGTTCTTCTAGAAAATCCTCTAAATATATAGTGGTATATTGTTTTCCTACATCTTAACTTACAAATATATATTCATGATATGGTGTACCTATATAAGAATCGATTATTTATAAATTTACATGTCCTATACCTTAAGGTGGGTTAAAGCCAGTGGATAATTTACTCAATACAGGCGTAGAATACCATGTAATCTCCAAGGTTACAAGCTTATCTAAGCTACAGTTCTATTAATTTATCAAAGCTAAAGTATTAATCAGTAGACGTCAAATTATTTTGTCTTTAACTTTCTTTAAAATCTCATGAATAAGAAAAACAATATTTCAGTGGTTTATAATGTGACGATTGGCGATTCTGTGTGTTAAGCTTTTCAGTATATATTTATATATTTATTAGTATATATATATATATATATATATATATATATATATATATATATATATATATATATATATATAGAGAGAGAGAGAGAGAGAGAGAGAGAGAGAGAGAGCGAGAGAGAGAGATTTGAAACAGGTTTGGCTCATTTTGTACTGCAGGGCGATCGTTTTTGTGGAGCTTCAAATTCCCGTAGGAGCGATTCCGCTATCTTCAGTTCGAGAGAGGGGTGGTCATTTTTCTCCCTTCTTGAGGGACTACTTTGAACAAGGCTGATTTTTGCCTCAAAAACGCTTGTCTCGGAGTCTTCTTCAATTTAATCCTTTTAATAATATTATAAATTCCTTTTAAATTTAAGTTTTTTAAAATGTTTTTAGAGTTGTTTTTTAGAGAAAAAAAACCTTCAAAAATATCTGGTTTTTTGAAAAAGTTCAAAGTATTTTGAAACAAATTTCAGTATTTAGCAAAATCCTTCCGTAAACCCACCTATTCGGTTCACTTTATCACCAGATTTGTTGATGGAACACAAATAATAACACCAAAATTATTTAAAATAATGTTGATAGCTTTTATAAAAATACAGCTCTTAAATTGACAACTTACAAACTGTCTATTAACATAAACTTAATTTAGTTTTCTAGGAAAATTGGCCCCTACTAAAAAAAACACACAAGGAAAACATGAATGAAGAAACAAATGTGCGTAGGTAACTTACAATTTTCAATTAAATTATAATTTCTTTGTTTATTTAATTTATTGTTCTTGATTTTTTTTTTGCCTAGTGAGCTGTTTTGTTAATCATCAAATCAAAATCAAATTTAATTATATAATACAGACAAAGATCTAAATAGTATAAATTATAAATAAGAATGTTACTAATTTTTCATATTTACCAAATAAAAAATAGACGCCAACTTACAAACTGTCTATTAACATAAACTTAATAGTTTTCTAGGAAAATTGGCCCTTACTAAAAAAAAAAAACACACAAGGAAAACATGAATGAAGAAACAAATGTGCGTAGGTAACTTACAAATTGTTCTTGATTTTTTTTTTGCCTAGTGAGCTGTTTTGTTAATCATCAAATCAAAATCAAATTTAATTATATAATACAGACAAAGATCTAAAATAGTATAAATTATAAATAAGAATGTTACTAATTTTTCATATTTACCAAATAAAAAATAGACGATAACATAATGTTTAAAGTAACACCGTATTCTAAAATGTGTTAACAACTTTGTTCAAAATAGCCCTTTCAAGTAGCCTTTTTTTTTTTGGTTTAATAAAAGATATTACATAAAAGAAATGAGACATGAAACAAAAAATAAAATGTTTCTGAATAAATTGGTGATAAATTTGTTACTTACATTAAACAATCCTGCTGCCATACGCAGCACATATGCCTGGCCAGATGGGGTTTGGACACGTTTATAAAAACACCCGTTAACACTGATACCATAAAAAAGCTTACAACGGCCAAGGACGGTCATATGTGCTCTTATCTCGAGGTGTTATTGAGCTCGCCATAAGGATTTTAGTTTTAAAAGCGTGTTTGTCTAACTTAGCCACATGTTCAAAGTAGCCTTCATTTACGGTAATTTAATAACTTATTTTAAAACTGATATTTGAAAAACGAACTAATTTTCTTAGATTTTTTTTTGTTACACGAATATTCAAAAAGTTATTCTAAAAATGAAAAATTGAGGTTCGAAAAGTTTCACAACTACCTTTCTAATGAAGGAAGGTATTATTTTTGAAACATAACAGATAACAGTTAACAAGTCTTATAAAATTGAACTGACGACACTTACGAGTTCTGGTAAAATGTCATACATCTATACCTGCATAAACTGGATGTTCCAGATTCGTGCATGTTATTGCAGGCCAAGTCAGGCTAAAAGAGATTAACTGGTTTATTCTAAATGAGGTGGAATTGTGGCCGGTTTCTTGGCTGTTTTTTTTTCTCCAATAATTTCTTCTGTTACCTGCTGGGAATTGGGGTTACAGACAGGTGCGAGTTACAAAAATACTACCTCCCTTTTGTGTGAACCTGTTGTATAGGTACACTTATTTTTTGGTGCCGAGTATCACTGTAATTGGTCAGAGAGTTATAAGCTATATTGTATAATATATATCCCCGTCGAGGATTCGCCCTTTAGCATAAGTACAAAACTTAAAATAATTTAAGTAATTGAAGTTTTATTTGTTCATTGATAAAAACCTTGTATTGAAGTATGCAACTGAGCATTGTTTCTTCAAGGATATTTTTACGCATAGCAGTAATGTTAACCTGGTTGAAATCGCATTGGTTAGGTGTTTGATGATTACATAAGAGCATACTTCAATTTTTAATTTTAATTGTTAGTTGGTATTCCAGATTAAGAAACTCTTGCGGATAATCAATTACATTGCCAGTGCTTACAACTAAAGGCCTATTAATCATATTTTTACACACCTTATAAAAAAGCAAAGGATCGACATTATCATAATTTATAACCATAAAAGTACATCACAGTGTGGCAAACTTCATTTCTGCTATTCAACATTGTGCATTTAAATTTTTATTATTCTAATTGTTATTATAGCTAAACCTTCCAAGAAAATGATGTTGGAAAAATGATGTAGTAAAAATTTGATACAGATGGGTTCAGTACTTTTTAACTGTATAGAATGGTGTTAACCACTATAGCGGTCGATTTTCAAACTCCAAATAGCGCTCCACAAATTTAAATAATTTTTAATAATTTAATTTAATAAAACTATTAATGTCTAGCTCTATACAGCACCTTATCTTTGTAACCTCTCTTAAATAGCGTTCGCCACCTATTTTCAAATTTTACTAAATTTTCAAACCTCACTGCACACCAAATATTTATCACTTTTTAAGTAGTAAATTAATGTAAGATTTTATTATTGCTAAACCATCCTCAAACTATAAGGATAATGTGGTCAAAATTTGGTACAGATTGGTTCTGTAGTTTTCGCGGTTAGAGATCACAGAGGAAAAATGGCTTGCCCTTTTATATTATCGTGTTGATAAAAAAATCTAGTTTCTCTTATTCATTCGCTTCTTGATTGTAAAAACGTTTTATTCTTTGAAATAACATTTAAATGCATTTTTTATACTTTTGTAACAATAATGTTTACACTCCACATGAATTGTTTGTGGGCGTATTGATGTATCAATTCTACTTTTTAAGCGATCGGCCAAATTGACGCTCACCGAATTGCATTCCAAGGAATAGGTCACATGTTGGCTTACAATGTAGTTGAAGCCAAAGCATTGATACATTTTTTATACAGGGTGAGTATCTCTTAGTGTATAAAAAAAAATTGGGTGAAACTACATCAAACATGTAGCAAAATGCCGCAGATCTCACCTTTCTATTCCAATCCGTTGCAGGTGTATGATAAAACAAAGACTTTTTTGAGGAAACCACGTTTTTTTTCTATAAAAGCTGTAATATCTCCATTTTGCTTAAATATTTTTCAAATCTCGACCACATTTTCGGATTTAGCTTTAAATGTTCTATAGTAGTTGAGTACCTGTAACCTTGAATTTCACAAACTTGGTATCTAAAGAACAGCTTGATCTTCACCTTATTTGGGGAAGTCGCAATGTCTTTATTACTTCAACGCTCACCGTTTTTTGAAAAAAAAAACTATCCACAATACGGCAAATCTCTCAAAAACTTGCAAATTTAATAAGTTTTCGAATGATATGTTAAACTGATTTTGTTTCGATTTCATGGAGAAATTTACTTTTGAAACCGAAAAAAAAAAACATGGCAATTGCAAATTGGCATACAAATCAGTTACTTGTGAAAATGAAACATTATGACTATCCCTTAATGAAAATATGAATTTCAAACATAATAAATTCTTTATTGGATTAAAAAGCAAAGAAAAAAATTATTGTTTAATAGAAAATAATGGAAAACTGTCAATAAAGCGACACCAGACCAAAGGATCTTATGTTATTACATTTATTTATTTATTACTATAATTTAGGATATTATTTTATTAAATTTTCAATGTAAGGTTTAAAACTCAATGATAATGAACATAGACCATAATTTGCTATTAGCCTCTGAATGCAGATGGATTAAACAATACCACTCTTTGAGATGAATTTTATGGACCGATGAGTTCGTTTCCATGGGGAAGGCATTTCTACCGTTCCATGTGGAGTATCGTTAGTTTATTCATCTTTGTATTGATGTCGAATAGTGTTTGTATTGTAGTCGAAAACTATAGTTTGCCCAACAGATTGAATGATGATATTACTAAGATTTGTTACAAAATATCCTACCACAACTTCATCACTATATTCTACCTAAGTTCGGCAAAATATGATTTTCCAACACCATGGTGCTCCTCCACATTATTCGAAAGCTATACAAATATAAACCAACCATATACATGGATAGGTAGAAATGCCTCCCCCTGTAAAAACAGTCTCATCTGCCCACAAAATTCACCTCAAAAAGTTGTATTCTTCAACAATATGCAATCAGAAGCTAACTGCAAAATTGAGGTCTATGTTCATTATCATTGAGTTTTAAACCTTACATTGAAAATTTAATAAATAAAATCCTAAATAATAATAAGAAATAAATAAATGTAATAACATAAGATCCTCTGATCTGGTGTCGCTTTATTGACAGTTTTTCTTTATTTTCTATTAAACAATAATTTTTTTCTTTGCTTTTTATTCCAATAAAGAAATTATTATGTTTGAAATTCACATTTTTATTAAGGGATTGCCATAAAGTTTTATTTACACAAGTAACTGATTTGTATGCCAAATGAGAACACCATGTTTTTTTCGGTTTAAAAAGTAAATTTCTCCATGAAATCGAAACAAAATTATTACGTTTAACATATCATTCAAAAGCTTATTAAATTTGCAAGTTTTTGTGGGATTTGACGTTTTGTGGATAGTTTTTCAAAAAACGATGAGCGTTGAAGTAATGTAAGGCATTGTAACTTCCCCAAATAAGGTGAAGATCAAGCTGTTCTTTAGATACCAAGTTTGTAAAATTCAAGGTTACAGGTACTCAAAAATTATAGAAAATTTAATGCTAAATCCGAAAATGTGGTCAAGATTTGAAAAATATTTAAGCAAAGTGGAGATATTACAGCTTTTATAGAAAAAAACGTGGTTTCCTCAAAAAAGTCTTTGTTTTATCATAAATCTGCAACGGATTGGAATAGAAAGGTGAGATCTGCGGCATTTTGCTGCATGTTTGATGTAGTTTCACCCAATTTTTTTTTATACACTAAGAGATACTCACCCTGTAGATATCGTTTCGTGAGTAGTTACATGGACAGTTTTATCTAAGAGGATTTTGATAACCCGCAATTTACCGACAAATGTCATTTAATTACTTTGCCATTTACCTTGCGGACAGTATAGCATGAACTAAAGAAGTGTTAAAGAGATAACTATTAAAGAATATAAAATAAAGAAGTAAATACCTTCATACATACATATGATATTTTTTTTTATAGATTTATATAAACATATACCATTTCTCGATCTAAACAATGTTTCTCTGTCTTAATGAATGTACGATGGTACAGTAAATGATAAAAATATAAAACAAATGCCGTTCTCAGTAGATCTCTTGATAAATGATTCATTTGAAAGGGGATCAGAGCTCTTCCAGATCTCTTAGGATCTGACCCCCGTGACTAAGGCAACTAAAAAATTATACTTTGATAAGAATTGTAAGGGTACAGTTGACATTAAAAAGGTAATGGCCTCTGTGATCAATCATAAATTTTTTATTGTATTAAAAAATTACGTATTGACAAAATTCTTTGAAAAGGAGTGTGGTGACCGGTCGTATAATTTCAAATTCTTCTTTTGATGGTTTGATGAAATTCTTGTATTTAATTCAGATAAAGCAGATTTTTTCTGTTTTAGTAACTGGTTGCATGATGGTAAGATGTCACAGTCTTTCCTGATTTTCCAATAGTTTTTTATTTGTATTTTGATACTGAAGCTTCAAGTATTAGGGCCAGAACAAGATTTGGCTGTTCTTGCTTCTTACTATTATGTGTTTATATAAATTTATACTTTTAAAATTTTATATTAATAAAATCGCAATAAAATTTTGAAACAATATTTATGCCAACAAAAAACGATGAGTTTTGTGACCCAGTTTTAACAATGTTAAGTAAGGTCAACCAATTCTGCTACCTAGGCACTGTTCTCGAAAGCAATGTGAGAGTGACAGAGAAAATAAAGGAAAGAGTAACCGAAGGACGGAAAGCTATTGGTATGTTAAATTTAATCCTCTGGAGTGCAAACATATATACTAATGTTTTAAAAATAACATATATAAGGCCATTGTAGAAAGCATAATGCTATGCAGCTCAGAAACATGGCCTCTAGAAAAATTGCGAGGCAAAATATTTCTGACCCTGGAGAAAGATTTGGAGGAGGTCAGCTAGAACCCCAAGGATTTAACGAATCTAAAATGAGACTATTAGGGAAAGGATGGAAGTAAAGAGGAATATCCTGGAGGAAATTGAGGGAAGGTGATTAAGATTGTTCGGCCATATTTAAAGAAGGGATAATTAAATAATCCCCAAAATATCTTATGGATGGGAAGAAGAGGATATTACAGGAATTGGAAAGTACTTGCAACTACAAGTACATCTGTACTTGTACTTGCCAGTTCACAAGTACTTGTACTTAAAAGTTTCCAAGTACAAGTACAGTACTTAAAAAAAGTAATTGTGACGGCGAATACTAACTAGTACTTGTAATTGTACTTACCCAGCCACAACTACAGTTACTCTGCTTTGAAACAACTTAATTGATATCTAAAAAATTTGATAAGGTGATATGGTCACATACCTATATACCAACTTTCTAGTATTGGTATATAGGTATATACACTAAATTAATTTCGAATTTTTGGGGTGGTGGGGGACGTGGGTTTAATTTTTTTTTTAGGGGAAGGGGGGTTAAGCGGATATAAAAACCGCGACCGATTTTCATATACCTTAATATTGGACAAACATACATATATACCAACACTATTAGTGTGAAAAATCACCGAATTGATTTTGTGGGGGGGGGGGGTCTGAATCGGACAAAATCACTTTTCGTAAAATTTGATATTGGAGTTACATATATACCAACACTATTAGTATGGAACATCACAGAATTAATTTTAGGGGGAGAGGGAGCTTAATCAGACAATAAACTTTTTTCGTAAAATTTAATACTGGAGTTACATATATATATACCAACACTATTAGTGTGGAACATGACATAATTAATATTTAAGGGGGGAGGGGGGGGGGGGGGTCTGAATCAGACAATAAACGTTTTTCGTAAAATTTAATAATGGAGTCTAAAATTTAATATGTCCGATTAACCCCCCCCCCCCCCCCCCCGCACCCTAAATTAATTCTGTGACGTTTCACACTAATAGTGTTGGTATATATGTAACTCCAATATCAAATTTTTCCGAAAAAGTTTTATGCCTGATTCAGCCCCCCACCCCTTCTCCCGTCAAAAATTAATTCTGTGACGTTCCACACTAATAGTGTTGGTATATATGGTATGTATGTAACTCCAATATCAAATTTTACGGAAAAATGTTTAAGTCTTATTCATCAGCCCCCCCCCCCCCCCTCCCCCCTAAAATTAATTCTGTGATGTTCCATACTAGTAGTGTTGGTATATATGTATGTAACTCCAATATGAAATTGTACGGAACAATGTTTAAGTCTGATTCAGCCCCCCCCCCTCCCCCCCTCAAAAATTAATTATGTGACGTTCCACTCTAATAGTTTTGGTATATATGTATGTAACTCCATTATCAAATTTTAGGAAAAAAATTTTATGCCTGATTCAGCCCCCCCCCCCCTCCCCCCCTAAAATTAATTCTGTGATGTTCCATACTAGTAGTGTTGGTATATATGTATGTAACTCCAATATGAAATTGTACGGAAAAATGTTTAAGTCTGATTCAGCCCCCCCCCCCCCCCCCCCCCCCCCTCCATAATTAATTATGTGACGTTCCACTCTAATAGTTTTGGTATATATGTATGTAACTCCATTATCAAATTTTAGGAAAAAAATTTTATGTCCGATTCAGCCCCCCCCCCCCCCTCCCCCCCTAAAATTAATTCTGAGATGTTCCATACTAGTAGTGTTGGTATATATGTATGTAACTCCAATATGAAATTGTACGGAAAAATGTTTAAGTCTGATTCAGCCCCCCCCTCCCCCTCCCCCCCCCCCGAAAATTAATTCTGTGATGTTCCATACTAGTAGTGTTGGTATATATGTATGTAACTCCAATATGAAATGGTACGGAAAAATGATTAAGTCTGATTCAGCCCCCCCCTCCCCCCCTCAAAAATTAATTCTGTGACGTTCCACACTAATAGTGTTGGTATATATGTATGTAACTCCAATATCAAATTTTACGGAATATTTTTATGTCTAATTCAGCCCCCTTCCCTCCCCCCCTCAAAAATTAATTCTTTGACGTTCCACACTAATAGTGTTGGTATATATGTATGTAATTCCAATATGAAATCCGGTTGTTTTAAAACTGAGTAGTTGTACTTGCAGCCTTGCAACTACAGATACAAATACTCATTTGTATTTGCCGTCACAATTACTTTTTTCAAGTACATGTAATTGTACTTGAAAGCCACAAGTACATATACAGTATTACAGTATTTGGTAAAAGTATTTGCGAACTGCCAACTACCAAGTACACAATGTACTTGTTGTTCCAAGTACAAGTACTTGTAATTGTTTGTGTACTTAAATACTAATGTAATTAAGTACTGCCCAACTCTGTCGCTGAGCCGGGGTAGCTTAGATAAATAACTGCGTAAAAATAAAATGTTTTAATTAACATAACAATTAATTACTTCGTGATACCATCTACCGTAGCTATTACTAGAAAGGTTACGTCAGTTGTTTAGTAAAAATAATTTACTCTATTAATAGACTTTAAAAATATTATTAAGTAGGGTGAAAAACAACGTTTCGTAATTGAATTTCATATAAGTATGCAATACAGTAAAGATAATAATCACATTACAGACACGCTCAAATCACCATAAGTTAAGAAATTGTCTGTGAAATTTATCATTCTTATTTTGGTTATTTCACAATGATTAAGTGTTATTGTGTCTGACAATGATATCAGTTTTCTAAGTATTAAAACAAACGATGAGGTTGACGTATGATGTGATGTTTATATGCAAACAAAAAAAAAAATACTTAAGATTAGGAGCTATGTATTTAGAAAATATAAATGGATTTGTTAAAAGTCTTTTTCGTGATTTTCTTATTTGTCATACCCTTTTTTTAGGAGGATGTAGAAAATATAAAAATTGTTATAACTTCAAAGATATATCTCCAGAGAGCAATTATCTTTTTACTTGAAAATAAGAGATTATTATGGATATTAGGATATAATATAGACATTTTATTCAAATTATTAAATTATTTAATTATCATTGTATGAAACAACTATTTATTGATACTTAAAACTGTATGCTTATATACAACTAGTATATTTAAGGAAAATGATTACAATAACATTAAAAGAACTACTTACCAGTAGCACTTAAATAAAAGATCTCTTGGCCATCTTCTTTTCAGACACCTCGGAGGTTTATTGGGAATTAGGATGAGGAAAGTTAGAAGACTAGTGGATTCGATTGAGTATGGAGTTTAGTATGAAAGGATAAGTCTGGTTTGGGTCAAATCAGCAACATAAGGAACAATAAGATCTTTATGGATAAGTTTGTTTATAAGGAGCATTGAGGATTTTACGAAGGATTGGATAGGGGAAGAATTCAAAGGTTTAGAGGAGGCCCCAAGTTGAACTCCATATGTCTTAATAGGTTTGAGGCCGTGTAAATGAATCTATTGTAATTTATTGAGAGCTTGTAAAGTCATTGGAGTAGTCGGAATATAAAAATGTTAATTTAAAAATAATATTTATTACTTTTTCAACATCTAAAGATAAGTTAATTATTTATTTATTTGCTGTTTCATCTTATTGGGAACTAAAAGAGACCAAATTAGAGGTTTTTGGAACGTGTCCTTCTTTCATTGTCATCTTTATCATAAATTACTAATTAATTACTAAAGGTATGCATGATGATATAGAAGGATCAATACAATGAATTAAAAAAAAATTGATGAATTAATTGCCACTTTCATTGGAATTATAATTAGTAATTACAATGGGATTATAATTATGATTTACCTAATATCTCTTAACACTTTTTAAAAATTCAGGCTAATCATTAACATACAGAACATAGGGTTATCAATAATAAGCTTATTTATTATTTGTGATCTTAAGAGGCATAAAACAAAATCAAAAAGATGTGGATGCAATATTATTTTCTTGGTAGATTATATAAAACCCAAACATTTTGTTAGTCTTAGAATGTGGAAAAAATCTTAAAATGAATTTGGAATGTGTTTTTAATGTTTATTTTATCTTTCTTGTAATTATTGTTGTAATTATTTAAAATTTTCTTCATCATCTTTAGTACTCATTAACTGTGGAATAACTAAAGTGAGAGCCAAGTTTAATAAAATAGGTATCTAAATCATGAACTGATAGTTTTATGAATTATATATATGCATATTTCTTTTTTTTTTTTGGTGATTATTTCATTCATCTTTGATGCTATCAATGATATTGTATTTTTCCGCAAGGACCCTGTTATATAACAGAGGACTATGTTACGTAACGGAGGACTTAGACTAATTTTTATTTTCTGAATTAACTTTTATCTTTATTTTTTCTTAACACTAATTTATATTCATTCCGAAGGTAATCTTGTTTTAACAATTAAAATCAACTATTTATTTATTATGTAACCCATTTTTACTTAGTAAAATAGATGTTGCAGTTTAATACCTTATCTACTAAAACATTTATGCTAAATGGTTTGAATGAAGTAATTTACTTACATATTCTATAAAGATCTGCTAATAGCTATTGCATGATTCAATACGTTTTCATCCTTTCCACGCTTGATTTATTTGCCGTTTTACTAAAATTAAACGGCTCACAAATCGAAGTGGACCACTCATCAAAAGTTAGGTAACACCCTTTTTTAACCATACTTCTGGTTATTTTTTGTATATTTGTGTGTATAATACCTTACTAATGCATTGATAAGGGTATTTGCTAAAGAAAAAATACACCAAACAAAATTTGAGAAAAAAGTATTTAAAAAAAAAAAAAATTAAATGTTTTACAGTATAAACATTAATATTTTATTTATTTATTTATTTTTTTACAAATTTTAATAGATTTTATGTTTTTTTTACTTTAAATTTTTTCGGCAGTGTGTTGGACCCTCTCTACATTGAATTAATGCATCGCATTGGTGATCCATACTTCTTATTAAGCTCAATACGTAATATTGAGGTAAAGAAGCCTTTTTTCTTCAATTAAAGCGTCAGCAAGTTCGTCCAAGTTATCTGGACTAGGCGAACGCCTGTGCAATTGGCGTTGTCTTTTGTCCCAAACGTCAATTGGATTCATATTCACAATCAAGTAAACAAAATTATAAAACGTCTTAAATCCTTGAGTGGTCCACTTCAAATTGTTTGCAGTTTATATGTCTTTTATTACTAAACTTATGATTTTCTTAATATCTCAGTATATAACTAATTAAATTTCCTTTAACTTTTTTAGTACTATCCCATCTGGTTATGGCCCTTGAATGTGTCTCATTGTAAAAATTATCAATATAATATTTTTTTTTTTAATGTGAAACTTTGTCAGAAATATTTTCACATTTCCAATTTGTTGGTTTGTTTCTCATGAAACGATCGTTTTTTACGGTTAGAAGATTGAAAACGTAATTTTCCGTAATTGTTTACGAGCAAAATATTTAATACACACATACACATACACACACATTTTATTTTTTTAATACTTACTAATACTCAATGTATAGATGGTATTTTATTCATTTCATTGTTTTTATTTTACTATTACTACGACCATGAGTATACGACATTTTCACGTCTGGCTACCAGAAATATTAACACAGCTTTTGGAAAGATCAAACAACCTTTTATTTTGAAAAGTTTTCAGTAAAATAAAAAACAATAATGTAGCAGAAACTATCTCATTTACATTGTATTGTAGTTCAATGAACTTTACCTGATGCATCGAAAACGTTCCAACAAACGTGTACAGAAAAATTTGAACGGTCCTATCGCCTTACACCATAACGCAAGACATCGTGTTTCAAGGCTGACAGTGGATAAATTAAAAGAGCTTGGTTCTTCCTCACCCACCTTAACCTTCTGACTTGTCTCCTTTGCACTTTCTTATTTTTAAGAACTTTATTCGTGAAATATTTTTGGAAATAATATTCACCCTAAAAACATATTTTTTGATTTTAGCTCTCCTCTGAGTTCGGAATATTCAGATAATGAAAATATTAGTTTCACGCTGGGATAAGTTTACATAAAAAATGGTAAATATTTGGAATAAACTTTTAATATTATGGATGTTTTAAATAAGCAAAGTTAAGTATGAAAATGGCCATTTCATCTGAAACGAAATAATAATATATTTTACATAAAGTCCTGGACTTTGGTCCAGAACGATATTTTATCACAATTTTAAATAACATAAAAAAAAAATCTAAAATAATTTATATGAAAATTATTGGAATATGATTTCAATTATTTGATTTTTTTTTTCCCAGTTACATTGCAAATTAAATTAATCTATGTTAAAAGAGTTGTACAAATATACTTGAGTATAACACTTGTGATATACAGCAAGTTCAAAAGCATTTACCGTTAATTCGTCTCAATTAAAATCAATATCTTCTCTAATTAACAAATTAAAAAAAAAATGATTCCATTTGTACAGAATATTTAGGAGGTTCAACTCACAAATTCAATTTTCATTTATTACATAAAAATAGTTTTCTTTTTCTTTTTACATTATTAAACTTCAGCTTTCAATGTGTGAGTATTACAATTTGCTTCAGTAAAGGGGAATAGTTAATAGAGATGAAAGTATTAATTCATAAAATATACACAAATACGAATACATGCACAAATTTAAAAAAACAGACTCAGAACAACAACAATAAATTTTTTTTTTTTTTTAACATAATAACTTTATTCACAACTGTACACAATGGACAACCAGTGAATGTGAAATTTACATTGATACAACAGACATGATCGGGCATGAGGGAGTCAGCACCCAGTGGTACAATCTCCAGGCGTGAAACTAAATTATTAGCGATTAGACTAGGAGATCCCTCATCCACTTCCTTTTCAGCCTCCGTCGAGTTATGTCTGGTATCAGTACTGTTGCCATATTATGTATCTGTTTGTTAGTGTGTCCACGTAGTTTCTCATGAAATTGTCGATAAAGTTTATGAATATGGCTCTTAACTGTCGGATTACGTAAGTCTGTATGTAGTATATCGTTTGACACATAAGGAGGGGAGTCTGTTATCAGTCTTAGGAATTTAGATTGAAATGTCTGTATTTTCTGAATATGTGTTCTTTTGGCCGGTCCATAAATTTGCGATGCATACGTCCAGATGGGTTTAATCAAGTAACTGTAAATGTTAAGTTTTTGTTTTAAAGGTAGTTTTGAGCGTCTGTGAAGTACTGAGTATAGAAGTCGCAGTCTTAACTGTAACGTCTGTTTTTTTGTCTTGACGTGTGGGCCCCATGTCAGTCTTCTATCAAGCGTAAGTCCTAAGTATGTCACTTTTTCAGTTTGGTGTAAAGGTTGGTTGTCAATGTAAACAGGCGGGCAGGTCTTGCGTCGCAGTGTAAATGTAATATGAAGGGATTTGTCATAATTAAGTTTTATTTTCCATTTCTTACACCAAGTTTGAATCTCGTTGAGGTTGTGTTGAAGTGTTAAGGTGGCTTGTGTAGGGTCCACGTCTCTAGTCATGATTGCAGTGTCATCTGCGTAAGTAGCAGTTAATACGTTATTGTTCGTCGGTATGTCATAGGTATATACTAAGTATAGAAAAGGTGCTAAAATTGAGCCTTGAGGGACTCCAGCTAAAATAGGTTTGATGGAGGAGATATCTGAGCCCTGGCGAACAGAGAAAAAGCGGTCTGAAAGAAAAGATTTTAAGATAAGGTAGTAAGTGTGTGGTAGTAACGGTTTCAATTTTACTAGTAACCCCTGGTGCCATACTCTATCAAAAGCCTGGGAAACGTCCAAAAACGCCCCAGAAACGTAAAGTTTTAGTTCTAAAGCAGCGGATATGTAATCTGTGACTCTATGTAACTGTTGTGTTGTTGAATGATATGAGCGGAATCCAAATTGGTGATCAGGTATTGTATTTAATTCAGTCAGTAATTTAGTAATACGGTCCAGTAGTAATTTTTCAAGTATTTTAGAACAGAGCGGTAAAAGACTAATAGGTCTGTAGGAAGAAGGTGTGTATTTGTCTTTGTTCGGCTTATTAATCATTAATATCAAGGAATATTTCCATTGTAAGGGAAATTTTGTTGTTCTGAGAATAGCGTTATAAAGGGTTGTAAGAAAAACTAATGATTTTCTGGGTAGTTTTTGGAGTACCTCAGCTGTGATGAGATCATAACCAGGAGCTTTATTTTTTGGTAATTGCTTGATATGGTTTTGCACTTCAGTAGGAGTGAAAGGTTTGGGAGGAAGTGACATTGGTAGGGGTGAGTCTAAGATTGTCTCTAAATGTTCCTCATGGAGTGCGTCAGTTAAGTCATCATGTGGTCTAAATACAGTTGAAAGATAATCGGCAAAAATTTCTGACTTTTCTCTGTCCGAGACAGCCCAGGAACCATCATATTTTCTCAGTGGGACCGATGGTTCACGGTGCTTCAAGAGGCGTTTGGTATGATTCCATAGACTGTTATCATCGGTTGTCAAGTTTGAAAAATAATTGTCATAGTTATTTTGTTTAAATTTACGTATTTGGTGTTTAAGGTCATTATTGAGTTTATTATACGTCTGTCTGTCAGAAAGGAATCGGTCTTTTTGCCATTTTTTGCGCGCTTGTCTCTTGGCTCTAATAAGATCCCTAATATGTTGAGGGTAGTTAGGTAAATGGATAGTTTCTTTATACCTTGGTGTTTGCGAAGACCATGCAGCTTCTTGTACTGATGTTGTAAAGAGTTCAACTGCCGCTTCCAATTCTTTTTCTGTTTTGAGAGCAGTTGGGATGGACAGTTTAGAATTTAGTTGCTCTCTAAATTGGTCCCAATCCATAATACCACCTGTTAATGAAGGCCTCTTTTCCTTAAGAAATGTTTCGACGCCCATTATCAGGTTTACAGGGGAATGATCAGAGCCAAGATCCGCTTCGGTTTTCACTGAAAAGGGTACGGTCCTTAATCCTTTCGTCACAAATATGTCTAATATGTCAGGCTTCTTGTGTCTAGAATTTGGTAAGTAAGTTGGTTGGTTTGGACCAAGCACGTCTAATGACAGTCGATGAATAACAGATCTAAGGTTCCTACCTCTTGGAGTGCACAGTCGCGAACCCCAGTACTGATGTTTTGCATTATAGTCCCCTCCAGCTAAAAACGAACTACCAAGAGCTTCAAAGATTTTTGTAAACATTTGCTCTGTAATTATGTACTTTGGGGGGCAATAAATTGCAGCTATCGTCACGTTCTTGTGTTTGGTCTGTAAGTGTATTCCTGTGATTTGTATCTGAGGAGTAGAGTCAAGATGAATGGAAAAATGTTTCAGTGTCGATTTGATTGCAATGGCAGTACCGCCGTGTGCAGTGTTGTCAGGATGGTCTGTTCTGTATAAAGTATAACCAGAGATGCTAAGTTTATTTCGAGGTGTCAGATGTGTTTCCGTCAGTAAGGCTATGTCTATGCGTTTGTGATGGAGGTGTATTTCTAATTCAGTCTTTCGTTGTATAAGTCCGTTAACATTCCATAGTAGGATTGATAAGGAGCCCACAGTCAGAGAATTAAGGGCCATATTGGGGGCATACTGTCTGTGTTATTTGGTTTAATTTAGTAATGAGGCTGATAAGAGGTCGGACAAGGTTGTTAAGATTATTTAGGGCAGAAATAAGTTCTGATGGATCAAAATTAGTAGGCGGTGCTTGAACTGTACTTACATGATTCATGTCTGACCAAGTCTGTTGTGGCTGTACCATAATATTTGAATGAACATGATCTTGATAGTTCGGTTCTGGAACACTGGGCTGCTGTTGTAGAGGACGATTTTGCAAAGGTGGAAACTGCCTTGGCTCAGGAGGCTCTACAACCACCGGCTGAGGACGATTTCTGTTGCTGCGTTGAGCTCGTAATTCTCTGAATGTCTGACATCCTCTGTAGTTAGCTGGATGAGCTCCTTCGCAATTTGCACATTTCGCGGGAGTTTCTCTGGTTTTTTGGCATACTGATGTCTCATGGGCTTGGCCACATCGCACGCACCGAGCCTGATGGTTACAATAGCTTTTCGTGTGACCAAAGCCCTGACATCTTGTACATTGTGGAATATCTCGTTTTTTTCTTGGTTCTTCTATCTTTACATGAGTATAATATAGAAATTCAATTTCATAAATTTTTTCATTGTATGAATTTTTTGATATATCAACGAAAAACATTTGTAGTGGGGTTTTTGTTCTTGTTGAAATAGCATTTGTAATATTTATTGCTTCGTATCCATTTCTCAACAACTCATCTTTTATAATGGAAGGAGGAGTAGAGTGGTGTAAACCTTTTATAACTATTCGGGCATTTTTTTCTTCAGCCAGCTGAAATGTGTGAAAGTCTGCGTTCACTTGTCTTAGGCTTCTGACTGCCCTCCTGTAGCTGTCAGCTGTTTTCGGAAGTAATGTTACTATGGCCTTATTTGTTGTTTTTAAAGTTAAATTATTAATGCCTACCTCTTTTTCTAGAAATGAGACAAAGGCTGGATAGTTTTCAATACCACGTACATATATTGGAGGTGGCTTCTTACTAACAGGAGTTATATTAGTTTGCTGTACTTGAGTATTTTGTTTTTCTGATGGGAACAAAACTTCGAACTGATTTGATAATTTTATATCACTGACCTTTTTAGCCTGTTTTTCTGGGGTCTGCTGTAGCTGCTGGGTTTTTTTTTCCGATGACAACTTCCCATGAATCATGGTTAAGGGCACTAGTAGGCGTATCATCAATTGGCATCTCCGTATCTCGGGATGCTTCAGCCATACCCGAAATTTTAACTAACTTCTTCGCTACGGTACACTACAGTTTTAGATTAACACTTTTTGCCTAAAAATTACCTGTTTTTACCACTGAAAACTGTTATATTAGGCGGACACAATTTAAAAACAATCACCTTTCACTAATTCGATCAGCTGTTCCCCAACAATAAATTTAAAATGTAAATTCAATTCTCGGTCTCAGGAAAACGATAGCATAAAATCACAGCTGTAACCAGTTATATATTTTTTCATATATTTATTTTGTTGAAAACATACATATAATTAATTATTTATTTATTATTAAAAGTGTAGGGAGTGGGGGTAGCTCAGTGGGTAAGCTATGCTGAACTGCTACATAACTATATAACTGTTATGCAACTATATACTGAACTGCTAGTCTCCGTGGCCCGAGATCGAGTCCAGCTGATGGGCATTTGATTTTGGTTTCTTTGGCCGTGCATCGAATTCGGGGTCTGGAGACCCTCCTGGGGCACACCCAATCTCTATAAAGTGACTTAATTAATTGGTGGGAACCTGGCGGTTTAGTTTGCCAACTATTCATTGTATGCTGAACTTTTTTACGACTTGTCACGAAACAATAATTCTTTAAGTACCAAGACCCATGGATTGTAGCTGTAGAAGTTATTTAGCGGTTTTGAAAAGCTGTGATGTGTTACTTGAATAATTCGTGGATTTTTTTTTTTTTTCAAATGTTCCAATAAGCTTTAGAAAAAAAAAAAAAAAAAAAAAAAAAAATATATATATATATATATATATATATATATATATATATATATATATATATATATATATATATATATATATATATATATATATATTTATTCTGATGCAAGGGGCAACACTCCTTTAAGATGACACCAAGCCTATTTTCTCTTGTAATATAGGGAAGCATGATAATATATCCTTTTTATTATGATTTATTTTTCATTGTAATACTAAACCACCGTAGCTATGGCGAACATTGGATTGATTGTATATGAGAGCATACAATTCAATGGTAAAAATTAATTTGAAACATACAGGGTATTGTTAACGTCATTATCATGATGGTTGAAGTATTCACCGGATTTACATAAATCAGCTGTTTTATTCTGGACGTAGGAGCAGGTTTCCTAAAAGCCAATCTTAAAAAAAAAAAAAAAAAAAAAAAAAAAAAAAAAAAAAAAAAAAAAAAAAAAAAAAAAAAAAATAATGTGGCCTTCGCGTAAATTTACTACGTCAAGTTGAAAAAATAAAATAGAAGTCTGGCTGATGATGCGGTCAATAGAAACACGATAAAAAATCAGATTATTATTCCGACGATTAGGCATAATTCTGTCTTCATAATTGCAAAGGTAGAATAACGTAAGACCATATCATTCTTGTAAATTCTTTTATTTAAACGAATTTTTCATTTAACAATTATGATTTTTATTTGTTAATAATGCCATTTAATGTATTAGGAGCGATAAATTAATTATTTATTATTGTGTTTCTGTCTACCTCATTCCTAACCATGTTCTTTATTTATACACGGCCACCGAACCTACATTTTTGGTGAATTGCGCGAAATCAACATAACTAAAATGGATGTTTCAAAAATAAAAGAAAGAATTTAAGTTTGAATAACTAATGGAAGAATAAAAGGAGAACTGTAAAAGAAATGAAGCATTTTAAGGTTCAATATTTGAAAATTGTATTAACTTTTTTGGCATCAAGATATCTGGCTGGTACAGTATATCTGATAATAACAAGTGTTAATTATGCAATCTATATAAAAGCGATTTCAATAGATAAATTGATTGCTTGCAAATTACAGGTTAGTTATTGAGTAATTATTAAGATAGATTTTAAAAAAAGTTGATATTGACTATTTTTTTTATCTATTTAAGATTCATCAAATCAGCTATAGTCTACTATTGCGGTGAAGGCTTATATAACTTTCCAGACTTATTAAAAAGATTTCGCAAACCAGCTAGCTTAGGCAAAGCTCCTTCATAGAGCATTATCAATCACACGATCGTCTAACTTAAGACAATTATTTCACAATATTGAGAGTAACATGAAAATAATTGGTAAAATATAATAGAAGATTTTTATTCAAATGTCTTAAGAACTATCCAATATCATCAGGAGTAAACGACAAAATATTTAATATCTAGAAAGCAAGGTAAACTCTTCATAATTCTACTAGACGAGGTACGTACAATTTAAAAGTAGAACATCCTTGACATCGATTGGAAAATGTAATCTCAGCGAAACCTAGTGAAATTCTAGATTATTTTTTGCAAAGTATATCGTGCTATTTGCTGATACGAATTAAAATTATAAATTTTATAAATTGAGGAAATTTATAGTCCAACACTATCAGTCCAAAACTATCTTCTTTAGATTGATACTAGAGATGGACCGGTAATGCTACTAGTCAGTAAAGCTGCATCTGTAGATGGCCATTTCTATTTATTTATATTTCTAAAAATAAAAATAGGCTGATTGAAATGAAAATATGCCCTTTATTAATTTTAATTATAATTTTAGATACATCTTAAAAGTTTATAAATAAGTAAGAGGAACTGTTTTTTTGTTATTGTTTTTTTAAAATCTATTATTGAACTTTAAAAATAGTTTCTATATTTCTTGACCTTTATTATTTTTTATCCGTTTCTTTTCTTATATCACCGTTTGCATTATTTCCCTCGCTCTTTCCCATATTTTATTTTTATTTACATTACATTTCCTTCTGTCCTCTTTTATTGTTCATTTATTATCATTTTATTCACTACCCTTACATTATTTTGTTTCTTCCTCTTATCATTATCTTCTTGTCCATAATTTTACCTTGCTACTAAGATTAAAGACTTAATCTTTGACATTAATTACTGATTTATGTATCTGTTCTTTTCTATAGCGGTTTTTGTATATTGCTTTTTATCCATGTCTTTCTGTATTCCATTTGTCATCTGTTTACCGCTCTGTTATTTTTTGTCGCATCTATTGGGTTGTTTCACATGAAATGTCCGATTTTATAATATTTGAAATACATAGAGGATTTTGCGAGTCTTTGTTGTTGAAAAAGCTCGATACATGGGTACCTCACGATCTCACTGAGCGACAGCAATTGAAACGTCTTGAGACCTGCGTTTCGTTGCTTGCTAGGCAAAAAAACCGACCCTTTCCTTGAAAGAATAATAACTTGCGACGAAAAATGGATTGCTTATGACAATCAGCGTCGGTCAGGGCAGTGGTTAGACATCGACGAAAGCCCAGGACAAATGCCAAAACCAAATTTGCACCCGAAAAAATTGATGGTTACAGTATGGTGGTCCATGGCTGGAATCATACATTATTCCTTTTTGCCTAGAGGTAAGACCATTACCTCTACAACCTACTGCAATGAAATTGGCCAAATGCACGAAAAATTATTGAAAAAAAAAACAACCTGGATTGGTAAATCGGAAGGGCCCTATACTCCTACACGACAACGCTAGACCCCACGTTTCAAAACTTACCATGCATAAATTGAAAGAGCTGGGGTACGAAGTTCTTCCGCACCCACCATATTCTCCCTACTTGTCTCCAACAGATTATCACCTTTTCATGAATTTAGACAACTTCTGCAGAGGAAACAACTTCAGATTTTGTTTAACTTCAAAGGTCAGAGTTTTTCAAATCCGGGATAAAAAAGTTGTTGTCACGTTGGGAAAAATGTGTAGAAAAAGAAGGTAAATACTTCGAATAAAATTATATTGTTTTCATATTGTATTTTTACTAAAATCCCTATACCTTGAAAGCGGACATTTCATGTGAAACAACCCAATAGTATTTTGTTCAGTATAGCCCTGAAGAAGACCTGTAAGGCAGGTCGAAATGTTGGCACGTATTAAAGTATTTCTACTTAGACGCGGTGTTCCTCTTTGACTTCATCCCTGATCATCTTCTTCTCAATTCATCATAACAGTCAACTATACTTTAATCATTATAAACTTTAAGAAATAGTTTGATATTAACCAAAAATAAATACCCAAACTTCTACATAGTGAAAAAAGAACATAGTAACCTTCTATTTATTTCAATCACAGTTTTGATTTTGTATCATATAAAAAAAAAAAAAATATATATATATATATATATATATATATATATATTCTTAATTGAAATGTAATTTATAGTTAGGAAAACGAAGATAAAACATTTAGTTTAACACTCCATTACACGCAGGCCCGTTTTCCAAAAACTAAAGAAAAACTATAAGATGAACTAAACATTCGTCCAGACGGCTATAAAGATATAAACGAAGCGCCTTGAATAGTGCCGATATCACCCGAATTCCAACGAAAGCAATGATCGGCTGAGTAATCGGTCTTTTTGCCAGTCATAGATGACCCATCTCTAATTCGTACTATTACTCTGTATATTAGTAAAAATGCTATACTCTTTTTTAGACACCCAATAAGACACTTTAATTTTTCCTACAAACGTATAGGTTATCGCGTGTATATGTAGAATCAATTATTGTGAAATTAATATTTCACTTATTGAATATAAATCGGGGTTGTTGAGCTACCTCAGTTCGCTCAAGAATGTTAAACACACTCCGGAGTTTTCACTATTATAAATTATATAAACAATTTATTTATAAGTAATCAATTACAAATTATTATCTTATTATTGTAACTTAAGGTTCACAAGCCGAAGCAAATGTTTATAATTAATACTAATATTTTTGTATTTCCAACAATCTTTTGTTTCTTATCGAGTTATCATGATCTTTGATGGTTACAAAATATATTTTATTATTATGAATTTAAATATGATTCAATTTAATTTTAACTAGAAACAATTTATGTTTTATTTTTAAAAGGAATTATTTAAATTGACTCTGATTAAAAAAGATTGAAAATAAGGATCATATGCCGTGATTTATTTTTTTAGTTGCATAATTTTAAAAATTTATGAATGTATCATGAATATACGAATAGGTATATTAAATCGTCGATGAATATATTTGGATAAATTAAATTAAATTATATATATATATATATATATATATATATATATATATATATATATATATATATATATATATATATATATATATGTATATATATTTAAGATGCTTTGAAAATAATGGTGTTTTCAATAAGATAAATTTATTATCATAACTTGTCCCATGGATGAAGTTTTAGCCTAGTACTTCTAAGTCTCTTAGTTACGTAATCGTTCCAGGAGTTATATAACCACATTCCAGCAACTAAATGAGTGCTGAATTTATTATTTTCTGTTTCGCTTCATCATATTTAAATTAAAACAATAATTGTTTAAAAAAAATTAAACCAATCAATGCATAATTTAAAAAAATAACTCTGTAATTAACGATGAACCAAAGACAGTGACGTATAAAGGTTGAATTGAGACAGCTTGTTCTGGAACCAGCCCTCGCAGGCACTGGGCTGGATTGAAAAGTCCCGGGCTATCTTTTACTGTAATTTTCTTATATTTGAGTGAAAAAAAATGTGTAATAAATCATTAGAATTATATTGAAATTCGGTCAGGATTGGAAGGAAATTTAAACCCATTCTTTTTAAATTTCTTCTACGGAAAGTATAGAATTTTTTCAAATTCGGAAGTATCCAGTGGTGGCAAAAAGTTAGTTACTCGTCCAGTACTTTAATTAACTTAAAACTTGTTTTTAAAACTTAAAACTAAAGACTTGTTTATCATTAGACACTAGTTTCAAAACTCAGCATAAAAGAAGTAACATATCATTAGCAATCCCAAATTGTTGAATTATTCCATTATATTCTCTTTGCCTATTATGTTCTATCGGCTAAAAACAATTCTCGATAAATGGGTTGCTTGACAAGTAGTTATTTCTCCAGCAACTTAACCGATGGATGAAGTCCAGGCAAAGACGGAAGTCTCAAGTTCAAAATTCTATTTAATTTTATTTAGTGCTGATTTAAATAAAATTCATTATTATTTTTATTCAAAACAGTGATTTATCGGAGTTATTATTATAAATATTATAAAAAAAAAATATAATTATAAATTATTAAAAAAAAAACTTTTAACATAAAGTATTTAAAACAGTATTTTGTTTTATAACCCCTTCACCTACCAAGCCTTGAATAACAAAAAAAAAAACTGAATATGCCAAATTCATATTTTGTGTGAGATACTATTAATTTTTAATTTTAGTGGGTTATTTATTTATAACGAAGGATAAAACACCCCATAAGCTGCGAATATTCATAGATAAAGTTATTGGACTAGTATTCCAGGTTTACACATCGTTACGTAAAACGTTCATGTTTTACTTTCCTAACTCATGTCCACTGTATATATGATTTCAGTTAATTGACATGTCATCAATCGCTATATTAACCTCAATAGCAACAAATTTTGGTCCTGATGAAACACGGACAGTGGCTAATGGCTAACGCTAAGGCCTTTTATATATATATATATATATATATATATATATATATATATATATATATATATATATATATATATATATATATGTTTAGTAAGGTTCTTGAGGTTCAGTCATAAAATAAAAAACAGCTATTTTGGCGACGTTTCGAGACTATATTGTTCTCATAATCATGCCCTACAGTGAAGAAACAGGTTACAATAAAATTATGTTTGGTCAGGTTTGTTCGGGTTGCACGTCTATAAATAAAAACCTGAACAAACCTGACCAAACAGCTCTCACCACACATTACAGGAAAACAAAACATACTTTTAAATTTGATTTCCCCAAAATTAGTCACCTTGAACAAAATAATTTTTAAAAAAATATTAAAGAAATGATAACCATAGAAAAATTTAAAAACCACGCAATAAACAAAAAATCAGACGTTTTAAATCTTAACACCTGTTATTCCAACTTAATACATTCAGACCAATAATATACATTTACATTTATATACATCAGACAAACCATTCTTCCATTTATTAGTATATTACACTGAAATATTTTTGTACCTGCATCTTTGGGAATACCCACACAGTCCTTTTAACTTATTTTTTAAGAAATAGGGTTTTCCCCACTAACCCTTGTTAACTGTCTGTTAAACTCACTCCCCTAGGTTAGTTGTGTACTAGAATTATTAGTCTATTCATATCCACCAGTAACATTGTAAGTAGCTTCATACTCCTCTATATTCTGTAATTATATATATTTGTATTACCCTACACATGTTGTTATATACCTACCTGTACTGTAGCTAACTTTATGTTTTGAAATAACTTATATAATTTTATTGTAACCTGTTTTTTTTTTTTTTTCACTGTAGGGCATGATTATGAGAACAATATAGTCTCGAAACGTCGCCAAAATAGTTGATTTTTTATTTTATGACTGAACCTCAAGAACCTTACTAGACATTTAATAGTAACAGTCAAGAAATTTATCCATATTTACATATCGAGTCAATACTGGGAAATATCTATAGTGGAAAAATGGGATTCTTTGAAGATATTAAGACAACCCACGGTCCTGAAGCAGTTACAGTGATGAAGGAACTCCAGAAAGCCAACAGGAAATTAGCAAGCGTGAAGAACACTAGGACATTCCTACTAAGATGCAGGGCATGATTATGAGAACAATATAGTCTCGAAACGTCGCCAAAATAGTTGATTTTTTATTTTATTACTGAACCTCAAGAACCTTACTAAACATTTAATAGTAACAGTCAAGAAATTTATCCATATTTACATATCGAGTCAATACTGGGAAATATCTATAGTGGAAAAATGGGATTCTATGAAGATATTAAGACAACCCACGGTCCTGAAGCAGTTACAGTGATGAAGGAACTCCAGAAAGCCAACAGGAAATTAGCAAGCGTGAAGAACACTAGGACATTCCTACTAAGATGCAGGGCATGATTATGAGAACAATATAGTCTCGAAACGTCGCCAAAATAGTTGATTTTTTATTTTATGACTGAACCTCAAGAACCTTGCTAAACATTTAATAGTAACAGTCAAGAAATTTATCCATATTTACATATCGAGTCAATACTGGGAAATATCTATAGTGGAAAAATGGGATTCTATGAAGATATTAAGACAACCCACGGTCCTGAAGCAGTTACAGTGATGAAGGAACTCCAGAAAGCCAACAGGAAATTAGCAAGCGTGAAGAACACTAGGACATTCCTACTAAGATGCAGGTCAGATAACATATTTCCATCTCATATCATTAACATTTTCCATAACTTTCATTCCACATGTAACATAGACAAGAAATATAATACAGAACTAAAAAAAGTAGTGAATAGATGCATGAAAGGTATTTTAAACATTGAAATAAAAACTGCAATAAATAAAATCAATAATTTAAATAATGAAATTGAACATAATAAATCTATAATATGTGAAATCATCCCCCCGAATGTTAGTGAACAATTTTTTATTAATATCAGTAAAAATTATGAACAAAAATTTAAACAAACTAAAGAAAAACAAATTAAAAAAATAACCAAATTAAACAAAACAGATTCGTGTAATTTAGGGAATGAAAAATGGTTCGTTAATCTCACCAATATAGAGTTCCCTAAAGAAGTCAAACGATTTCTGTCCCTAGGTCCGAAATATTGCTTACCGCATGAATCTAATCAATTACCTATAACAAATCTTATAAGTGACATTGAATTTATTATACACAATAGTGTAGAAGAAAGTAAACGGGATGAAACGAGAGGAAAATGTGTTAATATAATAACCAATTATAAAAATACTAATCACAATAGAAATAACCACTGTAATAATAATAGTCAAGAAAAAACACGAAAGGTGTACAAAGCTACCAGGGAATTTCTAAAAACATATCCAAATATAATAATTACTAAATCAGATAAGACTAATCAATCAGTAGCAATTATGAAAGACGAGTATATTAATAAAACTAACGATTTATTAAAAGATATGAACACATATAAAAATGTTGGTACTAACCCAACACATAAACTAATGAACGATACAAACACAACATTAGCTAAATTAAAACAACAAAAATTCATAGATACTAAAACATACAACCCAGTGAGACCTATTGTTTCATTTATAAACTCTCCCACATATGAATTATCTAAATACCTAACCAATATCTTAAAACACTTGTCCACAGATAAATATAATGTCAAAGATTCGTTTGAGTTCCATAATAAAGTAACTAATATCCGGATTCCACAAGGCTACAAAATAGTTTCATTAGACGCATCCTCGTTATTTACCAATATTTGTACCACTAAAGTAAAAATAATAATTGAAAAACATTGGCATAAACTTCAAACTTACACACCAATTCCTAAAGACCAATTTCTCAAATTATTAGCTCTGTGTACCGATAGGGGTTACTTCCAATTTAATGAAAAATTTTACATTCAAATGTATGGGTGCCCTATGGAATCCCCAATCGCTCCAATTTTAGCAGACATATACTTAGAGGATCTCCTAGATTCAGTTATCCCCAAAATCCCCTTCAACATCCCATTTCTATTCAAATATGTAGATGATATCCTTACTGCTATACCTACAGAAGACAATAAACATGAAATAATTTTAGCCGAATTTAATAAATGTTCAAATAGACTAAAGTTTACTATGGAATTTGAATACGATAATAAAATACCGTTTTTAGACTTACTTTTAATTCGAAACCCTAATGGAATAATAGATACAGAATGGTGGAAAAAAACCAATACATTCCGGAAGATATTTACATTATACTAGTCAATGCCCCAAAAGTTATAAAATAAACACCGCAAAAAATTTAATAAATCGTGCAATAAAGTTATCTACAGAAAAATATAAACAAACCGCGGAAAATAAAGTAGTAGACCTTCTTTGAATGAATGGATATCCACATAGACTCATTTGTAACTTACTCAAACAAATACTGAACAGAAACAAATACTCAACAGAAACAACTAGAAAATATCTATCTATCAAAGAGAAGGCGAAACACGGAAATTGAAGGACCGGGAATGCGGGAAAAGAGGCAAGAAACAAGCAACCGTGGAATAATAAATAGTGTCGAGAGTGATAGTGGAGGGTTGCCCATCATCAGTATTGCAAGAAGGGTGCGTTGTTTGGTAGATACAGGCAGTTCAAATATTATAATGTCCAAAAACGCAATAAAAGAGATTGGTAAGGGAGAGAGGATACCCCTTGTGCAAGAATGTGGTTGCAAGTTAATTACCTTGAGTGGCCCCTGTCAAGTAGATGGGGAAACGGAAATAAAATTAGACAGGTGGGGAAAGGGGAAAAATTGAAAGTACACGTGGTAGAAAACATGCTCCGAGACTACGAGGGAATCATTGGGTGTGATCTTTTAGGGAGAATCGGGACACGAATAAGGGGTACGGGTGACCAATAGCTGATTCGGATAGGAGGAAAACGGCATCGGTGTGAGAAAGGGCAGAAGGTTAACATAACCACGGTAGGGGTAATTACCCAAACGGGAGACTGGCGACAAGCACTAAGGAGGGAATTCTTGGACGTGTTCTTCAAGGAAGGGGAGGTATTAAGCGGGACTGGGGAAATTTTTTTTTTTTTTTTTTTTTTTTTTTTTTTTTCCCTTCATAGCCCCTATCTATAAGAAAAACAGTGTAAATGCTCTTTACATCGTTAGATGTAAAGAGGTAGAAAGGTAAGTGCCTTTTACTGTAACTGTGTTACATTTTAAGGCCTGTATGAGTGGGGGTGATCTTGAGGTAGAGGGCGCTATGTATCTGCAGAGGTGTTGGGGCACACCTTTTGTTGAGGTCCTTTCTCCTGAAAACATCAATTAAAATCAAAAGTATTTATAAATTAGAAAAATTTGGAAATGAAGACAGTCAGACTGTCTTTTGCCATCGTACAGGGGGTGGTGCCGGAGTTAAGGAATTAAATAGAGGGTTATTGAGGTGTTGGAGGGAATCAAA
Source organism: Euschistus heros (assembly GCA_003667255.2). Classification (NCBI taxonomy): domain Eukaryota; kingdom Metazoa; phylum Arthropoda; class Insecta; order Hemiptera; family Pentatomidae; genus Euschistus; species Euschistus heros. Next base: position 1,182,704 of record RCWM02000100.1, read on the forward strand.
AAATTTGATATGCCTCCGCTTTATGTATTCCGGGACCGTTGGCAGTTCGAAAATTTCGTGCAGCTCCGGGGGCTTCTTCTTTCGCAGCGTCGTCGTTCTCACAATTCTTGAAATTGAAGGATGGTGTCTTGAAATCCCTGGAGACATCGTCGTGTACCCTCGGAGAGATGTGTGAACAGCGGTGCGCCGTAGAGGAGTGATGGGCGGAGAATTGATTTATAGATGGCTAGTTTTAGCCTGAGAGAGAGTGCTGGGGAGGTGAGGAGGTGATGAAGTCTATAGGATTTTCTCCTGACTAATTTGGCTTTCTTGTAAATGTGAGCCGAGAATTTAAGATGGCGGTCCAGCTGAACGCCTAAATAAAGTATTTTGTTGGAGGGAGCTAGTTCCATGCCAGCCACGTGGAGCGCTCTCGGCAGTGCCGTTCTCTTCTTTGATTGGTGCGAGAACACTACGCAGTCCGTTTTGGCGGGATTTACTTTGATGTTAAGCAAATCCAGCCGTTTGAACAATCTCCGCACAAGTTTTGTTCGGCCTGACGTAGTGCTTTCGTGGCATTGAGGCTACTGCTGTAGATGGCGATGTCATCAGCATAGGCAGCTACAGCAGACTTGATGTAATTTTTGCCGACTATATAAGCAGTACAGATAGAGAATAAGACTGGCGATAGAACTGCTCCCTGTGGAACACCACAGCTGAGAGGGATGGTGCTAGAAAGTTCCCCACGAACCTTCACAGTGAGTTTTCTGCCACTCAGGAATGGGACTATGATGTTATAGAGCTGTTCTGGGCAGTCGAGATCCATGAGCTGACGGCATAGAATGCCGTGAGACACAGAATCGAAAGCCTTTGTACAGTCTATGGAAATCATAGCCGTTGCCGTATTTCTGTTGAAGTTTCGGTTTACCTCAGTTTGAAGCTCCAGTAGATGGTGTTCTGTGCTGAGATGGGCCTGAAATCCAGCTTGCTCATACGGAATCACTGAGTGTTCTTCGCAAAAATCTCTGAGGTAATTGAGAATAATTTTCTCAAAGACCTTTGCGAGGTGAGGCAGTCAGCTGATTGGTCTATAGTGCTCAGGTTTCTCACCGTTGCGACTCGGCTTAAGGAGTGAAAACAAGATGGCACGTTTCCATTGGTCCGGAAAGATTCTTAGCCTCAAGCACGAGTTGTAAAGGTTCGTGAGGTGGGCGATGCCTCTTCGAGGCAGCTGCTTGAGCAGGATGGTCTGTATCCCGTCCTGGCCAGGGGCCCGGTTTCCATTGGATCGCCTCAGGATGGCTTTGAGGCGTCTCGGGCTGGCAAACATGAAATTGTTGTCCCAGGCCATGACTGGATACGGAGGTGCATCAATGGTGCGGGCTTCGATGTCTTCTCTGTAGTAGTCTGCTAGCAGCTGGGCCTGTTCTGAGGGCATCAATAGTCTGTCACCATCGTGCAGACGGACACTGGAGCTCTTCTTTGTTGCTGGTTTGGTCAACTTCCAGAGTTTTCTGTAATCCCCGTGTGTAGCCTGAAGTCGATCGTGCCAGGTCGCCGTCTTCCATTGCCGCATGAGGTTTCTTATCTGGGTGGTGATCGAGTTCAGGGCCATCTTCACTGCTGGGTCTCTGGTTCTGGAATGACGGTTCTTCAGTGTCCGCCTGCTTTTGATCAAGGCCATGATGTGGGGTGGGGGTGATCGGAGGTGGGGGGCTGTGGGGGGTGAAAGGTTGGGATGGCGAGATGCGCGGCCTCTAGCAGGTTTTTCCGTGAATTTCTGGATGTAGTCGTCCACGGCTTCTTCTGATTGGAGGACGGGCATCTTCTCTGGTAGCTTTCGACATACCTCTGTTTTGTACAATTTCCAGTCAGCCTCCTGGTATTTAAATTTCTTCTCTTTTGGGTTATCTGTTCTGCCTTCGATTTCATAGATGACTGGTCGATGATCAGATGATATGAAATCGAAGACATTACATCCTGTGAAGCGATGGGGCTGACGTGTGAGCAGAAGGTCTATGGTAGATGTGAATCCTGAACCGGCGTGACGGAAAGTATGAGTTGAAGGGTGTATAACCGTGAAGGCTGTTTTCGTTAGTTGCACTCCCGCTGGATTATTTTTTGTGTTGTGCCAAGAGGTATGCCGAGCGTTTAAGTCTCCCACCACCCAGTGATTTGTTACAGTCCCGCATGCGTCGACTAGTTGCCGGAGTTGTCCCAACGAACCTTGAGGGTGACGATACACACCTGTGATGAGTGTTGGCTGACGTAACATCACTTGAATTGTCAGGTGACTCATGAGGCTGTCAGTGACGTTGAATGGAGGTGGCATCTTTTTCCATGGGACACCGTGTCGGACAGCTATGAGAACACCGCCTTGTGGGTCGTCGGTTATAGAAGCATAGCCGAGCAAGCGGGGTGGATATCCGAGTAGTTTGGTCTCAGTCAGAACCACAACGGTTGGCTGAGCCATACCCAATAGCGCCTCTAGTTCTTCTATTTTCGTAGAGAGGCCTCGACAGTTGAAATTAAGTAGAGTGAAGCCTCTCATTGGCGGTTGGCCAGCTCCACTACTACTTGTACTAAGGTTTTCACCTGTTCTATAAGGTCTCCAACTGAACTAGTGACCGTGTCTGTTATATGTGACATAAGTCGTTCAACCCAAGGAGGAGGATCCGCTGGATCTGAGCGAATAGGTGGGCTGGTCGGTGGTGGAGGGGTGGGGGGTTGTGGCGGTCCCTGATTGGTCCGGCTATCTCGTGTCTGAGACCCTGTAGAACTCTCTCTGTTACCTCCTCTTCGACTGGCCAGGAGCTCGGCTAGTTTGAGCCTGTGTGGACACCCCCTATAGGAAGCAACATGTTCTTCCCCACAGTTGCAGCATTTTGGTGGGTCCTTCCTGTCGCAGTCTTTGATGTCATGGCTGCCTCCACATCTTACACATTTGGCCTTGCGGCCACAATAATTTCTAGTGTGTCCGTATTGCTGACACTTGTAGCACTGTGGGGGGAGGGGGTCCTTTGTTTCCCTGTAGGGCTCTACCGAAAAAGAACAGTGGTCCACATGGCGGACCTTATTTTTGATATCTTTGGCTGTAACGCCATTCGCTACTGTAATGCAGATGTTGGAAAGAGGAGTTCTCTTTCCATCAGGAGCGGTTTTATGAAAACGCCGGGCATGACTAATTTCAACCGGCTCAAAAGCCTTTAGCACTGAGTCTAGCGGAATGTCTATATCGAGATGTTTTATAACAAATTTATTGCGCTTTGTGTTTGATCTCGGGGGGTGGGTGTAAAATTCCGCCTTATTTTTCTCTAAGGCTTTGAGGAAGCGTTGGCGGTCTTTTTCTGAGTATAACGGTATTTTGAGGTCTTGGGATCGCGTATTCATGATATAGTAATCTATGTGTAATTGAGACATAAATGTTCTCACCTTGCTTTTGTCTTTGGAGGAGATAGTTACTGGTGGTAGTGGGTTAGACCAAGAAGCATCGCCGCTGTCCTCCTCTTGTATAGCGTCGAGCACCTGGAAGCTGTTTTCAGTAGGGATGTGGAGCGGAGAGGTCTCTTTCGCCTTTCGCGCCAGTTGTCTGGTGTTCGGGCGTTTAAATCCCTCCAGCAGACCTTCTTCTTGATGTTGGATGACATTAGTAGCCATAATGAATTAGTCTAAGAGCACTAATATAAACTATTAAACAAAAGAATGTTCAGAAGGAACAAAGAGAGATGTTCGTAACAATGAATTTGGGCACAAAGAGCTTGCGAACAAAGGATCTCGCGAACAAAGGATCTCACGAACAAAGAACTGATAATATTACGCACAAAGGAAGTGATAAGAGAGACAGATTGTCGCGAACCGAAATGTACCAAAGCTAACACGGAACTCCTGGGGAAACGGTACACGAGATCCCTTTAAAGCAGGAACGGATAACGTACGTGAAGGAACGCAGGTATCCCCAAGCGTTGAGACAACACATCCGGGAGGAAATCGAAAGCTTGAAGAAACAAGGAATAATTGACAGTACCTCACCCTATAATAGTCCCCTGTGGGCGGTGAAGAAGAAGAGCGAGGACGGTTCGGGTCGTGAGAAATACCGAGTAGTAGTCGACTTTTGCAAGCTCAACGACAATACGGTGGACGAAAGATATTCCATTCCGCGATTCGATGATATCTTGGACAGGTTAGGAGGAGCTACCATCTTTAGTACCCTTGATCTAAAGGCGGGATACCATCAGATACGCATGCACCCCAGGGACCAACATAAAACGGCTTTCACCTTCGAACGGGGACATTTCGAATTTAAGAGAATGCCGTTTGGGCTGAAAAACGCGCCGGTGACTTTCCAACGACTTATAGACGAATTTGTACGAGGACTGGACGAAGCGGTCTGCCAGGTCTATATGGACGACCTGTTAGTATTTAGTAAGACCGAGAGGCAACAAATAATTATTGGGTATCGTATGGGCAGTGGAACATTTCCGACCATACATATTCGGGCGCAGCTTCAGGATACACACGGACCACTGTCCACTAATGTGAATCGGGAAACTGAAAGAATCTTCAGCTCGAGTCACCCGATGGAAAGAATTCCTGAGCCAATATAATTTCGAAACAACGTACAAACCGGGTAAGGACAATATAGTGGCGAATTGGCTATCAGGAGCTATACAAGCGAACGCGATAGAAAAAGAGGAGGAAGAGTATTCGGGAGGGTTACATCGGTTCATACCGGAGTGGACACCGGAAGAAGAAAGAGAACGGGAACCACGCGAAACGGAGAGAAACGGAGAGTCAACGGGGGAGGGAAGTTCGGCAAGCGAGAGAGCGGTAGATATGGAAGAGAGAGAGGAGATCATCAATGACAAACTCAATCAGGTTATATGGAAAACTAGGACCACCGGGCTGACGAACATCAAATATTCTCAGTGTGGGAAATCGCGTATAGCGACTATTTGGTCGGAACCGGGAATAAGAGAGGAGCAGTTGATAAGGACTTTGCATGACGCATCGAAACCGGGGAAGGTCTCATATTTGTACGTGGGAAACGCGACGGTATGGGAGAAGATACGGCGGTTATGGCGATCGGAGAAAATTGAGATGGACAGGAAGTTCATTAAATGTCGGTTAATGGTGGAAACGGTGACGGAGGTGGATAGACAGTGGGAAGTTACGCTCGCGTACCACCAAGGCAAAACGAATCACCGGGGTGTGAACGAGACTTTGAAACGTAGGTATTTTTGGGTTCGGATGAGGAAGACGGTGGAAGAGGTACTCCGAGCGTGTGAGGTCTGCCAAACTACCAAATATGACCGGCATCCCCCCACGGGAAGGAAGGAAGAGACAGAGACACCCAGGGAGCCGTTGAGCGATCTTCAAGTAGATACCTTTACCTGGAAGGGATTCAAGTGGGTGACGGTGATCGACGTCTTTAGCAAGGTGGCCATGGCATATCCGATAACAGAAAGATCCGCGGAAGCAGTGATCACGGCTCTAAGAACTTGGTTCCAGTTCTACGGAGTAACAAACAGGGTTTCATCGGACGGCGGGAGGAAGTTTGACAATACCCACATTCGAACGGAAATGAAAGCACTAGAAGTAGGGTGGCACATCAATACCCCGGGACATCCTAACAGTAGAGGCGACGTAGAAAGGCTACATAGCACACTGGGGAACCCCCTTTCTTGTCTTTCACGTGGATAAAGGGTTGGAAGCGGACATGACAATGCCGAGGGCGGTCGCTGCATATAACCATTCTAGCCATATGACAACTGGGTTTTCCCCATTCGAAATACTCTTCGGTCTTCGGGATAGGGAAGAGACGAACGCAACACGGTGGTAGACCAGGGCCTGGCGGAAAGATTAGTGGCAAACCGAATTGCGCTAGTTGGTAGGTGGGAGAAAGTCCGGAAGAAAATTACAACCGATAAAAGAAGGAGAGTGAAACGGGAAAACCTCAAGGTGCGGGACGTGATGGAGAAATTGCAAAATCGGAACTGTCGTATATAGGAAGGTGGGTTCAAACAGAAATAAGGAGGTAAGGCGCTACGAGGGGCCCTTCAAGTTGATAGCAATTCGAGAGCATAATGTAGTAACAGTCCAAAGCGTCTATGATCCTAAGAAAAGGAGAACGGTTCACATTGAACAATGTTCCAGTGGGGGAATCTAGAGAAGTCTAAACATAAGCGGGTCTATCCTCTTTCCTAGGGTTTAGATTTTTCTTTTATTTCTTTAGTAATGTAAAGCAAAATGGAATGTATTATCATTAGAAGTATATATACATATTTTGTTTGTTTTTTTGTTATCATATGTGTATAGTTGATGTAACTACAGTGATTGTAAGTCTAGTGTATAAGGGTTGTTATGTTCTTTTAGTTTTATTTTCTGAGTTATGTACATAGTAATAAGTGATATGTTTTATTCTTATTTCATATTTTTTTTTTATGAGTTTACGAGGACTATTCGTTAACTGGAGGGGGGGGGAGTTAAGGTACATAGACTAGGAATAATAAACATAATCTTTAACTCAATCTTATTAACACATATAAATAAGACAAAATGTATATGAAAGGAATTATTAAGAAAATAAAAGGCAGTCTTTTTTCCAGTATTGAGTGAGTCAGTTCGTTCCTCATTATATATTTCTTCTTAATATATATAAATTACGTGTCGCTGTCTTGGGGCAGGCTGACACCTAAACTACTGAACCGATTTTAATCAAATTTGCACACCGTGTGCAGTTTGATCCAACAAAAAAGATAGGATACCTTATATCTTAATTTATAGTCGCAATATTATTTGTATATTATCTGTAAGTCACAATTATCTGTTAGCTCTATACGATTCTAACATATGGCGGTATAAGGTTATGCTATTATATAAAAGGACAAGCAATTTTTCGTTTGTGTTCACTAACCGCCAAAAACTACTGAACCAATCTCTACCAAATTTTGACTACATCATTTTTATAGGATGGTTTAGCAATAGTAAAATCTAATGATTTTCAACTAATTCTTTATTGAAAAATGAATAATAAGTGGATAACAGTGAATTTCAAAAATGGCGGCAATTGCCATCTACATGAATGGTTAAAAGGTACAGTGTTACATAGAGGTGAACATTGATAATAAAATTTACTTATTTTCAATTAAATTGTTATAAAAACAGCTATATGGAGTGAAATATACCAAATTTTAACTACATCATGTTCATAGTTCTAGGTTTAGCAACAATAAAAATTTAAATGAACAATGTTGGGTGTTAGAAGAGGGTTTTGCCACACTACCACATACTTTTATGGTTAGAAATTAAAATCCAACCAGATCAAATCAATAAAATTATTTCTGTCGAATGAAAATTATTAAAAATCAAAATGCCGATCCTCGGCTGTTTAATATTGTGTGTAAAAATATGAACTTTGAACATTTAGTTGTAAGCACTGATAATGCAGTCCATTATATGCAACAGTTTCTTAATAGTCTCTGTCCATCTGGATTACCAACTTATATATTAAAATTGAAAATTGGATGTCTAATTATGCTTTATGTTATCTTCAAACACCTAATCAATCTAAATTTAACCAAGTTAATAATGGCTGCTATGCGTGAAAATATCATCAAAAATATAATTTTCAATTGTTCACTTTAATACAAGATTTTTATCGGTAAACAAAAACCAATTATTAGTTAAAATTATCTAAGATCTTCACTTATGAGAGAGGGTGAAGCCTCGACGGGGGATGAAGTTATATATAAAAGGACAAGCCATTTCCGTTCGTGATCACTACCCGCGAAAACTTTAGAACTATTCTGTACCAAATATAACTACATCATATTCATAGTTCAAGGAAGGTTTAGCCATAATAAAATTTATATATTTTCTATTAAATTACTGTTTAAAAAGCGATAAATATGTGGTGTCGAGTAAAGTAATGATCCGGTGTTAAATATAGCTAGAAATTGATAATAAAATTACTAAATTAAATTAATTTGTTATATAAAAAGCTATAAATATGTGGTGTGACGTGTGGATTCCAGTGAAATTTAAAAATCGAATATGTGGCAAGCGACAATAGCGTTTTAGTAAAACTAATCAACCTATCTAAACCAAATTTTAACTACATCATCTTCATAGTTCTTGAATGATTTACAATTAGAAAATTTACTATAATAATAATTTATACCATTCTATAAAAGGACAAGCCATTTTTCGTTTTTGATCACCGCGAATATTACTGAACCAATCTGTACTAAATATTAACTACATCATCTTCATAGTTCTAAGAAGGTTTAGCAATATTAAAATCTACTGATTTTTAATTTATATTTTATTTAAAAAAGTTAATATGTGGACAACAGTGAAGTTTGAAAATTGACCGATAGGTGGCGAGTGCCATTCTACACGAGAGGTTACAAAACAGCTTGAAATTGATGATAAAATTTACTCATTAAACTATCAAGAAAATTATTTTAAAAAATTTAAATATGGTGTGCGATATGTGGATCCCAGTGAAGCTTGAAAATTGACCGATTGTATATAGCGCCATTCCACAATAGAGTTGACAATGGTAAACTGAACCTATCTGTACCGACATCTAAATAAATAATTTTTATAATTCTAGGAAGGTTTTGGAATGGTAAAATTTACAATAACTAACATTTAAATATATAATGTTGAGAGGCAGGACCGAGGTTTGCCACACTGTCATATACTTTTATAGTTCGAAATCAACAACCAACCAGATGAAATCAATAAAGTTATTTCTGCCGAATACAAATTATTACTAAATCAAAATGTCGATTCTTTGCTTTTTTATATCGTGTGTAAAAATATGATCCATGGGCATTTTGTCGTAAGCACTGATAATGCTGTTTATTTTCTGCAAGAGATTCATAATAGTCTTTATCCATCTTGATTACCAATTCATACATTAAAATTAAAAATTTTATGTCTAATGGTGCTTTTACGTAATCTTCAACCACCTAATCAGTGCAATTATAAATAGATTAATAATTACTGCTATGCGTGAAAAAATTATTGAAGAGATAATGCTCAACCACATGCTAAAATACAAGAATCTTATCGATAAACAAATAAAACTTTAATTTTTAGTTGAAATTATCTTTACTTATGAGGGCGGGCGAAGCCGCAACGGGGATGCTAGTATATATATATTTATTTCGTTCCAAATGAGAAAAAAAAATCTATAATCTACTCCTTTTCCCAAAATTATATTTCAGAATTAAAAGGATCAAATTATATGAATTACTAATATAATTGAATTAACAATTAATGATTATTCGAAGTAAACAAAGGTGAGAGAAAATAGGTTTCAAACGTTACTTTTTTCATTCAAACCAGTATAGCTCCTAAACGGCAGGTCCTAGCGACAAAAGTTAAAACAAAAAGTATTCTATATAAAATTATCGATGAGAAAATTGTTGAAAAATTTAGCTCCAAGCAACACCAAAAGAGCTAGAGTGTGTCAAATAAGCCCCAACACTTAAAAAATGTAAGGAAGACGTGACTTTATTCAATCAAACCGACATTGCTCGTAAAGGGTAGGTCCTAACGACAAACTTATATAACATAACTTTGCGGTATGATAAGATAAATAAGACCGTTTGGTTTTAAATTAAAAAAAAAAAAAAAAAAAAAAAATTGAAATTCTATACGTACAACACGCACATTACGTATTAAACAAAATATAACCAATTTTCTTTCTAAATCCACTATTCCCTTTAAACGTTATAAAGATTTTCTTTAGACAATAAAAAATTAAATAAAGGTATATAACACTCGATTGTATTTATTTATTGTCATTTAAAACCTGATGACTGATGTGTCCTTTTGGTGTTCTTTAAAACTGCTTTCGATTTTTTTTTTAATCAATAGTTATTGGAGCCTTACATTGATTAAAAAAAAAAATGTTGCAAACCTTTTTTTTTTTTTTTTTTTTTTTTTTTTTTAAATTCAACATCATTAATATTAAACGGGCTAACTCATAATTCCATCAAGTAAATGAACCAGAGAGACAATAAATCTTAATACCACTTTCTTAAGAGTTTATCATAAAAGAATAAAAAATAAAAAATCTCTAAATTTTGAAATTAACGTTGATTTCCACTCAGAAGCTTGTTCTCCTCCAAGTCAGAAAAAAAGTTTGCAGTTACATAATATTTATAGGTTACGTAACGGATAGTCAGAGATTAGATTCAACAATCTTATCACCTTTGAAATTATCAAAAAAGGATATTACTTCACAATACCAAGAAATATAAAAAAAAAAATGTTTATTTAGGAAGTGGTTGGCTTTATCAATTAGATAATACAAGTATTACTCGCAACTCACAGTTCAACAATGTAAGCTCATGTAATGTAACAACATAACCCCTTCATCCACCAAACCCTTCAGTTATGTATTAATAAAGGCATACCTTCATTTTTTTAATTAATAATATATATATATATATATATATATATATATATATATATATATATATATATATATATATATATATATATATATATACAAATAGTTATATATATATAACTTAAGTTCAGTCTCGAAAAGAAACTAAAAAAGAAGAATTAAAAGGAGAAAGTAACACACTCATAGACTGTTGGAAATCAACTGCCTTATTGCTCTGAGGCTACTGTATTTATACACTTCCATTGTTTATTGTGTCTGGCAATAGGATTAAGCCTAATACTAGGTTGATTCGGACCTTGACTTATATTTATATATATATATATATAAAAGAAGTGATTACAAAAAGTATTGGGACTCCTTTATTTTTACTTGAATTACGCATGATGGTATAGAATTAATTAGGATAGATGAATTATTTCTTCAATTAAATCCACTTCTCTTGGAATTCTTTTTGTCTGGAAACTAGTTTCAAATATTAAATATTCATCAGAAGTTCTAAAAATATAATAACATTCAAAACATCAGCACATTACTTCTTCTTCTTTGAAAAGATTTTTTTTAGCTATTTGAAGTTTCCTTTTACCAAGCTCCTCCCTTAGTCGGTTCTTCCACTCTTCTCTATCTATCGCTTCTTCTTCCGTTAGTCCCCGGCCAGCCATACTTACACTACAACATCTCTCCACCTGATGTGGGGTCTACCTTTCCCTCTGCTACCCTGTGCTTCCCATTCATGAACTATTTTAGGGATTATTTTATTATCTATTCTTTTAATATGGCCGAACCCTCTCAATTAGGTGCTACAGAGATTAACCTGTAAACCTGTACCACTGGCAACCCATGAAGGTTCTTGGGTTCAGTACTTAGGTAAGGATGTACTGTTACCCGGCCAGCGGTTGTGAAACGAGGAAATTTGGCAGAAAACACGTTCAAACGCCAAGTTTTTCCAATTTCAAGGGTCAGGGCCGGATTTAGGCTGTACCGGCTCTGGGCGCACTCTATGGTGCGGTATTCCTGAGATGAGGTGTTCCGAGTGTCAGAGGTTAAAGTTGGCTGAAGGCAAGGGTATAAACCGGGGAAAAAAGGGGGAAATCTCCGGGGGGGTCTGAAATTTTAAATATTAAGTGTCATATGTCACATTTTTAGGCCACACTGGAAAAAAAAATGCTTGGTAAATTTTTAACCACTTTATAATTGTTTTGCTTTTCCAGAGTATGATGAGTATTGGATGAAGAAGTCCTTTCCATTTTTCACAGTTTAATTCCTACAGATTCCTAACTACAAAGAACTTTGCTTGGTATTACGGTAACCACACAGTAAATAAATATTTAACGGTTGGAAGGTCGACAAATGTGTATAGAATTAATTTTATAGGAAATTTAATCAGCTTTAATTTTTATCTTATACATATTTTCCTAGAGTCCACCGTTTTCGAGATGTAATCGAAAAATCCAAAAATGGGGTCTTTTCTCCTCCCACTTAGCTCAGCTTCCAGGGGCAGGGACTTTTCGTATGTTTATATCCTAACTGCTCCTAACGAAGCACCGAGGTAAAAAATAATCGCATATTTCATACACTCTACACTATCTTTATTGACAGGGTCCATAAAGCCAGTGTCGAACTCGGGCCTAAGACCTTGTTAGTCAAGTGCATTCATTACCCACTGAGCTACGGCGCGCAGCACAGTGGGGCAAAATGGGTAAAAACCTCATATTTTCTAAACGGTTCGTGCTATAAGCTTGAAATTTTGGAATTATATATTTCATGAGGTGCTAAATTGGATGAAACTATAATCAGTTTCATCAGATGATCAGAAAGGGTCAAAATTAGAACAAACAGCAAAAAAAAAATTAATAAAGCAATTTTGGGGTATATTTATATGCTATAGAAGCTGCTGAATAGAATAAAACCATAAACAGAGCAATCTGATCATTAGCATTGAGCCATGTTTTCAATTTATAAATTAAAAAAAAAAAAAAATTAAAAATCAAGTTTGTTATTATTACATGTATGTTTTTTAGGTGATAAATTGAATGAAATTTATTTTATATACCTCTATTATATACCCAAGATTCCTTCAATTAGGTTCCAATTCATTATTAAGTTATATTTGGAAATAAATTAATTTTTTTTTTAATTTTTTTAAATAATTTGAAAAATGTAAAAAGTTTTACAAAGTGATTTCAGTTGAACTCTATTGAATGGATTGGACAGTTATTTAAAATTGTCAATCTTATTTCAACAAAGAAGTTTGATCTTCATATTTTTCAATTTGATACATAATGAACTAATGATGAAAAAAAAATCATATTTAAAATAATAAAAAAGATTATATTCACTCATACTACATATGTACACAAATAAAATATATTAACTATAAAAGTAAAGAAAAAAACAATTTTTAATTGTTCCTTTTTTTATAGCAGTAAATAAGAAGTTTCATCACATAATGGGAACTTCTTTTTTTTATAATCTGGTCTTAAATTACTTATCACGGGATCAGAAGTCACCATGATAAGATGAAAAACATCTTCATTTGTTGCTGTTCGAGAGAACTTTCTGGAATGATGTTCTCTGTATTGTTTATAGTTCTTATTTCTACTTTCCTGAGCTTCTTCAGAGAGAGAACCAATAGGAAGGACCGCGTGCTCTATTATTTCTGCTCCATGAAATAGAATTTTGTGAACAGTGGACGGAAGATAGTACCAGCGGTACTTTGTGACAGCTATTTCAGCTGTTTCTGCTGTATATTTCTTAAAATTTACAGGATCTATCGGTGACTGACTACAAATAACTTCCAATATTATTTTAAGTCTGTGAATCAATTGTTCATCGATATCCGTAATTTCAGCGGTCAATGGTGGATTTTCAAAAAATTTCCGAGAAATATTACCCGTATTGGTAGTTCCAGTTCCTTGTTTCACTATGTCAACGATTATACCTAGTTTTGCTCGTAGTTTTTTTTTTTCACTTCGTCAGCTTTCTTATCTCGTTGAATGCGAGTAGCTGCTGAAGTCCTCCAGGCTTCGATTGGTTTATTATAACTAAAGTGTAATATGTACTCCATAAATTTAATTCGGGCATGCAACGTTGACATACACATTCGGAGAACTTCATCCTTCTGAAACTTTCCAAGTCTTGATAGATCGTTGAGCTGCGTTGGCTTACCTCCGCAAATTACACAATTGCTTGCCGATGGTGTTTCAGTTACAACTTGTGCCACTTTTCCATCTATCATAGTAAAATACAGGGCATGGGCTACTCGTAGTGTGCGTTCTCCACAATGTATTATCGAATCTTTGAGGTTGGCTATTTCAAATTCTACGCGATTTTTTCCCTCTTTAATTAGCGCAGGAGTTTCTTTTTTAAATTGAAACTTAAGAGCCCTGCAATATCGTGTTGAGTTTGGTCGATTATTCAACCAGAATTTTATATCACTGTTATTTACAGGTGTTATTTGTACAGGCACTAGGGAGGTCATAAATAAATGTGTATCAGAAATATCTTCTGGTTGGCTAACATCATCTTCGTCTTTATCCTGAATAGTTACATATGGATATTCGTGCACATTATTAATCTGAAATGTTTGCATATATTGGCTTTGGCCTGATGCACCATCCAGCCCCCATTTTGTGTGAAGGACTAAGTTATCGTCCCATTGTTCCTTTTCGGCTAGTGATTTACTTTCTACAGTCCTATTAACTGTATGATCAAGTAAATCTTGCAAGGGGACTTGTGCTGAGGTATCAGACATGTGGATATTTTCAGGATAACATTTAATTTTGGATTCCATTATCTTTTTATAACTGGGTAGTATATTAAAGCCAAAATCTTTTATAACCTTCTTTATAATATTGTATTGATATTTCGATAGTTCAGCTTGAGTCAAAAGAGCTAAAGCCTTATCTGTATCTAACATAGGAACTTTTTCCTTTTTTTGACCTGTCGATCCTGCCGCGTTTATTAACTCTTGGGAGTATTTTATTTTCAAATCCTCTATTTTATATTGTTTAGCCTTTCTTCTACATTTATTAAAATCTTTTGAAGGCCTACCACCCACATTTTTATCAGTAGGAGTACATTTTACTACTTTTTCAAAATTAATCACAAAATGATTCTGTAACCACTCCATATTATTTTTGATAAAATGTTCTCTACTATGATTTACCTGTCTTAACTTTTTTAGAAACTAGGGCCGAAATCTTCTTTTTACATGATCGATTACTTGAGATAACCGTTCTTCTTGTAGACCGACAAACCGTTCCTTTAAACTGACTTCCCACGGACGAGCTTTGGTAAATAATATTTCGCACAACACTTCATGTGTAACCGTAAAATCTTCCATTCTTTCTTTCCTTATAAATTGCCACTATACTAATACTAAATCAATTTCATAAACTAATATCACTACACTAATACAAATACAAAAACAAAAAAAATGAAAATAAAGAACGTAATGGAACTCACAATAACTAGAAAAAGACACTCTCGTATTAATTCCATATAAACAGAAGAGCGCCGATTATTCGAACGTCAATTATTCATAAGTCCAAACACTAAATATAGATAGTAGTTACAAATATAGAGCGAAAATGATTCCAGTGGTAGAATATAAAAGAATAAATAACATTGATATAAAAGAATAAAATAAATAAATATGATAATCTTCATAAGACAACTAAGGTATACAATAATTAGAACTCAGTGATACAAATAATAACCCCATAAATTGATCATTCAAAGTCCAAAACTTTTATTTTAAATTGATTTTTTTTTCGATTTTTATACTTGCGGTATAAAGCTTCTTGTTGAAGAGGCCATGTACCCCCTTCCATTAGAGAAGCCCTAACTAGTTTGTGTCTTTCGTCTTCGTATAAGTGGCAGTCATTTAAAATATGCAAGAATGTTTGTGGAGTTAGTCCGTCACATTCACAAGCGTCTGAGTTTTTTAAGTGAAATCGTTTGAGATAATGGTTCGTTGGTCCGTGTTCTGTAAGTAATTGAGTTAGTTTGTGATGAGTACTTTTGGCTATTTTATAGTTTTGTGGTGTTATATTTGGAATGTATTTCTGTAATGGTCGTCCTTTAGTAGATTGTTGCCAATGCCTGTTCCAGTCCTCAATCAAGTCAGTTAGTATGTATTTTTTTATATACGTGAAAGGAACTGTATTGTATTCGTAAGTTAAGTTTGTATCATTAGCAGCTGTCTTAGCCAATGTGTCCGCTTTTTCATTACCTGATATGCCACTATGTCCTTTTATCCTATGTCCTTTTATCAATATATGTCAGAAACATTCTTATGTCACGGTCCATTAATTTTATTAGATTTTTTCTAAGTTGTACAGTAAGTATATCTTGTATTTTATTATTTTTTATAGGGTCTATCACTATTCTATTGTCAGTATATACATTGTAAGTAAATTTTGTGTAATCTGTTTGTCCTAAAATATAATTAGTTGCTTTTAGTACTGCCAGTTTTTCAGCTTGATTGTTCGAGCAGTTCTGTCCTAGTTTGTACAATTCTTCGTGGGAAATTCCGTTACGTTCAGTCGTAAAGGCACATCCTACTTTGTCTCCTTGCTTACTTTCGTCTGTGTATTGTCCATTATATCAGTTTCTAAAGTGGGTTCTACTAGTTCGTCCATGTATTGTAAAAGTTTTGCCTGTACTGCGGGGGTGTAAACGTTGTTCTGTAGTTAGTTCACGTTCGATATTGTCATAGTTTATGTCTTTGTATCCAATCGTGTGTCTTTTTATTTTATATATTGTAGTCAGTTCAGTAATTTTATAATTTATAGGTAATGTACCTGCTAGTACACAAGCAGCATCGTAAGAGACCGTTTTGAAAGCTTTGCAAATTCTTAATGCCATTAACCTCTGTACCCTTTGTAATTTTGTGAGATTATGCTGTTTCTTGGCTCCCGATTCCCACACAGGTATGGCGTACAAAAGTTTTGGAACTATTGCGCCTTCATAGATTAGTCTCAGTACCTGAGTTCCCAGTCCCCAAGTTAATCTTGCCGCAATAGTTAATGCGTTCACTGTTTTTAAGGTACTGTTTACTACATTGTCTGTGTGTTTGTTCCAATTCAGTCTCCTATCAAACGTTAGTCCTAGATAAGTCATTGTTTCGGTTTGCTGTATTGTTCTAGAATAAAGTCTTATATTTAGATTTGGTAGATTGTGTTTTTTTTCGTAAATATCATATATTTTGTTTTGTCTATGTTGAATTCCAATTTATTAGCGGTTGACCATTTCTCCAAAATGTTAAGTGATTGGTTAGTCAGTAATTGTAATTTTGAAAATAGTTTGTTATTTGTTAGTAAAAGAATGTCATCAGCATAAGCAAAGATCTGTGTTTCTTCAGGGAGATTTAATTCAAAAATTGTGTTTAAGAGAATGTTCCAAAGTGTGGGAGAAAGGCATGAGCCTTGTGGTATTCCTGTTGTTAAGTCTTTCTTGAGCGTATGTTGGTTAGTCCTAATTTCTATCGTCCTGTTTTCGAAAAAGTTTGAAATTAATAAAAATATATTTTTTGGGCAATTGTACTTTATCAAATTTTCTAAAATCTTTGGAATCCAAGAATTGTCGAAAGCTCCGACAATATCTAATTTGAGCATAAGGCAGTTTGATTTTCTAATTAGTGCATTTTGGATATACATTTTAGTATCGTAGAGAGCGTCTATTGTACTTTTTTGCGGTCTGAACCCGAATTGATTGGGTGAAAGTATATCGTTAGATGTTAAGTGATATGTTAGTCTGTTGTTTATTAGTTTGTCTAGAACCTTGCTCATGATCGGTAATATTGTTATTGGTCGCAATTTATTTGAGTCTCGTTTTGGTATTATATGTAGTATTCCTTTTTTTCCAAGTCTTTGGTATGTAAGTCTTTTGCCATATGCTTTGATAAATTGTAGTTATTAATAATGGATAGTTTTTTTTGAAATATTTTGTATGATATCGGTAATGATTTTGTCATGTCCGGGTGTTTTCTTATTATTTAAGTCATTTATAATCTGTAAAATTTCTGTCTGTTCCAGTGGACTGTCATTTTCGGTATTAGGTGGTATTTTACATATAGATCTTGTGTTAGTTTGTTCAGGTGTTTCGTTAGATGTTATGTCTTGTTTAACTAACGAATTGAGCACATATTCAATAGTCGTCTTGAAATCTAATGTGTGGGTGTTGCCGTCAGTTAGTAAAGTTTTTAGGACATCTTGGTTCTTTAAAGCATTAGATGCATATTTATATGCCCAATTCCATGGGTTCTCTTCCTCAGTACAATATTGTTTCCAAGACGTAATTTTAGAGTTCTTTATTAATGCTTGGTATTTATGTCGGCTGTTCAAGAAGTCTTGTTTGCGTTGTTCTCTTAAATGTTTGTCTGTTTTAGTCTTTTGATATAATGTCCTAAGTTTGTTTGTGGTTTTCCTTAGATTTGTTAAGTCACTGTTCCACCAAGGTACCGTTCGATGTTGTTTATTTTTTATAAATTGTCTGTTGGTCATTTTAAAGGTTTTGTTGCAAGCTTTAATTATCGCTTTGTTGAAACAGTCAATAATCGTTTCTACGTTGTAATTAGAGAAGACATCTATAATTATCGCTTCTATTTGGGATGTTGTGCTCTTTTCATTATTTTCAACTTTAAAGGTTTGGTTAGTTGGTCAGTTAAATTTTTCTCAAACAGTGTCCAGTCACTAAATTTGGTTATATAGTACTTTTTGTTACATGCATACTGGGTTTGTGTCTGTTTCATTGTTATTTCAAAATATATCGAGTTGTGGTCCGAAAAGTTAGTATCGTTAAGTATTTTCCAATTTTGAATGAATTTCGATGCGTTGGGCGTGCAGATAGTCAAGTCAATATTACTTTTTCCCCGGGACCCTTCGAAAGTTGTTATCGTAGAAGGCTTGTTTATTAGTATCAGATTTTGAGATATTATATAACTTTCTAGGATTTTTCCTCTGAGTGTAACCTTCATGTCATTCCATAGAAATGATCGACAATTAGAATCGATACATAAAATTATTTTGTATTTGTTGTAATTCCGTATTATTGCATCGATTTTTTCAAGGTCATTATTTATTTCTTTTTTGTCATCAAAGTATGCACTAATCAAGATAAATTTTGATTCGTTTATTATAATTTCAATGGCACAAAAATCAGAGTTACTGTGTTGGGTTAGTAATATTGCGTCCATGTTTTTGTTGTTTAATATGATTGCAGTCCTAGGTTTAGAGTCATGTGTTTGGTAAATCTGGAGTCCGTGTGTATAACCTGTAACCTTGTTATCTCTTGTGTAAGGTTCTTGAATAAAAGCAATATCAATGGTTTCGTTCTGAATAAAGTGGTTCAAATAGTCAGTTGATATTTTTGAGTGGTGTGTGTTTAACTGTAAAAACTTTAAAACTCTGTCCATAAGTATAATAAAATCATATAAGCGATGGTGTTTTAAATTGTAGTAAAGTTAGTAGTCTATAGTTTGAGATATTTTATTTATTTCTCTAATGTAAGAAGGACATTTCCTATCGAGTGCTGTATGATCTACGTCTACTTTATACCTATCTTGACGTACATGCCTATTAAATGATGTGCAGTTGGGACATTTCGGCGCTTGGGCGTTGCAGTCCTTCATCTGGTGGTTGCCGCTGCATCTGGGACATATGGTCTCTCCTTGACACCGCTCCTTCGAGTGATGATATTTACAGCAGTTGGTGGAACAGCGTACTCTGAAGTAATCTTCAACCCAATGTTTCCTATAACCTAGACTTACTTTGTTATAAATAAGTCTGGTTCTAGTTATTGCATCCGTTTCAATCACAGCATGCGTTCTGTTGTTCCGTCGGTTCTTGAGAAGGATGATAGGTCTAATGCTACTTGGTTCGATCTCCAACGGCTGGTTCTGGTTGACAAGGTGTTCGGCTATATTTTCCATTGTGATTTCTTCTTCTATATCTTTGAAAATCAGCCTAGGTTTTCTTCTTTTTGCCTGCCAGACAATTAAGTCTTGATTGTTTTCCAATTTTTTCTCGAATAACATCTCTTTCCATCTCTGAATCGGTCTCAACTATATCGATTCTTTTTTGGACGAGACTTTGTTAATTCCAAATTTTAAATCTTTTGGTTTAACAATATTTTTGAAATCTTTCTTCAATTCTTCTGGGCCTTTTTTAGATTTACTTTTAACAATTAGGTTAAACGAGCTGTTTGATAACGATTTTCGATTTGGTTTTACAATTTGTGAATATGTTGGGATAAGGTTAACTTGTGGATTAGCAGTATTTTGAGATGGATTTAAAAGCGAAGAAGTAAAATTTACGTACTCACGTAAGCGATCTATTGCTCTAAATAAATCATCCTTTAGGTCGCTTCTTAAGCATCGGAACTTGGAAATATTTGTTAAAGTTTCAAACACAGTATCAAGTTGATAGCTATTGCTTTCCGCCATTTTTTTCCATATGATGACACATACATATATATATATATATATATATATATATATATATATATATATATATATATATATATATATATATATATATATATATATATTAAATAAGACAGACTAATAAAAACAAAATATACATATATAGTAAGCCAATTTTCACATCCTAGTTATAAAAAAAAAAAAAAAAAAATTCTAAAAATCATTTTCTGTATAATGAAAAATAACACATAAATTCATCCCCTGAACAAATATGTCCGAAGCCGGGATTTATATTTATAACACGCTTTCTCAGATACATCTACTTCAATTTGAACTCCTAAAGAGAGCCTAGTTCGGTGTAGCTTTTTTTGAAAGACCAAGTGAAATGAACATAAGTTAAATTTACGTGACAGCTAACTTCGAAAATTCCTGGCAGTCAAGGTTGTGGCTACATTAACAAAATAAAAATCGTCCATAAACCAGTAAACATCAATAGTGAAGTTCAAAGGGTTATACAAAATTTTTGCTAAAAATTCAGTCTCATAAAAAATTATTTTAACAGAACTTCAAAACCGTGTTATTTTCTCAACTCCAGAAAAGGGCAACTTCAAGGACGTGTACAGACTTTGGTAATGAAATAATTGAAAAAGCAGTTCCACAACCTTATGCTACATTTATTTAGTTATACAAAAATAATGGAAAAAAAAAAAAAAAAAAAATCATAAGATTTGGGTTTTTTTTCACGTTTGCCCCACTGTGCGCCGAAGCGCCGCGGCGCCTCCCGTTACATAGATCATGAACACTAAATTTTTAAAAATGTAAGGCAAGGAATCAAATATGTTGGTACTCATATTTCAAAATTAAATATGACTCATAGGCAAAATGAAAAGGATTTCTGAAAGATATTAGGATCTAGATTGAGCAAAACCCAAAGGGTCAGCGAGCAGAAAATCTCTCGGCCGTATGACTGATTGGTTTCTTCCATTCCAGCTGGAAACAAATTTAAAATGGGAATGTTGGAAATATTTATCTTTATTAAATATTTATTTATAAATATTATTTGGTCATTAAGAGGCTTTAAACGATTTTATTATTTATTATTTATAATGCCTCATAAATATTTAAGTTTAGTCTATTTTCTACTTGTTTAATTTTCACTCCCGATTCTTTGTACATTTTATGGTAATTTTCATTTAAATAATTAGCCTGAGTTGGAATTAATATTTACGACGAAGGGTGAAAGTTATTTGATGAGATTATGATATATTTTAAACAAAGTAACTCCAAAAAAGTCAAATTTACATAATAAACTATGATTAAATATATTTTTTAAACACTTGTTCCATATATTACCTAACTAGCATCCTCCGTCGCGTCTTTGCCCACTCTACAATAAAGAACTTTGATAATCTTAATTAATAATTGAAGTTTTATTTGTTTATTGATAAAAATCTTGTATTGAAGTACGTAATTGAGCGTTATTTTTTCAATGGTATTTCCACGCGTTGCTGTAATTTTCAACCTGGACTATTCCACTTTTTAGGTGGTTAAATATGAGGTAATAGCAGGTATGAGTTGCCTCCAGTCGAATCCAGATGGACAGAGCCTATTAAGAAACTCTGGACAGCATTTTCAGTGCATACAATCATTAATCATATTTTTACACGCAATATCAAGGGATCGATGTTTTGACTAGGCAATAATTTTTAGTTTGACCGATATTATTAAATTGATGATATGGTGGGGCAAACCTCGTTTCTGCCACGTAACATTGTTCATTTAAATTATTACTGTAGTAAAATTTACTATTGTAAGCCTTCCTAGAGCTATGAAGATGATTTAGTTAAAATTTGGTACGGTTGGGTTGTTGTTGTTGTTTGTTATTGTTTATAGGCGTAAAACTACAAAGGTCATAAACGCCTGCGGATTTTTATAATCTTTTAGCTATTTATTTTATTATTTCTCTTTTCTTTTTTTCCACTTAAATTTTTTTTTTTTTTTTTTTTTTTTTTTTTTTTTTTTTTTTTTTTTTTTTTTTTTTTTTTTTTTTTTTTTTTTTTTTTTTTTTTTTTTTTTTTTTTTTTTTTTTTTTTTTGGTGGGTCTATATTTTACTAAGTAAATTTTGTGCTTTTAAAAAGGTGAATAGAGCTTTTAAATTTTTTTTCATTATCTCCAAGAATTTAAATAATGCCGGATGTAAGTCCTATATTTTTTAGTTGCATTATATAGTATGGACATTCTTGGAATATATGACTAACCGTGATTATCTCACCGCAGTATTGGCATTTTGGCGGTGGCTGCTTGTTTATTAGATGCGAGTGTGTAAGGTTAGTGTGACCAATCCTTAGCCTGCACAAGACTACTTCCTCTCTACGGTTTGATCGAACGGATGTGGTCCATGGTTTGACTGATTTTTTGATGTTTTTCAGTTTACTAGGATGGCTCTCGTTCCACATGGACTGCCATCGATCATGAACTTCATTTTTTAAAGGAGAGCTAATATCTTGTGGAGTCAAGATGGCTGTTCCTCTGCCTGGGAGTGCAAGGGCTTCTTTAGCAGCTATATCAGCGAGCTCGTTGCCCACAATTCCCACGTGACTCGGTACCCAAATAAAGTAAACTGTTTTGTCTAAGTTGTGTAACATATTTAGGTATCTATGAATTTTCTGTATAGTAGGATGAATTGAGTACATGTTGTTTAGACCTTTTAGTGAGCTCAATGAATCAGTTATGATTATTATTGTCTTTTGATTAATTGACATAGAGAAGTGGAGAGCTGAGGATATTGCATGTAGTTCGGCTGTATATATATTACATAGTTTGTGCAATTTAAATTTGTACGTTGAATTAAGGGTGACGAAAGAACAAGCTGTTGCATTATCCGATCTGGATCCGTCAGTGTAGATCACAAAAGGATTTTGAAAGTTTTGGAGCATACAGGAGAGTCTGGTTTGGAAGTCGATCGGAGGGGTATATTGTTTTTTGGATAACTTAGTAAGGTTAAGCATTGTATTTGGAGGTTTGTGCGTCCAGGGAGGGTTTTCGTTTTCTTCTGTATATAAAGTTATTTCTTTTAGAGCTATTGTTGCTGGATAGATTCTTTCAACTAATGGAAGAGTTGACTTGGTATTGTTCTGAAAGGCTCCATGAAATTTTGGTTTAAATATGTATTTGTACGTTGGGTGTTGGGTCTGTGAGTATAGTTTTGAAATATAATTTATTGCTAGTTTTTATCTTCTGAATGAAAGTGGGGGAGAAGCAGCCTCAGAACATATGCTGAGGATCGGGCTAGTTCTGAAAGCGCCGGTTGCAATCCGGATTCCAGTGTTGTGGATTGAGTCTAGCTTAGTGAGTATTGGATATCGAGCGGATCCATAAATGAAAGAGCCATAATCGAGCTTGGAGCATATCAAGCAGTTATATAATTTTAACATCGTATGTCTGTCTGCACCCCAAGAAGTTCTACTAAGAAATCTTAGTATATTTAGTTTTTTTTGTAGCATTTATTTTTAATGTGGAGATATGTGATTCCCAATTTAATTTTTTATCGAACATTAAACCCAGAAATTTATGACTATTTGTGTACGGAATCAGAAAATTATCGAGATAAAGTTCAGGAGAGTGGGGAGTATTTCTCTTTCGGTTAAAGTGGATGGATTTGGTTTTTTCAGTTGAAAAATTGAGACCAGTGGAGAGTCCCCATTTAGTTATTCGTCCTATAGCTTCCTGTAATTTGTTTTTTATTATGTCAGTGTTCTCGGATCTACAAACTATGGCTAAGTCATCCGCGAATAGTAGCGGCTTAACACCTCTTGGTAAAGTGATCCCTAGATCATTTATCGCCAGGCAAAATAAGGTAGGGCTTAAGACACAACCCTGTGGGACTCCTTTGAGTTGTTTGTGATTTTCTGACAGTTCACAACCTATTTGAACCCTAAAGCTTCGATTTATTAGAAATTGTCTAATGTAGATAAGCATATTACCTTTGATTCCGACGGATGACAGTTTTTTGAGGATCACATGATGGCTTATATTGTCGAATGCTTTGTACATATCGAAGAAAACGGCGATAGTATGTTGTGAATTTATAAAGGCGTACTGGATTTCAGCTTCTAGAGCCACTAAATGGTCTATTGTCCCTCTGCCCTTGCGAAAACCGGATTGAAAGGGTTGAGTTAAATTGTTCTTTTCAGTAATCCACATCAATCTTTTATTTACCATACGTTCCATGATCTTACTTACACAGCTTGTGAGGAATATAGGGCGATAATTGGTTAGTTCCCGTTTGTCTTTTCCATTTTTCAGAATCGGAATTACCACTGAGTCACGCCAGGAATTTGGGAATTGACCAGTGGACCAGATGTGATTGTAAAATGCGAGCAGCCATTCTAGGGTTTCGCTTGGTAGGTTTTTTATCATCTCGTAGTGTATGTTGTCCGGACCAGGAGTTGTTCCTTTGATGGAGTTTAAGATGTATTTTAATTCCCACATTGAGAAAGGCATGTTATATGTTTGGGATTCGTTATTATCAGAATCGTGACGCTCAGTTTGTTCGATGTTGGCAGAGTTTTGGCTTGCATTATATATTTCCGAAAAGAATTGAGCAAATGTATTGGAAACAAGTTTTGGATCGTCAGTCAACTGTCCATTCGCTGAAATGGTATAGCGGTTGGAAATGGGATTTTTGGTGATTTTACGAACTTTGCTCCATATTTCATTCATATTTGTATTCGAATTTATTGAGTTTACAAATTTTTTCCATGATTCATTTTTACAGTTGTTGAGAATTTTTCGGCATATTGCCCTCTGCCTTTTATATTCTATTAAGTTTTTTTGAGTCATGGATTTTTGGAATTTTTTGTATGCTCTGCGTCGATCTTTTATTGCATTTTTACAAGTATCATTAAACCAAGGGACTAGAGGTCTTTTTGGCATACCTGATACGGTTGGGTTTAATAGTTGTACCATACCCTGTTGCAGAACGGCGCTACCTACATATCGGTCGGTTTTTAAACTTCACTGGGGTTCATAAGTTTACAGCTTTTCTAATGGCAATTCAATTGGAAATAAGTGTATTTTATTATAAATTTCCAGCTCTATATAAAACCGTACCTATGTACGGCAGTAGATGTATCTTGTAAAGGCAGTCGCCACCTATCGGTCGATTATCAAACTTCACTGCGCACAAGATATTTGTCGTTTTTTTAAATGATCGAAAACGTTTTTAAATTAAATCGAAACTCAGGAAATTTTATTATTCCTAAACCCTCCTTGAAGTATAAAGATGATGAAGTTAAAATTTGATACTGATTGGTTGAGTAGTTCTCATGGTTAGTTATCACAAAAGATTAATGGCTTGTCCTTTTTTATAATAGTATAGATGTAGCGTAACATTACTAATATCAATAATGATAGTAAGTTTTAAACTAGCAAAAGTAGCAATATGATACTGAGATTTATTGTAAGTTGCGAAAGGGTCGGTATGATAGTCGGTAGTTGGCGAATCGAATAGCTGACCATGAAGAAACATAAACCGTGAATCTTGCCTCATTAGTCACTGTTTCAGATGATGCGTTGATTATTATTCGCAATCTTATTATAGGATTACTATAATTATTCGCAATAGTTTTTTCCAATCACTCGATACATATTTTTTTAGACAAGCTATTAGATTAATGTATAGAGGACTATTTGTTTCCAATAACTTGAATCTGCTCTTTGGTCCTAGTCGGAAACTTGAATGCTTTCGTTTACTGCAGGCAATTTTTAATTCTTAACCAACTGAAGAACTATGGTGAACATAAAATTTTCAAAGCAGGGGAATATCTTTATTGCATCTAGATCTTATTAAGAAATTCATAAGCATTAATAATAAGCGATTCTGATTGCGTCTGAGGAAAAGAGTGCCATAAAAAATAATTATAAAATCTGATGAATGTTCTCCCCAATATTTTCATTAAAATCTTCATAAAATCAAAATCATACATCCACATCTTTTATAAATTAAGGTTATTTTTCTCAAAAAGTTGAGAGTATTAGTCTCTCCCATTTGCATAAGTTGAAGCTGTTTTAATGACTTATTAACTCATGTAGTACTTGCAAAAAAATATTACTAATCTTTTTAAACACCATGAAATACTGACTACAAACGACGTTACATTAATGATTTTAATTATCTTTATATAAATATAACATAGTAAGTAGTAACTGACGGCTAAGGTTAAAAAATAAAAAAAATCACAATTACTATCCAAACAAAAACAATATAAATTAAAGAGGTATAGATTTTCAAGAAGTACGTTTCGATTTTATCAATCTGATGAAATTCAATTTTAATAGATTTCCCCTGACATATTCTTAAGTATATAAATTGATTATAGATAACATTTTAATTTCAAAACTTTTTTTGATTTTCGTAAAAAAAACAAAAAAAAATTCTGCAAGTTAAATTGACACAGTTACGTAACATTCTGACTAGTTATATAACCGCCCAGTCATTGAATGTGTTGACGAGGAATTTGAGTTATTTTTCATTGAGCGTAATATGTTCATTTAAATTTTTATATTTTTTGTACTGAAGATTCATTAATTACCTGCAATTTATATAATAGTATAATTTTTTTATCGATTTGCTTTTAATTTGTCTCAAAGAAATATAATTTTAAATGCATAAAAGGTTTTTGTACGTGGCTGTGTGATATAACGGTTTCTTCAGATATTTAAAAATATATAATGGATATGATAATTTTTCTTTTTTTAATTTTATTATTATTGTAATGGTGTAGAATTTAATGATACATCAGTAACACAATTAAATTTTAAATCTGAGTTCAATAATTTAAAATTGAATTGTGTAAATGTTTTTTCAGCATTTACGATTGAATGCCTTTCTCATATTTTTCGTATTTTAAAACATGATCTTCGGGTTAAGATCGATTTTCTAAAACATGTTTCTTATACGGTATTCGTTACAACTGTGGAAAAATGTAATGATAATAGTTGGATTCAGCATGAACAATGTACAATTCAGCATGAAAGATGTGCAAATTCAGCATGAAAGATGTACAAAAGTGTAATTTAGTTTTTTTTAGGCATAATATTCAATATCCACACAATTAATTTAATCTAAGCTTACTGAAATGTTTCTGTGGCTATAAAATGAGTAAGAAGTATTTTCACCCGATTTGAATATTTGTCTCAAACACAATAATCTTATATAAAAATTAACAATGAAATGTTTGACGTAAACCTTTCGATCTGTGCGATAACTTTAAACCGCATCTTCAATATTCATCCTATGTTTCATCATTATTCTCAATTTTTTTCTCCTTTACTTATTAATTTATTTTTTTCATTCATTATTTTTTCATTTATTAATAGTTATTTTTATCTCTTTATTAATTCCAACTAAGACAGGAACGGCGGGTTATCGTACACATTAGCAACCATTCCAGCCTGAGTGGAAAGGAAGAGGTTTTTGTGAGTCTACCACAAAATCATTGCCGAGTTCAAACCGGTATTCTAGCTTGATAAAAGTTACAACAGGTTGTTTCTTTATTGGTAAAGGATGGAAAAACATATCGTAAAAAAACACACAGAAGCAGAAAAAAACACAAAAAATATTATTATTATTTATTATTATATTATTTACAAAATAATTTATTATTGATGCGAAAAATTTATAATTATAAATTAATCGTTACGTTATGTTTCATAAAGTAATTTTTCATTCATATAACAAAAAATTTTATCCCTCATAGTTTTTACTATAGCAATTCAGTTTCATAATGCTTGTGTAAAACGCAAATTCCTATGTCGCTAGGAATACTTTCGACCCAACAGAACATCATACGCCATAGAGGAACGTAAAACGCTTAGTCTACTTTACCATAAAATATAATACGAAAATGATGTTTATACTGGACGAAGAAAAATAAATTTCCAACATTTAAAAGAAAAGGGCGTAACAACCTGGAAGTTGATCGCCCAAATAAAAACTTTAATCTACAGTCTATAATCGTAAAACGCTTATTACTTCATAATCTATATCTATATAAAAGTAAGTAAATCATCCTCATAGTTCAAGGAAGGTTTAGAAATAATAAAATTTACACATTTTATAATAAATTGTTGCTAATATGCGATAAATATCTGGTGCGCAGTGAAGTTTGAGAATTGACCGATAGGTAGCGAGTGCCTTTTAAAAGAGGTTATAAAGGTACTGTGTTACATAGAGGTAGAAATTTATAATATAATTTGCTTATTTTAAATGAGTTGTAATAAAAAAATAAAAAACTATAAATATTTAGTGTGACGTGTGGGTCCTAGATATGTTTAGTTATCGAACGATTTGTGGTTAGCATTCGCCATTCTGCAACTAGTAAAACTACTATACCCAACTGCACCAAATTTTAACTACATAAAATAGTATAGTTTACTACTATAATATGTTAAGTGTACAGTGTTAAGTAGCAGAGGTTTTCCACACTGAGATTAACTTTTATAGTTAAAAATTAAAATCCAGTTAGAATTACAAACTAATAGACTAAAATTAATAATTGAATATCCAACTATGTTTTAACATAAATTTTAACCACCTGATCGTTGCAATAGTACCGGGTTAAAAATTACAGCTTTGCGTATCTACAAATATCTACATATTATTACTTTATACAACGGTAATGACTCCGAAACTTTTTGTAATATAGAATTATATTGGAGTCCTGGTAATGACCAGTTTATCTACTCAGGTCATGAGCATCTGTGGCGCTCACACTCAGTCTCCCCTGGAGATTAAAATCAGTGACGAAGCTGAGAGAGCAGCACTGGGATCTCTTCGTCCTGGCCTTGACTCCCAATAAGTGAGAGACAGGCTTTATTCAAGGTTCTTCAGGCTGAGTTAGTATTGTATATATAGTACAGAGGTGCCTTAATATTCGTTTTAATTTTATTTTATTTTTGATGACTGTTACAGTGTTTACTTTTATCTTTTATTATTATGCTTTGTGTGTGTGTGTGTGTGTGTGTGTGTGTGTGTGTGCGTGCGTGCGTGCGTGCGTGCGTGCGTGCGTGTGTGTGTGTGTGTGTGTGTGTGTGTGTGTGTGTGTGTGTGTGTGTGTGTGTGTGTGTGTGTGTGTGTGTGTGTGTGTGTGTGTGTGTGTGTGTGTGTGTGTGTGTGTGTGTGTGTGTATTTGTATACATTATATGGATGAACACATCATAATCTATATTACCTATTACCCTTCAAGCAGATTGCAATACCTATTCTATTAAAATATTTAAAAAAAAAACTTAATTATTATTATTAAACGAACTAAACATTACTATTTGTCCATCTTAAAGTATAACATTGTATCACTAAGAAAACATGACAGTTATTAATTTTTTTTAAATGTTATATATTATAATAATTATTTTACAAATACAAATATTATTATGTAATGCTTATTATAAATATTTGTTATATAATTTCTTATTTTTGAACTATTAAATACTTAGTTAAATAATAAAATAGTTTCTAAAATAAATAAGGAAATATATACTGAGATATTTGTTCTATCATAACATCTATCTGTGTAAATATTTCCAAGATAAAATGTTTTTCATATTTTCCTATTTCTGACTAAGAAACTAAATTTACCGGAACTACTCGGTTTAAAGATTTCTAAGACATCTCAAAACTTTATCATTTAAAAATAATATTTTTTACGTTTTTTTTTCTCAGTAATAAAATGCAACCTTTTTCCGTTATAATGAAACGTTTCAATAAGGAACACAGTGAAAACTACTTTATACTAATTTAGCCACCCAACTGATTAGGAATTTTACGTAACTAACACAAGGAAAAACTACATCACAAGGAAAAAAACTAAATCATTTATTTTTTTTGTTTGAAAACATATACTTTTTTAAGCTATTTTGGATCGAGTAAGGCTTAATTTTATCCTTGGTTCTTGCCCGATGAGTTGGATTTAATAATGGGCTAGAAACCTGCTCCTCCTCAACTTGTTCTGTTTTTGCCTTATTTGAATAATTTTCCAGATAGCTCGTTATATGGTATCATTTAATTTTCAATCGTAATTAACAATAATTATCTTTCGAATCAAGGTTTCTTTAATAAAGATGGAATGGATATTTCAAAACTTAAATAAAATTCCTGATCTATACTATTATTTAAAAGGACAAGCAATTTTTCGTTTCGGATCACCAACCAAGATAACTACTCAGCCAATCTGTACCAATTTTTTACCGTACCATCTTAATAGTTCCAGGAAGGCTTAGCAATAGTAAAATCTACCGGTTTTCAAATAATTTTCTATTTAAAAAATATGTGGATAACGGTGAAATTTAAAAATTGACCGATAGATGGACAACGCCATTCTGTTAAGATAGGTTACAGAGGTACGGTATTATACAAAAGTTGCAACTGATAATAAAATTTACTTGTATTCAATTAAACTATTAAAAAAAAATTTAAATATGTGATGCGACATGTGGATTCCAGTGAAGTTTGAAACCTAATTTTTTCCCAACCCAATATTTAGACTTAAATCGTAGATTATCTTTCTAGTTTAAAAAGTAACCGATAATTTGTTTTACAAATCAATTTTTGCAAGAAGCTATGGAAGTGGAAAACAAAATAGTACTGGTATATTAAAAAAAAAAAGAACAATCTGAATGATTTTAACAGTTTATAGTATTATCTTTATAGTTCCAGGAAGGTTTAGCGATAACAAAATTTATTAATTTTTATTAAAAAAGCGAAAATCTATCTATAATATTATATAAAAAGGACAAGCCATTTTTCGTTTGATATCTCTAACCACAAAACTACTAAAACTATCTGTATTTTTATTTACTTATATTCAATTAAATTATTGAAACAGATTTAAATAGGTGGGGCGATATATGTGTATATGGATTTAAACATTTTCATAGTTCTGGGAGGGTTTAGCATTAATAAAACTAAAAAAAAAAAATTTAAATGAACAAAGTGGAGTGGCAGGAACAAGGTTTCGTATCCTTTTATGGCTAGAAATTAAAATTCAACCAGATGAAATCAATAAAATTTTAAAGGTTTTTGATATTGAGTGTAAAAATATAATTCACGGGCGTTTAGTTGTAAGTACTGATAATGCAGTCTATTATCCCCAAGAGTTTCTTAATAGTCACAGTCCATCTGGATTACCAACTCATACATTAATCTCCTAACACCTAATCAGGACAATTTTAATCAGGTTAAAAATTACAGCAATGTGTGATGATACTATTGAAGGTATAATGCTCAATTGCGTACGTCATTTCGAGATTTTATTATGTAAATCTGGCTTTTTTAACCCTTAACCGGTGTGGCCGAAAACTTTAACACTCGGTGCGTGGTGGAGTCCCTGGGACTCCAAAATTAATGTAGGTGTTTTTTCTTAAATTTTCTTGAAAAACAATGTTTTTTCGATGTTAAAATAATCAAAGGCATTTAGAGAAACAAAATACTTTATTTGTAACCAACTGAATAAAAAAGTAAAGGAATCAAGATATAAAACCCTAAATAATATTTTCTTTTACATTGTTACACTTAGATTATTATTTTTTTTAGAAACGAACCAAAAATATAAAAACTTTTAGTGAAAAAATTATTGCCTAAGGTCTGAACTATAATAAATTAGCTTATGTAATATAACTCTTAACCTTCATATAGAAAAAATTGGCATTGGTAAAAAAATCCTTAAAAAAACATTATTTTAGAACTAATCTAAATTTTCAATGCATTGAACATACAGTTTATTAGAACATTGCAAGCATATTGGTTTTTTAGATCACAAATAAAACAATACTTTCTATGATTTCCAGATAAAACTTCTTGAGTAACAGAGAACGTTGTGATTACTTGTGACAGCAACATTGCTTTCAGGATCACCCTCTTGATCTGAAAACTCTGTGTCAGATTCCTCAAGCCATTTTAGTAGAGTCTCCTCATAGTTAGCATCTATAGTTCTAATGTATTCTGGATTCCCTGGACATAGTTGCAAAATTGAAAATATAGCACAAACTGCGTCGCGGAGTCCTACGGACTCCAAAGCAATCGTATCGCCGATTTGAATTCGCACAATACTATAGTAAACATAACAAATGGTGCGCCCCCTCACCCTAAGAAGTTACCGGAAAACACACCCTGTTTGAACGAAAATTACATTAGTTATGGAACTGTTTATATCTGCTAGGGTCCCAGTGACTCCGCAACGCCGGTTAAGGGTTAAATATTGTGTTTACATTAATCTTTTTTATATTTACTTATTCTGATATTATATGCACTTTTCGAACTTTCTTAAAAATATATAAAATAGTTTTTATTTATTGTAGTGTTGTATAACCAACATTTTTGGAATATCGATACCGAAACCCGCACCAAAAACTCGATTCCCGTAAGCGATACCTCGGTTTAAAAATAAATTACTAATTTTAATATTGAAATGCGATAGTAAAAGCAAACCAGTTGTGTTGAAACAATTATTCAAGGAGTAAATTAGTGGAAAACAAATATATTTTATTATTTTCAACAGATAATATACAAGTTAACTTACAAACCAGACAATGTACAATAAAGTAATTCATTTAACAAATACATCAGTTTTTAATAGTTTAATAACTATAGTACATAATGTTAGTTCTGGATTAACAAAAGTCCCTTTAAAATAACAAAATAGCGCGATGAAAAAATAGTATAATTAAATAGTGAGGTATCACAAAGGTATCTTCTAACTAGACGGTTTCTATTTCATATTGACCGGTTCCTAAGAATCGACTTTGGGCCATCGACTCTCGATACCTATTCTTTTATCAAGAATCGATTGATTTGAGAATTGACTTTCGGAACCGTCACATCCCTAGTTTATTAAATAATAAATATATCGCGGATAATGAACTGTCAAAAAACATACTAAAAAAGGAGTATTTTTTTTTTTTTTTCGAAGCACGATGTTGGGGGAGAATCCTCTATTCTCTCAACTTGCATTCTATTTCTGACAACCCTCCGAGGTATCTGAAAAGAAGATGACCTTCTCAAATAGAAATTTTATTGAAATACTAACAGTGGGTAGTTGCTTTACAAGCAATTGTCATGTTATTATTTTACGTTATTATCACATCTAATGGAATAATGTTTTTGGTTTTTTATGTAAATTTCAATAAATAGATAATAAAAAATATGTATTTTTTTTGAAGTGCTATTAGTGGGCAGTTTCTTTATAAGGTATTGACATGTTATTGAAATCATTTGCCCAAATTTATTAGATGTATATATTGTATACAGTTGTAAATATAAATAAAGAAATTATATATATATATATATATATATATATATATATATATATATATATATATATATATATGTGTGTGTGTGTGTGTGTGTGTTATACTGGTCCTGTTAAAATGTATTCCTGAAATTTTCGATGATGTTAAAATAAAATTATAGAGGACTACGATTTTTCTCGAAATGAATCTCAGCCATCCCCCTTGCCTTGAATAGGATGGTAACATGCAGGAATATTATAAGGAATATATAAAGTGCCTGAGAATGTTAATTCCCAACAAAAAACAACAACTAAAAGTTTACTATTGGCTGGAGAGAAGTTTCTTAAGATATATTTTAAATTAATTTTCAACAACACAAACAATATTCACTGACACAAAATTTTAGTTTGCTGTGTCATTTTATTTATTTTCTTTACATTGTAAATATTTTATGAATGGTTATATTTGCTATCCTTATTAAATATTATTCATTAGGGACAATTCAGAATTCTCTATCCGATCTATTCATTTTTTTTTTTTTTTGTTACATTAAAATGTCTTATGACATCAGAATTAATGATTTTTAAATTGCAGAGATAACCGATAAATAAAAATTCAAATACCTGCTCCAATAAAGATAAATAAGATAAGAATTGTATCATTCAATTAATGTGAATCACAGCTATGCGATGAAAAATTATCGATGGTTTAAATCATGATACAAATTTAGCTATTTTTCATAAGCGATTACACTTGTTAGAATTTAGTTGAAAATTAGAGGAATGTTTATTCCATAAACTTTTTAAGTGATAGTTATTTTTTTTCAATTATTTTCCTTATATGGTACCCCCATATAAAGAACGTTTATTTATATATATGCATGTTCCATGCCTTAAAGGTATACTACATGTATGAGTATAAAAATACAAAATTTAGCATGATTAGTTATTTAAACATAAAGTTATAAGATAACAAAGTATAAAAAAAAATGAGGCACAAAAAAAAAATCATCATTAGTCTAAACAATAAAGTGACAGTTATGAATGGTCAAAGATAGTGAGGATCAGTCAGTAACACAAACAAAATTAGCATTTTTGGAGATGTAAGTTGATGATCAGAAATGTTCTGGGAAAGTCAAAAACTTTGCTTAGAACACTCAATGCTCAATTATTATTAGTACTACATTCTTTATTAACAAAAAAATTTAACATTAATAATTCTATCAAAAATAAATAGTGACGAATGGTCAGTACTTGTAAGTGGTGAGGTAGTGAGGATGGTCAGGGATGGTTTAAGTTCATCAATAATGGTAACATATATATCATACAACAGTTAGTATTAAGATGTTCAGATGCTCTTCTATCTTCGATATTGAAATTTAATGTGCTGGACAGAATGCCAAAATTAAGATTTGTATTTTCAGAACGTAGCCATTCTTCTCTGTTTAGTGCCCAGATCAAATGAAATCTGTCCCTGTCAAAAAGAAACCAAATTACCGAGATTCCAATGAACCTTCAGACTAGTAATGCACATACACAGACTTTTGCAATAATTTAAGAATAATTAGACGGTGAAATTTTTAGCTTATTTTCGGAATTGTGATCGAATTTTAAAGGACTGTTTTTATAATCGTCTCAAAACCTCATCTGGTGTTGCGTTCTCTATTCAATAATTTGTAAAGGATGTCTTCAGTCATATTTTAAAAAAAAAATAAATAAAAAAAAAAATCTAAAATGTATTTAATACAGTTTTCTCTTTTCTATCCCTATCTATAGACCACGTCTTAACAATACTTAAGGTACCTTCCCTTGTCCTTATAGACAATGGGTCCCACCCAGAGAACCTAGCGAAACAAAATAAGATCTTACACGCTCGTGGCTAGAATACTTTTTTAATATTAATATTTTATGGTTTGTGATTTTTTAAACATATGAAATAATAACAGTATCTCTATTTATTCTATTTATATTTGTATTAATAAAATCTTCCTGGTTTTATCTTACATTTTGAAAATAAGTAGAGTACCAAGCTAAGATATCTGATATAATGATTTTTAAGTAAACTTAGTTGTTTAATGATAAAAATATATTCTTTGAGGTTGTCTGTTTTCGTCATCAGAATTTCACTAAAACTCAATCAAAGACACTCAATCAAGATAAACTAAAAGAATTTTTTTAAAAATAAACTTAGGAAATAGATACCCACTTTCTTACAGCTACTCCTTTCCATTAGTTCAGAGGCACTTAACCCTGTTTGCCATGAACCACAGCAGCAATCTTCTGATTGGTTAGTATTCTCAGCAAACTAACTTAGACCCGCCCCCCGCCCAAGTTGAACTTTGCTTAGAACACCCAATGCTCAATTATTATTAGTACTACATTCTTTATTAACAAAAAAATTTAACATTATTAATTCTATCAAATGACAATGAAAAAGTGTTAATTTTAAGTATATGAATTTAGCAATTAAATCCACTAATTGTTCAGCTTCAGCTTCAGAACTACTAAATCTATGTTTAATAAAATGGAAGATGACAGAGGAAGAAGTAGTATATTTCAATAATCTTCGTTAAAAATCAAACATTAAAACTATGTTTCATTAATAAATAACCATATTCGAATGAATAAATAATATTTCTCCTTCTCAAAGAATAGTTCTTTAAAAAAAAAATAATGAAAAAAAAATGTTTCTCTAGATTCTCTAGAAAAAGTTAGACATTTTAATTTTAAAACAGTTACACATTTTAACATAAGAAAACTATAGATCCACCAGCCAAAAGAAATATCCATTTAAAAAATTCCGAAGAGGTAGCAAACGAGGAATTCATAGCGGGTTGAACGACCTGAATAAAAATGATAATGTGTGATGGGGTGCATTTCTTCAATGCCCTCTTCACATTTAGTGCCTCTTTCCAATAATGCCTCAGAAGACCACTAATAACAATTTTCCCTCCGGCATTTTTGGTGAATTTTATAAAATTCAACGAGTGGAAGAGAGAGTAGATATTCATAATCAAATAAAGGATAAGTCAAATTTAATGATGGTATATGGAATGTTTGCATCAAAATACCATAAATGTACACTTTACTGTCGGCAACGAATTATGTCACTACGTGGTGACGTAATCAGGTAGTTTTATTATAAAAACGTTATTTTTTTAGACTTCTAAACTACAATTTTCCTATCAATACTTTCACGTGTCTCTGTTTTCCTCAACTCTCATAAATTATCTTTCCAATAGACTATTTAAAGTAGATTCATGACAATAACGAAAATATTCGTCAAAAGAGCTATTTATATTTTTATCAACCGACTTCAAAAAAGAGAAGGTTCTCAACTCGTCTGTATTTTTTTTTTTGTGTGTGTGTATGTTACGCGATTACTCCATCAATTCTGAATCAATTTTGATGATTCTTTTTTAGATCGATAGGGAATACTTCAGAGGTGGTCCCATAAAAAGTTCATAAAATAACTGTTTTTTTTTATTTATCTAAAAAAGTTTGAAATCAACGTAGCACTAAAAAATAATCTTTTAAGAAAAATCTTAAAAAAAAACAGTCCCATAAAAAATATTTTTCATAAGAAAAAAAAAAAAAAACTTATCACTTATTAACTGTTTTTTTTATTTATCTTAAAAAGTGCTGCGTTGATTTCAAAATATTTTTTATGGGACCATCTCTAAAGTATGCCCTACCGAACTAAAAAATAATCTTCAGAATTGACGGAGTAATCGCGTAACATACAAAAAAAAAATACAGATGAGTTGAGAACCTCCGTCAATTCTTAATCAATTTTGATGATTCTTTTTTTGGCCGGTGGGGCATACTTCAGAGGTAGTCCCATAAAAAATATTTTGAAATCACACAGCACCTTTTAAGAAAAATCGAAAAACCAGTTAATAAAAATCACTGTAATATAACCTTACATTTTAAACATATTTATGATTATGATTATCTAAAATCTTCATGGTAACTAAATCTAAATTATTAACAAAAATAATTTACACATACAGTCAACTCTCGATGTGTTGTACTTCGATAAGCTAAATTTTTAAATTCTTAAAGGCGAACAAAATCTGCGGTCTCACCTCAATGAAACGATTTCAGATAAAGAACGTGAAAATAGTGTTGAAAATATGTAGAACTGAAAATAGGGTTCAAAAGAAAGAACTTCTAGGACCACCTCTATGAAACGAACTATTAGAAATCATCGCCTCTATAACTCGAACTCAAATTAAAAGAATTTCATGTGTAATTTATATTCCGGTTTCCCCTCATTGTTTATCTTTCCAGTTCATAGTTACATCAGTCACTTATTATTAGTTATTCACTCGAGTGAATAATTTTACAGTGGCTATTGTAAATTCTTTCAATTAACGAAAAGTTAAAATTGATTTGCAAAGCGGAGAAATGAAAAAGAAGTTGGGCGTTTATTGCTAGTGAATTCCGAATTCCGCGTAGTTCTCTTTCAACCATCTTAAAGAATAAAAAAAAGATCGCCACTGGTGGAAGGCGGTAAGTCTACTTATAGGCACCCTCAGAAAATAGCGCAGTTCAGCTGAAAGTTATATGATAAATTTGTACCGGGTATTTAATTTTCTGAATCAATGATTTTATATGTATGTACAAACAACTTTCCCATGAATGAAAATTTACGTAATGAATTCAACTACAATTTTGTGTTCAATTTTCCCATTTACATGCAGATAAGTGGAATGATAAACTCGATAATTCTTTGTTCAGTAAGTCGAACTATTTTTCAGGGTAGCTTGAAGATCGAGAATTGACTGTATAAACAAAAAATATACTCACCACTAAAAAGTAAAAAATAAAAATGATTTTTAGGAAAAAAACAAAACCGACTTCAAGATTAAACCTATATAATCAAACTTGAACTAAAAAATAAAAAATAAAATTTTAATTGCTTCGAAACAAAAACCATTAAATGACAATCAACGAAATTATCGATACTTATATACCTATTAACAATTTATGATCAGTTATTTTTGGAGTCGGTGCCAACCAAAAAAAAAACAGAATTTGAAACGAAATGGTAATTGTAAAGATGCTCCCACTGTTTCATCACCGCCACACCACTGTCTCCGGCCATTCGAAAGTTTATTGCTAAGGCAAGATTAAACTGCCCTTCTTGGCTGGCACCGACTCTAAAAATAACTGATCATAAATTGTGAATAGGTATATAAGTATCGATAATTTCGTTAATTGTCATTTAATGGTTTTTGTTTCGAAGCAATTAAAATATTATTTTTTATTTTTTAGTTCAAGTTTGATTATATAGGTTTAATCTTGAAGTTGGTTTTGTTTTTTTCCTAAAAATTATTTTTTTAATAATTATTTTCAAATATTTATCTTATCATGAGCCTTATTTTTTCATGAATCCAGGGAAATAGCAATAAATTGCTACACTAATTCGGGTTGTTCTGTTTTTTTTATATACCAGTACCCTGTCGTAAAGTGCAAGTATTTTTATTTCCTCTTTCAGAGCTTCTTGCAAAAATTGGTTTGTAAAACAAATTATCGGTTACTTTTTAAGCTAGAAAGATAATCTACGATTTAAGTTCAAATATTGGGTCGGGGAAAAATTAGGTTTCAAACAACTGGGATCCACATTTCGCACCATATATTTTTTTTAAGTTTAATTGAATACAAGTAAATTTTATTATAAATTGCATGTTTTGTATTACACCGTGCCTTTGTAACCTATCTTAGAAGAATGACGCTCGCCACCTATGTGTCAATTATCAAACTTCACTTTTATCCAAATATTATTTGTTTTTAAAGAAATTTAATTTAAAAGCAGTAGTTTTTACTATTGCTAAACCTTTCTGGTACTATAAAGATGATACGGTTAAAATTTGGTACTGAGTCGTTCTGTTTCCTTGATTAGTGATCACAAAAGATAAAAGGCTTATTCTTTTATATGATAGTATAGATTAAACTTATAGAAAAATTTTATATTTCATTGAAATCTTGAGATCTCATAGAAATGTGGATTAGATTAAATCACGTTTTGGTTTTCGTGCAAAAATGGAATCACCCTTCCTATTCAGTTTTAAAAAATACAAAAGTTAATTTTTTAAATCCAAAACAAAGAAGAATTAAACACGGCCAGTTACTGATTTTTTTCTAAAATCTAGACTACAGAGATAAACGAGGATGTTGATAAAAAGACATATTAAGGGACATTACTGCCGAAAATTTTAAAAATAATCTCAAAAGCCCCCCAACAGACACTAACAACTCTATTCTATAAAAAAACTATTAAAGACACACTAACATATATATATATATATATATATATATATATATATATATATATATATATATATATATATATATAAAAGTCATGGCCGAAAACAACATTTCAGGATCTCGATAAAAGTCCTTGGGACACGTAAATAAAAAGAAGAGCTAGTAGAAAATTCCAGGAGCAACTACTTTCCATTCATTCGTCTTTAGGCCAGATCCTTGGGATAAATTCATTCATTTCATAGTTCAGTTTTTATGGTTGATTTATTCAACTGCAAGATTCTACATATTGTATGAAAAATATCACCCCCATACGGGAACGATTTATATTTTTATACTCACTAGGAATATATTTTAGATAAAAAGATCGGTTTGCTCAAGGGTTTAAGATCTCATTGGTTGCTTTGGTCTAAGCATAATATCCAGATCAGTATTATTTTTAATTTCTTGTTTGTTTTTTTTTGTTTGCTTTTTAAATACTTGTCGTTTTAAGAAATCGAACACTTATTTGTAAAAGTAGGAGAATCATTCTCGAAGAAATTACATCTCACATGTGAAGTTCCTCATGCACAGTACTTCCATCGTTGCTATGTATCCATATAGAATACCTCAAAGAATAGAAGAAGGAAAATTGAAATATAAATAAATGAGGTTTCTACGTAGGATAAATAAAATGAAATATGAAAAAATAAAACTCAATTTCAGTAGATCGTGGATGTGTCTGCCTATAATCTAATGCTTTTATATGTACTAAGCAACACCAGCAGAGTCAGAGGGTGTCAAAAAAACCCCAGCACCTCAAAAATGTAGGGAATACCTTTTTCATTCAAACCAATATAGCTCCTTTAAATTCCTGACCTGACAGTAGTCAAATTTCCTTGCGACAATTGTTATATATAAAAAAAATATTCATTTATAATAATAAATATTCTAACATATCTATACTGTTATATAAGACAAGCAATTTTTCGTTTGTGATTACTAATCGCGAAAACTACTGAACCAATATGTTCCAAAATTTTAACCACATCATCTTCACAGCTCATGGAAGGTTTAGCAATAATAAAATTTAAAGATTTTCAATTATATTGCCATAAATAAGGGATAAATATGTGGTGTGCAGTGAGAGAGGTTACAAAGGTACAGTGTTATATAGAGCTAGAGATTTATTTTAAAATTTATTTATTTTCAATTCTATTGTTATTAATAAAGCTATAAATATATGGAGTGACATGTGAGTCAGTGCAGTTTAAAAATCGACCGATATGTGGCCGTTCTGTAACAGACTTTGAATTGGTAAAACTATTAAGCCAAACTGTTTCAAATTTTACTAACCACATCTACATAGTTTTAGGAAGGTTTTTAAAAATAAATTTTGTTATAATAATAATTAAAATGTATAATCTTGAGTATCAGGATGCAAGGAAATTTGCCAAGAGAATGATAAAAGGAAAGAAAAGGCAAGCCCTGAACAGGAAGATAGAAGGCATAGAGATGTCTCGGAGAGACAACGAAGCACGGAAATTTTTCAAAGATGTGAAAGAAATCCGAATCGGATTCCAAGGCAGTAATGCGGTCAAAGACGAAAATGGTCAGCTTTTAGTGAGAGAAGAAGAAATAGTAAGCAGATGGAAGAGGTACTTTCAAGGATTGCTTAACCCGGCCATTGGAGATTTGTCAGAACTGAGCGTGATTTTATATGAAGATGGTGACATGGACGAGATACTTCCTCCTGATGAGCTGGATATAGAAATAATTTTACAAAAACTGAAAAACCACAAAGCTCCCGGTCCAGACGGAATAGCGGCTGAGTTTTTGAAAGCGGGCGGAGATGCGTTAAAAAATGAAATTCGCTCTTTGATATCTAGCATTTGGGAAGTAGAGGAGTTTCCTGCTGAGTGGAATGGGTCAAACATAGTCCCAATATGTAAGAGGAGAGGAGATAAGACAGAGTGCAGAAATCATCGGGGGATAAGTCTACAGAACACAGTATATACTCGATGAAAATAAGGAAATTAAAAGTCGGATAATATCAGCCAACAGAGCCTTCTTCTCCATACAAAGCATTATCAAGAGTAGACTCACCAGCCTCGCAACCAAGATAAGACTGTACAAGACCCTAGTGCGACCGGTAGCCTCGTATGCCTGCGAAACATGGACTATTAATAAATCAGTAGCGACAAAACTGGACTGTTTCGAAAGG
The DNA here is from genome assembly GCA_003667255.2 of Euschistus heros. Taxonomy (NCBI): domain Eukaryota; kingdom Metazoa; phylum Arthropoda; class Insecta; order Hemiptera; family Pentatomidae; genus Euschistus; species Euschistus heros. Next base: position 1,224,296 of record RCWM02000100.1, read on the forward strand.
AAAGTACTGAGGCGTATATTTGGTCCGATAAAGGATAACGGCATGTGGCGGCGAAGGAAGAACCGGGAGCTATACGATTTGTATGGTGACTTGCCATTGACGATATACATAAGAGTTCAACGGCTAAAATGGATGGGGCATGTATACCGGATGGGTGAGAACAGAACATGCCGAAAATTGTTATGGGATAGACCGGATGGAGTGAGACCTCGTGGAAGACCGAAGAGAAGATGGTTCGATGGCGTCTCCGAGGACTTAAAAGTTTCTAAAATATATTTAAGGCGAGCAGCTGATCGGGACGACTGGAGGAGGGCTGTGGAGCAGGCCAAGGACAGCTTCATGCGTCTGTCGCGCCAATAAAGAAGAAGAAAAGAAGATAATCTTGAGTGCCTGAAACGAGGTTTGTAAAACTGCCATAGAGGTACTTTAATGGTTAGAAATTAAAATCCAACCAGATGTATCTATAAAATTATTTCTGCCGAATTGGATGCCTAATTATACTTTTACATGCTCTTCAAACAACTAATCAAAGCAATTCTACCCAGATTGAAAATTACTGTAATGCGTGAAAATATCATTGAAGAAATAATGATAAGCTCCATACTTCAATAAGAGATTTTTATCGATAAACAAACGAAATTCAATTATTAGTTAAAATAGTCTAAGTTCATTATTCATGAGAGTGAGGGAAGCCGCGACGGGGTATGCTAGTTATAAATATTATAACAAAAAACCTATTTCAACAATTTCAATATGAATGAATTTAGATGTTTTTTTGTTTTTTTTATGTATCGGAAGATGTTTTTAAACCTTTTAAGGTTATGAAAATTTTGAAAAAATATCGTTATGGCTCAACGCCCTAGAACCTTTTTTAAAATATAGTATTATTTCATTTCATATTAAATGTCCATTTTCATGCCAAACATTGTTTATTTAAAAAAATACATAATATTAAAGGTTTATTCATAATGTAATCTAATGCTTTTCCCAATTTACATTTGAGAATTGTAAGGATCACATTACATAAATTAATAACAAAAATCAATATAAAATTAATGATTATTCGAAATAAACATAGTTGAGAGAAAATAGGGGCTTCAAACATGAATTTTTCATTCAAACCAATATAATTTCTAAACGGTGGGTACTAGTGACAAATGTTATATAATAACAAATATTCTACATAAAATTCGTTTAAAGGAAAATATTGGCACATTTTCTATCCGAGCAACACCAACATAGCAAGAGCGTGTCAAAATGATACATTTCGGAGGGTGAAAAAATGTTTGGGGGTAAAAAAACATAGAACCGCCAGCCAAAAAACATACCCATGTAAGAAAAAAAAAGAAAGGATGGTACAGGCTATATGCAATCGTAATTTCTGTTTCGGATACCATATCCCTTTTCTATATTTCTATAATAATCATCACGAGGCTGGGATGACACACAGTTAAGAAGCCGAGGCGAAAAAAAACAAAAAACTTTTGAGGAGCGATAGAAATATCTCAGTAATCTTTAATTAAGATCTCTTTTACCTCAGACTGTTCAACTATTGGCTGGATTAGTTACTTAGTTGCTATATTAGATATTTGCATATTTTTAGTTTCCTTATTTGCTTGTACATTCTTTGTTTTTTTAATGCATAGTTAAAATGGATGAAAAGATATGATTCTTCTATTGTCTCAGTGATTGAGGAAAAAAAAGCAAAAGAAAATTTACTGTTAGCCGATCAGATGTTCTACAAATTACCTATTACGCAATATATATTACGTAATACAGTTATATAATTCGTCAAAAATATCCTTGAGTATCACTTCAGAATTTCTTTTTTTGGATTCCTGAAAACTTTTTTTGGGATGTTCACGAAAGCTATCAGGAATGTGCCAGAAATTATTTTCAAACTAATAATTAACTTCTTTTTTTTTTAAATACTATACACTCTAGATCAGCCTGGTTATTTATATGTTAGTGAGTCATATTACAAATATCTAGTGAAGAACAATTTAAAAATGCATTTAACTATGTATATATACATATACGTGTATAAATATAACGAATTATTAGATTTGGCTTCTAAAACTTTATTCTGACTTTTTAATCCCTCAGATATGAATTAACTGTTTATTTTTTGGGGTCAACGTTTATAAATAAATATTAACTGTATCACAGCAATTGATCAAAAAAGAGTTTGATGATTACATAACTTAGAGACACAGATCAGAATTTAAGGGGCGGCACAATCCAGGGGTTTTAATGTTTTAAGAATAAACTATAAGTGATTTTTACAAAAATATATATTTTTACTAGTATTTATACAGGGTTTCCAAACAACTACTTACACTCATCTTATTTCTTGCAACATTGATATCTGAAAAAAAATTAATTAATTTTGTCTGTTTTATATATTTAACATAAGGTTTTTTTTTGTTTTTTTTTTTTTTTTTTTTTTTTTTTTTTTTTTTTTTTTTTTTTTTTTTTTTTTCCCCTTATAAACGTCCTCCCACTTTTAATATACAATAAACGTCTCCGGTGTACAATACATTTCTCCTTTCCTCTCTTCAATTCCTTAGCCATGATAATCCTCATGAATTCCATCGCAGCCTTTCCTTTCATCCTAACCCTCCGGCTCAATTATTATCCAGTTTCACACATCGTGATAACCCTTCTCGCAGACTAAAACGGCAGTGGCCCAGAGACCTTTTGTAAAATTTATTTATGTTGGAGATCTGGCAATTGCCAGCTTATCTACTTATGCCCTGAGTGAATGTACAATAGCGCTCTCACTCAGCCTGGGTTTTTACACCAGTGACGAAGCTGAGTGAGAAAATCTGGGACCTCACTGTACTTAGCATAAGGTTCATAGCTTGTCTTTAGTTGGGAGATCCCTAGGTTTAGTATATACTGTACATACATTATTATTGTATTTTTAACTTTTAATTTAATTTAAATACTTTTCTCAATAATGCTTATGTGAAAGAAGATTTTTTGAAAAATGAAACCATACCGACCAATATCAATAAGGAATTTTCAGAGTTGGGAAAGGAACAAAATATCTAGTAATATGGATAAATGTATGCTTTTTAACCCTCGTTGATTTTTTTTTTTTCATTTCCAGAGTAGCCAGTCAAAGTATTATAATTCCACAGTATCTAAGCTCCTGGTTTTCCTGAAGAAAACCAATGGGACCAAACACTGGATAGAAGGAACTTTATCAGTAATTGGATTCTATTTGAGCTCTTCGGAGTTTATAGCAGTCGGATTATGCAATATAGTGTAAGACTATTTTGGGATTATTTAGTATAATGTAACTACGATTATCCGGATTAATTAAGACCGACATTGATCCGGATACCCAAACATCAAAAGAAGTAGAGGATCGCACAAGGAAGGAACGTTGGAATGCAGTACTTCTGTGGGATGGAGTATAGAGATAGGAAAGACGAGATCTTGTATGCAGTGATTTGATAGCAGACTTGAATTTCAGGTTACTGTAAATAAAGGGAGGGTGACGGGTGTTGATAACTTGGAATAGGTAGGAGCCTGGGAAGTACTTTCTACGGTAGGAGGGGAAAAGCCAATTTAATTCAGTGTAGAGATGCGAAACATGGGAACGTCTCGACGTTCCGAAAACAAACCTGATGAAGCAATTCATGACGCGTTTTAATCTGTCTTCAAGAACCGTCGAGAGCCCGCCAAATATCACGCTACCATAGTCAAATTGGGGGAAGATAAGGGGGGATACTAGAAGTTTGCGTGTGGGTAGGGGAAGAAGGTGACGGGAGCGGTGAAATAGTTTTAGGATACCAATTGACCTTCGGGAGATTTGTGCAATATGGGATTTCCAGGAGAGGGTTTGATCAATGGTTAAGCCTAAATGTTTAACAGAGGAATGGAACGTTATTGGATGACCATTAAGGAATAATGTGGGAAAGTTGGCATTTGAATGGAGAAGGGAATGTGATCCTATGGCAATTGCTTGAGTTTTAGCTGCGTTTAATGTTAATTTGTTAAGATTTGCCCAGGCACAGGTTTCGTCTAGGTCTTCCTGAATTTTGGCAAACGCAGCTGACATTTCGGATGGAGGAAAGGAGAAGTAAATTTGGAAGTCATCGGCATAAAGATGGTGGGAACAATGGTGAATTGAATGGGGAAGATCATTGATGTAGGAATTAATCAGTAGAGGGGAAATGCTCGAACCTATTTACAGAAACTTCTGGACAGAAGTATCGCATCCTTTGTGTTTTTATTTCTAAAATCATGACACAGTCCAATGCAAATAAAATATGTCAGGTATAATGGATGGTTTACTAATTTAAATAGGAGTTAATACCTTTTTATTCAATTTATCAAGATTAATTTTCTCAAGTTTATTTTTAAAGTTATCACAAGTGATTAATTTCTCAAAAACGTTTCTTTAGTTTTCGTAATTCTAAAAGTAATTTTTATTCTTTCGAAATGGATAGACAAAACATTCTTCGAAATTTAACCGAGGAATTCGTGATTTGCGTGATTGCGTTGCGCGAAGAATGAAATAGCCAACTCAATATTCCTATACGTCGTATTAATCAACTTAATACATTATTACAAGGACAGTAAAGCGTTACAGAAAGGCAAGCAACCAGACAAATCAGCCCCATGTCAGGTTGTCCACGCTCTACAGTGAGACGAGACGGCCGATTTATTCAAATGCATTTGGTAAGAAACCGGTTCACTGCTCCCGTTATACATTTAATTTGATTTCGAGGTGTCCATATTCCCCGAAGAATGGCTGAATGGCTGTGGTATGAATGTAAGACCTTCAACAGATCAACTTTTCGCTACATCTGAAAAGTTGAAAATGAATTAAGTTTGAATAAATGAACAAATAGTGAAAACAAAACAAACAAAAACCTCGTTCATGTCACTCAACATTGTATATTACCAGGTATGCAAGTTTAAAATGTCGTTTTAATTCCAATAGAATGCGCTCTTAGCCTATTGAAGGATTTGCTTATCTCTAAACGCTATTTTGTTTGTTAGTCATTTGTTTACAAAAGTCAGTTGTTTTTTAAGTCGTTTACGTGGACGTATCATACCTTTCTTTGGTGTTAAAAATGTCTAATTTTAAGCCAAATAAAGAGCATTTGCGGCATGTCATGATTTTCTTATTTAATCAAAAGAAAAAGGCATCTGAATGTCATCGAATTCTTGTTGAGACTTATGGCGATGTTGCTCCAACCGTCAGGACATGTGAACGTTGGTTTCAAAGTTTCAAACGTGGTGATTTTGATGTTACTGATCAAAAACGAGAAAATCGACCAAAAAAGTTTGAGGACTTCGAATTGCAATCTTTATTAGACGAAGACAATACCCAAACCCAACAAATGATGGCAGAACAGTTGAATGTCACTAGGCAAGCCATTTCCGATCGCCTGAGAGCTATGGGAAAGATTCAAAAGGTTGGAAAATGGGTTCCACATGAATTGGACGAACGACAGATGGAAAAAAAAAACGAAAAACTGTGTGCGAAATGCTGCTTTTACGCCACGAAAGAAAGGGTTTTTTTTTTGCATCGAGTTGTAACTGGCGATGAAAAATGGATTTATTTTCAGAATCCCAAACGAAAAAAATCATGGGTAACGCCAGGACAACCATCCACATCGAGTGCAAGACCGGATCGTTGTGGAAAGAAGACAATGCTGTGTGTGTGGTGGAATCAGAAGGGAGTAGTCTACTACGAGCTTCTCAAACCCGGCGAAACAGTCAATACCGAGCGCTACCGACAACAAATGATCAATTTGAGTCACGCATTGATCGAAAAACGCCCAGAATGGGCTCACAGGCACGCCAAAGTCATTCTTCAGCATGATAACGCTCCTGCACATTCAGCCAGATTGGCTAAGGAAACGATTTCTTCGCTTGGTTGGGAACTCCTACCCCACCCGCCGTATTCACCTGACCTGGCGCCTTCTGATTATCGCCTCTTCTCATCGATGGGACACTCATTGGCGGAGCAACACTTCAACAATTTCGAAAACGTACGAAAATGGCTCGATGAATGGATTTCAAATAAAGATGAAGCATTCTTTTGGAATGGTATCCATATATTGCCCGAGAGATGGGCAAAATGTGTAGAAAGCGATGGTCAGTACTTTGAATAAAATATATTATACTTTTTTTTAAATTACTGTGTATATATTTTAAGAAATAAACGACATTTTAAACTTGCATACCTGGTAGAGGTCACCTGTGGTGTAGTAGTTAGCATAGCAACCTACTAAACCCTAGATCGCGGGTTCGCAGCCCGGCAGATGACCTTAGGATTTTTTAAAGGGAGTAAAAAATCCTTAGCTTTGCCGTCCTTCGGAAGGGACGTAAAACGGGGGTCCCGAGCCTGTGCGGTGTCAGGTACTCGTTAAAGATCCCTATCCTAATTATACCTGGATAGGTAAAATTTAGGACTCCCACTGTAGCATCGTCCGATTAGCCATAGCAGCATAAAGTGACGTTAAACGAAATAAACAATAAACAAGATACTCCCAGAATCTCTAAGGAATTTAATTTGTTCAATGCTTGGATGTATGAATGCTGTTATCAGAGCAAGGGGCATATCCATTGAATACTGATGTGAAATGGTTTCACATTCATTTTTGTTAGAAAATCATGATTTTGTTTTGAGAAGTAAAATAGCCATTTTATTTTTTAATGATCAGCTGTATTACTATCACTTTTCTTCAATTTTTTATTTTGTATATATTCATTGATTGTGATAAGCAAATCCATTTTTATTATATCTGAATTCATTGATTGTGCATTAAACTCTCCAATAAATGGACCAGATTCATAGCTCTTAAACCTGCCCCTTCAATAAGGAATAAATTGATTTAGTCTCCATTCCAATGAGAAAGATTAGCACATGTTTTTTGGAAAGAAAAAAATATATGAACTAATATCTGTTTTGACGAGTAGAAAAAGTTTTCAAGCTTAATTTCTATTTCAAGTTAAACTAAATTTCAAGAATAAATTTTTTGGGATAGACAAACTATAGATACAGATAGTGATACAAATCAATTGTTAAAAAAGACCATAGCCATTGGTAAAAAAAAAAGAAAAGGAAAACTTCAAAACCACTTATTTCATCAGACTCAGGCAAAAATGATATTGATGGAATATGTGATAATAGATCTGATATTTTTAGTAATGGCGAATACTAATGCATTTGGTGTGGGTAAAAATATACTTCATGAAAAGGTGGAATACCAAACAAAATCTGTAATTTGTTAAAGACGGTTTCATGAAGGAAGTACTCATAGATAGTAAATGTAACATTTGTGTCAGAAGGTAATTTCTATAAGTTAAAACATAAAAAAAAAAAAAACAGTGCATAGTATAAACCTTACTTTTTTACTGACAAAAACTTTTGTTTACCTTTTATTAAGAATTAAGGGTTAATATTTTTTCGATATGTATAGTAAACATTGTTTTCCATTTATTATTTATTATTCCATTAGATTGTAAATGTTGGATTTTTAATTTGTAGATTCATGGCAACATTATTTCTACCACATGGAATATATTAAACCTTTTGTTGTATTGTTATACTTCCCTAGCTTGAGTTATATTGTACCTAATGTGTTAGTAAAAAGTTTTCCTTTCGTATGTTAAAAAGTAAATGTGTTGAATAAAATTATTTATCAAAAATTCATAATGTGTGTCTGGTTCTAGTCGATCCAATCTTAGATCAACAGTAAATTTACTAAACCTTATTTTATTTTTAAAACACATTGGCCAGTCTTTCCCGTTATATATATATATATATATATATATATATATATATATATATATATATATATATATATATATATATATGTAATTTGTCTAAATTGGAGTGCAAAGAAAAATCAGACATCTTAATTAAATTATCTATGTGTGTTACAATTTTTGGCAGTAAAAGGTATTATCATTACCAAACAATCTTAACTACATGCAAACCTAATCAATAAATTAAGTTTATGAAATTCTGAAGTGTTGTTTTATATGACTACAAATCAACTATAGGTTTTAGTCAACATATAGATACACTTACCACTTATAGATACACCATATAGATACACTTACCATTCGTTCTAATTCAACATTAAGAATATCTTTATATTATATTAAATTGTATCAGATTTAGTATACAATTAAAAATACACTAAACCTAATATTCAATTCATCTAAAGTTGATGAATCGAATGAATAAAACTAGAAAAACTTAAACGATAATTTATTTTTCTATTTGCTTCTTTTCTTAAATGAGTTATTTCACATTTAAGAACCACTTCAACAAACTAAGAAACATATCCTAAATAATGCCTAATTAGGTAAGGCATAGTCATATAATCATATGATGTACAGAACGTAAAAATTAATTGTAATTTTTATTATTCATGGATTCAAAATGACCAGTAGACCTGATATCTGTCTACGGTACAAACTGAAACATTACTTATGGTAACTTTTGACTGGCTAAGGAGTTGCTGAAACATGGCCTGACCAGGGCATGTGTTCCGGTACTGAAAAAATGTTAAGGTATGATTTTAGGAGAGCTGTTGCCAAGTCCCTAATTTGTCCATCTTGAAAATAGATTACAAATTCCCATTTTGCAAGCTGACCTCAAGGCCTTGATTTCAGATGCAAAAAGAGAGGCAGAAACAGTAAGGGAAACCCAGTTCTGCTAATGTAATTACCAAATTTAGTTTTCTATTTTTGTATTCGTTTGCTATTTTATTTTCGATTTTGGTTCATGTCTTTTCTTTTTATATAATGAATTGCAGCACATTCGTAAGACTGATAAAGAAAAAAATGATTTTGTCCAAAATATATGTTAGTTGTTTAAAGAAAAAAAAAATGTATAAATAAGTGTAGATGTTTTTTCCCTTTAATATTGATCAAAAATACAATTATAATAAACCTGTGAACAATATCAAGTTGCAGTTCCATCATAATTATGCAAAAATAATATTTTTTTAGACTTGGGGTCAAATTGACCGATTGTGGCACAAAATTCATGGGCCGGTTAAAGGGCTATACAAGGCAGTCTCTATCTAATAAGGTGTGACCATAAGGTTTCATGCATCTCGGAAAACATTATCAAGCTCTCAAAGCTTGAACCTTCTGATTTCTTATTTAATGAAGGGCAACAAGCCAACTTCTCAGGGATTTCTCTCTAGTTCAATCTCGTGACACTATACCTCCCAATCTTCATGACCCATTCAACAATTATTTTCTTCTAGAGGTCATTAATTTCCATTATTTTTTATGTTGAATGAGTTCAAAGTAGCATCTGATTCCATGACCATCATTATTATGTTAGTATATCATTATAAGACAACTTTAGAACCCTAATGAATAAGATCTTTTAAACTTGTATACACCAATCTCCATTTAATCATACTGAGCACAGGGTAAGTGGGCAACATTGTAAGTAAAAGGTCATTTTTATTTTCAGGAAAAACTGTTTTTATATCATCTTCTAATTATTTACCATAGACATTAGCAGTCTTTAATAGGCTTGAAATAACAAAAAAATTATACTCAGAAACTATTTATTTTTTTAGTCTATCTGAAATCAAAAATTTGTTACAGTGTGCCTCAGGAGTGGGGAACTCTGAAACAGCAATAACAGTACAATATAACAGCATGGGGGATACTATACATACATTAAACAAAATAAGAGAGGAAAATTAGAAAATGATTAACCTCAATTATGTTCTATAACAATTTTCAGGAAATCAAAATTAAGCATAAACAAATTTATAATATGAGAATATTACCTTTTCTTCTGTAACCTCATTAGCATTGTGTAGACTAATCGCCCTCTTCCTTTTCCTATTTCAAACTGTTTTTGATGTAACACACCAAGAAAAAAATATATAATCAAAGGAGGCACATAATAACACATAACATTACACTACTAGATACCCTACTGTTTAAAACAAAAAATCGTTAAAATTATATTTGTTAGAAATTGTAATGAACTTTTTTTACTGTTCAAACACCAGATAATTGAAGATTAAAGGGGAAGTATGCTTACTCACCAGAAATCATTAGTTTTCCAACAAGAAAAAAACTTCAATTGCCAAATTGTTTACAAATGCTTTACAAAAACATGAATTTGATTATTCTTCCATTTATCCTGCAATATGATGTCCAACGACAGTTTTTAAGAATGAGGCACATAAGTTTGACACACAAATAAAAAGACATTGGTTAAATCAAAAAAGGTTAGAGCTAATCATTATGTTACACTGTGCTCCTTGTAACATTGTGCCCCACTTGACAATACTCTCCTTCTATCCTTATACATATATTTTTATCTTTATTTATCCTTGCTGTAGTTTAGAGCCAGAGAAAGAGTTCTACTTCAGTTCTTAGTCCATCTGGATCATGAACTGGGCTCATGAAGTGCTTTATTTAGCACTTGTCTGGCAGCACATGATAAATAATGCCTCATAGTTTAATTCAAAGTTTGAAACTATTTCAATGCGTAATTATCTTTGCAATTTTTTAAAAACATAACCTGTCATTATACCTAATTTCCTGTGTAATGTAACATTCACAAATTAAAATCTTAAAGTACAGTAGAAACTAGTTAATAAGACTGTCAATAGCTCAATTTCATTGAATTGAATTCTTTAAGTGAATTTAGTACTATCCCCTTGAAATTTTGATTCATAACTGATTGCTTTGTTAGTATAATGATAAATTTACTTTTTGACCCAAAACCTAGCAGGGGTTGATCCGAAATGTACTTACTGTAAAAGGAATTCAGAGAAACCAGTAACCATAATATTGACTTTTAGTCTAGACAACCTCAACTAGGAGACTACTTCAGTAAAAAAGAAGCTTTCCAAATCCCAACAAGAGTCTTGCTTTGGAGGTTCTATTTTATTCATATGATTCCAGTCCAAAAAAATTTATTCCCAATAAAAAATTCACTTTAACTACGTCACACATTTTTTTTTTATTTTTTATTTTTTACACGCAAATTGACCACTTAGGATCATGCTACAACTTTATTTTTTCTTATTTTATTCCATTGGTTTATTTTTCTCCATCCCTAATACCCTTTCATGCATTCACTGGACTGCTTCTTTTGATCTTCTGTCCATGTTCGTCCACTTCTAATTTTTATTTATTTATATATAAAGAATTATATGAGAGTACTCTGCTTGGTAATTGATGATTTGGATTGATTTAAATAAATCATATTACTTGAATTAAATTCTATAAAGGATAGACCTTTAGAGGTTTAGTGGAATTCGTAGGGAGTAGGAGTACCCAACGACAAATAGTGAAATAAAGATTAAACCATATACGAGATTGAACGGACATGGTTATACTAAATAAATACTTGTCGATTTTTAATACAAGAAATTCACTTTGTCTTGAAACAGAATACTGATTTATGAAAAGAATTCACCTTATCCCGGCTCCCCACTCATTTTAGTATGAGCTGGAAAATAAATAGATGTAGTAACAGTAGAAGCCAATAACCTAGAAAAAAAAATGCCTCACCTTCTGGACAGTGTATTGCAAAGAGGTGATTATCACATGTTTCAGTATTGGACAATACTTATTATTTGACCCACGATTTCCTGATGCAAGGTGGGTTCTCCCTCAATGCCAACTCTGTTAAGTTACATATTAAACTCATCTATGTGGAGTACCTTGCCACTGGATGGATATTGAAATATATGAGGTATTAGGCGGGGCAATGAAAAATTTATATGATGTACTAAATAATTAGTTAGAAATTTTGAATTATATAATTCAATTTACTTTTTTTTCTTTCCATGTATGCTGTACATATATACATATTATAAATTTATATTCAATTTTAATTATATTATTACAGTTTTAGTTCAAACAGAATAATTTATCTTTTATTCCATATAAAACTATAAGGGCAACGATTACCTTTATTGACTTCTTAACCCTAAAGTAAAACACCAACAACAAGGATATAATTGGAACTATGATTTTTAGGCATTGAAAAAATAAAAAATACTAATGGCTAATTAAATAATTTTACATATTTGGAACATTTTTTATTAAAAAATTATAATTACAAAATATATGAAAAAATAATAATCTAAAATGTAAATTGTTAATGCAATTACAATGAAAGTATAGTATACAATATATTAATTAAATTAAACTTTACAATATATTTATACAAAGTATACATATATTTATTTAAGTAAACAAAGAGGCTTGGAAAAAGCAATAAATAATCAAAATTCAATTAGTCTCTTTTTATGCAAATCAATTTGTTTAAATAATAGATAATTAGGGAAAAATAGTATTTTATTTACCAAGGTACTATGATTGATAGCACTGTAAACGTTAGATTGATTCCATCCCCTATACTACTAAATAAGTAATTATTCTTTTCAAATATTGAGTATGAGTGTAAAATTTCTGTTTTAAAAGTGATTTAATCCTTAACTCTCCAACTAGAGCAATAAAAGCTAAATAGCCTGCATAGGCATTGCAATCTTTAAGTGACAATAGCTCTTGTGACAATAGACTGTTTGTAATAAGAAGTACAAGAAAAGTTTTTAATATAAAGTAATTATAAAAGAGAAATAATGAAAAATAGGTTTTTTTAGAAAGCATGCTAGACAAATTTACAAGTTTTGGAAGAAGATTTTACTTGAGTCAATAACAAAATTTAATTTTTTATTAAATTTCTGGTTTAGGAGTTGGTTGAGGGATCTACTCTGTTAAAACTAAACCATTAAGTACCGCTGGGTGCTGTCATCCCTCATGCCTGACATGCCAATTATCTTGTATACTACAGTTATCACATCTGCTTGTTGTCACATGACAAAAAATTAAAGAGAAAAAAAAATTCTGGTTAGGTAAGACAGTTTTTTTATTTAAAATATTTAGGTTCATTCTTAATTACAAAATGAATCACACATGTCTGACTTCTTAGAACTTTTTCATCTTGGAAAATATTATTTTTTCTGCTTTAAATCATCTCTTAGTTTAGTTAGAAAGAAAACAGTTTTTATTGATATTTTTAAATATAAATAAAAACAATCTTCTGACTAATTCATTTTAATATAAACATTGCTAATTGTCAACATCAATTATTTTTCTTGTGTCTGTGTAGGCTGATTTTGTTATTTACGCATATTATTTAATTACTAAGGGGCAGTTGGTTGTATTCTCCTGTATAGCTTCGAGTGTTATCAGGAACATAACTGTGAAATTAATGGCTAAGATTAATGCCATAAGATTAATGGCTAGTTGAAAAACTCAATTTTTGTCATAAATGGTGAAAATTTTTTAAACAATTTAGACCATTAGCTTACTTTTAAAAATTATATCTTACATTCAAATATTTCAATATATAGTGAGCATTATGATTAAATTAACATTAAACTTACCATCCAGTAACATTCTCAATCCCATCGCAGGCTGATATTACTTCATTAAATGCTTTTCCTTTTGGGCATCTAAACAGTCTAGGGCGATCTTTCTCACATACAAAGAATGCTTGACAATCTGAAGGAGACCTATGGTAAGTGTGGCCACCTGGAAATCCGAGGACAGGATCGTATGTTGAAGGGCAAGAAAATCCTAGAAAACCTAGAAAATAGTAATGCAAGTGAAATAATCTTCATAAATAAATTTTAATGTGTTATATTCGAAACATGATTGAGTGAAAGTATAGTAAAAACAAATTGATATGTATTCTTTTATGCATCTGTCAAATTTAATTAATAAGTGCTACTGATGATTTTTCTGGAAATGCTGATAACAAATGAGTTTGGACTTATGTTATAGAAAAAATGATTAAATAAAATTAATCAATTTATTAGTTTATCCTAAAGACACACAAAAAGAAAAGTAAAAATAGAGTAAAGATAAATCTAAATCCATAACTGTATAATGATAAGTCTTTCAAATTCATGAATTAATTGTAGATTGCTTAATTGATCAACTTGATATGTAGATATAGTACTGAGGACTGTAAAACGCACATGGCTAAATATAAAAGATATTAATGTAACTTATTACTTGAAATTTGAGTGGTTTTGTGAGCAGTCAAAAAACTTTTATCTATATTTTTACATTAAAAAAAAGAAGACAAAAATAAGCTGGAAAATATTGCTTGTCATGTAACTAATTTTCTTAGTGTGATAATTTACATAAATATCATTATTACCATTCCTATAGATTTTAAGTAACTTAAAGTCTGGCAATAACATTAATATATTATTCGAAATTTTGAATCCATTGAATACAGTATATATATATATATATATATTATTTATATATATATATATATATATACTTTCAATAACAGCATCTGCCCACCTGACACATGGCCTATCTCTCGTTCTCTTACCTCTGCTTCCCTTTAAAACGTTTACTTTCAATGTACTCAATTTCATTGTATTATACGCTTAATTTCATAATACTTTCATCAACGATCCTTTTAATTTGTCTGTACCATCTTAGTCTCCTATCCAATATTTCATCTTGTATATTCTTTCCTACTTCCATCCTTTCTCTAATAGTCTCATTTCGGACTTGCTAAGTCCTTGAGATTCTAGCTGACCTTCACCAAAAATCCATCTCCGCCGTTAAAAATCTTGTGCCTTTTGATTTTTCTAGGGATCATAACAGGGCCTTATATATATATATATATATATATATATATATATATATATATATATATATATATATATATATATATATATATATATATTGTAATGATATTTGCAATTTGAGTCCAGAAAGCAAATTTTGGAAGCAAGGGTCCAAACCAGGTAGGAGCAGGGATTAAGGAAACCTTCAATACCTGGATAGGCAGTACCAGCCCTTGAGGCAGGTAGGAATAAGGGACAGTTGGTATTAGGACAGAGAATGAAGAAGACGTGGAGAGTGAGTTTTGGACCTTGGGCAGCTAGGTGTCTGGAGTCTTAGAAGATTATGGAACCAAGAATAGACTGGGCTAGATAAGTGAAAGTGTTTAGGTTCTCTCAGTAATGGACTTTAATTAAAATTAAATTAAGGTAAATTTAAATATGTTTATATATAAAATAATAAATATAAAAAGTATGCACAAAACATTGTTTAAAAAAATATCCAGTCATAATTCAAAAGAATATTGACAGAACCCTAATAATGAATCAAAGTCAATTAAATATTGACATATAATTTTATGAAAAATTAATGATACAAGAAAATCATAACATTTGGCGCCCTCCAGTGGACTGTCAATATTGAAATTATGACTGGAAAATGGTTAAAATTTGGTAGATGTTTGTGTGAAAATAATGAATAAATAGTAATTTTAAAGTCAAATTATATTAAGGGAATTAAAACAAAATGAATTTCGAACAAATGTTGGAATCTATCAATAAGAATGTTGATTTGCTGTTTAATACCATATCTAAAAAAATAGATGAAATTGCTGAAAAAGAAAATAAAAAACATGAAGAACGTATGAAAAAGTTTGAAGAAGATAAACGAAAACGTTTTGAAAAAGATTCAGACTTTCAGGCCATTGATATAAATGTTTGTGAAGATGAAAAAAACACTGGAACTGAAGAACAAATGGAATTAGAAGAAGAAAAAGTAACTGATACTGTGAAAGAAGACAAAGAATTGAAAAATGAAAAATTAATGGAATATGAAGAAAGTAAAATGAACAAAGAAAAAGTAACTGATAATTTGGATAAAAGAAAAAGAATTAAAAGATGAAGAAATAATGGAATCTGAACAAAATTTTACAAGTGAGATTGAAGTGTGTAAAAGTAAAATTGTTGATAAATTAAATGAAGTGGAAAAAGAAGAAGAAATAAAAAAGGATATTGGTGAAAACATAAACAATGACTTTGATGAAAATGAAGGAGTGCTAAACTGTGAAATGGTTCGAAGAAATAAATATAGCAATATCATTCAATTTCAAAAAGTAGAAAAATCTGGTGTCTTTGAATATAATCAAAAATTAAAATATGCTTCAAATAAAGGTTTGAATAAGCATATGATGGAGTTTCAAATTCCACTTAGTTGGAGCGAATATGCTTCAGAATGGTTATGGTGGTTATATAAATTAAAATGTTCAAACAGCCATAAAATATTTAAAAAGAAATTTATATACGTTAAGAAAAGAATTTAAAAAAAATTTTTTCTTGGTGAAATTTAGTATATTGCTGACATGATAAAAAAAAAAAAAATAAATAAGAAAAATAAAAAAATCAAACTATTTGCATATGGAACCATTTTGTTTTTAAACAGCATACATAAAAATTAATTTGTAATTCAATCAGTCTCCTTTGTCATTAAATTTATTTATTGTTTATTTTAAGCATCTACCAATCATAGAATTTAAAAGGTGTGAAATTTGACAAAGAATTGTTATTAAAACTTTTGCTTATTTTCTATAAATGTTTTAAACAATAGATCATAGATAATTCATCTGTAAATCAACCTATTTTCATGGTCATTAAATTTTTTTTTGGTAATAATTTTCATAAAAATCTAATAGGTTTGTAGTTACTTATAGTTATTATTATATTAAAATAAATGTATTATATAAATGTTTGAAAAAGTACTATTATTAATTAAATTATGTTTCAGTCTGTTACGTATGTTATTGAATTAATTTGAACATTCTTCATTAAAAAAAAAAAAATAATAATGGTTATTAGATTAATACAGAATTATTTCATTTTATAGTAAACATTTGGTTTAGTATATAAAATTTAGATTAATGGATATGTTTAATATTTAGAATTAAATTTTAAATTTAATTGTTGTTTTGTTAAATTGTAATTAAAATGACAAGCGAATATTTAAGTATTATTATAATAGTTAATGTTTCATTAGATGTGTATAAAGTTAAAAATTGTATAAGTCATAAGATAGTACAAGTGGAAAAAATTTCTATGCAAAAGCTTAAAATTTTTTAGAACTGGAGAGAACCTGAATATATATATATATATATATATATATATATATATATATATATATATATATATATATATATATATATATATTGTAATGATATTTGCAATTTGAGTCCAGAAAGCAAATTTTGGAAGCAAGGGTCCAAACCAGGTAGGAGCAGGGATTAAGGAAACCTTCAATACCTGGATAGGCAGTACCAGCCCTTGAGGCAGGTAGGAATAAGGGACAGTTGGTATTAGGACAGAGAATGAAGAAGACGTGGAGAGTGAGTTTTGGACCTTGGGCAGCTAGGTGTCTGGAGTCTTAGAAGATTATGGAACCAAGAATAGACTAGGCTAGATAAGTGAAAGTGTTTAGGTTCTCTCAGTAATGGACTTTAATTAAAATTAAATTAAGGTAAATTTAAATATGTTTATATATAAAATAATAAAATATAAAAAGTATGCACAAAACGTTGTTTAAAAAAATATCCAGTGATAATTCAAAAGAATATTGACAGAACCCTAATAATGAATCAAAGTCAATTAATTATTGACATTAATTTTATTAAAAATTAATGATACAAGAAAAAAATCATAAAATATATATATATATATATATATATATATATATATATATATATATATATATTTTTTTTTTTTTTTTTCACGTTTATGTAAATGTTTCTACTCCAGAGAAATGAATTTAACATACTAATAGATCTCTGTCCGTTAATTAATCTTATTTTTTATTTCCTTTCTTGATAACTTAATTGTATGATCAAAATAATATGGTCAATCAAAACATAAATTGTGATTCATTGAATGATTAAATTCACTACAACACAACAGAAATTTGTCTACCCATTATGATTGTTTCTCGAAATTTTGAGGGAAGATCACACCAGTTACATTATAATTGGTAAGGATATTGGATTGGTTTAAATCTTGAGGAGTTATAATGTGATTGTTACATTACTGCCCTACTTATCACAATATTATTGTTATAAAAGAGTATATGAACAGTACATACCCTCAGCATTACATGTTGGCACCAGATCTGGCCAATCACACTGCAAGGTATCTTCATTGAATGCAAGGCCCTCAGGACAATTGAATACATATCCTTTGCCGTGAACACAATTCATGTACTGGCCACAGTTATAGGCATCGCCTAGCCTGAAGAGCCCAAATTGCCTTGGACAGTCAGCAGTTGGCTGTGGTGTCTCTGCAATGCATAAAAAATATTTAAATAAATGAAAATAAAACAGATCTAAGAAATTACAACTGTAATAGATAATCCTGATATCGGCTGCCAGTGTTACACCTATTATTATTACACTTATAAGTATCATAGTTATATATTTCTGTTGTATTTGTTCCACACCTCGATGGTAAAATTTTTTCCACTATGTTAATATTATCGTTCTAATTACATAAGCAGTTAGCACAATAGTGATAGTGATTTCCTCCAAAATTTCTAGCTCTTCTTCTGGTGTTTCAGTTCCTTCAGTATTTTTTTTTCTTCCAATTTTGATGTCTGCTTCTTCACTGACAGCTGTCTTTCGCCTTCATGAAGAAAAGTTAAGCTTTACCTTTTCACAGCTCTCTTCAGTACCTTGAATTTTTTTCGTTGCCTTTATTTTATATAGACGTTGTTTCATACACAGGTTTCTTAATAATAATAAGATCCTTTATTATATGCAGGGCGATAAATGGAGGAATGTGGTCTAGCGGAAGCGGCCGAAAGTTTGTTATTTGCCTAAACCCCCTTAAAATGCACCAGTTAGAATAAATGTGATAGAATCCTTGATATCAAATAATCATCCGTTTATTAAGCTATAGAGGCATAAGTATAAAATTAAAGGTCCCTTGAACTTGTTGGCTAAAGAAAGAATAAATGGAACATGTTTTAGGGGTATCACCGTCGATTTTTTTTTTTTCGTTTACCTGATTCATTTGTGTGTAAGGGAAAACATTTCAAATTAAATACCTCAATCCTGCTGACCTCCTATACCCTTATGTTCTTTATTTTTTTTCCGCTTACCAATATAATTTTATATTATTTAAATCAGATGAACAATTAATGGTTCATCAGGATAAAAAAAGTTAAGAAAAAAATAGCGGTTTCAAACGTGACTTTTTTAATTCAAACCAATATAGTTCTTAAACGGTATGTCCTAGCGACAAATGTTATAAAACAAAAAATATTCTTTTATTTTTATTTTCGATCTGAGCAACACCAACGGAGCTAGAGTGTGTCAAACTACGCGTAACATCATCGCGTCCCCAAAAACGTATCACTTCTGACTAACTAAGCCACGGAAACCAATGTTCCATGTTAAGAAAAAAAAATCAGACAATGATATGAAGGTAACCTGTCTGCTAACTCTACGACATTAAGAATCATTCCATCATTTGATATAGCCAATAATATTTCAACAATTATTTTAGCAAGAAAAAGTCATTAGTACTGACCTCTATCTGATGATGTAATGATTACAACAGTTAATAATGGATTAAGTTAATATGCGGATATCATGATCATGTATAATGGCAGTTTTTGATTCGATTAGAGTATGACAGTTCACTATTGTATTGATTTCAAAAGTTATTTTATAATAATCCTCTAGTTGATTTAAAAAAAAAAAAAAACTTTCAGGATAAGTACCATTAACGACCTTCCCTAATAAATATCATTGCTTGGTAATGTGAAGATTATGCTGAATGTATTGTTTTTTCAATTATATAGAAAGAGTGATATCAGGTAATGTATTGGGATTTATGGACTTAAAAAATAAGCGTTGCAGAAATCCCTTTTTTAAAAAAATGAACATGATAAACAGCATACCTCCAGTCAATATGGAAAAGAAGTAAAGTAATTATGCAATTTTCTTGTCTGTTTGAGAGATGCCATTTAAGTTTTTAAGTTGCCCAATGGATAACTAAATGCTATCCGCAGTAACAATTCCCGGATTAGCTCACTCTGAGACTCTCTCTTTTAGCAGCTTTATGTTAAAAAGGTTAAGGTGAGAGGTCTTCAAAGGAAGCTCTGTTAGTTGTGGTGAGGGAACTCTTGTGTCCGTTATGTCGCCTCACGATTTACGATTGACATTTAAACTAAACAATGAGATCCTAATAAATAAATTAAAAAAAAAAAAAAAAATCAATTGTCCTCTGACTGAGATTTGACTCTGTCAACAATAGATCATGGATATGTACATTTATATTTATAATCTAGTTTTACAATTCACATTTTAGCATTAAAAGGATCACATTACTTAAATTAATTATTAAATTAACCCTCAAAGGACTGGCATGTCCATATGATCACACCAAACGTACCCCCACTCAAAATGACACCCTGCTCTTCCACCATTATTTTATTCCTTTATACCTCTGCAGCTCTTCTCCAGGAGGTGCCAGTGTTGATTTGTGACTAAAACTTTGACGATTGAAGTACTTCGCTCATCAGCAAAAAAGTTTGAAAGTTGTCAAATTTCAAAAATCGATTCTAACCAACATTAATCGTTATATATATATTTTTTTCAACAGATAAGATTATATAGTTAGACTCAGTATAGTCGTATTATGTTCCAGTATGAGTTTCATTAAAAAATAATAATCCTGAAGGTTTTAAAATGGCCGTTCCTATGACTGTGTTCCTATGACAATGCCCCTCTTTTTTCACGACAATTTTCTTTAATAGTTGATCTAACAAAAGTTTTATTGTTAACTGAAAAAAAGTAAATAAATATGCATTTATAATAATTTTTTAACTTTTAGATGTGTCGTAAACTTGACAAAGTAAAACCTTTTCCTCCTTCAAAATTATAATGTTCTCCCTAAATACAGTTCATTATTAGCAAAATCTAAAAGTAGTTATCTATCTATATAATCGTCCAAGTTTCTCAAATTTTATACCATTCTTCACCATCTACCCTTTCAAGTAACAATGTTACCGTTGACAGTAATATCCTTTTACTGATACTCTCGATAACGGCCGCTGTTGGATGTTAGATGGGGTTTCATTATAAAAAAAAAAAAATCAATTCTATATTAAATAATTATTTACTGTTTGTTTGTAATTTATATTAGTTAAAATAAAAAAAATGTATTTTGTTAATAAAAGCCTTTCTATTATGAAATTACAAAATTTAAAATATCCTTTGCGTACTGAACAAAACATCAAAATGAGCAAACAGTGAGCCTGATTTTTTATAAACAATTTTCCAGAATTTCAGCATATATATTAAAAAATAAAAATAAAAAAATCTTATTTTGGTAGAAAAACAAATAGGACGTTTAAATAAAGTGGTGTTCAATACTTAGCCTCTTAGTTGTTTATGTTAGGTGATTATTTTTAGTTTAACCTTATTTCTTCATTCAAACTTTTCAATTTTAATACAATCAGCGAATCTGATAAGTGAAAGAATGACTTGAAGGCGTGAGGGGGGGGGAGGGGGGGGGAGGAGGCAGAACCCAGCGGCACTTCCTCCTGTTTTAAAAAGTTTCCGTGACAAATTTTCTAATCCATTTTTCGTTTTAAAATCCCTTCTAAAAAATGGTGGATTTCATTTTTGTCTATTATTGCAGATAAAATATATTTTATTTTCTATGTACTTCTTCAAAATCACAGTTCATTTTTAATTAGGAATTAAAATAGAAACCACATATATTTACTTAAACCAGTTTGGAGTTATGCTTCTCAGCATTTAGTTAGTGCTAAAAATACAATACAAAAGCTACATACTTTTCAATCAAAACCTCTCAGACTTATCACACAATCTCATTGGTGCGTTGCCAACACACCTTTACATACTGACTTACATATACTTAGTTAGTAAATACACATCGCATGCCGAGAAGACCAGTATCATAATTCTAATTTCTTATGTTTTAGGAAAAGCATTTTTAAGAGTTGGAATCATTTAAAATTAAACAGTTAGTCACCTAAATTAAATTAAATTTTTTGCCCCACTTAATACCCGTTTCAATATCGAAAGGAGTTCTTGGCGATGAGCAATATGGACTCACTACATACGATTCTACCGAAATTTAAAAGGAAACAGCAACTTAATACAATTGGAATTATAAGGACAAAGCCACTATCTGTGCACCTGGAAATACAAAAAGGAAACTGTAAAGAAGATAGATGAGAGATTTACTTTCATAAATTTCCTAATGAAAATGAAAGCCAAGAAAGAGCTACTGCTGGTCATCGTTCTCCCTCATATTTGAAATAATAATTCACATATCTTTCCTAAGTCATACATTCTGCTAATTGTCAATTTTTATTTTAGATAGGTGTGGATATATAAATAACGCTATAAAAACAAACAAAAAAAAATGTATCCAACCCTTAGGAATGCAGATGACAGAAAACATGACAGCTTCCCTCCTGCCATGGAGAATATTAATGACGTTTAACAATTTAACATCCGCAGGCAATACGATTAAGAATAAAATCACGGGCGTTAATTTGATCCATTTGTATTCAACAAGTGAAGGAAGCTTCTGCAAGGGTTCTGAAAAGATGTTTGGTGGATATCAGTGAGCTAAGCGAGGATCCTTGAGAACGATATTCCAAAAACCTTTTACTGAAAGTTGAATAAATCTGAGTTAGAAGCTGCTAAAAGAACAACAAGGCTGTAGAAAAGTGCTCGCAAACAGTCTATACTGGCGTTGTATCTTACTCTCTTGGAATGTGATATTTCTTATTGTAATTTTGTAATTAGAAATTCAAATGAATACTGCATTATGTTAACCTTTAAAGATAGCTGAGTTTACCAGTCATCATTATTATGTTTATGATACAAAATATCTGGTGTGAGATACGAATTTGTAAATGGTATAAAGATATCTTAGAATATGCCAATATAACATGGAAAATAACGTAGCATTTAAATATAACACCTGACATAATTATTTAGTAACATTTCTGACGACGCGACGTATAAAAATGGTATTGGGTTGTTTCATATGAAATGTCCGTTTTCAAGGTAAAGGGATTTTAGTAAAAATACAATATGAATACAATATAATTTTATTCGAAGTATTTACCTTCTTTTTCTACACATTTTTCCCAACGTGACAACTTTTTTATTCTGGATTTGAAAAACTCTGAGCTTTGAAGTGAAACAAAATCTGAAAACGCACTTTTGATTTCAGCATCATTTGCAAAAATTTTTCCTCTGCAGAAGTTTTCTAAATTCCTGAAAAGGTGATAATCTGTTGGAGACAAGTCGGGAGAATATGGTGGGTGCGGAAGAACTTCGTACCCCAGCTCTTTCAATTTATGCATGGTAAGTTTTGAAACGTGGGGTCTAGCGTTGTCGTGTAGGAGTATAGGGCCCTTCCGATTTACCAATCCAGGTTGTTTTTTCAATAATTTTTCGTGCATTTGGCCAATTTCATTGCAGTAGGTTGTAGAGGTAATGGTCTCACCTCTCTAATTACAGTTGGAGGTCTTCCTCGGGGCTGGTTTTCCAAGTTGGTATCCCCAGTCGAAAACTTAGCAAACCAACGGCGAATGGTTCGTTCATTTACACTCCCTTCCCCAAACGCCTTACAGATGTTTCTAGCAGCCTCAGCTGCCGAACGACCTAGTTTAAACTCATAAAAAAATATTACACGAAAATCGTGTGTTTCCATGTTCATATTTGAAGGTATACTAAACAGTGTGTAATTGATTGGGAAGCTAATGTTTATAAAAGAAAAGTAGAGGATTAGTAACTGCTTGATTATGATATGTGAACTTTGGAAGTAAATAACAGAGACTCGCAAAATCCTCTATGTACTTCAAATATTATAAAATCGGACATTTCATGTCAAAACAACCCAATATTACAAATTCTTATTTAATAAAATCAGAATTTACATATTTCTGGTTTTAATTTATTTATTTTGCATTGGAAAAGTGACTAAAACCATTAAATAAACACTGTAGATGGGATAATGCACCATCTTTCTCTCATTTCAATTATGTAGAAAGGGAGTTATTCAATGTGTGTGAAGGGACTTTTATGCATCCATTATGTTCATCTACATATCTTACCTGATCTGGTTCTGTAAAGAAATCTTCACAGCTTCATTTAACATAATAATGTTCTCTGAATGAATATAATCAGCAATCTGTGTCAATAACTTTTGATATAATACGCATTTTTTTTTTTTTTTTTTTTTTTTTTTTATCATCAGATAAAATAATCGAAGAATGATAATTAAATAAATATGTATCACAAAACTACTAACGTAAAAATAAGAAAATTGTAAGCTCTCATAATTAGCATACCATCGAACAACATCAGTATCATCCATCGGTACCTAGGAATCAAAACCTATTTTAAGCCAATGATAGATTAGTTAATCATCATGATATGTCGAACCTTGATTTTACCAGTTCTAGACTATCGAACTCCACTTAATGGCAGTGCCTCTTTAAAACTACTAAAAAGGTTGAATTATTCTTATAATTCGATGATCAAACTTCGATGAGAGCATTTAGAACGGATCCCTTTATGACGCTGATGGACTACCACTAACAATTCGAAGGACTTATAATTTCCTTCAAGCAATGATAAGACTAAAGGCCACTCCTAGATTTGAAATAATTACTTATGCACACCCAGTCACCATGATTTTCTTAGATTAAATAAATAAATTAGATTCAAATAAAGTCCAACAAAGTAGAAATCTTTTTTCCTTATTCACTTCCATCTTGGCAATTGATTTTTGTTAGACTTCATCAATAAAGAAGAATAGTTAATTTGCTCTGACTTACTTTCGACTCCCACAAGAATCAGCAACAAAAACCGTGACATAAAAAACTATATGATATCTGAAATAGCTGATTTAATTTAATCCATTTCGAAATTCAAAGTTATTAGTTGTATTAGATATAGAAGGTAATGTATAAGGAGATTTAGCAGCTACTTATAAGGAGGTAAAGAAGCGTGTTTACTGTTCCCATTAACCTTAATCCCTGTCCCTTTACCAGATCTCAATTCCTTTTTAAAACATCAAGTCAAAATAGCATGATGAGACAAGAAAGTTGGCTCAGATTCAACAACATTAACAAACTCCAGAATCATGGCAGCAAGAACCAGGATCAAGAAAAGAACAAGTTACGTTTACAAGATTACGAATTGGGCATTTAAAGCCACCCACGAAATCAACGAATGTCAAGTAAATCTGACTATACAACACATTCTTGTGGGATGCAAAGAATACCAAAAGCAAAGAAAAGATTGTCTGACGAATCAAGACATCTCAAAATTGCTTGAAAAAACACCTGTTTTCACTAAGGACTAATAGTTCCTAACTTGTGTATGGTGCCTCTCTAACCAAATGCAGTGTTACACGACAACAGAAAATACTAAAATAAATAATGATCATGAGTTTGTTTGTTGACAAATATATATATTTACTAATAAATGTAATATCTTAATCGGCCAAGAATAGCAACATAAAAAGGCAGCCAATCGGTAATTCAACAGCACTATTTATTTACCTTACTCTAGATAATGTAGGAGGCAAAAATAGTTCATAGATACTCAACTAACAAAATGATATTTAAAGATTAAAAAAATATGTCGATGTAATAAGATCTAGTTCCTTTAATATTCATAGTTTTTAAAGCTCAACTTCCAGGTCGTTATATAAAAATAAGTTTTTCTTTGGAGCTTGTCCATCTAACACTGATGGCCTTCAAGTGTCTTGTGTTTTATTCAAGACGGTGCCATGAAAAAATCGTGTAGCATTAAATAACGGTATAACCATGGGGGCTATCGACTACGCCATAGTGTCATACAAAATAAAATAAAATTGTTAAAAAACAAAATTTCAACATAATTTAGCTCAAATATTGAGATGAAAATGAGAAGAATGCTGAACAATGCACAAAACCTTTATCCATGAGTAAAATGAATGGATATTTTGAGGAACCGATCTTCAAGGACAGGAGTTGTGTTGAAAGCTTTAGTGAAATTCAAGATAAAGAAGATTATATAACCTAAGAAGCGTCAGTAAAAGCATATGGAATGGATTGAAGAGAGGAAGGGATGGGACTTGAAGTCAAAATCCTAAATGAACTGAAAGTCTACTTTCTGAGTGGTTTGTAAGGTTTTGTTTCTTGTTTATAAAACGATATTATAAAAAAACAAAACAAAATAGAATTAAAAAAAAAAAGTGGATCAGCTGTTTGGGCTCCATGTGAAGAAGACACGCTTCAGGTCAGTCCCAAAGATTTATATATTTCGAGTGCTATTTATGCATTTATTGACTTTATTTTGTGCACTTTGAACAATATTAGTGCGCGTGTACCATTATTAAAAAAAAAGTGATATATATAGTCAGTCAATTTATTTAACGCCTTTTACAGGCGTACAGAGCTTAGGCTCTGGAACAATATTGCAACAGTTCTTAATACCTCAAAAATGTCTCAGAATGTTTTGAAACCAACAAATCAAAAACAGAAAGAAATGGAACTAATCCAAAGAAATAATTACTCGAAAACCCAGTCTAACCTCAACGCAACTGAAACCACATATGCTAAAGCCATCGCTTCAGACCGTTTTTCAAAACGAGAAAATGCTATCATTTTACATACATTACCAGGCATAAAACAAAAAGAATATGTTCTCAAAATCGCAGAATTAATAGACCCAAAATTCATAAGATACACCTCTAGAATATCCAATTCAAGATTTTGTATCCATTTTAGCAATAAGGAAGCAATCGATAACCTCCTAAAAAAACATCAATCGATAACCATCGACAACAAACAAATAATTATAAAACGTCTAATTAACCCAGCCAAACGTATAACAATTTCTAATGCCCTTCAATTCCACACGAAGCAATAGAAAATGAACTCAAAAGCCTAGGTATAAAATTAGTCTCTCCCATGCATTTTCTAAGAGCTGGTTACCAAGACCCAAGGCTGGCGCACGTTCTAAGTTTTAGACGGCAAGTGTACATTCCATCCGAAGATTTGAATAAACTTCCAACGTCTTTACTTATAAAACATGACAATGTATCATATCGAATTTTTTTCAGTGAAGACATTGTCACTTGTTTTATTTGTAAACAACCGGGCCATATATCTACAGATTGCCCTGAGTGCGATAATGATAACAATATTCAGGAGGCATCTAACGGGAAAGAAAACCTATTAATACATTTTGATGAAGATATTAAAAATAATTGTGAAACAATAACAAATTCTTCAATATTAGACACACCAAATCATATGGTTAATAAGGCTCCAACGACCATAGGGTCATGGGGAAAAAAGAGTCACAAGAAGACAGTCATAGAGC
The DNA here is from genome assembly GCA_003667255.2 of Euschistus heros. NCBI lineage: Eukaryota > Metazoa > Arthropoda > Insecta > Hemiptera > Pentatomidae > Euschistus > Euschistus heros. The sequence continues at coordinate 1,251,555 of RCWM02000100.1, forward strand.
CTTTCAAGTATCGCGTAGCCATGGTGATAGTCCAAGAGCCGAGGCCAAATTTCATGACTTATTTGAAGAAAACTTTTAGACATACAGCCATTAAATGTCCACCCTCAGCAATCAATTTGCACTTGTCTGCCAACTCAAAGCGGGGGCGTTTCAAAATGACCTCCGAGGGGGACCCTTTGCAAACAAAAAGAGTCAAAAAACAAGAAGACAGTCAAAAACGGAATAGAGCAAGAAACTGCATGCTCACTAGATGACAAAAACGTTATTCAAGCAAATCAACTTTGCAACAAATTTTGTAATAGTCATTTTGTTCTCAGATCAATAGTTTTAGAGCGGTTTGGCCACCAAAGATTGACTAACTTCATATAAGTCGCACTTCTTCGTGAAAAGAAGCAGTTGGTACTTTTCCGTTGTCGGTTATAGCTCTAATCCAAAATTTAGCTGACTAAATTTCCTTTCAGACATTATACATAAAATTTATTTGTATAATATAATATAATTTATCTATATAATGTATATAAAGTTATTTAAAATACCCATGCCAGCGCGCTAAAAATCCGTACCATTGTAAAGTTAAAGTTTTTGGCACATATTTCGTTATAACACCAAAACTATTCGTCCGATCCAAAATTTATTTATTCTTTCAATTGATAGCTGGCTAAATTTTCTATCAGACCTCATATATGAAATTTATATAAAGTCATGTAAAGTTCCCGTGCCAGCACGCTAAAACCCCGAACTGTTGTAAAAACCAAGTTTTTTGGTAAATTTTTCATTATAACCCCAAAACTACTCGTCCAATCCAAAATTTATTTTTCTCAACTGATAGCTGACTAAATTTGCAATCAGACCCCTTATATAAAACTTTGATCAAGCTCTGTAAAATACCCGTGCCAGCACGCTAAAAACAAGTTCTGTTGTTAAGTACAAATTATTTAGATTATTTTTCGATATTAGTCCAAAACAATTTGTCTAAACCAAAATTTACTTTTTTCAACTGAAATTTGACTGAATTTGATATCACATTTTATACATGAATATTTAATTGAAATCCATGCCAGCAGGCTAAATGTGTATGTTTTGGTAAAAACATAAAAATTTTACATGTTACAGTGGGCTGGCGTAGGTATTTTGCGGGATTCATTCATCATTATATAATTTGATTTGATTGTAAATTTAGTAAGCTTTCATTGAGAAAAATACATTTTGGAGAAAACAAATAGTTTTGGAGTTAAAGCGAAAAATGTGCCAATAAACTTGGAGGTTTTATATTACGAGGTTTTAGAGTGCTGGTATTGGTGTTTTACGAGACTTTGCATGAATTTAATATAAAGGGTCTGATTAAAAATTAAGTCAGCTATCAGTTAAGAAAAATAAATATCGAATCGGAAGAATAGTTTTCGGGTAATAATGAAAAATGTGCCAAGAAACTTGGATTTCACACCAGTACAAGGTTTTGGTGTGCTGGCATTGGTATTTTACGTGACTTTATATCAATTTAATATATGGTTCTGAGTGGAAATTTAATCAGCTATTAGTTGAGAAAAATAAATTTTGGATCGGAAGAAAATTTTTGGGGTAATAACGAAAAATGTGTCAAAAAACTTGGATTTCACCACAGTACCAGGTTTTGGTGTGCTGGCATTGGTATTTTACACGACTTTATATCAATTCAATATATGGGCCTGATTGCAAATTCAGTCAGCTATCAGTTGATAAAAATAAATTTTGGATCGGAAGAATAGTTTTGGGGTAATAACGAAATATGTGCCAAAAAACTTGGATTTCACAACAGTACGAGGTTTTGGTGTGCTGGCATTGGTATTTTACATGACTTTGTATCAATTTAATATATGGCGTCTGATTGCAAATTTAGTCAGCTATCAGTAGAAAAAAAATAAATTTTGGATCGAACGAATAGTTTTAAGGTTTTAACGAAAAATGTACCAAAAAATTCCGGCGTGGGTATTTAACATGACTTTATATAAATTTCATATATGCAGTATGGTAGGAAATTTAGCCAGTTACTTACCACAAGTTAGCCAATCATTGGTGGCCAAACCGTTTGAAAACTATAGATGAAAGAAAAAGAAATGAATAGTGCCAAATTTCTTGCAAATTTGATTTGCTTCATAATGTACATAGCTCAAAATATACTAATAGGAACGGTTTCCGAGTTCTTCGATTTTCCAAGAACATACGTTTACGAAGAACTACATGTTTTCCACGAATTTTGTTCCAGGATAGTACATATTTCATAAATTCATAAGTTGAAATATTATTCTTTTTCTTATGTGGCCGGTATTTATATTATTACAGTTAATATATATTAGTTAGTATTTTTAACATTAAAATTTTAAAACAAGATTATTATATATTAAAATAATTTTATTGTACTTTACGTAGGAAGCAATATAATATAATTTCCTCAAATCATTCTAGAGAAAAACTACTTATAAATCAAATAAAAAAGGAAATCATTTTCAAAAAGTTCACTGTTGGACGAAAAAGATGTTAGTTTTGAAAAATGTCAGCCGGTGTGACGCCTTCACAAGGGTTTTGAATTTTGTCTGCCGGTGCTTAGCCCCCTCCAATTTTTGGCAGACAACGTTTTTTGTCATCTAGGGAGTATGCAGTTTCTTGTGTGCTTCAAATAAATCGTCTTCAAATTGTCCACTTTTGGACTGAAAAAACGCGGATTTTGAATTTTGTCTGCCGGTGCTTAGCCCCCTCCAATTTTTGGCAGACAACGTTTTTGTCATCTAGGGAGTATGCAGTTTCTTGTGTGCTTCAAATAAATCGTCTTCAAATTGCCCACTTTTGGACTGAAAAAACGCGGATTTTGAATTTTGTCTGCCGGTGCTTAGCCCCCTCCAAATTTTGGCAGACAACGTTTTTTGACATCTAGGAAGTATGCAGTTTCTTGTGTGCTTCAAATAAATCGTCTTCAAATTGTCAACTTTTGGAATGAAAAAAACGCGGATTTTGAATTTTGTCTGCCGGTGCGACGCCCCCTCCAAATTTTGGCAGACAACGTTTTTTGTCATCTAGTGAGCATGCAGTTTCTTGTATGCTTGAAATAAATCGTCTTCAAATGGTCCACTTTTGGACTGAAAAAAACGCGGATTTTGAATTTTGTCTGTTGGTGCGCCGCCCCCTCCAAATTTTGGCAGACAACGTTTTTTGTCACCAAGGGGGTTTGCAGTTTCTTGTTTGCTTTAAATAAATCATCTTCAAATAATACCATATTTTGATATTTGCTACCCCCTTTCGGAGGTCGCCATTTTGAAACGCCCCCGCTTTGAGTTGGCAGACAAGTGCAAATTGATTGCTGAGGGTGGACATTTAATGGCTGTATGTCTAAAAGTTTTCTTCAAATAAGTCATGAAATTTGGCCTCGGCTCTTGGACTATGATGAGTCAAACAATATCACTGTAGATAGTTCCGGCGCCGAATCAGCTGTTAATTCGAGCAATAATTTAGCAGCGTTCACCCGTGGCGGTTTCTGGCACTAAACGATGTTACTCAAGTCCTCCTGCTTCTACTTTATCCAATATAGAATTAAGTTTATCTCTAGATTCTCCGGATGAGTTTGAAAATACCATAAATTTACAAGATTTCCCACCAATACCAGCACCTCAACCTTCTCGGAATAAGTCAAAAAAACTGAAAAAGACCAATATCAATACTGAAACCAACTTCGAAAATGCTAGACAGTTAATAGAAGATAATTTACATAAATATCCCATTTCTTTTGATGAAATGGTGAAATTCATTCAAATGTCGTCTGAAACTAAAAACTTCAGCGAACTAGTTCACGAGTTCACGAACAACAAAGAGGGCTTAAAAGACATGCTTGCCGAAGCAAAGAAACACACAACTGACAGACGATCCAAATTAAGGATATCCAAGATATTAAAAAGAAAGTGGGACTCTACAGAAAATACATTAAATACAGACGACAGCACCGACAACTAGGAAGTGACTAACAACTTTTCATTACTTTAATAAAATGACTACAACAAAAAACCCAATCATATTACAGTGGAATTGTAACGGATTTTACAAACATTACGAGCACTTCAAATTACTTTTAGCTGAAGAAAATCCCATATGCTGCTGTTTACAAGAGACACATTTTTTAAAATCACAAGCTGTTAATTTAAAAATTTTAACATCTACCGAAAAGACAGAAATGATTGCAGATCTGCCTGGGGAGGAGTAGCGATTATGGTAAAAAAAGAAGTATATTCTGAACGGATTAATATTGACTCATCCTTAGAAGTTGTTGCTATACAATTATACAAACCTGAACCTATCACAGTCTGCAATATCTATATACCTCCAAACCGAGACTTCACTGCCAATGATCTCCAAGCTTTAGTTGACCAACTCCCAAGACCTCTAATCATGGTCGGAGATATGAATGGTCACAATAAACTGTGGGGTTCAACTTTATCAGACTACAAGAATAGAGGAAGAGAAATAGAGAAATTTTTAGATCTCAATAGTTTTTTAATTCTACTTAATGACGGTTCCCCCACTCATTTTTGTGCCAATGGATCCTTTTCCGCAATCGACTTATCATTCATAGACGTTAAACTTTTACATAAAGTTCAGTGGAGCGTAAAGGACACCTTGTATGGAAGTGATCATTTTCCTGTGACTGTTAAATTTTATGATATTTCAAATGCTACATTACATAGAGTTCCGAGATGGTCAATTAAAAGAGCGAATTGGGAAAAGTTTTCATTGTTAATAGAATCAGAAATGGTAATGAAAAAAGAATCATATGTCAATCTGGAGAACAAAATTACTTTCTTTAACCAAAGTGTCATAGAGTCAGCAAAAATGAATATTCCACACAAAGTAATTTATAATGACAGACGTCTAGTTCCTTGGTGGAATGAAGACTGCCGTATCGCAATTATGAATAAAAAAAAAAAACACTAAACCGATACAAAAAAAACAAGATCGCTGGAAGATTTAATTGAATTTTAAAAAATGAGATCAATTGCTAACAAGATATTGAAGGCCAGCAAAAGAAATTCATGGATGACTTACGTCAATTCTATCAACAATAATACTACCATAACAGAAGTATGGAAAAAAGTTAATGCCATCCAAGGATCCAAAAAACTTGACTCTGTTTCTTCGGTTTCAGTAGATAATCAAATCATAACTGACCCTGGTAAAATAGTTGAGCATTTTGGAAATCACTTTTCTACTATGTCGAAAACTGATAATTATAACATCGATTTTCTGCAGCATAAATGTGAACAAGAAAAAAACTCGATTGAATTTCATACACATGGCTTAGAAATTTTTAATCAGCCATTTACTCTAGCTGAAATGAATTTCATCTTAAACACATGCAAAGATAAATCTACTGCAGGCCCCGATCAGATCCCATACATTTTTTTGAAGAAACTACCGTCAATTGCACAATCATTTCTCCTTTCAATTTATAATGAAATCTGGACGACAGGGATGTTCCCCGAAGCCTGGAGGAAGGCCATTGTTATTCCAATCAGGAAAACTACAAAAGATATAAACATCGATAACTATAGGCCTATTTCACTACTTTCTTGTGTTTCTAAACTTCTCGAAAAGATGGTTAATAATAGACTAATTTATTTCTTGGACTCAAAAAACTTCATTTCAACTTCCCAGTGTGGATTCAGAAAACACCGCTCTGCTATCGACCAAATCACGAAGCTTGAAAACGAAATTCAAAGGGCTTTTTCAAACAAAGAACACCTGGTAGCTGTCTTCATAGATATCACAAAAGCATATGACATGATGTGGCGCTATAATGTTGTCAGTAAACTATCCAAACTCGGTCTCTCAGGGCAGCTATTGACATTTATTAACAATTTTCTTAAAGATAGGTCGTTTCAAGTTAAGGTTGGATCTAACCTTTCTCAATCATTCCCTCAGGAAAACGGAACGCCCCAAGGATCTCCGCTAAGCGTAACATTATTTTTAATAGCCATAAATAGCATTGTAAATACAACGCCTGCAGAAGTAAATTGTTCTTTGTTTGCTGACGACTTTGCTATTTATATAAGAAGCAAGTCAATAGAATATATCGAGTGGAAACTAAGAACAACTCTAGGGAATCTCGAATCATGGTCTAAAAATACTGGTTTCAACTTTTCAAGTTCCAAAACGGTGGCCATCCATTTTTGTAAAAGGAGAAAATGCCAAACGCACCCGTCATTAAGTTTGTTTCAACAACCTATTATGTTTGAAGAAGTTTTCAAATTCCTAGGAATCTACTTCGATAAAAAGCTAACATGGTCTGAACATATTCGTCAAATAAAAGCAAAATGCCAGAAAGGGCTAAATTTATTAAAAGTTCTGTTCAGCACTCGGTGGGGATCAGATCGACGAACTTTATTAATGATGTACCGTACTCTGATTAGGCCTATCATTGATTATGGAGCTGTTGCCTACAGTTCTGCTAGTGTTTCAACACTGAAATCACTAGATACTATTCATAATCAGGGACTTCGTCTTTGTATTGGTGCATTCAGAACCACACCCGCCCAAAGTTTGTACATAGAGAGTGGTGAGCCATCTTTAGAATTAAGGAGAAAATATTTGAGTTTAGCATACTTCGGCCAAATTATGTCAAGAAAACACCTCCTCGCTTACGATCCTACAAGATATACGATTTTGAATGAAGAGCATAGGCGATCCTGCAAATGTTTCCATTGTAGATGCAAAATATGGGCAAATGATTTACAATTATCTTTCCCTAAATATTTTAAATTCCCAGGCAATCCAATACCTAACTGGATACAAACAGAAAGTCTGATTGATTACAGTCTATCATTTTTTTCAAAACCCACGACTCCTCATCACATTTACCAAAAAATGTTTAATGAACGAAAAGAAGTGTACTTCAACTACTGTTATTGGTTTATCGATGCTTCAAAATCCAGCTCTAAAGTTGGATGTGCCATTATTACGGGCTCTGTTTGTCACAAATTTCTTCTACCAGAATCGAATAGTGCTTACACCGGTGAGCTCTATTCAATCTGGAAATCGCTGACATTCATAATGAATAGTCAATGCAAATATCATCTGATTGTATCCGATTCATTAAGCTCACTGAAATCACTGGAAAACAGGAACTCAAAAGACGTTTTGGTGATGAAAATCCAACTTCTTGAGAAGGAATGTCTACGTTCAGGCAAAGTGGTAAGATTTCTTTGGGTTCCTTCTCATCTGGGCATCGGAAGAAACGAAGAAGCAGATCAAGCTGCAAATGCTGCAAGATTGAAACCCAATTCAGACGTCATATACATCAATAAAACGACTGCATCGGATTGGCGTATTCATATAAAAAAAAAGAATATATGAATCATGGATTACAGAGTGGAACAAAACAGCTGAAAAATTAGGCAAAATTAAAAGTAGTCCTGACGTATGGAGAACATCAGAAAGGAGAAATCGCCGCGAAGAAGCTGTCTTGGCAAGGATACGATTGGGACACACAGCCATAACGCACACGTATCTTCTAAAGGGACTCTACCCACCGACCTGCAGGACCTGCAATGTACCCATGACCGTGGAGCACATCTTAATGGACTGCGAGGAACACAAGGATGTAAGGAAAGATTGCGGAATGGCCAACCGGATGGACATCGCTCTTGGTGACAGTGAAACGTCTGTGCAAAGTTTATTTAAATTTTTGAAAATATCCAATGTTTATAACTTTGTATAATTATGTTTACTTTTAATACCAATAATACCAATAATGTTTGAATTAACTGAATGTTAAAAAACACATATATTTGTTGTTGCTAATGACCCTCTAGGGTAGATGCTTGTAAAATAAATAAATAAATAAATAAATAAATAAATAAATAAAAAAGTTATAAAAATAAGTTTAAGTAACACCAAGTTACGTCATCAACAATCACCTAACTTATATTAATGAGTTAAATCACATATTTGCTATAGGACGGTTTGACTTAGTTCCAAAGTTACCACTTTTACCAACGAGACATTTATTTGTTGGGGATGTGGACAAGTCGCGTATTTATCTGTTGTTGGTGCCTTTTATCAAATAGTGACTGCTGGAAATACTTTAAGGTTAAAAAACCAATGGACAATAACGTTTGTAAGTGTAGTAAGGTTTTTTCTTTATAATACATACATAATAAATTGTTTGTTGCATCATACAGGCATTGATGACTCCAGGGTTTTATGCTTATAAACCCCAAAAAACATGCTTACATCCCCTAAATAGATTATACAGCTGGTTACCAGTCTATTATAGCCAGAATCGAAATTTTGTCTGTGTATCTGACACAAAATAAGTGCCATCTTACCCTTTTGCTTAAGACTTATACGCTTTCAGCCACCACATCCTCACTGAAAAAGATTGTTAGATCACAAAAAAAAAAAAAAAAAAAATAAAAATTAGAAATGCTTTTGTATTATTATTACATGACAGTTTAATATGCTTGAAATGTCTTTTTATTGTCCCCGGTCATAAGGCCCAATTCACACAGAACGGACGTGGCCCTTTTGTCTCCTCCTCGTTTGTCCTATTAAAAAAAGTCTGCGCCACGTCCGTTCTGTGTGAATTGGGCCTAAGATAACGTCTTAATTTTGATTATTCTCGTTTTGAGGTTTTGATTGAATGTAATAAGCAGTAACCAAATATTTTGCGTTATCAACAATACTCACTTAAATCCACAAATTTTAAATTTTTCTTCCGAGTTGATTTCCCATAATATCCCGTTGCGTCTTACAAGAAGATGGTTTGGGGACTGCCTAATTAAAGCCGTTATTGGACTGCTACGGGTAATACTATTATTGTTCTTTTTTTCGATGCTAGTGCCCACCAAGAATAAGGGTCTTATCACAGATTGCTTGCCAAGCTAGTCTATTGGCAGCAACATTCCTCCATCTTCTGACTTCCAGTTGCCCTGTGTTCTCATCTACGTCATCCAACCATCTCATTCCAGAACGACCTCCCGGTTCTTCATAAAGCAGTTTCCTTGGAAGAAGGTCACTTCCCATACATTCCAGAAGATCGAACCATCTTAATTTTCCTTTTTTTAGAACATTCGCAATATCTGGATAGTCACATAATATTATTAGCTCATTTTTTGTTCAACTCCCCTCATTCCCTCAGAGTTCCGATGGAAGCCTTCTTTTCATAATTCTTATCAGGACCCAAGCCTCGCTTCCATAGGTAACCACTGGGCATAAATAATCTTACAAATGATCAAACTGGCACTTAAAGAAAGATCTTTAAATTTCAAAACGTTGACAACACCAAAAAGGCAATGATAAGACGGTGTATGGTTATATATGTACAACCTATTTAAGATATTTATAGAGAGCTAACTTGTTTTCTAAGAAACAATTCCCCTAATAACAACTTCTATATCCTAACAAAGATTCCGCAACCTTGTGTTCTGAAGAGAGGTGAGCGTTTTTTGCTGAATCATTAATTCACATAAGGACGCAATTAATGAGGTATTGTTGGTCGTTTTCTCTTTGTATAAATTAGTCTCCTTCTGATAACTGCTAATAATGCACTTAATATTTATCTTGAACTTTAAAATTTAGATTTTAACGTTATAGGTCAATAAATTAAAATTCAAGATTTTTTTTATATTTCACCATTATGTAAGACCGAGATTATTTCAGAGGATTTATATTATATTAAATTGAGTACCTTATAAACTTTACTAGGGAAAAAGCATGATGTGTAAGTGGTTATAGATATCTTATTGATACTAACTGAATTTATACTTACGGATAGCAGGTCTACCAGTGCAGTCCACCTCCTGCGGGTAGAGGCACGGATAACCAGAAGCCTCCGGAGAGAAGACGAGCCCATCCGGACAGACCGCGGGTTCTGGCGTGCCTTTGATACAGTCCGTGTATGCATCGCACTGTTGCGGGTCTGCCACTCTACTTGTGCATTGGCTTTGGGCCTCTCCTGAAACATATTATTAATTAATTTTATTTTTAAACGTAATATGATTCTTTAAGTTGTTGACACACTTAAATGAACCTTTTAAATGAAAGCTGTTTTAGACGTCTATAGAATTTCATGATAATATTGGAAGACACAATTCATATAAATACTTAAATATTTTAGTTTAGAGCTGTAACCATAGCTTCCTGACACACTGACGATATACCTTTACATACATATCTTCATGTGCCAAAAGAAAACGAACATTTGAGGCGCAGAATTCCAAAACTAGCCGAGTCCAATTTTTAGTTTTCCACTAGATTATTATTAGGTGGTTTTAAGGTTTTCTCCCAGAAGTAGTTAAATCTCATCGAAAACGGCCATACAAAAAATAATGCTCCATTATTTAGAATCCAGCCATACCTTTATCTTTATTGGCCAGCTGTGAAAATTTTCAAAAATCGACTCGGTTGAATTTGGATTTCTATGCCTCATATATTGAACCACTATCAGAGACATTCTAGACATATTAGAAAAACCTCCATATACGATCATACATAAGGTGACCTAATTTTTTTGAATTATTAAAACGGGAAGCAGACGAAAACAGACAAAGGGAGTCAAAGGAAGGGTAAAAATTTGAGAAGTTCCGGAGATCGGATTTTTTTTTTTTTTTTTTCTAATGAGAAGTAATCTAGTAAAATATTCAAAACAACTATAGTAGAATCTTTTTCACCATGTAACTGTCTTTATTTATTACCATTCAACATATTACGCAAAAGAGTGTCATAAAATAATGTGGAAAATAAACACAATTAAACTAATAGATTTAAAATTTTTTTTTTCTTTTTTGTTTACTTCATGAAACTTACAACTTTATCTTAAAAAAAAAATCCAATAAATGTGGAGGATACTATGAAAGAATGAGCATCTGATTTGGGTTAAATCAGCAACATATGGAACATTAAGGTCTTTAAGGATAAGTTTATTTGTGACATGGTCAGGGGCATTAGGGATTTTTCGAATGATTCTCAATTGCAAGGATTAGGTACGAGATGAATTAGATGGTTTAGTGGACTCCAAAAGGTCCTTATATGCAGATAGGTCTAGTTACTGTCATATAAATAAGCCTTTTGTTATTAATCGGCATCTTAAAGCGTTTGCCTAGTAATTGTTGAAGGATTCGAAAACGACGAAAACTTTCTAAATCTAAAACTTATAGCTATATTTAAAACTATAATAATACTTATCCTAATATAATAATTTACTTTCCATTCTTTTCTGAGGTTTTAATGTTTCTTAAAATGTCATGTTTTAATACAGATATACAATTCAATGATATCGTTTATTTGAATTATTGGAATTTAGCGCGACATATTGTTAGGGGGTTTTACTGCAATATCTTTTTCATAATAAAAAAGTGACAAATGCTGCTAAAAAGGAAAAAATTGGCGCACCAAAAGGGCTGGCTAGACAACGGATCTGCTGACCAAGAGAGTGTGGTCCTCACAGGCTTTGCTGAAAAAACGGGAATTATTTGATGAAATAGGTTCTGCGTGGGAATAATATTAAATTAATTAGAGAATTCATACCACAACAGTGAAGTATCTTGGATGCACATCGGGGGAGCTAATATTTAACGAGGATTCGGTGACAAAGATTAATGGTAATTTGGACAAATTAGTAACGTCCAGTTTGCTCAAGCCGGAGCAAAAGCTCAACATTGTTAATCAATATTTGTTCCCGGGTCTCAACCCTCTTCAAACAGCGCCCCTGACGAAGCTGCGTCCTTCTCTACTAGATGGAATCGATACAATGATTCGGAGAAAACATTGTTGGTCTTCCAGCGAATACATCGACGGCGATGCTGTATGCACCAAGGAGGTTTAGAGGATTGGGACTGATGCGTTGTCAATGGGAGGATTCAGCATTGGTCCATCGCCCAGCGACTGTCTAATGTGCCGGATGCTCTGTTCCAATCTGTCTTTGATTATACAGCGGAAATCTCCGAGTGCGCTGATAGATTGGGTGTTGATCAGGGGTACCGGAATGTGAGAGCTCTACGGCAGTCGCTGAGAGAAAATGCCTTTGAAGAGTGGGCCAGTTGCAGGTGGCAGGGCGTTGGTGTTTCGACACTTTAAAGAAAACCCCAAAAGCTAATAGTTACCTGTACGACAAGAAGGTGCTATCCGGGTCTGAATGGTCCAACGCCCTTAAGCTTAACATTAACTACGCACCCCTGCGTGGAGTCCCAGGCGTCAGCGAGCAGAAGAGAGAAGTTGGCCCCTTTGTCGCAAATGCGGCAGAGAGTCTGAAACACCAGCACATGTGCTGGGAATTTGCCCCAACAACTCCCTCCTTATAACACGCCGTCATCACAGAGTTAAAATGAAATAGTGAGGCTCCTTGAGAAAAATTTTGCCTGCTTCGATGAGGTATATTGCATCGATACCCATGGATCTACACGATACGCTGATATCGTTGCATTTTAAAAAAAAAAAGGAAATTCAGCACTGATTATAGATCCCACGGTTAGATTCGAAAGCAACGATCCGGATCAGGCAGGTAAAGTGGAAAGGGAAAAGAAAGGAATATATGACAAATGCATCCCTTTCCTTAAAGAAAAGTTCCGCGAGACTTTCGGCGAGAGAGAATTCCACGTGAGAGGCCTATGGTTCGGAGCTCGCGGAACTATACCTAATAGAACAAGGAGTTTCATGGAAGACCTGGGCATTGATATGAAGGATTTGGCTGTGTTAGCGGAAAATATTATATTGGACTCCTAGGGAATAATCCACCACCACATATATGGTAACTGATGGTTTGGGAAGAGCAGGGGAGATGTATTGCATGTTTATCCTAGTTTTTATATAGTTATTGTTAATGTTAATGTTATTAGTTATATAGTTATTGTTATTGTTATTAGTTATATAGTTTTTGTTATAGTTATTAGTTATACAGTTATTGTTATTGTTATTAGTTATACAGTTATTGTTATTGTTATTTATGTGAATAGTTTTATATTTATGTTATTTATTATATTTTATATTGTTATACCTAAATGAGGTTATATATTATCTTTTTAATATTTTAAATTTCTTTTTAATTGTAATTCCGCATGGGATTGATCATTTTTATATGTAGACTTTTATATTTTTAAAATAATGACTATTACGGGTTTTTTTTTTCTTTTTAATATTAAATATTGTAAAATGTCATATTTGATTGATTAAGTATGCTGTGTATTTAGCAACCCATTTAAAATGGGCAGCACCACTTAATAAAGTGTTTCTCTCTCTCTCTAAAATGTCATGTTTTAATACAGATATACAATTCAATGATATCGTTTATTTGAATTATTGGAATTTAGCGCGACATATATGTTAGGGGGTTTTACTGCAATATCTTTTTCATAATAAAAAAGTGACAAATGCTGCTAAAAAGGAAAAAATTGGCGCACCAAAAGGGCTGGCTAGACAACGGATCTGCTAAAAACGGGACTTCTGCTTAAATTATTCATACCACAACATTCATATCATCAGGCCACAACCTTAATGATTACAAAACTAACTTAAACATTTTTAATACTAAGAAAGGATTAGATGCCGCTTGATTCTTCACCCTATCATGCCTACCATGTCATGTACTAAAACGTCATCTGTAGCACCTTTGGAAAAAAAAAAGGAAAAACAAAAAAAAAAGTGAAAAAATATTAGTCACTATAACAAAGATTTATTCACAATAGTTTTTAAACAGTAAAGCACGAGAATAAAAAAAAATATGTGGAATCAGCTTATAATTTTAACTTGTTATTTGTATTTTAATTATAATAGTACGAAAAAAGCATTAGTTTCATCATCATGCTAAGGATGGTATGGGCGTAATGATTAAATATTAGCTCGTACTAAGACTTTTAATTTTTTATAATATAAATATCGTGAAATTCCTTGTTCGTTTTAAAGATGTTTGAAAGGTAGTTAGTTGCATAACGTTGATTGAAAATATGTTTATCGATGATTGCACAATTCTTCATTAATTTTTTTTTTTTGAAACATCTATGGATGTCGTCATCAGTTGAGGATAAAAATAGCCAGTGGTATAAAGTTATGAGCTGCATATAAATGAGAATGTTTACAGTTTAATTATAAGATTTACAGAACATTTAACAAAATTAACAAGGAAATAGTTGGGAATGAATATTATTAAGTTTTTTTTTTTTTCACTTTCAGGAAATTTTTTATTTTTTTATTTTTTTATTTATTAGAATAATTACAAGCTGCCTCACTCAAGGGCAATGAGTAATATTGATGACAGAGACTCATTCACACAATATGTACATACATATGTAAATAAACAGCCTTTAAAAATACAAGAAATAAAGAAAAAAAAAATATATATATATATATACAAGAAATAAAATAAAATAAGCAAGATATAAAAATAGAATAAAATAAATGATAATATAAAATAGGTGATGATTTTTTTAACCAATAAATAAAAAATAAAATAAAAATTAAGAAGAAAAGAAACGATCATAACTACATTCTTACTCTATATACAAATTTACAAACAATCCAGGGAACACCCTGATCCAGGCTCGCCCCCCTTAAGGAGGGGAAGCCGGGAACAGAGAGTTCCCAGCGCTGTTCTATCATCACTTTCAGGAAATAGAAATTTTATGTGATGTTATTCTAAATCACTTTTGCCTAGTAAAAAATAAAATAAAAAACAAGTTAAAACATATTTCCTCTGACGCGCTAACAAATATTCAAGGTAGTTTTTAAACTCAGTATTTTTTATATAACCACATCATAAAATATTCCATCAGCTATTTACTTGAGGTTTACTGGAAATAAATCAATATCTTCACATTTATAGTCGGAGTCATTCGAGTGTAGCGTAGAATTTTACAATTTGAACTTTGTACAGAAAGGTCAAGTCATTGTACTATCGTCCTGTTAATAATAATTTTTAAGTCAATGGATTATTTCTAAATACTCAATGAATTTTTGTTTTTTTCTTTTTAGCAATTTGATTATACTAAATCTGCTTTACTGAAAGACAATAAACAATAGGAATTTAAGATTTAATCCATAAAATATGTACAACATAAATAAATGAATAGCCTAACACTAAGAAATATAAAATAAAATAAATGTGAAAATAATGAAAAACAAAAAATTAAATTAAAATCATTCGTACTATGTGCAGTTTTTCTTTACATATGTTTACAGAAAAGTGATACAACCTGAGGGACTCCAAATAAATAAATAAAGGCTTGTGGACGGACAAGCCGGATTAAAAGAGGTCTCAACGCTACTCTCATAGCTGCGTTAGTGGTGCCAATACCCAGTGAAGGCTGAGTGAGAACACGGAACTTCAATGGAGAAACAGGCATTGGAGACAGGTCCAAATTCCAACATGAATACATATTTAGAATAGTCTTGGGGATATATTCTATGTTTTATCTGCGAAGAGGTTTATAAGGATACGTGAAACTGGATAACGATTTAGTCACAGTGTCAGGAAGGTTGGAAAGGTTTTGATAAAATATTGAATACAAGGTTAAAGAAGTATAAGGTAGAGGACAATAGCTGTATTGAAATCATTATGTAAGACTTAGAATTCCTTTTCTATAGTTCGAAGGAATTATACTAAATGATAAATAAATCCATTATTTTTTTTCCTCACCATTCTTATATATGAGCACATGAACTGATGCACTGATAATTAGCTTTTAGGTGGGATTAATTAGTTGAATTCGTTGATTGCGGATGACGTGAATACTCACGTCACTCCTCGGGTCTGACCCAGGGCGGGTGAATGCTCAAAACAAGGGGTCTTTTCTGTTTTCAGCTGGTGGGTATGACGATAGCAAGAGAGCGGGGATTCTATTATTCTCCTCCGCCCTCAGTAATCGTTTCAGAACTACGTGCAATAGGTCGGTTTTACTTTTGCCATTTTTTCACCGGTTTTCGATTGATTTACAAAAAAATTTATTTTTTTTTTCTTGTTAGTACAATTTCTTAGAGATAATTATAGTATTGTTTGAATTTATCTCATTTCATTTTATATATTTTTCAGACGGAGCAGTAAAACCTTGTGAAAACATTTTTTGTACCTTAAAATTCAACTAACATTTTAAAAAAATATTTTTCGCAGTACATGGAGGTGAAATGAAGTAGATTTATTTATTTTTTTAATTAAGTCACTGGGAAGGGGCTTCCGATTATGCGCCTGCACTCAACATATTAAGAAAATGACATTATCCGTGATAGATACGTAGTTTTCTATTAGAAATCTTCTGCGATAATTTTCAGTATATTCTCTATGTTATTCTACAGGATAATTTCTTCTATAGATGTATTGGAGATGTCCATGTAATAAAACAGTTTGTATAATAGTGCGTCCTTATTTCTATATTGTAGTTTAGTCTTCTTCAACAATGTTGATGGAGCTATTATGCTGAGTAGTATATTCGTAATTAAGTTTAAGATTTTAGAAGGTTGAAGTTTTAATTTATGTATAGATTAAAATTACATGAATAATGTGTGCATTTATTTCAATTTCAATGACGCCTGTTTCTCTTAATACGTTAGCCCTATGTCATTCTCATGTTCCAACAATCACCCTCAGGCTTTTTGTAGATTTGGGGAAATGTCAAGGTAAAGGGAAGGGTATTCGAGTCTCCCAGAGTTTTCACCAACCGTGTAGAATTTGAGTGAGTATGAATGCCAGCTATGTAGTTCTGATATTGTATGCGGCAGTAAGTCAGCACTATGAGGAATGATTAATTGTAATATAAAGCCATAATGTTTCAGTATTAATAAATAAGGATGGACCAGTCAGGTTTTGATTGAACTGAGATAAAAAACAGATTAAACTTGGATTAACCTTGTCGGACGATGTGACTTTATTAGAATGAAAAACACTCAACTCAAATCATCTCAACCATTTTCATACCACATTTTATACTTTCATTGATTTTCAATGTTCTGGAATTATTTCAATCCGAATCAGATGTAACCATTTATTTTATCAAACAACTGTTACAACCAATTTATTTTTTCTCACTTAATCGAAATCTAACTCAGGGATACCTTCAAAGCTAATCATGTTTTCTGTTCTTACCAGTCTTCTAGTGTTCCTCAAGCTAGTATCATAGGCCCCATCATTTACAGGGTAACAGAAGACATCCCAATTCATCATAGCGCTGTCACCACCGCGTACGCTGATCGTATATGTGTTTCATCCGTAAATAATGATCCTTCCATCGCATCTTTAACACTCCAACTTCATATCACTAACCTTCTTGAATGGTGTCAATGGGATAATTAAAATAAATCCAAATAGACTTCACCAAATGACCTTCATTCTTCTTCGTAAATCTACGACTTTCTGTCCTACAGTATCCTTTAATAATATTCCACTGGTCCCCATCGAACAGATACGCTACTAATGACTCCATCTGGTCATACGTCTTAACTGGAATCCACATACAAGACTTATGTAAAAAGAAACTGCTCGTCCTCTTCGAATACCTTAACATTTATGAAACCAACGACCAAAATTAATTATTACAAAAGGCTCATTTACACAATAATAATGGAGCTCTCGGGCTCCACTAAACCTTTCAATTCTTCCCGTATCCAATCCTTACATTCCAAAATCCTTCTTGAAATTCTCTATGCTACAAATAAAATTTATATTGCATACACTCATAAATATGATCAATCAGTAGAAAGCAGATTTTAAATGTATTTTTCTTATTAAAACAAACGGAAATTGAATGCTTGATAATTGGACTAAAAAGTTTTGAAAGAACGATTAATTTTCCAAGAGGGCGGTTATAAATCAATGAAATACCATTTTTTCAAATAATCAAGTTACAGGTTTTGCATTAAATGTAATTATTTAAGATATCCGACGAGTCTGTCATTTGGTTCTTTTTAGAAGCACGAAAAATTGCATCATGTACTAGATAATACAAATACAAAAAAATACTTGAAACCAAATAGAAAACAGAACTCGAAATTAAAATCCTAGGACTTATTATTAATCCTAAATGAGTATATATACGGTGCTATTATGAATAAATACACTTATCAGCAAATAAATATATGTTATTAAAAAACCAATTTTCTGGAATAAGCTTTAAATGAGAATAACAAGCTCTTTACTATGATTTACAATACGATGTTACTATTGCTTTATCTATCGAATTAAGCATGAATTTATATCAAAGTGTTTTTTTCGACTGATTGGTTTTGGCTTGGTTATTAATTCTTTGGGCCAGTAACAGAAAAGGTTACGATGAAACATATTATTAAGGAACATTTGATAGACCCTTGATAGACGATAAATAAATGTGTGCATCAAAGGCTATAATTTTAAAGCGAGGAGCGCACGTCAGCTTGTGATGGACTCTCGGTACCCCAACATTATCTAGTTATCTTCACTCCACTGAGGTTGAAGATCGCTTGAGTAATCTGTTTCGCTGCCTGTATGATTACACTACTCGCATTTTGACAGTAACACTTTTGAAATATTTTATTTGCTTATGTCCAATCACAGGTCACGTGCATGTAATAAATAATCATTCATTTTCTTTATTCTCATGTATCGATTTAGAATTGAGCCGTAAGTCAATTCGAAATATGAGGTTATTCATTCGAACTGTGTCTTTTTAAAAATTACTGAAAAATACTTTCATAAATTATACTACTTTCAAAAATAAGGGAAGAAATTTAAACACATATTACGGGTCCATGAGAAAAAACGTTTATATCCATATATATATTTTGTAAAAAAAAAAAGTTAACCATTACTATTGGATTCTGGGGCATGGATCAATAACCATTATTTGTATGATCTAAACATTTCTTCACCTGAAACGATTATGTGAAGTTTAATCGGAAGAGGGTTGAATGCCACCTAATTAAAAGTTGAATCCGACAATAAAAAGTCATAATTGTTTTTTCCCCAGGTCCCCTCATATATATTGCAAAATACTCGAAATTGTAACAAACAGTATGATCAAAAACCTCTTTTTTCTAATAAGAATACAGGGCTATTTTTGCATCAAATTATTATAAGTTAATAATTTACAATTCTTAATATTATCATCCTTATGTTATATTATTATAATTTTAACATGAAATTTTTCTTAAACCTATGAATTAACTATTAGAATTTTATATTATATAGATTATTAAAAATATAGGAAACAGGTTTTTCAGTTAGAGGCTGCTCTAACATTTACATGACAAACGTTTAAAACTCCCAATTTATTACAACTCATTTGTATTAAACTCATTTGTATGACAGTAATTAGATCTGTTTGGACCGACGGAGTTGAGCTTTGGGGCTCAACTAAATTTTTCAATTCTCGTACCCAGCCCAAACAATCCAACGTATGTCACAAATAAACTTATCCATAATGACTTTAATTTCCCATATGTTTTGGCATTGGCCTAAACCAATACCTATCCTTCCATGGTAAGCTTCATACCAACTCAAATTTACTAGTCTCTCAACATGCTTCCTACTCGATTACTGATACCCAACTGAAGCGTAGGAGGAAGAAGATGGCCTCGGGACCTTCTAATGTAGAACTTTTATTCAAGTAATACTAGTCCTTAGTTTTTTTGCAATTTATAGACCTGTTATTGTAATAATTTTCGCACATATAAAATAGATGTTTATAAATGGTTTTAATAGATTAATAAAAAACTCTAAAAATATAAAGTTTACTAGTTATCTGTTGCTGTATATTTACAATCATCACAATAAAAATGGAGAATAAAATTCAAAATACAGATTGAATACTAATTAAGCATTTTTACATCAATTCGAAAAAGAGGTTTTCAACTATAGACTGTATCTCGGCTAGAATAAAGGCTTCTTGATAGTATTATGATCTGATATATAATGATGCCAGTATTAAGTTAATTTTGACCCGGCGTCATCTAAAGACTAGAAGAATAAATTCTAACACCAGGGCAAAAGATAAGTTATATTCTGCCTTTCACGATCGTTTCTCAGGATAATGTTAGAATCAAAGTTGTAGAGCATTAAATTTACTTTAATTTTATGTATATCTTTCTGGCACTTGAAGCAAATGTTGAACAAACAGAGAGGTAAACATTGTTGTTATTTTCTAAAATCATCGATTTTCAATAGCGTTGATCTCGAAAACGGTTATATGTATATAAACAATTTTATAGGAAATTTAATTAGCTTTAATTCTGATTTTAAACATATTTTTCTTGAGTCTACCGTTTTCGAGATGTAATCGAAAAACCCAAAAATGGGACCTTCTCCCCTCCCCCACCGTTAGCTCAACCCCCCCCCCCCTCCCACCAGGGGCCGGGAATTTTAGTATGTTTATCTTCTAACTATTCCCTAAGGTCAAAAATAATCTCATATGTCATGCACTCTACAATGTGTTAATTGACTACGAGCGTAGTTGCGTTTAATTTAATAGTTTCCTCATTTTCACCCAAAATTACTATTATTTTAATATAAATAATAATTGTAAAAGTAACCCAAACACAGAATATGTGATTTTTTTAAAAGATGAACGTTAAAAGGGACTATACTGGACACTTACACTCAGCAACTATTGTTGGAGGTATTTATATGAGTTTAGTGTGTATGGTAGAAGCTGATGGAATGCCTAGTGAATCTTCTAGGGAAATAGTTAAGGGTGGACATGATCGGAGTACAATAGATGCTGACTTACGCAAGAATAATGAAGCAGCTTCTTAAGTAAACGGTAAACAAGATAAGGGATTCAGGGAAGGGAATTCAAAGTATCATGTTGTGAGGATAATATGGTTTAATAGGTAGCATAGTGTCATGTTCATGGGTGGATAAGATAATTTATTTGGGGGATTCTTTATAAAAGCACAGGTTATTGTAAGCATACGTTTGTATTATTACAAGTACTATGTGTTCAAATTTTTTACCGTTTCATCATAAAAAAGTATAGATTAGTGTCATAGTAATATTAGTATGATACCGAAATAATTCGATATTATTATATTAACAATAAGAAGGAGATAAGTCTACTAAATTTCTATTGAATGAGTTGACCATTAGAATTTTAATATTTACTTCATAAAAATTGGTTAAGTTGTGCGACATGATAAGATCTTAATTTATCTATTTAAGCACAAATGGTATTTATAGAGTAATTTCAATATTTTGGAAAACCATCAAAAATGGCCTTCTAAAAAAAGGACAATTTTGACTTAACACTTTTTTACGACAGCCAGGAAAATATAAATGTGGAAATATAAAAAAAAATAATTTTATTTCGTTTATATAATTTAAACCCAATTATAGGCAGAAAATTCAGTTGTACCTTTTTACTCTGATGGCCAAAGACGCCTTGATAACTGCACAGATATTTTAGATACTAAATCTCTCCTATTCACTTTATAAATCAACTAAAAAAATAATTATGGAACTGTTCAATTTATTAGATTTTAAAAGAACCTAAACTCAGCTTTTGACTATGTCAAAAAAAAAAGTCAATCAACGGAGATATTTATGATTTTTCTGAAGTTTTTAAAGACCAAGAGTAACATTAATATTTGTAAAACTTCAAAAATCTCTCTTTTTTAGAAAATCGCCTCTTCGGAACATTATTTGTGTTTTATAAAATTAAAATATCATAAATAAAATAATGCAATACATTTTAATAAATTCCTCATCTGCCCTCTATGATAAGAATTATGAGTTGATAGAATGGAAAATATGAAGTGTTTTAAAAGATCAACAGACTCATACTTTACCAGTATTACTTTACATTACTTTACCAGCGTACTTAATCAGCTCCAGAGATACGATACTCCTAGCAATTTGTATGCGCTGGTAATCAGCTACCTCCAGGACCGACGTGTTAAAATACGCGGAAACTTTTATGAGTATGAAGATGTAGTCGAGAGGGGCTGTCCTCAGGGCTCAGTCCTTGGTCCGGCCCTATGGAAGCTAGTCTTCAATGATATGTTGGCTATACTCGAGGAAGAACGGTTCTCTGCGATTGCCTATGTCGACGATCTGACTGTCGTGGTGTCTGCCAACAGTATAGTCCAATTGAAGCAAGAAGCTGAAAGATGTGCTGGCCTACTTAGTAGATGGTGTAGAAAACAGCAGATGAAAATGGCGGCTGCAAAAACACAGGCCATTTTTCTGAAAGGAAATAAGTGTAGGCCTAACCCTATTATTAGAATTGAAGGAGAAAGAATACGTCCAACTGAGACTGTCACCTACCTGGGTGTGAAAATAAGAAGAAATTTTGACGTAACGCCTCATTTGGAACACCTTGCCAATAGGACGGCCTTATCATTGAACGGACTCAGTTGGTTGGGGGGCGCCTTGTGGGGTCTGAGATACATTGAATATATAAAGCTACGATGGCTATATATAAAGGAGTGATACTTCGTATCCTACGGTATGCCTGGTACCAAAACCTCTCACGCAGACAGATGAGTAGGCTGGCAACAATTCAGCGCAATTCTCTGCTGCGAGTCACCAAGGCATACAGATAAGTGTCTCATGAGGGGGTCCAGGTCTTAGCAGGAGGGGTACCTCTTGATCTTGTACTGCAAGGAGATGGTTTTAAATTTAAAATGAAAAGGGAAGGCTCGGTGGGACTACCAAATAATATCCGGTCTTTGATCGACGCAAATCCAAGGAAATGGTTGGAGATTATCCGGGAGTACACGATAGAAGAATGGAACAGGTGGTGGGTGACAGCCCCGAAAGGGGCTACTCTCAGAAAATATTTCCCCACTGTTAGGTAACGTCTTGAAGCAACTTGGGTCCTCCCGGATTACTGGATCTCACAGTTTCTCACAGGGCACGGGGGCTTTAGAGCCAAGCTCCAGAAACATGGTAAAAATATTGACCCGCTTTGTCCCAGCTGTGGTGTGCCGGAGACCGCTGAACATGTGGTAATTGCATGCACTACCTTTGAGGCATTGAGAGCTAAGCTACTGAGAGAAACAGGGCTCTACGTTCTAACGGAGAGTGATTTCCCTGAACTAGTATCGGCTGACAACTACCCGTATTACAAAAGTTTTGTGTATGGTTGGAAAACTGAAGTGGGGGTAGAGCACTTCAACCTAGGAAGAAGAAGGGGCCACGCCCCAGAGAGACCACTGGACAGAAATTATGCTTACAACCCCATCACCGAATAAAGCATATCTACACGTAAAGGTGAAAACTATAAAAATTAAAAAAAATTTAATATAGGTATGTTGTTATTTTAATTTAGTATGTTATAGTTATTATGTAGTTATTATTAGTATTATTATGTATTATAGTATGTAATAGTTAGTATGTAGTTAATTTTAATATAGTATGTTGTATTAAATATAGGTATGTAATTGTTGTATTAGATATAAGGTATGTTGTATTAAACACAAGTATGTAGTTATGTGAAGATTTTAATGTATTTTAAATATTAAATGTTATTTTAAATGTGTAGTGTAATCTTGAAATGTTAAATGTAATATTGAAATATTCTGTTAAATGTTTAAGAAAATTTATTCTTGCAATGTTAAAAGTAATATTGAAATGTTATGTTAAACTGTTAAAACCAGCATTGATGACTACAAGCTATCCCTGCAAAATCCGTGTAGCCGAGAGGCAAGGAAGGGAAATAAATAAAATAAAAATAAATAAATAAAAAAAAGACTCATTCTTTGATTTGAGTTGATTCATGACGTGAAATGAGTGAGATAAAACTGCTATTAGATCATAATTTCAAAGTGTCTCGACAGAACTGAATTTGAATTGATTCAGTTACAAATGCAACAGTTGTCACAATCGTAATCTAGCCATTGCAGACATCACCACATGCCAACAGCTTACCGACTACATCATAATTCATCCTGACATCAAGGGACCTAAAGGTTACATCGCCATTGTAGGCAGATGGGTAGTTACATCACCTTCATCGTTTTAAGGTGTTCCATTCAAATTGGGAGAGATTTCGGAAACATGCCATTACTAGTAGCTATAACAGCAGTAGCGAAGCTATCGGATTGAAATAGATTTACAAATTTAAAAAAAGTAACCGTCACTTATCTTTCTTCGTTTAAATATTGATGATCTAAATGGTAAAGTTAAATTCTATAATTTATAATTAAGTGTTAGAAGATATGTTTATAAGGTACTATCTTATAAATCCATCAAATGTATCTAGCAACCAAAGCCATGTGCTTCCCTGAACAAAATTAAATTTGTAGTGAAATAAATGTGTATAATATATACAGGCTAACGTAAATGTACTTTTTACCCAATTGCCACAGGATTAAGATAAGCGAAAAATTAATATAAATCCATGAAATCATTATTATCACGAATCATTCACAAAAACATGGCCTAACAAATTAGTCGCACTAAGTTAATTTTTAGTGCTATAAGGTGCCACCAAGCAGCCTTGCGTAGTTCCGAATAATGTCGGTTTGTTGGCCTGAATTAACAAAATGAATTTAATAATTCTTGGTTATGATACTAACCAATAATATTTTTAAATTATTAGAAGCACTAAGTAAATTTAATTGTGTATGTCACCCTCACTGTTTTTACTAATACTGAATTCTCTTGGACAGCGATGAAATAATTTTTGTTGTAAATATTATATATTTTTTATATTATGTGTAATAATGCTATAGTTTTATAATGGAGATATTGTTATTTGAAATCGTGACAATGATCTTTGAAAAGTTTGATGTCCAGTCTGGATTTTTATAATGTGTGCATAGTTCACATTCAGAGCTTTAGTGTATCAAAAGTGGACATAAAATCGGCTTGCAGAATGGAGACTGATTCTTGGTGTCCTCTTTGTATGATGGATCTATTTGTGAAATGCACAGCTTCAGGGAGCATAGAAATATTGTTTAGAAAAATAGGAGTAATGTAAAACATTATGTCAGTTGAGCTAGCATAAAAAAATATGAATAAGTACAATTAAGAATTGGTGATTAATTTGCCTCTTCTATGGTTTTTTTTTTTATTGACCAAATTAATATATCCAGTATTCCTATTTCAAGTTTGACTGTAGAAGCAGAAATATGGGTTTCCCACTGTATACCTACGAGGGAAATTTTCTCCAATCCCCTGTGAATTACCTACTCTCTTTTTGCAATCACATGATTTGCACTCCTTATCCAGAACTACAATAATTTACATCACTTGTCTCTTCTCTCCAGAATTCTTTAAGCCTTCGATTTCTTCTGTATGCTTTTGATTTATGAACTTAATTTTTTTACTTAAATATAATCTGTATATCTAATTGCTGATATTTACAATGTCCATTTTTAGATCTGAAAACGGATGTTAAAAATTGAAATTAGTATTCTAATTAACTAAATATCACAGATGTGGCAAATAATTCACTGATTGCAATGCATGAGTAACTAGGTGAGAATATTTTGAATATGCCCCTGATCCCAGAACGTTTCGATCGTCTAATTGACATCCAGAATCATACATTTGGATACAATATATGGAACAACACACAGAGATAGAACTAAACTTCGATGGAGATACATTTTTGTTGGTGATGGTAGGTCCATGTTGGATAGCTGATTGTATGAATTGTAGAGTTCATCGAATCTACATTTCTAATGTAATGTTGTACCTATGTAGTCCCGAGTAATTTATGTATGGTTTAATATCAGGTTTGAGACACAAGTTGATAGTTGGGTAGTACGTAGTTGTACGTAAGTATGCCTGCCTTAAGAATTTTGTAATGTGGTAATTTATTTCGAAACACTTTTTTTTTTTTTTCACCTACTATTCACAACTGCACCGTAATATAATAAATAAATTGACGGAATGTGAATCAGAGGCCTGTCAATGACTTTTTCAATTCAATTGTCGTAAATATCATTGAACATTAACCTTTTGGCTTTATGTTTAATATCGTTATCTGTTTAATTTATTTTCAGATTTACTTTATTTTAGCTTAAAATCCCTATTTATCTTTACTAAAATGTAGTTAAATGTTTCGGAATATGTTATTCCATCATCAGACTCTTCTTTCTTTTGGTGTTGTCCCACCTAGTCTGAGAGGTGGGACAACACCAAAAGAAAGAAGAATGATGATAGGATAAGATATCCCGAAATATGTAACTACATCGTAGTGAAGATAAATATAAATATGAGGAACTAAGCTAAAATAAAATATATCTGAAAATAAATTAAACATTATTTTCAGGTTTTTATCTCCTGGCCCATCCGATCTATTGAAAGACAAAATGTACGATTTTTCAAAAACTATGAATTTTTGAAAATTCATAACAATTTTAGGGTTTGTAAATTACAATTAATATTATTTTTTAATTTTACGAACAACATACGGCAACAAATAAAACAATATATGAGATTGGTATTGACTCTTTTTCTACTTAAAAAAAATTTACAAAAAGTGAAATTTCGATGGATTTTACATTGAATTTGTAATTTTTATTTAGAATAAAGAAATATAGCGGAGTAAACTACTGAACCTTTATTTCTCCTTGCAAAATAATAAATAAGATGGTTTTTGTTTTATCAATCTAATACAAGTACTTTTAATATTATAAACGTTCTAGTAAAACCTTATAATCTTAAAATTAATTGTGCGCACCTAAACAAAAATGGCCACCATAAATAAACTGTTTGAGTTAAAAAAAAAAAAAAAATGTTTTTTAAGTGTTAACATATAGTAGAAATAACTTGTAAAGTTTAATGATTTTTAAAATGGTCAAGCAACCAGATTTTTTTTTGTTTTTGTTTTTTGGATCACTTTAAATGGAAAGTCCCTACTGTTGTGTAAATATAGGACTTCATCTCTTTCATGGATCATATTTAGTCGACATTACCTATTTTGCATGTAGTTATATTCTAATAAGCAAGTATGCTACCGAAGACTGCCGTTACTCACCGTTGAGCCCGAAGAGCACGAAGAGCGAAGCTGTCAGGGAGCCGAAGAGATGCATAGGAAGTGGAACCATACACTAAACTGAGACTTACACAATTTTTGAGGGGGGGCAAGGTGAATCCTTATTGCGCAATATTTAAGGGAAGCCTTGGCATTAGTACACCGTCGGAGCTAAAGAAGATGTGGGAAATAGTTTGTTATCGTTTGTGCCATCGGAGCCCTCTTCTGAATAAAGCTTTTCAATGGTCAGACCTTGTTAGGCGTCGGTAATCTTCGCACAGTTAATTATGCGCTAAGTAACTTTGTTCAATGTCAGCAGGAGTCTTGTACGTCGTATGTTCTTGTGCATGAACTGTAAGGTTAAGGTCTGTTTATTTGAAAGTAACAGTTAAAGAGCTGCCAAGTTCAGTTTTTTAGTCCATTCAAATTTAGATAAACACAAGTTAGGAGAAGTACGACCTTAACACTAAACCTACTATGATGAGCCAAATGGCCCTTTTCGGCAGAAGTCTTTGGAAACAACATTCATTTTTTGCTTGTTAACCGACTTCAAAAAAGGGAGGTTATCAATTCGACTGTATATTTTTTTGTATGTTAGTTACATGATTATTACGTAAATTGTGAATCGATTTTGATGATTCTTGTTTTGATCGGTAGGTCATACTTCAGAGGTGGTCCCATTAAAATTTTCAACTCAGCGTTTCAAATCAACTCAGTGTTTCATAAGAAAAAAAATATACTAATTTGCCCAATTGAAAAATAAACATAATTAAAAAAAATACAAGACCGACTTCAAGATTAAACCTATATGTAGAAACTTAAACTAAACAGTAAAAAATAATATTTTAATTACTTCAAAACAAAGAGCATTAAAGGACAATCAATGATCGATACTTATATACCTATTCACAATTTATGATGAGTTATTTTTAGAGTCGGTACCAGACGGTTGTACCTCAATGCATAAAAAAAAAAAAAAACATGATTACACCTACATGTACAAACTTAAACTATAAAGTATACAAAAACAAAATACTCTCAATTACCACTAAAAATTAAAAAATATAGTTTATTTCCAGGAAAAAAAAAACGACTTTAATGTTAAACTTAAAATAAAAAATTATATTTTAATTACTTAAAAAAAAAGAGCATTTAGGGACAATTATCGAAATTATCGATACTTATATACCTATTCACAATTTATGATGAGTTATTCTTGGAATCGGTGCCATCCAAAACCAACAGAAAAATAAAGAAGGCTGGTAATTGTAAAGAAGTGCTGAAAGTTTGTTGTAAAGGCAGGATTAAACTGCCCTTCTTGGCTGGCAAAAAGAATTTTTTTTATTTTTTATTATATCAATTTATTGAAATTTACAACTGTACAAAATACATGCATCAAGTAAATGTGTTGTTAACTATTACAATAATATGACAAAACTGGAAAAGAACTACTCCTCAGTAGTACTTTAATAAAAATTTTACACTAGAAGGTCTCTGGGCCATCTTCTTTTCAGACTCCTCAGAGGATTATCGGGAATGGTGTGGGAAGCTTAAAAGTTTCTTTTTCTCGCATAGTTTTTATGTTTTACAGTTTCCTGAAATAAAAAAGAGATTTTTTTTTTTTTTTTGTTATTCGGTTTTTATTAGCCTTGTAAATAAACAAAATGAATACTTCCTTTTTTTCATTTTAACTAGAGACCAGATCTCAGTGTTATTGCACATTTAATTTACTAGGGTTTAGAGCTCTCTAACCCAAGTATTCATGACCTAAGGAATCATATTCTTAAATTTTATTTTGCACGAAACCGCAAAAGTTTGACTTTTTAGCTTTATTACACGAAATTTCACAAATGAACCAAATTCATGTAACTGTATTCATTTGTTTATTTATTTTTAAATTATATTCATGATTTTAATTCAACATGTTTATACTACCTAAATAGGTTCAATAATTTTAATTTGAAAGTAAAAGTCGCTTAAAACAAAGGTATTTGTGACCTACTACTTTTAAATGATCGTGTTGAATTAATAGCATTGAGAATAGAAGTGAACATTGAGGAACGACGTCCTAGAACTAAGACGTTTCTTCCTCAGAAAATTTATTTTCCCACTTTTGATTTAGGTCAAAGAGTCAGTTTTTAAAAATATTTCAAACTGTCAACATTAAAAAATACCAAAATGGGCCGCGGGTATTTATACAAAATTATATTAAAAAAAAAAAAAACATTCGTATAATAAAATTAAATTATTGTATCAACGGGGATGAAATAAAAGCTGACATCAATCTGGATCCCTCCAAAATCGCATGCAACAAATACTGTACTATTACGTCGGTATACGTTGTACCTTCCTATTCTTTGCTTAATAACATTTTAAGTGATGTATGACATAATTTTACTGAGAAGAATTTTGAAATCTACAATTTCGTTCATTTTCACAAACGTTTTCAAATTGATTTATTTTTCAAAAACATCGTATTATATTTTGTTTCAATGCAAAAGAACAAAACACGTTTTTTTCAAATGTCTCAAAAAATGTATTCATAGTGACTGCTGAAATCTATATTACTTTTAAATCTTGAATTTTTAAATATCATCACTTGACTACAAAAGTTTTATGTTTATTGTATTTTTTTTTTCAATATTTAAAACAGCTAACACAACAATATTAGGGAATGTTTTTATTAACCATTTGCTATTATACTTTGTACTTTTTATTTAGCTGTCTTTGAAGGGTGTCAATAAAAATAGTCTCTTGAGACAGAATTTGTATTTTTATTCTGAGTAGTAAGAGTTCCGTTCAGATTTAAAACAATATTTGCTCATACTCCCAAATGAAAATCAAAAAACAGACCGCCTTATAATCTGTAAAGCATTATGTATTTAGTTTTATGGTATTTAGGTATTATGAGAACTGTCAGTTGAAAGACTATTTGTTTAAACTATGTGATTTGTAATACCTCTAAATTAGTGATAATTATGATTTATGACTTTTTAGCTAGATATTTATATATATAAATTGGATATTAAGATGTGCCAGATATTAATCTAAATAAAATATTGAAACTGATATTGTCATCTTTAATAAGTAATAATACTTATAAATAATACGAAAGACTGGGTTGGTTTACGAAGATATAATAACAGGGAATAAATTTGAAGATATATCACAAAAGAAAATTATTTATAAAAATATTGAAAAGAAAAAATTACAACTTGGAACTGTTAAAACAATTATATTTTTTGTTTTTCTAGACAAGCCTATTACACTATATTGCTACCAGTTAATTTTTTCCTGATTTCTAATTTATAAGTTTACTTTGAATCACATAAACTGCACTACGATAATCAGTAATTGTTACAAGGAGACAGGAGACAATAGCAGGTTCAATCAAGGTCTAACTAATATCTTAAGGTTCCAATGGCTGCCACAACCATTCATTATTATGAACCTAATTGTACAGCTCAATATAATACTGATCAATTTAAGCAAGGCTCTCATCATGTGCACAAGTGCATTCATTCTATTTCATAATGGAACTTTGTTTCTTTTCTTGGATTCTTTGATTAAAAACAATTATATATATATATGTATGTATATATATATATATATATATATATATATATATATATATATATATATATATATATATATATATGTATGTATACAATATTACAATTCTGATCTCACAGTTCACAAATAAAACATGCTACCAAAAGGGGTATCTCCAGATTTTGATAGTTTAGTATTTATATTCTGAGATTGAAACAATGAAATCAAACAAGTTGTTGGAACATACCTGTGATAGATTAAAAAAACAAAAGATTTTGTTGGTAAGCAATAATTCGTTTAATTGAATCAACATGTTTCTACATATCATCAAATTAGTACTGGTGAGATAGGGAGGTCTTTTGAGAGGATAAAATCTCTAATCACTCCTCTGTTAATTACTTTATTTTTAACTGATGGTAAGTGAGATAACTGCTTTAAGTAATTGAAATCAGTTTTCAACAACCTTCTCTATTCCAAAATTATATTTTACTTTTCTTTTTTTTTTAATCATGCAACTCAGTTTTTTGCAGAGATAGAATTTAGTCTGACCTATTTAAAAAAAAAAAAAGGATTCCCTGATCTCTGCAGAGATTGATGAGATAAAAAATTGATGGTGTCATTTTAAAGTGTTAATAAGCACCCACTCCTACTTCAGAGGACAGTGAATTTATGCTTAATAAATAAGAAATGTGTAGATTAAGTTTCATTAAAATCGTTAAATCTCTATTGGACAATCCCATTTTTATAGAGACATTTATCAATA
Source organism: Euschistus heros (assembly GCA_003667255.2). Lineage (NCBI taxonomy): Eukaryota > Metazoa > Arthropoda > Insecta > Hemiptera > Pentatomidae > Euschistus > Euschistus heros. Next base: position 1,282,764 of record RCWM02000100.1, read on the forward strand.
ATACAAGGGTGATTTACTAACATTAGATGTAGATAAACAATGAGGAAAATTTTATCAAGTTTAACATTATATCAGAGATTCTTCTGTGGAATATTTATTAAAAAATGTATCAATAAATGTATTCTACTTTAAAATTAATTGATATATCTGAGTTTCAGATAAGAAATGTATAGGTTTTGATCTTCTAGCCTGGTCATTTATTCTTTTTATTCAAATGATAAAAAAGTTCCTCAAGGATGGTCAAAAAGTTTCAATTCATCTCAAAGAAGTACCTGAAAACCATAATAAATAAATAATAAATACCAATAAAACCATAAATAATAAATTCATAATAAACCATAAATCTTAAATAATTTGTTGATTCTAATGCTTGTAAAATAGTTTCTCAAATAATAAAATATCAGACTAAAGTTATAAGAATCATTACTAGTAAATTAAATGAGTATATTAAATCAATACACCAATTTATGCAATACTGAATTTCTTCTTCACTAATAATCAATTAATAATTAACTTAATTTAACAAAATTATTTGTCACTAGAATCTAGGTCTGTTATTAAAATATTTGTGTAGTGGTGGCAAAGGGCAATTGAGAGAGAATCATTACAGAAAACATAATAAACAACTACATGCAATTATTAATATATTAAATATAGGTATAATAAATTTGATTGATAGAAAATAGTATATGTCTCGATATAACAGAATATATCTCATAATGATGCAGGCATGTTATTTCAGAGTTTTATACCAATAGGTAGTGGGATTCATGAATGCTGACCTCTGATGAATTTATTCTTAAGTCTCAGATGTATCAGATAAGTGCTTTTAATGTTTCATAAATTAAAATTATGAGATCAATTTGATGAGACTGAACCTATTTGATTAGAAAAACAAAATTTTAATTTGCATGAAATTTCATAAATTTAATTGCTTGTCTTGAACCAATTTCTAGTAATTGTTTACTAAGTTTAATTTCCTTCTATACTTCAGTTAAAGAACCAATACTATTTAATCTACCATCTACCAGTCAGGGAGATATCCTTTGTAGAATAGTTGATATTTATTTTCAGGGATATTAAAATTGGTCCAATCTGATTGCACAAGACATTTAGCTTTCATGTTATTGAGAAATATTGTGTAGAAAAGGAACTTCATCGTAGATCTTTGTATTGAATGTATCAAGTCGTTTCAAAAGTCCTGTCATTTTTTTCATTAATTATGATTTATTTGGTCTGTACCATCTATGTCATAATTATATTTTCAATTTGACCTTTCATAATGTAAATGGTATTATTTACAGTCTTTGGAAGAGGGATTACTTTTAATTCAGTCACTGCTAAACGTTAACAGAAATATATTAAAATGGTTAGTGTGTAAATTCAAATTAGGTCAATTTTATTAGATGAATTTAAACTAGGCTTGAAGGCAGCTCAAAAAATATGCTCGTGTTTGATGAGAAGGTTCTCTCTGAGCGTAAAGCTCAATTTTGGTTTTCCAAATTATGTCAAGGCTTGAAGATGATGTCCGTTCTAAAAGACCTCAAGTTGCCAACGAACAGGAAATTTGAGAAGTAAATGATTCAGATGCACATCAAAAATGTGCTGAAATAGGTAAGTAGTTAAATATTTTACAAGCAACAGCCTGGAGGTACCTACTTCAAATGGGAAAAATAAAAATACTGAATAAATAGGTCCCTCACAAGTTATCAGAGGAGAATAATAGGCCACATACTGCAATGTTGACAAGGAATAAATTAGTGGAAATTGGATGGGAAGCATTGCCCGACCCACCATATTCTTCAGATATTTCACCCACCGGTCATCACCTTTTCAGATCCCTGGAGAATTGTCTCTGGTAAAAATGTTTTGATAACCAGGAAAGCCTAGAATAGGAATTAAATCAGTTTTTACCAATAAAGATCAATCATTTTTAAAAACAGTATTTGGAATCTTGCATCAGAGTGGGATAAAGTTATTCGTTGTAATAAAGATTATTTTAATGAATTAAGTTATTGTATAATTATCGGTTCATTATTATTATTATTATTTACTGGCACCAGGTCTCAAGTTGAGACTTGGCCTGCTCCAACATTGACCGCCAGTTTTCCTGATCAAGTGCTGCTGCCTTCCAATTTTGGGTACCAAGCAGAATCCTGGCATCAGTAGCTACGGAATCTTCCCATTTAAGCTTTGGACGACCAACTCTTCTAGTTCCGTACACTCGCTCACTTAACACCTTCTTTGGAATTTCTTCAGGGTTCATCCTTATTACGTCACCGGCCCATCGTAATCTGGTTAGTTTAATGGTCTGCACAATATCAACATCCTTATAAAGGTCCTTTAGCTCGTTATTTGTCCTTCCTCACCAGATTTGATTAACGCATACTGGTCCGAATATTCTTCGGAGAATTTTCCTCACAAACCTCAGGAGCGACAATTCGGTTGCTTTAGTCATTGTCCACATTTCTGAGCCAAAGGTAAGGACTGGGCGAATCAGCGTCTTATAAATTCTAAGCTTTGCAACCCTGGACAGAGCTCTGCTTCGGAAGTATTTTTGCAGTGAGAAATAGCAACGGTTTGCTGAGAATATGCGTCTGTTTATTTCTTCTTCGATCCTATTTTGGGAATTGACTTGGGCCTCTAGGTATACAAGTTCTCGTATCTTCTGGAATTTGTGAACCCCTATTTCGACATTTCCTTCTTGCTCCTGTTGTTGGTTTGATGTCGTCATATACTTTGTCTTTTCATTGTTCACTGTGAGTCCCATTCTTGCAGCTGAGACCTCAAGTGCTTCGAATGATGTAGCTACATCTCTCCAAGTTCTACCCATAAGGTCTAAATCGTTGGCATATCCAAGAAGCTGAACAGATCTATTCAACAAGGTCCCTACTACCTGTATTTTTCACAGCCTTCTCTAAGGCTATATTAAAAACAAGACAAGCCAGGCCATCACCCTGCTTGACACCAGTCTCTGTAGTGAACTCTCTAGACAAATCTCCACCAACTTTAACATAAGAGATATTGTTCTCCATTGTCATTTTCACTAGTCGAACAAGTTTATGGGGTATATTCATTTCTAACATGGCTATATGACGATTTATGGAGTCATAGGCCTGTTGGAAGTCTATGAAGACATGGTGCGTGGAGATCTGGTATAATTATTGGTTCATTGATTTTTTTAATTGCTCCAAAAAAGAAAAGATATTTTAAATTACCTGGTAGATAATGGCAATGTTGTATAAAAATATTATTCTGAACTCTCTGAGCCTTAATAAACAACAACTGGATGACAACTAATAGAATACATGTTATCTAATTGCTTGTTTCTTTGTCTTAATTATAAATTCCAGTTTACATTTAAGTATTACTATATTACTATTTAAATAACCTGTTGTTATGTTTATTTAGTTTTTTAAAAGAATAGTTTTAGATTTAGAAGGAATTTTATATCATTAGAAAATATGTTTTCAATAGTTTAGTATTTAAAGGACTATTATTTTGTCCAGACAAGACATATCAGGAACGCAACAGTTCATGAAGGATATTGAAAAATATCAGATTTCAGTACCAAAATTAAAATTACTGTAGTGATGATCTAAGCATTCTTAGCAATAGAACTTGTAGCAAATCAAAACAGCACTGTTTAAATTTTGGTCTTAGGTCTGGCTTATTGTCCCTAAGAATAAAATTTTATCCTTCCAATTCAATATAGAATGGATTTCTTTGAGGGTGATAATTCATAGCTACTCCCCTTAATAAAATCCAGAAAATAATTACTAGAAACTGTTACAAGAAAAACATTTCTGATATTTCATATAAATTAAAGGTTTGTTTAGAAATCAAAATAGTTTAATTTATTTTGGATAATTGAATCATATTGAAGTGATACAGTCTTTGAGATATCTAATTTTTATCATAGTTCTATTCTCTCTAACAAAGTTCACTAGTTATAAGAAGTTGAAGATTAATACTAATCCTTCAACCAGATTGTTACAAAAATTATTGTGTATGTACACAAATCTTAATTTCATCTCTCATAATTAAACCTATAAGACTTTTTTTGTTCCTACTATTTATGTTAATGTTTACTTTGACTAATCCTGTGATTCAGAGTTAGTTGTAGGGGGTTATTTAAAGGTTTTTAAACACAGGTGCAATGTCATAAGGTAAAATCATTATTCTTGAAAGTGCAAAGGCTGCTGACGAAGACCTTTGTGCCACTAAGAAGAATAAGTAATTCATTGAAATACTCTGATACTTTGGTTTGTTTGAATCGGTTTGAGAAAAAAGTGATGTTTTATGATTAGTGGAACAACAAAGGAATTTAGTATTTTGAGCTTGTTCCTCATGGTTGGGCAGTTGACTCATACCTTTACCATGAATAGCCAGACAGAGTTTATGCAGTTATGAGTGCTAAGAATTCTGCTTTGAACAACAGGAACCAAGCCATTTTGCAACACGACAATGCCCCTGCAAATTTTTCTCATTTGACCAAGGAAAAATTATTGGAACTGTAAGGAGTAAATATTTTAAATATCTTTCCCTCTAATAGAATGCCTGTGAATCTAACCCCTGAGAGGCTGTTACATCCTAGAAAACTACTTCAGGATATACAATTATGATGCACGCTGTAGGGTTAATCATTCATACGTCTGGTCAGAGTGAGTTGTCTCAAGTAAGCTGATGGGCCTCAGGTACCTGAGAGGTGTGGAAAGTTTCCTGGGATACCTACACCATCATGGCCTCCCTCGAAAGATGATCACCCATTTTGGGCAGACTGCCATCCAATTGTTTACAATGCTTGACTTCGTTCAACTTTGATTAACTATTTGTCTGAACTTAATCCATTTAGACATACACAATTTGTAGTTGTTTTTTTTATTTTTTTAGCTTTATATTTTCAGTAAATAGAGAAGAAGCTGTAAATTTCTAAACTTTTGTCAGTTATATTTTGTACATTTTTTTCATTTTCAATATCATTGAAGAAAATCAGTCCATATCATGGAAATAGCTATTTAAATTTCATAAAGACTCCCCAAATAGACTCAAGTGTAAAATTTAGATTTTAAGAGTTCTGTGTTATTTAAAATTAACTTTTAGTACAATATCTTTTTACAGAAAAATATTCGTTTGCTTTTTTTCTAATAAAAGTATTTTATGTAGTTAATCAATAATAGCTGAATAATCTCTAGTTCAATAAAATAGGTGATATATCAAACAGGTTTCTGTAAGGTAAATTTATACATTAAAACTCCATTATGCACTGATTTTTATTTTTTTTTTTTTTAATAGGACAGATGAAGTATTGATACATTTTAAAAATACAATGACTAAAACATTGCAAAAATATATTTCATAATTTGCCTATAGCAAACATGTATTTATAAACCTATTATATATATAAGAATGAATTGTTGCTAATTTAACAAATATTTACAATTCAGATAAGACTTATTTTTTTCTATATGCATTAAATACATAAATCATTCATTCATATTCTACAATCTCTCAGTCACACAGCCACATTACATTTAATTTATCTTTTAGTGAATCATTGAAAATATTTATTTATCTCTGTTTAGAGTTGACTTCAAGAAGCAGATACAGGGGATTAAATGCATTGCAACAATAACAAATAAATTGTTATAATTGCAATGAAAGCAATAGCATTAGAAGCATATTATTCGGGAATAAGAGCCAAAAGGAAGCAGCAAAAAAGTCTTCTTATAAAACTATTAGATTCCTTTTGATATTACAATAAACAGTTTTCAAAAATGAAGTAGGAAAAATAAATAAACAGTCATCAATTTGTAAGCTTTGTACCAAAAGTTTTTGTTAATTATTTACTAATGAATATAATAAATAAATCAATTGATGGTTTAATTTGATAATATATTATTTTATGTTGGTTATGTTTTCCTCAAAGAAATTGTTAATGAAAGTAGCTAAATGTTTCACTATAGTGTAAATAATACTATAAGATTGCTGTAAACTTTATATTTTTTTTTCACAGTTCCTTTAGAAATTCGTAATGATTTTTATCTTAGTCACTCATTTTCAGATGTTCTAAAAAGATATGAAAAATTATAAGTATTAGGAATAACAATTCCCCTCTATAGTTTAGTAAATTGTCACAATTTGATTTAGGATTTAAGTTCAAAAATTATAACTTAGAGGGAGCTGTAATAAATATTCAAGAATGTAATCATGTAAGTTTGATATAGAAATTTATTCTCACAGTGACAAGAATAATGACTTCAGAATGGTTTATTTATTCTAAAGGTTTTAACTTGGGCTACAATGTATTTCATAGACTACCAAGAGAAGAAAATATCGTGTAACAATGAATTTTCAACTATTATAACAATGAACTTACATACTTGTCCCTTCATTGAGAATTTAACAAAATGAAATGATTGATTATTGTTATGTTTTTCCTCCTTATTTTTTAATTATCTGTTACACTTGATGTAGAGGGTTATTGATCTGAAAAAAAATAAGTGGGATATATTAAACATAATTATATTCAGAAAACCAACTGTAACTGACAAATATAATTATCAACAGATTAATAAAAAACTGATGTATCTATTAATTATTTGTTACACGTATAATTCCTTTACTTGATAAGAAATTAATGTTAAACAAAACTGTTGTCTGCTTCATGAAAGCTTATGAAATGAACCCGCAAAGAAAGAGGCACCATCACCTCAGGATAATTGTAATGAGTAAAACGTTTTGTTACAAAAGTAATACTAGGGTTTTTCATTTATCAACATTGTTAAAGATAAAACACATATAATATATATTTTTTGTTTTTTTAAAAATCATACGTAGTACTAAAATTTCTACTCTTAAAGTATCACAAAACCTACTTCTCATGCCAACTTCTCAAAAAATTTCAAATTGATATTTTACCTATAACTTCTTGATTAAAACCATAGATGTACATATAACACTTTATCTTTCAATAATTTTTAATTTTTTGGATATAGAATGAAATGCTTTTTTATTTTGGATTGTAGAGTACAGCAAAATGGACAAAATTGATCACAGGTGTTCTACATTTTTTTCTAAATCAATTGGTTGGTATCTTATTTTATACCCTATATAAGGCAATAGCTAGTAGAAGGCCTCAATGATTCATCAAATTTCTTATAAATAAAATACATTAATACAAATGACTTAAAAATATTATTCAACTATTTGAGAAATAATCACATAAAAAAAAAAAAAAAAAAAAATACTACAAATAAATAAGAAATAATTAAACAAAAAATTAAATAAGGAAAAAGAAACTACAGGAAATAATAAAAGAAAAACAAACAATATACAAAGTACAATGGAATATAATCAACATGTTTTATGAATATAAGGGCTATAATACTATATGTACAGAATACATTTTCATATTTTATACATAATGTTAAGAAATAACTCATTATGAATTGATCTATTGTAAAATGTATAAATCAAACAGAAATAAAAATACAAAACAATATGAATGATTATTGCAAAAAAAAATCATACAAATGAGTACCTTACTCCTTTCATTATAGCATATGTTTGAGTTAAGGCTAGCTTCTATTAAATTGATATGGGTGCAGCTAAATAGTTCACAACCACTGATTCATTTATTTAAAATGAATTTGAATTTACAGTTCAATATTATATTTTATCAATATTATAAAAATAGCAGTTTTAAAATTTATTTTTGTAAATACACATAAATTTTATTGAAAGGATGGATTGTATTCAGGAATATAATTGCATAGTAGAAAAAGTACAAAAATAAATCTCTATCAAGATATTATAAAATCTGTTCTCAGCTATGGAGATAACGAAAACTATGATCATGAATTCTATTTAGCTGCTATCCATTTATATTTATTTTCTTAGAAGCAAATTTGTATAATACATAACCGAGAAATGCCAAGCAATACTTTTAAATTTAAAAGCTCACTATGTTTTCATTGATCCAATTCACTTTTTTTTTCTTATTTTACAGCTAAGCAACAGATTTAGTATTTACATTAATTACGTTATGAAAAAATAAAGTAAGTATACTGAATCATCTATAACTTCAAAAATTCAGAATTTCTACTTAAAAAATATGTCTGAGTCTATAAAGGCTTCTATAATTTTTTATAGAATAACTTCATAGATAATAGTGCTATCTACCACTAGTAATGGTAGATAGATAATAATAAACAATTTGTGATGCACCAAGCTGAAGGGATGGAATGGCTATAAGGCCAAAATAATAAAAGTGGTACTGATAAACTTACTACCATAATTCCTCTTCGCTAACACTACTTATGGCACTACAGTTTCTGTGCTAACATTAATATCAGGTTGATTAATTTATACACAAAATCTTAAAAATAATTTGATTTTTTTTAACAGTCCAGAATAGTTAATTACATACATACTTTAATATACACATCATTACAAGTTCACTTTATTTATTTATAACACCCTTAGTTTGCTCATATTACTTGAGGGTTAAAACATAAATCTTTACCTATTTTTTTTTTAAGGCACTGAATTTCTTAATAATAGTTAAATAACAAATAAAAGCCGATATGTATTAAATTGATAAAAAGATTGTTCTGCAGAGCCATCATTTTCAAACAAGAAGAATAAAGGGAAATAACTATTTAAAGGAAAGAATTATAAATTTAAAAATAAAATTAGATATATGGAAAAAACAACTTCATAATTAAAATATGTAGGAATTTTAAGTTAAAATGGAGAATGAATTATAAAAAGACTAAATATGCAGAAAAGTAGACAATGATTATAATATATGAAAATCCATATGTTTCAAAAATCAATTCAAGGCTGCATTGTTAACAAGAGTTCTTCAGATCATTAAGATTAAAATATCAGAAAAACATTTTATAACAATTAAAATTAAGCAGGACCAAACAGTTAGCAATATGAATAGTTGTGATGAGTTAGTAAAGAACTAAATATATTATAAACAACAAAAATGGTTTTTATTCCTCAAATAAAAAATGAGTCAGACAAATAACCAAGTTTCTTTTCCACTCTATCAACTTATTTTACCCATAATGGTAACGTATCACTCACTCTTTGTATCCTCAATGCCTTATTTTTTTAAACTATTTATATAATTGTAATTCATTAAATAATGTAAATAGAGCTTTTTGCTGATTGAAAATTAAACTTAAAGTAAACAATAGATCCACAAATACAAATAATGACATTGATTTCTGAATTCTCATTTATTTATCCATACCAAGCTTAAGAAATTTCATCTAAAAATTCTTATCTGCTTATTTCCATGTCTCAAAAATTAAAATAAACTTGATTGTAAATAGTATCTAAATAGAACAAAATTAAAATAAAAATAAACTGGAATAAAATGTAAGTAAAAGTATGAATTACAAACATTTTTAAACTAAGCATATTACAATGATTTGTTACTAATATTAACAGATATAGGAACAACACAACTAATGATATCAACTGTGAATTAATCGATCAAACATCATGGTACTTACAAACACATATTAAAATCGATCATAATGTTGACTGATAATAAGCCATGATGGATCTACAATAAATAGTTGATAAGTGTTCGAAAACAAAACAAAAGATAAAAACCTATTGAGCATTTCCACTAAAATAATTTAGGAAGTTAATTCGAGTAACTTAAAAAAAAAAAAAAAGGAACCCGTTTACATACTTTTCATATTCACGCTCCTTTTCAGTAATCTAAATTTCCAAATAAAATTTAAATAAAATAAAATAATGGCTGCAATATTACAATTGATTTCAGCCTATGTCAGACAGCGCATCCTTTTTTGGTTCCATAAAGGACCTTAAGTTCTGGAAATATTATTTTTCTGATAAGTGAGTTTGTTTTTCCTGCTTGGATGGCTCTTGCTGTGTCTTTTTTAAGAGTTTTAATCCCAGGTTTGTGGACAAGAAAAGCATTGTCAAGGATTTGGAATTCATAGTCCAGAACACACAATGCATAACCCTGAAACAGAAACAAATAATGTTTTTTAAGTTAACAAATAGATATTGGGTATTTGCAAAAATAAACAAATTCCAAATATATTGACAATTTTAAATAGTAGTATTGGGTTGTTTCACATGAAATGTCCGTTTTCAAGGTAAAGGGATTTTTGTAAAAATACAATATGAAAACAATATAATTTTATTCGAAGTATTTACCTTCTTTTTCTACACATTTTTCCCAACGTGACAACAACTTTTTTATCCCGGATTTGAAAAACTCTGAGCTTTGAAGTGAAACAAAATCTGAAAACGCACTTTTCATTTCAGCATCATTTGCAAAAATTTTTCCTCTGCAGAAGTTGTCTAAATTCCTGAAAAAGTGGTAATCTGTTGGAGACAAGTCGGGAGAATATGGTGGGTGCGGAAGAACTTCGTACCCCAGCTCTTTCAATTTATGCATGGTAAGGTTTGAAACCTGGGGTCTAGCGTTGTCGTGTAGGACATAGGGCCCTTCCGATTTACCAATCCAGGTTGTTTTTTCAATAATTTTTCGTGCATTTGGCCGATTTCATTGCAGTAGGTTGTAGAGGTAATGGTCTCACCTCTAGGCAAAAAGGAATAATGTATGATTCCAGCCATGGACCACCATACTGTAACCATCAATTTTTTCGGATGCAAATTTGGTTTAGGCATTTGTCCTGGGCTTTCGTCGATGTCTAACCACTGCACTGACCGACGCTGATTGTCATAAAAAAAAACTAAAAAATGTTTAAACTCATAAAAAAATATTACACGAAAATCGCGTGTTTCCATGTTCATATTTGAAGGTATACTAAACAGTGTGTAATTGATTGGGAAGCTAATGTTTATAAAAGAAAAGTAGAGGATTAGTAACTGCTTGATTATGATATGTGAACTTTGGAAGTAAACAACAGAGACTCGCAAAATCCTCTATGTATTTCAAATATTATAAAATCGGACATTTCATGTGAAACAACCCAATATAAAGATTCATAATAAGCCTAAGATTTTCCAAAATACTTGTTTAAAGATGTTTGAGCTGAGTATAACGAAAGAGACTAAGGTTTAATTTAAAAAGCTGTGAGATATAGAGATTACTAAAAAAAAAAAAAAAAAAAAAAGTGTTGATTTTTTCCCCTATAATTATTAAATAACAGTTTACATAAAAATCCATGAGAAAGCTACTGCACAGAACATACTACCAGATATTTTAAATAAACATTTTATTATAGTTATTCTGCTAAGTATGTTTCAACAGCCTTTAGCAATCTGATGAGAGTTTTTTGCTAAATAAAATGCGGTTTGTAGTTTTATAGATTCAGGAATAAGACAGTTAGTTACAGGTTAAGTATTGCTGAAATACTACTAAACTCTACTTGTAAAGGAGTGCCACAGTAAAGCACTGACTAAGGTTTTATGCTATTTTCCATGATTAATGGATTAATTAATTGTGAAATTACTATTGAAAAATTCCAACTTATATCAAGCCTATCGACAACATGTAAAACTTCCAATTAAGTATAAAATGATGAATATATCTCCTCATAATATGAAAATTATAAAACATAAAAATGGACAAAATAGTGACGACCGGCCTTATATATAACTATTAAAAAATAGTCATATATTTATGCATAAGAATCAGAGATGGGACGACCTTGAATATTGCCGATGATACCCTAAATCTTACGAAGCAATGATCAGCTTTGCCGACTAGGCAGCTATTGACGGCCATATATAAATACTAACCAATTAAATTGTAATTTATTGTATAAAGTAATTATTATTAATTTCAACCCCATAACCTTTTTATAGGTTTCAGAATATAAAATAATTTATCACTCACCTGGGTCATCTTGTCACTTTTGCCTTCCCAGGAGAGCCTTTCATCATACAGAGGGTCTGCATGTGTCCCAATATAAATGGGTTCCCAATGGACGTGGTAACCCATCCGCTTACCGATGTGGAATACCTTCAGCCCCCCTCCACCTACAGTGTAATTTGCCCATTCCTTAGAGTGCGGCACGTTATGGCAGTCTGGGCACACTTTCTTGTGGAATGGAATAGCTGATCCATTCCTTAGCATTGATACCTGGAAAATGAGAAAATAATAGTTAAAATTAAACACTGTTGTATTTACACACCGCTTAATCCTATATTTATCTACAGTGAGATTTAGAAATGATATATCAGCAATATATATATTTTTTTAACTTCTAAATAGTTTACTGATAGAGATATATGTCAAATATTCTTTGTTCAATATAAACTGTAATTCATATATAACTAGCATAAAAGTAAAATTTAAATAATTATTCACGTTTTAAGAGAGACTGAACTATTTCTGTTCAAAGAAAGCCAAATGCCTGCACTTTTACAAAATATAAAACATATAAATGTAATATTCCTAATAATATTCAAAAAGAAGGGACCAATGTTATTTATATTGATAAAGGATAGGGTTCCACAAAAAAAAAAAAAAAAAAAAAAAATGCCATAACTATATTCAAAGAGGTTTTTAACAGTCTTTGAGCCGATTAGGCATATATAGATTAGCCAAAACTTCTTTTAGAAAGATTTTCATTTGCTTGTCAAGACTCAGGAGTTTACCTGCTGTTTAGGATAACAGCATCAGCAGAATAACTCCCATGGTCATTTTTTGTTTCAGTAATATACATGATATACATCCATGGCATTCCAAGCTTCATGAGCATACTAACAGCGACCCACGTAGAGAACAAAACAATCAATAAAAAAAGGAAAAAATCAAAAATTTACTTTCTAATAAAATTATTTCTGCTTTAAATTCTCTTCAAATTAATATTAAATGATTATCCTAAGGGGATGTAAATAAATACAAAGGACAAAGAAAACAATATCATTATAATAAATTTAAAAAATTACACCTAACAATAATATGTTTAAAAGCATAGTTGAACAAAACTTCAGGAATTTAATTTTAAATTGAAAAAAAAAAAAAAAAAAAAAAAATAGAAAATGAACAAATTATTTTCTATTTTATCAGAGAGAAATCATTAATAGTAATTATAATCATCTTTATCTGAAATTTGACAGGGAATGACATGGGGTCAGCAGGAAAAAAAAATCAATCAATGTCCAAGACTTTAATACTCACTTTTCTCAAAACATTCAAAGTTATTAATTAAACATAATATGAACACTAACAATTACTTACTGAAACCTATTTGGATGTATCACAGATATACAGAACAGCTAAAAACACTCATATTAACAAACACCAAATTTTTCAGCATCTAGGTATGTGAAAAACATAACTCGGCATACTGACCTTTGCATGTCAACTGTAAATGAACAAATGGTGACTGCACAAAATATTTAACAAAAATAACACGGAAATTCCAAAACACTAATTAACGATATGGCTACAACTCACATTCCAGAAAACACATAGAGAAGGCTTAAAAAAAGTTTGATGAGAGAAAAAATAGTGTCACTGGGTTCAACTCTCCCTCACGTCTCTCACGCCAAGTAATTCAGTCATTCACTGAGTCGGTGTTAAACAAAAAAACATAAATCGAAAGAAAGCTTATAATTATAAAGAAGTGAATAAAATTTTGTATGCATTTAGGAACAACGTATGGCACCGACTCCAAAAATAACTGATCATAAATTGTTAATAGGTATCGATAATTTCGTTGTCCTTTAATACTCTTTGTTTTGAAGTAATTAAAATATTAGCTTTTAATTTTTTAATATTATTGTATTTAAAAAAGAAAAATACAGTAGAATTGAGAACCTCCTCCTTTTAGAAGTCTGTTTAAAATATATATTATAATAATGAAACATATGAAATTACTTACTAATTCAGTCTTATCATTCGGGAGAGAACAGTTGGCTTCGATTTCGAAGATAGACAGGGGAAATACTTTGGGGTTCTTATGTCGCAGGGGAGGATCCTGGCGGCGGACCATTTCCAAGAAATCTGGAATAACGCCTGGGCTCGGGTAGAGCTCAATATCAGATGCCAGAATATAATGAGTGGTTGCCGATTCCCTGGCGATGTTTCTGCCGACGTTGACGGGATACAGCAGCTTCTTTTGGCTTTTGTAGCTCGAAGGGTTGGTCCATGGCGGAGGAATACTGCAGTTGTACTTCTTGCTGAACAGTTTCGGTCCTCGGGGTATGGACTTGGGCATGTGTTTGCTCGGGAAATAAATATGGAAAGTAACATACTCAGCGATCGGCTGAGAGCTACAGTCCCTCAAGTAGCGGATTGTGTTGAGGGTGGTATTGAAGTCGGTGCTCGGAGCGTGGAGGGCCAAGGATATCGGTCCTCGCCACCTGTCCAGCAGGGGCTCCAGGTTATCCAAGAAGGTGTAGTCTGCATGAGTCGTGTATGTGATACTCTCCCAGCACCTGAAACATATAATTATTGATTTGAGTAATATATGAATATAAAAATAGTTAAATAATTTAAGTGAACAAGAAATGATTAGTTAAAAAATGAAAAGGTTTAAGATGTAATGAAAGTTTTATTTTTTTTTATTTTATTACTTTCCGCATCCACTCACATGAGTCATTAGCGGCTTAATTCACATATTAAATTTTTTCAAACAATTTAAAAAATTTCAGAAATCCAAAAATGTTTTTGATTTTGTCTTCTGTCTTCCAGTGCTTTATCTATACCTTAGGGTATATTGTACTTTGTTCTGGCGTAAGAGTATAGTGTACATGTTGTTATAACGTTTTTCAATGTCAGTGTTGTCATGCAAGTTGTATAAATCGGTGGCTCTAGGCTTCTCATCAGGTAACCGTGGGTGAAAGCTGAATGTCCTATTCTTAGCCTCGTCAAGATTATTTCTTCTATTCTTGATTTTCTAAAATATGTTGTCCAGGACCGGGTGTCTTGGTTAATTTCTTGAAGTTTGCTGCGTATTTGGTTCCATTTTGTTTTCCAATGTTGGAGCAACTTTTTTTCTACAGTATGTTTTTAAGTCAGGAGTTGTTGTAATGTCAGTGATTATGGTTCCTATTTGGTTCAGTCTCGCAAGATTTGCTGCACTGACTGCAGCTTCATTTCCGGAGATGCCACAATGTGAGGGTACCCACATTAGCACAGTCCCCCCATCCATCGACTCATGCATGAAAGTTTATCTATGTTAATATAATACAATATTTAATGCAGGGTAACGATCTAGGTAAATCTTTAATGCTTCACAATGGGCAAGCTGGCTCTGGGAACACACGATTACAAAGAAAACTGCTTTACTTAGCAATACTAAGGGATACAAGTTAAACTGACACATCTATTTAATATTTTCTGTAGTTTCAATCCATTTTGCAAGACGTCATCAGGTTAAAAACGACAATATAAACGAGAATATATAACCAATATGATTTTCTTTACAGTTTCTATAAATTTAAATCGTGTTTAATAACTGAGAGGATGGGAGTTCTGTAAAGCAGTTATAAACTTTGATAAAGAAAGAAATTGAAACAGTAGTTAAATGTAAATGTTCTTTAATTCCGAAAAAAAATCCACTGATCCCTATTGAACAGCTCTGCTACCTAGGACACCAACCGGACGAAAGTTTAACATGCAATCAACAAACAAAACTTAAACATCAAGACAATTCCGTAGGTGCCAATTAATTACAAATTACAGCTCGTATTAATATTAATGAGTAATATAAAATCGTATATTTATTAGTACTTCATATTTATCGTTTATTTGGTATATTTATCATACCAGAAAGGAAAGATTTAGAGCGATTTATGTAAAAAAAAAAAAAAAAAAAAAAAAACTGTATATACAAAGTTCTTTGTTTCGATATTGATTAAGAATATCAGCGAACAGCTTTCTATTTAAAGTAGTGCAGGAATACCTTTAATATTTAAATAAACATACTATTTGTTCCTGAATCTTTTTAGATTAGCTTCATATTCACAATAACAAACTTTGGCAATTGAAATAAGTTTTGTTTTTTCTTTATTTATATTTTTTATTAAATACAAGAAACTGCTCGTCGTTTTCGACTCCTTCAACAGTTACTAATGCCCTAATGCCGATTAATTACCAAAGACTCATTTACATAACAGTAAATAGACGTCTGGATCTGGTGCTCCAGTAAACCATCCAATTCATCTCGTATGCAACCCTTCGTAAAATCCTCACTTCTTCTAATTATGTCACAAATAAATTTGTCAATAACGATTTAAATTTCCCATATGTTTTAGATTTGCGACAAAGAAGATATCTTCCATGACAACCTATATACCCACTTGAATTCACTCGTCTCTCAACTTGCTCCTTACTCCATACCCGGTAAACCCTCGGGTTGTCTGAACAGAAGCTGGTAACTTTTAAATGTTGAACATTTATTGAAGGCACTAATGAGTAGTTGGTTCTTCACAAGGCATTGACGTCATAATTTTACCGCATATTTACCTATTGTATTCATCGGATACAGTTAAAAATCCCAGTAAATTTTACAAAAAATAATTAAAAAAATTAAAAGGCCAAGGATCGGGGAATGAGTGACATTATTTTCATCACAGGATTCTGGATTTCCTTAATGCTCCTTGCTTGTCAAAAATAAACTAATACACAAAGACCTTAATGTTTCATATGTTGCTAATTTATGCAGAAACCAGATAACAATCCTTTCATAGTAAACTCGATTCTCACTCGTATTCATTAGTCTCCCAACTTGCTTCCCTCTATTCCTCACAACCCTCCGAGGTATCTAAAAAGAAGATGGCCTCAGGATCTTTTCATATAGAACTTTTAATGAAGTACTATTGGTGGGTAGTTGTTTACAAGCAATTGACATGCTATTATGAACGTTGTAAACACATTTGTGTGATGTAAATTTAAATAAACAGAAAAAAAAAATTGAAAATATGAATTTACCTCCTTTCGATTTTCGGTTACGTATTCCTCAGGAAGGAAACAAAAGTGAGAAATAGAATCAAAATAGGTAGAAATAGAAACCGAAATAGTAACTGTTTGCAGAGGACGCCGTGACGACTAGACACGAAGGAGGCTAGGCCATTTATCAATCTCAGCTATCTGGAAGGTAAGGAAAGGTCGGTTCACAGATAACTTTATCACCAAGCGTTCTGTAAAGGTTTTTATCGGATCTCTGTCCTCCTCTGACGTCATGGCTTTATAAATATGTAATTGTTCAATAATAAATCAAATATATGTGCCTAAGGTAGGCTGTATTAATTAAAGATCATTTATCTTGATACATAATCAGGAAATACATTATACATACAAGTCTTAAACGTTCCTTTTAGTTAATCTTCATTAAATATACACAGGACAAAGATTATGGTTATATCGTATAGATTATGTTTACCGTCCTTGGTAATATACTAAGATAAAATTCCTTTTTAACAATTATAATTTATTCAACAAGAGTTGTGAGAATATAATATTTACGTTACATTGCTAAGCATATAGTTTAGAAATATAGAGATATTTATAGAAAGCATATAGTTGTAAAGTGTAATAAGAAGGACTATGGCTCTTCGGAGGTGATTAAATCAAAGCCTGGAGCTTTTTTTGGGGTTAGCTTCCTGATTTCTAGGTAAAACGTCAGAAGAAGTGAAAGAAGGTGGTGGTATTGTGAATTGAAAGGGTGTTTCCAGAGTTTGTTGTAGATAATTTAGATGATTGTTGTCTGGGTAGTCTGTATGCGGTGTAAAAACAGTAAGTGAATACATACACTTACTTAAACCCAATAATAAAAAAAAAAAAAAAAAAAAAATACAAATATTTCCATCGACAATGCTTATACTTATCACATAATCGCCTTGGTACATTTCACACACACTTTACTCAGTTTTACAAGTACACACCGTAAACGAACACATACATATTTTTCAAAGACGATTAAAGTTATGCGATTCATATAAACCATCAAATATGACAAACAAATTAATAACAATACTCAGGCATCTTCTATTATCAGGAAAATACCTTCTCATTCATGCTCAGTTTCGTTGTGTAGCGTGCCGCATTGCGCTTAGGGGGACCTGTAATTTATCTAAATGATCTACTTACGTGCTTAATATATTTAAAATATATCCTTGGTCATCAACATGGTTAAGTTAAGCAAAACGATTTTATCCAAGGCAGGTATGTAGCAAAGGAGGTCAACTCGGTTCGATGATCTTTCGAGTACCAAAAAATAAAAATGATACATTTAAGACCTAGTTAAAATATTAAAAAAAAAAAAAAATTTGGAACATGAAGATCCTATATTCCTTGTTCATTAAACTTTGATTGATTTTAATAAAGACGGAGGTTAGGAAAAATAAAAAACACTAGATGCTATTTTAAAAGTATGTTTTATTAAACAAATACCTTTTTTTTATGCACTTGTTACATTCTAATGTAAAAATAATAAACAGTCTATTAATAACAATTCCATAATTGGGTACCAAAAAACTATGTCAGCGCTAAAAATCGGTTCCAGTAATTGAATTTGGAACATCGTCGATACCTATTTTAAAAATTCAGTAGAATAATGAATTTGCATTTGGAATCGAATTATATTTAGACTGTAATGATGAATGTTAATTTATAAATAGCAATAGCGCTTGAGGTATATATCACAGATTTAAAAGGGCAGGAAACGCATAGCAATTAATTTTTTTATATCTATTTTTTGAAATTTACAACTGTATACAACATAATATAGATACATCAAGTAAATGTTGTTATAATAATAATGCTAAAATTTACATGTCAATTGCTTATAAAGAAACTACCCATTGGTATCACTCATAAAGCTCTATATAATAAATGTTCTATAACTGAAGGTTCCGAGGCCATCTTTTTTTTGAGACGCCTTGGAGGGAAATTTGAAATAGTACAGGAAGTTAGTTATGATTATCGTGGATTTGAATGGTTATGGAGTTTACTAGGAAAGAATAGGTGTCTGGTTTGGGCTAAATCAACAACATATGGTACGTTAAGATCTCGATGGATAAGCTTGTTTGCGACAAAATAAGGAGCTATGAGAATTGTTCGAAGGATTTTGGGTTTTAAGGATCGAATAAACGACGGATTAGATGGTTTAGTGGAGCCCTAAGATCAACTGTGTATGGCCATATAGGTCCAATTATTGTCACGTAGATGAGTCTTGTAATTAACAGGAAGGTTTGAATGTTTTACTAGTTAATGTTAAAGAAGTCGAAAACGACGAGTTGAAGAATTGAGAGCTATGAAATTGAGTAGCATAAGAGAAAAGGATTACAGTACACCAAGTTGTTTATTGCCCTTGAAACTGATACAGGGAGGCCAATCCATGCAAATGTGAATAAATATTGCTAGTAATTTAGCATCCAATGCCGTGACTTTAGCCCGTCTCTATAAGCAATCCAAC
The DNA here is from genome assembly GCA_003667255.2 of Euschistus heros. Taxonomy (NCBI): domain Eukaryota; kingdom Metazoa; phylum Arthropoda; class Insecta; order Hemiptera; family Pentatomidae; genus Euschistus; species Euschistus heros. Next base: position 1,302,161 of record RCWM02000100.1, read on the forward strand.
TCAGCTGATTAGATCCTGCTTCGATTAAGTGTCACATATGCGTGAGGCATACGATCTAATTCATCACTGGTAGTAATTACACTCCCCTGCACTGCACGTTATGGGAATTTAGCGCTGCGAATAGTAGTTGAGCTCTAATGTAAAAAGTAAACTACCAAGCAAACAGGCAATTATAATGGGCCTCAGTAATTTGGTATTAAGTGGAGCTTTTTTCTATGCTAATCGTCCTTTGTGATTCATAACCAACTACCTACAAATTTCAATTATTAAACTCAAGATTACATTAAAGACCATTTACTGTCAATACTTCTTGTCCGTCAAGTCAGGACTTTCTTCAGTTAGGTCTGCAATGCCCCCGGCTCTCTGTCGAATCTGGATCAGCATTAATCTACAGGGATGCCAGTCAGGACTTAATTGCCTGACATATTATAAATAAGTATTTTTAAAAAAGGTTAATTAATTAATTAAATTAACTCTTCTCTCAAAGGTTTCATGGGGCCAAATAATTGCGGTATCTTAATTGTAAAGAAAAAGTAATCTATGGGAATTAATTGAGTGAGTGACATTAAAGCAATTTAAATAAAATCACCGTATATACAATTAAGGTTAACATTAAAATTACAATATGAAAATGAAATCTTTATTAAATTAAAAAAAAAAAAAATTAAGTGGTAACAAACGAATTCAACCTAAATTTATGTTAAGAAGATAGATGCTATGATGTGGGTAGAAGTCATCGGTGAGGTGTTGTCTGGAGATGCCTACGTCTACTCGGCTGCATCGTGGTTAGAGTGGGAATAACAAGACAGACTAGACAAGACCACAAGTAACAAGTCCTCAAGTAACAAGAAACCGAAAATATTTTTCCGGCTCTTTTTGAAGCATCCTCACCCTAGGTCTGACACCAACACGTCTAATGACTTCTCGGTAGTTAAATGATGGAAAGTAACTTATCCCATTATGTTTACACCGAAGATCATAAAGTAAGGGAAATATAGAAAAAAACTATCCTTTGTTGTACAACAGCTGCGTCTATGTATGCGGTTTGTCCTAGCGACAAATGTTATATAATAAAATATATTCTCCATTAAATTTCTAATCTGGAAACTACCGCCAAACTTTCGATTTGTACAACCCCAACAGAGCTAGAGCGTGTCAAAATGAGTGTGAAAATATGTTAGGCAAACAAAAGTATGGATCCCAAGCCTTAAGACATATCCATGTCGGAAAAAATAGAAAAAAAATTTAGATTTAATATTAGGCCCACAAAAATAAGTAGGAATTTAAAAAGAAAAATTAGCTTTAATTTTAATACTGAATTCGTAGGAGTTAGTTTAAATTATACATATTTTTAGGCTAATACTTTAGCATGATTTTTTTTTTTTTCATTTAAACTAATTAAAATTTGCACAATATGTAGTTTAAGTATCAAGACATCAGCTGCTGCGATGCACGGCAAATTATGCAGAAAGGATTATGGGAAACTGGTTTAAACTGGAAACTTTTACACCGGCTCGATAAACTTTAATTAAAAACTTTGCCTATAAGTGCAGTTTAGTAGCTATAACTATGACCGGGCCTATGGGGTAATTAAACTGCCTTCATCAAAGTTCAAACTAAAATGTCCTCCGCCATAAAGACTTTTATATGAATCGAAAATTATGGTTTCCCTTCTCATCCTGAGGTTCAAAAATGAATTGAAAACTAGAGCTGGTGGTTATAAAATTTTAAAAGATAAGTTTTACTAATAAGTAATATAAAATCTCTGGTACTTTGAAATATCATAAAATAAAGAAAATATTTCGAGCTATTAATGTCAAAAAAATGTGTCTACAAATTTCCTTGTTTCGACACGGATTAGGAGTATCAGCTTTCTATACAAAGTCATATAATCGATAGATCGAAAATTACAAGTATTGTAATAAAGGAATACATTTAATCTTTAAATAAATATTTTATTTTTTCTGATTCGTCTCAGATAAGCTTCGTATTCACAAAAACAAACTTAGGCAAGTGAAATGGCGTTTGATTTTTCGACTTCTTTAACAATTACTAGACAAACATTCAAATCTTCCGGTTAACTACAAGAGACTCTACATAACAGTAATCATATCTATTTGGACATACAAAGTTGAGCTTTGGGGCTCCATTAAGCCATCCAATTTGACGCGTATCCAATCCTTACAATCCAAAATCCTTCAAAAAATCGTCAATTTTCCTTATTTTGTCGCAAACAAACTTATCTATTAGGATCTTAAATTGCCATATGTTGTTGATTTAGCCTAAACTAGATACCTATCCTTTAATAATAAACTCCATAAAAATTTAAACCCACTAGACTCTCAACTTGCTTCTCATTCTATTCCCGACAATTATCCGATTTCGGAAAAGAAAATGGCCTCGGGACCTTCTGATACAGAACTATTATTGAAGTGCTGCCAGTAGTTGATTTAAAAGCGTTGCCACCTAAATATGTACATTATTATCACATTTACTGGACGTATGTGTTTTTTTATATTCAGTAGTAAATATCAATAAACTGATAAATAAAAAAATAGGTATTTTTTATTACAATTTCCCATTTTTAAAGGCAATATAATATTTATAAATATTCATCCCTTATAATCATTTTTTTAAATGTATATAATACATAGAACTACATACATAGAAATACATTAAGTAAATGTGAGGTTGCTGTTCATAATGCCATGTCAATGTCTCGTAAAGAAACCATCCATTTACAGCGCTTCAATTAGAGTACTGTATTAGGCCATCATAATATTAAAAAATCATTAAAAATATTATTTTTAATCATTAATGAGTAACAATAAAATAATTGTTACGAGAGTTAACGGACGGAAGGTTACACTCTTGAAACCGAGTTAGTCCCCTTATAAACATGTGCCATGTTAAAAATTAGAATAATAGTCAATATAATTTCGAAATCAGTAAAACAATTAAAAAGCCATCACAGAAAAGCCAAAGGATAGTATTAAAAATGATCTAAAAGGTAGAAGTGGGTACTAGAGGAACCTTGGATTGTGACAGATTCAATGACATTGATTTAGAGGCTGTCAGTACACAATGAGAACCGTCTGATTGCCCCGGCACAATCTCCGGGTTTCGCTAAGCACTTTACTCAATGAATAACCCCATCCTTTGTCATCCTATAAATTGACGCCGGGGCATGACAACTAGATTATTGCAATACCACCGATTATTCCTGTGACACTTCAAGTCAGCTAAAAACGTTTTATCTTTCGATTCTTCGGCTTAGGATAATCGAACACCTCCATTAAACAATCCATGTAAAAAAAAAAGTTTATCATTAAGGTTAATTTATGTTAACATATCTATAAAAAAATATATTGTACACTTCAAATAAAATTACAGTATGACTTCCTGAAGATAGAAAGTGTCACTGGGTTCTGCCTTACCTCATGTTTATCACAACATCTTTATGTTCACTTAATCAGATTGCTGACTTTGCACCGGTGAGTTGTCTTTGCACCAAAGTTCACTAAAAAGTTTCAGTCGAAGAAAAAGTGTTTTGTTTTTCCTTCCTCTTAGGATATAAAATATAAAATATCCCTCATATAGACGACAAAACAATTTTTCTTTGACTGAAACTTTTTAGTGAACTTGGTGCAAAGTCACGCCCTTTTTAAGGTAGTTTCAAAATTCCAAATTTTCTCATGTGCGTTTCAAGAACCTTCCAAAAGCCGTTTATTTACTTATTTTTTCAACGTTTCATACATATTAACATAAATTAACTAAATGAAATTCCATCAAAATTCGATTAATAGTGTTATTTAAATGGAATATAAATGTAAAGCTAATATAAAACCAACGTGAAAAAAGCGAATCTTTTGCATTGAATTAAACTACTCAACTTTACAATAATGACTAGAAAATCACAATGATTTTATAGGTAAGTAAAATTCAGATTTAATTCAGTAGACAAAGTTAAAAAATCGATAAACATTTTTTTTTCTCTTGCAAAGTTTTATTTACATCCGTTATTAAAGTAAAAATAAACAAATTAGCTTATTATTAAAAGTGTAATAATTCAGGTAATAATAAGACGTCAGGGAGAGACCTCCACAGTACCTCATCTTGAAATGAATGTATTTAAAAAAAGAAGGATTTTTATGAGAAAATCTCACATAGACTTGGAATGTTTATTCTAGAACTAAAAAAAAAACCTTGTTCTAGACTTTTTCCCCCGTTTCCACAAATTATTTCCTATCACGCCTTCTTTTTTATCCAATTTCCCTAGCGTGTAAGTGGAAGTGTAAATTTATATCCCTTGCAGGCTGCTGTATACCTCTCCCGCACGACAGCTAAGCTTGCCGGGTTTGCCTCCTCCTGCCCCTTCCCAGCAGAGAGCTCAACTAATCATAGAATAAAGACCTGTTTACTGATTCATAGTTATTATCACAATAATTATTTGAAAATCCAATGGTTTTTTTATAACAATTAATTAATTATAATCAAAGCTAGGTACTATTATTTTTCGATAAAGTTACTTGAGTAAATAATTAAGAGATTTGAAAAAAAAACTTTGTTAAAACAAGAAATGTTCATTTCTATTTTTATACGGCAGTCATAATAATAAAGGTCGTTTATTTTTGTGTAAATCAGCGTGAATTTAAATAAAATGAAAAAACAAAACAGCATATCATTCTCAAGGGAAAAGGAGTAGTGTTCACATTGGTATTAAATTTATATTTATATCACGTTATATTTACGACTGCGATTTACACAACCTGAAATTTTTTTTTCTAAATACTTCATGAAAGATGGCCGTCAGGAGATCCCTTGACTGCCTTTTTAATCTTCTAAGTGGTATTCTAGGTAGCTGAATGGGTGTGATAGATCTATATAATGAGAGGAGAGAAAAATGTATTTTATGTAAGTTTTAAAGCAAAGTATGTATTTTGTCGTTTTCAATGTATGCTGTATTTTGATTGAACTACCGTACCTGTACAATTTTCGGTGATTTGGGATTTTCATCAATCAAGCTATGAGGTTTGCAATTTGACATGTTTACACAACACTTGTTTCAAGATTCAGAAATGGCAACAATTGAAAACGCGACAGAATGAATGAGTACTGTCCTGACAAAGAAATCTATTTCTATTCCAGGGGGTGAGGGACCTCTATCCATTTGAAAACGTCACCATCTTCATGAAGAGTCTCATTGCGATGATTTCACAAGTGGCTTCATCAACTAATCACTACTAATCCCAATTGAGAGATATTTCGTTATCCGGATCTTTTAAAAGAGACTATTTCTAAAAAAAAATTGCCACCTGTGATTTGTATTTAACATTGGCACATGCATTGTTTTTTTACTTCTGAGGGACACCCCAGACCCCCAGATTATCCCAGTTTAGATCGAGGATCAAAAGAAGGTTATATGGTACATGTTTTTCGAATAGGTACATATTTACATTAGTATGTACAATATTTTTTAGATCATAGCTAATACAGGTTTATGATAACTATTGTTAAGGTTCATGTTACGTACAAAGACCAAATGAGTATAAGAACCTCTACGTGTTGTGCTAGAATTTTTGTTATTAATGAGTCACAATAAAATAATATTAATATTATTATTAATATTATAAAATTATTAATAATAACATTAGACTGTAGTGTGACTTTGAAGCGGGAATGCAATATAAGATTTTTTTATGTTTTATAGCTCCTTACTTCCTTGTTTTGCTATGCTTAATAGTTTACTTTTTTCTCCTTGTATTTTAAGGGATTTATGAGTGTGAATTTAGTTTTCTTTTAAAACTTTTATATGTGTTAGTTACTATATCTCCTTTAGTATATCCAATATGTATTTCTAAAGTGACACAATTCAAAAATCTATATTTTTGATTAAACATTATGTTTAAGTTTAATACTCTTCTATGCAATATCAAAACTATATCGAACTAACTTCAACCCACCTGATACATCTAGCTTACGGTTGGAAGTAAAAACTAATTCACGTACACTTTTGATATTTCATACAAGACTAAAAACAACATTTTTTTAATGCTGGTTTTTGAGTTATACCACTTTAGAAATACATGCGCGGTATGATAGTACGATCGTTGATTATTCTTCATTATAATAAGTATAGTAGAGAGGACGAAATTAAATATTGGGCAGTATAGGACTTCAATGGGAGTCTTGGGCCCAAAAAAAAACCAAAAAAAAAAACCCAAGAAATTAAATATCATCATCCCACATACAACAGTGACGAGAAACTGCACGTCTTTTCCAATTACTTCAACATTTATTAGACAATAACTACAAGGTTCCAATTAGTCATTACAAACTACTTATTTACGAGAAAATAATTACAAGGCCCTCCCATTCCTCTCATATTCAATCTTTACAATATAAGACCCAACAAAAATCCTTAGGATTCCTTGTTATGTAACAAAAACTTAATGCACAGTGACCTTTGTGTACGTATGATCATAATAAACCCCATATAACCACTTAATCATACAAGTTTCTTTTCTTGAATCCATCATCATTCATAATGATTCTTTGCAGCATCAAATTTTTCACCATGAGAGTCAGCATTGTAAGATGAAATTGCGTTTTATTGTAATAAACGAGTCTTTGTTACAGTTATCACTATCGATATCAGTAGTAACATCACAATACAATAAATATCTTACCTGAATTGCCTTTCGGCAAGAATATAGTTGTAGAGTACCCAGTAGTCACCGCGCTGGGCAGTTCTCTGCAGGGGTCGAACGTCGAGACAGTCTATGTTGGCCTGGACGGACTGGGTCGTGCTGTGCTCTGTCGTCGAAGGACCGCTACTATTGGTTGGTTTGCCGGTACCTGGAGCAGAAATATAACATTTAATAACTTGGATTTTCCATGTCCTAACATATTTTAATTGTTTTGATCAAGCATACATCAAAGTCAATGTTAGAGAAAATAAAAAACAATCACGTTGGGACAGTCTCATCTTTAGAAATCAACAAGGTTTTATCCTGTATGCCAAATAATTTCAGATGGCTAAGAATTCATCCGTAGTTTGCTATCTAAATAATAACACTTTGATTTATTTATGTTCCTGCCCATGTACGGGAAATCGTTTGTCTATTTGATTGACAAGAGAGAAATAAAGTTTAAAAGCCACCATCAAACAGTACTATATAAAAGATAACACATCAAAATAGCACTATGATTATAAAATTCAAAACAAAATATGGAACAAAAACTAAAATCTAATTTTTTAGATTTTAGATTTTTTTCAAATAACAATTTTTACATAAAATCATTTGACACTATACCCATTTGTTTGACTTAAATTCTTTTTCTATACCTATCAACGGTATTGAGAACTATTAAATGGGATGATATCAGCAATAATTTCCCAATAGGATATTCTTTCTGTTTTCTTTTAATTTATTTTATGTATATAAATTTTTTTGTTCTTTTTTTTTTTCTTTTCTTTTTCTCTTTCTTTGTACATAATGTGTGAATGTAATCATATGCCATCTATATTACTTATTGCCCATATTTGTGGCAGATTGTAATAATTACTCAATAAAAGTTTTAAAAAAAAAAAAAAAAAAAAAAAAGCCACCATCAAACAGTACTATATAAAAGATAACACATCAAAATAGCACTATGATTATAAAATTCAAAACAAAATATGGAACAAAAACTAAAATCTAATTTTTTAGATTTTAGATTTTTTTCAAATAACAATTTTTACTTAAAATCATTTGACACTATACCCATTTGTTTGACTTAAATTCTTTTTCTATACCTATCAACGGTATTGAGAACTATTAAATGGGATGATATCAGCAATAATTTCCAATTTATATATTTTATAAGTATATAATTACTTACTGCAAGTATAAAGTTTATTTCACACAATTTAAATAATGCCACTAGGTTCGGCACAGGAGTTTGAGCTCATTTTGAACTTGGGAGATGATAAGTCCGGGATTCGTGATTGGAATCCAACCGCAACATTGGACGGGGTCCGAATTCTGATAACTTCCAGCATCGTGTGAGTGACCTTATTCAAATTTGCTCCTTATACCCTTTTCTGCCAGTTGAGAGTGTTTCTAGTATGCGGTAAATATACTAATCGTAATTACCGTCCTTCCTGCTCTTGTTGGAGTGCGTAAGGACTTCAGGGTCCGATAAACATGAAACAATGTGGTAAATTATGTTAGAAAATGAACAAAAAATAACCAGCCTAGTACTTCCACACCAATCCCCCCCCCAAACAAAATTTAAATAAATAAACATTTAAAATACGCTTAACCAAAAACTGAGTGGATAATAGATAAAATAGTGATATAATAAATAGAGGTAGTAAAAAATAATTATTGGCTTTGAATTTAAGTAGCAAACGCACAAACAAAGACGGCAGGAAGTTTGAGAAGTTATTTGCATCAAGTCACCTTGAAGGCAGCAAGCCATTGTCACGTAATGGGAAAGCTTTAGTTTTATTTTATTAGGACCTTTGTTATCTGAAACGCTCGTCAATAACTGAAAGCTGTATTTTGATTACAAAGGATTCTAGGGAATTTCATAAGCAGAAATCTAATATCGGATGGATACACGCAACCTCATCCAGTGCAAGCCTCTTCCGACCGCACTAGACTTCAATTTTCTTTTGTGGTTTGCGGCCCATCAATACGCAATTACCAATGTTATAAAAAACGATAATAACTTTTATCCGACTGTCTAGCTAAAGGCTGTATATATTTCTATAAATATTTCTATTCAAATGACTTATAAGATTTTACGAGTTGTATTGAATTGATTATATTAAATGAGAAAAGAGAAAAACTATTCATCAAACTACCATAATTCTTTTTATTACTTTTTAATATCTCCTCTCATCTAGAAAAATTTTTAGTTAAAATTTCAGAAAACCCTCTAATTCTTTTCGTTTCGAAACCTCACCAATCAAAATCCTATTCAAAATCCTCAATGCACCTTATTAGGTCACAAACAAACTTAACGATAGTGATCTAAACGTCCCATTTGTTTGCTGAATCAGCCGAAACCAGAAACTTATTCTTATATAATAAACTCCATAACCACTCCACAGGGTGGTTAAAAAAGGCTGCGATGGAATTTTAAAAATTTAAGGGGTATGAGGTCAAGAACAGAAAGCATTATTATAAGGTTTTGTTGGAGACATTGAATTGAATGCTATTGATATTCGATTATTTTGCTGTTCACCACAATTCAAGCCGATTTGTCCAAATAGGTTTAATGATGGCTTAATATCGATAAATACATTTTTTTTCCAAACAGAAGAAATCGTAGAAACATGATGTAAGTTAACATGTTATCGATTTTAGCATACAATTCATAGTTACAAGAATTACGAACTGATTTTCTTCCTGTCTATTTAGAGAGGAGAGGATCCAAGAGTCAGGCATCCACTTTAAAATTGTCAAATAGCTGTTGGGAATCCAATGATATATATGGATTTCGGTTCGGAGCCATAAATTTAGCAGTAAATATCATATCATTATGTGATTTAGGTAAATCACTATTGGACAGCTTGGTACTGCCCAACAACCTACAATCACCCATCGGCGATACAATATGCTAAGTGGTAAACGCTACCACATTATCATAAGTGATGCTCCTCACCGTTTGCGATAGGTCAGTTTGAGCAATTCAATAACAGAATGACCATGTTTCGAAAAGAAAATGGCATCTTGGAAGAAGAAAATTGCGTTTACAACACTAGTTGACGTGCTAGGGTACAATGCACAAGGCTTAACGCTTTGACGACGGCGCCTTACAAAGACGCACTCGAAATGTGTCAGACAATAAAGGCTCAATTCCCACACGAATTTCATTCAATTGGCTTCAATAGGGGTAGTTGCCAATTGAGAACGTTTCACTTTTCTATGCCTGCCTGTCCTGGCATGTCAAAGGGAGTCTACTTAAGGTAATTTTGTAAAGATTAACATTTAAATATTATGCGATTGGTTAATGCATAATTCCTAAGGACAGTCGCAATTTTACAGTATAATATGAAGACTAATTAGTTTTTTTTTTACGAATTACTAAATAGTTTTTCAGAAGATTGATAGCTATTAAGTAAATTTATTTATTCTAATGATAAAATTTAATAATTTAATGTAAAAGTTATCAGTATTCAATAGTATTAATATTAAAATCAGAAATGAAAACATTAGAACTAATATCTTAATTTAAATAAGTAATAATATGAAAATATATTCAAATTCACACAAAAAACAAAATAAAAAAAAAACTAATATTTTTGTAGCATTATGGACTTCATTAGGAAATAAATTTGCTACTCCGATGACGTAAAGGTTTATTCAAATACAGATTAAAAGTCTGACATCCATCTTTAGTTCATGATTTCTGAAGTGTAGAGATTGGAAATTCAACATGTTGCAGTTCTGGATATGGAGTGAAAAAATCCTGAGCTTCGTCTAGGTATATTACTAGTCTCTAACCTCAACAATCCTTAAACTTAAAAATAATATCAGACATTAAAAACTAGTCACGAGAGGTAATAAAAATAACTATAAATTCAACAATGAATCGGGAGTGAATAGTCTGAAGAATCACGAAGAAATTAGTCTGAAATTAACATTTATGAATCATTGGAAATAATAAAAATGTCTAAAACCAATACAGATTTTTGCTTAAATGGTCAGATAAATATATCCATTTTTTTTTTTCCAAACTAAGGAACATTGAGGTTTTTTGGATTGTAAAGATAGGATACGAGATGAATTGGATGGTTTAATAAAGCTCCAAAGCTTAACTCAAAATAGGTCTAAACACAATCATTTAAATAAGTCATTTGTAATGGGAGCTTTGAACGTTTGTCTAGTCAATGTTAAAGTAGTCTGTAACGACGGGCAGTTTCTTGTCGTTTTAGTGTTGTATGAGGATTCAAAGTAAGATATTTGTCCAAATGGAGTGCTAGGTGGTGGATCTGTTCAACAGGCATTAGTGGAATATTTAAATTTTACATTTGCTTCCAACAGGAACAGAAAAAACGATTAGTCATAGGGAAAACCTAAATGATCGTCCATTTACCTGACCCCCTTTCGTTGTATTACAGTTAGTATACTCTGGGCCCAGATAGATCTAAGTAACATTTTCATTTTGCCTTATTAGGTGAGGATCAATATGCTTTTGTTAGTTTTCAGAACTGATGGTGAATGTTTGAAACTAGTCTTCGAATAACAAAATTCCAATGCAATTAATTCATTAGTCCAAATTAAAACTAGTATTTCAATAAACTGAATATCAGAGAAATGGTTAATAATTCTATCCCTAGCTGTATTTATCCTTCTATTATAGCAGGCGTTCATTGACTAAAATATTTTATTATTTTTTTATTAGGATATGGCCTACAGACAGAAATATATCTTTTTTAGCTGCTGCTTATTTCTTCTTCTTATTTTTTTTTTTTTAATCAATACTTTATATGGAAAAATCAAAGTTTTTGTCAATTTGGGAAAATTAAGATTAACTACATTTAACACAAATGTATCACCAATGGCCGGAAACAAAACAACATTAGCGCCTCACTGGAGTTTATAAATACCTAAATTTAGTACAGGTTGATTAGTAACACTGTATTTATTAATAAAATTCCCAAATCTTTGAATATCAATATTAGAAAATCTCATATGAACGGAATCAATTCAAGTCGCAACACTTCATAACATTTAACATTTTACTTTTAAAAATTATTATTTTTATTATTAATTTACCTAAAATAATAATAATAAAAACAGATTTTCTGAAATATGAGCTTGTTTTCTTTTGATTTATTCATCACAATTTTTTTGAACAATAAATTAGATTTGTGATTTATACGAGGAACATAATAAACTGGCCGTTAATGTTCAAATAAAAATTACTGAGGCATTTTCAACGTCAACAGCCATGTTTTAAAGTTAGGATAAATACAAACAAATATAACATTATTTAGAGTCTAATAAAAATGTTCCTACAATATCACTTTAATATATAATGCATGAAATTATAATTCACTTTAATTTACACTTTGAGTAATTACAGGTACAAGAAAGACAATCTTTGCCAACTTTGTTTCTTATGACAATATTATTTTTGAAACATTTTAGTCCGACAGTAAATTATTTGAAAATACAACAGTAAAATTTATCATTCAAGTTATCTTGTCATCAGGAATGTCAGTTTTTTTGTATTTAATCTGCATGATGCCATACATACATATTTTTTCATGTCCTGAAAATGTCTAAATAAGATTAAACAATTTACGATTATTATTATTAATTCTTTAAAAAGTATTTATTGATATTTACAACTGTGGACATTATATAAAAGTAAATTTGGGGAAAATGATTACAATGTCATGATAGTAACATGTAAACAACTACTCACAAGCAGCACTTCAATTAAAGTCCTACATTAGAAGGTCTCTTGGCCATCTTTTTTTCAGACGCTTCGGATGATTATCGGGATTAGAGAATAAGGCAAGTTGGGAGACTAGTGGATGCGAGTGGGTATGGAGTTTACAATGAAAACAAAGATATTCGGTTTGCGGCATAGTAGCAACATACAGAGCATATATCTTGATGGATAAGTTTTTTTGTGACATAATAAGGGGCTTTGAGTATTTTAAAAAGAATTTGGATTGTAAGGATTGAATCGGAGAGAGGAATCGGAAGGTTTAGTCGAGCCCAAAAGTTCAATTCCGTATGTCCAAAAGGGTCTAATTACTGTCATGTAAATAAGTTTTTTGTAATTTATTGGGAGCTTTGAACCCTAGTCTAGTAAATGTTGGAGTAGTCGGGAAAAACGAGTGGTTTCTTGTCTTTTAAGTCTGGCATGTATAAACAAAAGTAAATAAATAAATAAATAAATAAATATATATATATAATATATATATATATATATATATATATATATATATATATATATATATATATATATATAAAATTTTAAATAAATATTTTTGAAAAATGTTTTAAACGATGAAAAGGTAAATCTATTATTTTTAAAAAAGTTTAAAATAACCAAACGTTCAAAAAAAATATTCTAAGGAACAAACTTAAATTAAGAAGAATATATCCAAACATTATATAACTGATTTTGGTAGGTCGTAATAAACTTAAAAATAGAAAAATATTTTAACAAATTAAATGAATTCAAGAGAACTGACATACACAAAGACCGAGTATTAAAATTTATCAAACATCGGTATGATAAAAAACAAAAAAAAGTATTCCATCTGGTAACCTAGAATATTGACTAAACCAAGGAGTTCTATCCATTGTTGGAAAGTGAAGGGTAGTGCACATGAAAGGCGAAAGGGAATGTGCACTACATTACGGGTGCATGTCTCCAACCCGTTCAGAAGGACATTATATGCAACCGATTTATAGCACAGTGTGACATTTATTTATGTTTCAAAAATTTCCTTTAAAAATAAAGTTTAGAAGCTACTACTTGTATACTTCAGAAAAACATACAGATAAGAGCAACAATTCATTTAAAAATTTTACTGTTTGATTGAATTAGCATTACATTCTTCCTCTAGGCAATAAGTAATAAGGATGACAATGAATCAATTTATAAAATATGTGCAGTAAAATAAATTTTAAAAAAAAAGTAATAGATAATGATAATATAAAATAAAATGAATTAATATAATAATAGTCGAATTAAAAAAAAAAAAAAAAAAAGTAAATTCATTTTATATATACTATGCAATATATACCGGCATTCAGGAAACTCGATCCAAGCATGTCACCCCACTTAAAATTGTCCACACAGGGCAAGCCAGACCCAATAGATCCCAGCCATTATCTCTTATTTGCGGCACTAGAGGCAAATCCAGTGAGAACTCAATAGCACAGTCCCTCAGGACTTATTTAGTCCTCCAATCTGGGTCTCTTCAGAAGTACAAATAAAAAAAAAACTTTAAATGAAGTTTTACAAAATGTCTTTGGAACTGCCATTTCAACTTGTGAGGTGGGTATGGGGATGTATAGAACTGGGTAATGAATGAGCCAGAGGTTGGGATGGTGGGATGGATTTTCATGGAAAAATAATTAAATTGAAAACTATTATTATGAATTTCACATGTAAAAAAAGATCACGAGATGGGCTTAAAAAAAATGAAATAATATTTTTTTAATTTATCTCAATTACCTCTAATCTTAAGTACTTTTTTTTTTTTTTACTCGTCAAATAGTTGTTTTTCTTGTATAACTTAAGGCGTTCGAAGCGATGTATTTATGTAATTATCAATGCTCCTTTCTTAAGGTTTTCTGTAATTAGCGTTGATGGGATAGAAACATAAAATAATTGTTTTCGGAAATAAATTTTTAAAAAGTAGATGAAATGGTTTTAATTTTCAATTAAAAAAATACTCATAAAGTTTATATAATGCTTACAAAAACAAAATCAATAAATGTAAGGTGTTTTTTAATAATAATATAGTAAAAAATTTATATATATATATATATATATATATATATATATATATATATATATAATTTTTTGCTTTATATAAAAAGAGTTTAGAAGTCAGTAGTGGTATGGCAAGTTAATAAGCCTAAAATTCTACAAAACGTTAATAACAAACTGTTTTCTGTAAAGAAAGTTTGTCAGTTAAAATACGAAATAAACGTTTTGTCGGCTATGTAATTTGTCAATTAAACTAGCAAAGGATCACATTGAATAAAGTTTCAGACACATCAGTGTTTGCCTAACACTACAAAAATACTTTCAATGACTTATATAAAATTGATAAATGCGGCTATAAATGGGTTCACGCTTTTCAGACAAAAATCAGCTCGAGTGACAGAATACTAGAAAGAAAAAGAGAAATGAAATAAATCATTAGAAAATTCTACTCTCACAACTCTTTATCTTTTACTGTTCCTTAAAGAAATCCACTACATGGGCTATTTAAAATAAGGGGAAAACATTGAATAGACAATAAAAACTAGAATGGCGTTAATCAAATTTCAATGTATGGCAATAATTAAGTATTGTTTATGAAGCGATTAATATTTTAGAAATTAATAAATCAACAATTATTATTTATTTATGATTATAAATGTGTTTCAAAGAAAAGTTCTTAATTCTTTTAATTTAATTTCAAGTATAGTATCTAAAAAACAATTTTTTTATAATCTAATTTCATAATTAATAATGCATAATCATCGACTTATTTCTAAAATTTATTCACTTAATTTATAATCATAGATTATATTTTGAAACTATTATAATTTTATGTCACTAGGAGAGGTTACTTATTACATAAATGAGATAAATTATTTAAATAAATTACCTACTTAATTTATCATTATGCAACTTACCTTCATATATTTTTCTACTAGCTACGATTATTTTATTAATTTTCTTTATCACTAATATTTATATTTCTGGTTTTTACTATATTTATATTTCATTTTATTTTAACTTGTATTTTATTTTTATTATCATCTTCATTTCTGTTCTATCTTTTTTATACTTTCTAATTTTTATCGGATATACCTTTTTTGTTGCATTAGGTTTTATAAAAAAGAGAAGATTTATTAATTAAACATTTCTCATTTCATCGTTTGAATTGACTGATCCCTCTAGTATATATGCAGTGATTTCCACGTGAAATAATTTTAGTTTAATTTCTTCCTAACAAATTCTTCGAAGTTATTAAACATTATTAATGTTTCATTAGATATTAGATATAAAAGTATATAATAGATGACATAATTCTTTCAGTGATACAGATAAGGAAATCGTCAGCTTGGATGTAAAAGTCACTGAGTGCAATTTTTTTCCAAATTCGACAAAACGTTATTGTGTGTTGATATTATCATTTCCCATAAGTATAAAAAGTCACGAAGTGAATATAACTCCTATCTATATATGCACATTAGATAATGAGAAAATTCATTGTGCAACTATCTGAGAAATTTATAATGAGCATATCTCCCTTTGAATATTGAAACGGAAAAAAAATCGATTTTGTTACTTAATGGCTTTTGCCTCCAAGCAGACGAATTTTCAATTGGCCTTTTGTATTCATATAAAAAATAGACATAGATACCCTAATATATGCAAACAGTTTTTTTAAGAATTCCGTTCACAAGACTAAAATAAAACCTACAAGTTAGTCTATTTATTCTGTTTATTTGATAGAGTTCTACAGTGTATGATTCTTTCTACTAATAATTCAACTACTGTTACGAGAATATTTCACAGGCAGTCGTGAAGAATTCAAGTCAAAATTGTGCATTTTTCAGTAGGGCACTGCCAACTGTTTGGCGAAATTCCGTAGCTATCCTAAAAGTACAATTTGTACCAAAATGTATACTTTAAATCCTTTTAAGAAACAGAACTTACCAATATTTTCACAACGCAGATAGGAAAGTCCTGCATACTATGAAATATGAGAAAAACAGTGAGGTCGAAGATCCACTACAACGGTTTTGCAAGTCTAGCCTTACGATAAGTCAAATGTAATTACAAACGAAAATTTGATTGGAAACTTTTATAATTTGGATAGCAATGGTAGGAATCATTAAATAAGTAGAAGTTATTAGGATTCTAGGAATAAATGTGAATTCTTCAGTCGCTGCTACAGTAAAATTATAGTCTCAGGCATTTCTACATGCAGCTGTAAGAGTACAAAAAAGCATAATTTTAAAAACATTTTTTAATTTCAATGAATAAGTTGGCAGTCCGGATGGACAGAGCATAATTGCTATATTATTATCGATATGTTGGTCAATTTTTAAACTTCGCCGGGATCCACGTGTCGCACCACATATTTGAAGCTTTTGAGAACAACATAATATAGTAAGCTATTGAAATCAGTAAATTGTATTATTTCTAAACCTTCTGTGAACTATGATAACAATTAGTTACAGAGTGGTTAAGTAGTTTTCGTGGTTAGTGATCACTAAACAAAAATGGCTTTTCCTTCAACATAATAATATAAATAGTGTCACGGAAAAAAAAAGAAAAAAAGAAGAGGCCAATAAAATATAAATCAATTCTGTTGAGACATTATTCCGTCATCTACATCACGAGAGCGGTAAAAATTCAAAGCAAGAGCCTATCGACCTTCGAAAAAAACATAAAAGAAGATCTGCAGTAAAACCTTTTAAAGACGGCCAAGGGCGGAATGCATTCCTAAACGAGGAAGTGGAGGTGACCCGGGAGGATTCTGTGCCGACAGGTCAGGAGATGGGTGTCGCTCGGAGGAGAAAACGCCGTTTACGACTGTATCGAATGGATTGAAGACTGATAAGTGTCGGAAATGTGTAAATCGGTCCTGGAGATGTGTGTCGATTTCACGGCAAGCACCTTCCTCAATATCGGAACTTGCCTGACAGCCATGTCTTCACTGACCTCCTTCCTCCTGCTCAATATGGTTTATTAAACTGTCTGCCTCTTCAACTAACGGCATAGTTTGTATTATAGGCCAGACCAGGTATCAAGGTAATATCAGCAACCCGTTCGGTTTATAGGAGTACAACCCTAAAAAATATATGTAAATTTTAATATTAAATGAATTATAAATATCACTTGAAGATGACGTCGTATACCTACAGTCTGGGGTGAACAGGCAAATTAAGAGGTTTTTAAATGATAAAAACCAAATCCGCCCATCAATTAAATTCACATTAGAATTGGGGAAAAACAAAACTATAAACCTTCAATGAGGAAAAAAAAATAGTTGACTGATAATTGTGTTATAAGATGATCACAATTCCAGTCAGCAAGAAATAAACACGGCGAAGAATAAAAAATAATAATATAGTGCCAACGTTCCGACCCATTCTTCAGGGCCATCGACAAATACAGGAAAGTCTTTGGGACTGCATTTCTGATCGGTCATCTTCTTTCCTTTAACTTCATTATTTATGTTAAAAAATAGACAAAAAGAATTTAGAATACATAGTAAACCCACATAGATACACATACACAATAAGGTTGTATATTACATACAAATAATACCAGCTAACACTAATTCTAACACAAAACTCACAGACTCTAATAGAATGTTATACCGTCTTTTAAACATACCGCTAACACATAATAATGAAATTAGAAAACATTTACGCTATAGCTTGCAATTGTTAAGCAGCAACATTTAAAAAAAAACAAATCCTTATTTTAATAGAAAAAAACCATTTTAATCATATCACCCCCCCCCCCCCAAAAAAAAAAAAAAAAAATAGAAGTGGCAAATTTTTTGGATATTTATAATTAAAATTGATCAATTATTTGCCACTTCTTTCTTTTTTATTTTTTTTTGGGGGGGGGTGATATATATATATATATATATATATATATATATATATATATATATATATATATATATATATATATATATATATAATTAAATTAAAATCCTTATGTACTCCAACTAGGGCAGGAAGGACGGGTTATCCTACAGGTTACCAAACTATTCTAGCCAGGGTGGGAAGGTCAAGATTTATTCGTGGGGTCGCCACGAAATAAATTTTAACCCGCCCAGGTGGGATTCGAACCCACGACCTTCTGGTTACAACTGCGCTGAGACCCACGCCCCAACTCACTCGGCCAGCGCGTCCCCATTTTATTATATTTTAGGTAATTAATTGATTTGATTTTACTTCATAGTATTTTTAATTAAATATTAATTAAAAAGAGTACTAGCTCAACTGAACTTTTCCTTAGCTCGCCTGGAGCAATTAGAAGGCAACACCCCCCCTACTAAAGCTCCGAAACCTGGAGGGTTGAGCTAAGGTTCAGCGGCCGGGGGGGGGGAGAAGAGAGGTCCCAATTTCGTATTTTCGATATCTTATCCCGCAAAACAGGTGGGACTCAAGATGCAAAATATGCCCACAAATCGGAAAAATTAAAGCTAATTGATATTTCCTATAAAAATTTATTATATACATATTTTGTCGAAATTCCAACGGTTTTCGAGATATATGTTATTTTAAAATCGATAAATTTTAGAAATAAAAAATGTTTCCTCATCTATTTTGTTAAACATTTGCTTCAAATACCAGAAACTGTATATATAAAATTAAAGTAAATAGAAATTAATGCTCTACAATTTTGATTATGTAATTTTTTCTGAGCGCGAACGATACGGGCGAAGGTACCTGAGAAATATAAAGTATTACCAAAAAGTGGAGGTAACATTTGCTTTTTTCCCGGCGAAATCACCGATTTTCAATAACGGTCAATATCTCGAAAAACCATTAGAAATTTGAGAACAAATTTATACATACCAATCAATTTTATAGGAAAGTTACGTATCAGCCTGCTAATTTAGAGTTTGTAACATATTTTTCTAGAAGTCGACCATTTTCGAGATATAGCCATGTCAACAGAATAAAGTACGAATGTTTTTTTCGGATATCAAAAACGTTTCAATATGTTTTTAATAAATTTATTCATACAGCTAGCCGTTTTCTGATCTGTAAGCTTGTAAATATCATATATAATATTTCTAACTCAGCAATTTAGGGTCACTAAACAGATAAAAAAATCGAATAAAAGGAATCATAAGGGGCAAAATATACTTAGTTCGCAGTAAAGGGGGTTTTAAAAGCGTACACACTCCCTGGATCAAATACCTTATTAGATCCATTGTATAATATATTTATAAATATTTTCTTTGTCTTTTTTTTTTTTTGTAGCCACTTCCGTGTTTGTTGCACAAAACAGCGGGACCCCTCGAATAGACTAAGAAAAGAGGACCGTATGCAGCCGTAAAATAAATAATTTTTACAAAAATAAATAAAAATAGACCCCCCCCTATTACGACACATCAAATTTTCCCAAAATACTTTTTTCTTATGTGTAAATCAAAAAGGTTTGCATAAGTGAATTACTTCTTTATGTACTAAACACGCCTTTTCAAATGCGTTAAGCAGTGCTATAAAGGGAAAACACATTTTTTCTACCATTAAACCCCGCGGACGCCCTTTTAAAAAAAATGGTTGTGAAAGTTTCATCATACAAAAAAGCTTGTAATTTATTTATTATTACCTTTACTTTGCAGATTAGGGTTGGATTTGAAGGAGGAGAATAGTCAAACAAGCCTATACTTGTGTGTGATATGTCGAATAAATAAGAAATGAAACTACTCTTGTGAAACCCAATTAAATGGATTGATCAAATGCCAACCCACAAAAAAAAAATTCAATTTCACAAAGAAATGCGTTGTCAAAACATCTTGTCCTACCATACCATTGTTGTCTGAACCTACGAGGCATATTTTTATTAGAACTGTTGATAATTCCTTTGATCCTATGACCGAACTATGGGAATTTCGCGTCTTTTTCTAACCTTCTTCATGTTTTATCTCGTGACCCTAGCATAATCTTGACTGTGGATTTCATGAGCAAAACGCTAAGAGAGCGAAAAATTAGTTTTATATCTCAGGATACGCGCGGCAGGAAGGGAAAGAAGGAACTCATTCAATTGAAAAATTCAATAACTTTTTTTGTATTATTCTACTCATCACTTTTATATGAAATCAAAAAAAAAGAAGAAAAGTACTAAATCTCTTTTGATTTGTGGTGACATTTAAAAAAGTAATAATTTTAATGAATACAGCTAATAATATAAGTATTCCTTATTAATGAATAAACAACATGTTATGCAAAAATAATATAATCCATATTTTTCATACAATATTTTTCATAATGCTTTTTTTTTTTATTTATATTTTTTTACTGTGCAGTAAATATAGCATAAGTAATTTTAATTTTTTAATAGTAGTAATAGGAATAGATAATACTTTATGTGTTTGTGGATTCCTTTTTTTTTTTTCTCAACTAGTTCTTTTATATAATATTAATAATAAAATAATGTTTTTATTTAATATCCTTTTCCCGTTATATATGAACAATGTATTACAATTCTAGTCAATAAAATCATCATTGGGAAAGTGAAATAGAACAAAAGTTGTAGTCAACCTCCAAATAATGCTTCATTAGAAGCGTCTTTATAGTCCAGTAAAAATAAGACTTCCAAAAGGGCCGTTTGAAGAAAAAAACTACGGAACTTTTTATTTCTCAACGGATCTTTATGTTCTTTGACGTTGGAACCCGTGCTGAATCCGAATCTGAAGTTTGTTACATCGGCTTCATATTCAAAATCGCAAAAAACCGCCAAAAAAACCCATTATTTTTGTTTTTCTATCTATAACAAGATAACCAACCTTTTTTCGAAGGAAGTCTTCAAATATTAATTTAGCTGGAACTAGTACCTACATAATGAAAAAACGAAATTCGAAATCGGACCATTTTTCGCGAAGTTACGTTATTGGGAAAAAATGGAGAAATTGTCCAATTTGCCGTCAGTCCAAAAGCTCTGCGAAAACACGTTTGTCGTACTCTTTTGGCTATAACTCTGAAACTATTTGTCCGATACAACATTACTATTTTTTTCATCTTAAAGCTGATTAAATTTACTATAAGAATAAATTTTTAACCAAACCCGTCAAAAATGTACATGCCAGCCCGCTAATAAAAATGTACTATTGTAAATCCATAGTGTTTTTTTTTTGGCACATTTGTACCTCTAACTCCTCAAATATTTGTTCGATTCCAAATTTCTTTTATCTATCTCAAAGCTGATTAAATTCGCTATCAGATGCTATATATGTAAATTATATTAATCCTGTAAACCACCCAAGCTAGCACGCTAAATGTGTATGTATGTTGGCAAAAATATGTAAATTATGACATGTTCAGTAGACTGGTGTGGGTATTTCCCAGTGTTAATTATAAGTTAGATATATAGGAGCCAATAGTACATTTAACCAGCTTTTAGATAAAAATATTAAATTTTGGATCCGACAAATGGTTTTGGGCCTATGATATAGCGATAATGTGCCAAAAAAAAAACATTTATTTTACAAAAGTAAGTGATTTTCAGCGTGATAGCTTGTGTATTTCAAGAATTTGATAAAAATTTCATATATACCTTCAAAAAATTTCATGAGAAATTGAATACAAAAGACATGAAAATTGAATACAAAAGACATCAAATTATTTTTATTCAAAATGAAATGATTAATTTTTATTATATAACTATAATTATAAACAGTGAAAATAAATTCCTTATAAACAATTTTACTTTTCTTATTCATTCATATTTATCATGAAAGGTATATATTTTTACTGAGCTTCATTATTTTATTTTCTAACCATGAAAGATTGACGAATTATAATCGGGATTTCTCATATGATATGCCAAAAGAAGTTTCTTTTAATAATTCTTTTTCCTAAAACTTTTTAATTATTATTTGCGTAT
Organism: Euschistus heros; assembly: GCA_003667255.2. Taxonomy (NCBI): domain Eukaryota; kingdom Metazoa; phylum Arthropoda; class Insecta; order Hemiptera; family Pentatomidae; genus Euschistus; species Euschistus heros. Next base: position 1,324,493 of record RCWM02000100.1, read on the forward strand.
TTTAATCAGTTCCATAAAAAAAAAAAAAAAATTAAAAAAAACTATCTTGGTTTTTTCACGGGACAGAGAGTAAAAGAATTGCAACCATTCTATGTATTGAAATTTCTATACATCGATTTATTCTTAAAGAATATTTAAGAATTTATTTAAACACGTTTTATGTAGGAACCAAAATAAGTAGGTTACTGGTAATTTAAGCTATAGTTCTATCTAATCGGATCTATTTTGAGAACCAACATTTAAAAGAATGGGTGGTCCGTTTTGATGAGACGTTACGATTGTGGGAAAGAATGTATCGTAGACCACAATGCACCGTATTAGTTTCAACCATCAAACACCTCTATGAGCTCATTTCATCGAGGTCGGTGGACCTTATCAATCTAACTTTTGTATAGGTCTCCCCTCTCATTTTAATAGCCATTAAATAACAATAGAGATATAAATATTATTAATCGCAGCTAATTGTAAAAATTCTACTTTCGAGAATCACACCTTTTATCCTTGTTTAAGTTGGCAAGACATTATGGTAAATTTTCCAGAGTTAATTTGGTTAGTAGATTTTTAATCAGTTTTCTGGAAAAAACATTAACATTTTAATACTACCCAGTATATATCATTTTCTTCGAACCATGAAGTACTCAAAGTTCTTTTGAGCCTAACGGACGTCTTTCATTGTCACCGTTTACGTCCAGTCTCCTCCAACCAATCTTACTTGATTACTTTGAAACCACTATGGTCTGACAATTTATCATTTTATAAAGATCGGTATAGAGAAAAGTTTTGTTTACATACATTCAAATATTAAATATTCATTTTAAATATGATATCTGTTCAGTTAGATATTTTAATATACATTCATTTTCAGTTAATCTTAATACTTGCAATAGCAAATCATTTCAAAGAAGTACTTACTGACTGATTTTAAACAATATTGAATCAGATTAAATAAAAAAATAAAAACTCATTTTCATTTGACAGATTATGGGTATCTATAATCTACAGCTTTTGATAAGAAAAAGATATCTAATGCTTCTGATAAGGAAACTGTGGTCCAATTTTCGATGCAAACAACAGCGACAGAGCAGGAGCTAGTCAAAAATGCGCCATCACTTGTAGGCATGTACCCATGTAGGTAAAACGTGACTTCTTTCATTCAAGTCAATATATCTCCTAAACGGTTGATCCTAGCGAGAAATGTTATATAACAAAAAATATTCTCCACTAAATTGCTGATAAGGAAACAGAGCTAGAGCGTGCCAAAATGTTACATTATTGGGTGTGAAAATAACGTTGCACATAGTGAGGGTGAAAAAACGTTACACACGTAAACTATTGACACCAGCCAAAATCGATATCAATGTCGAAAAAATCTGCTATAATTTTAAATCACAAACATGTCTGTGTTTTAATTTTCCTACGATCTCAAATAAGTGTTGTTTTTTTTTTTTAATAATTATCATTATTATTATTATATTTCGTATAAATGGAACGTATTTTCATAAATTATTATAAATAATAACAATATTTTATTCAGATAGATATAAGAAACAGACATGATAAAACCGTAAAGACGATATAAAAACACCAATTTATTTCTGGATGTAATTCAAATTAATTTCTTCAACAGTTTCGTTTTTTGACCCGCGGTGATTGACGTATCAATGTTTACTCAAATATGATAACGAATGTAAAATTCATGCAGAAGGTCTTTTAAAATTATCACTGCATAATCTAAGAAATAAAAAATCGGAAGTTCTCAAGTCCTTGAGATTTTATTTTCTATGCTAATTATCTTACATTGTTTTGAATATAGCACGACTATAAATGAGAAACTATACATCAACGAATATGTTTTGTAGAAATTTCATCATTGGAATTTTTTAAAATTAAAATAACTATTGTTGTATATTTAATATTTTTATAATAATCTTTAATTGAATTGAATAAATAATTTAATGACATTTAAAGCAAATCCTACAGGACAAAATGATATCACGAATCCATGTGGTAGCCAGTATGTTGGCACCGAAATACTGGAAGGGCCTCTACCGTTCAATGGTCGTTCATATTTCTTAGAACGTTCTGAGTTATAAAGGTCATATTTTTCGTTTCTGGTTGCAAGCACCGCGTTGCCGATGCTTGAAATAAGTACAGATGATGAAGCATGTATAAAATATTCATTATCGTGACTGATGAAATTACATAAATTTCGTACATAATATCCCATAAAAACCTTTATTAATATTACTATACATAATATATTATACCGCAAACTGCATTCTTAGTGCTAATACAGGTGGAAATAATTGAAAAATAAATTGAAATAAAAAAAAAAAAAAAAATATATATATATATATATATATATATATATATATATATATATATATATATATATATATACATAACGTAATAAATTAATTATAGTTCACACTGTGCAGAAAAATAGGGTTGTTTTACAAAATCTTATTTAAAAGGGTCAAATATGTATAGTTATCGATTCTCTGTCAGTAGCTTTGAAGAGCAGTTTTTTCTTTATTTATAGCTATCTATTGAAATTTACAACTGTTTAATACATACAATAAAATGCATCAAGTAATTGTGCAAGTGAAGTTTTAAATTGAAATTTAGTGGTTGATTAAGTACACAAAAATTGTTCTGATGTTAAAAGATTTTTTTTTTTTTTTTACTTTATATACACCTGCCATATTGACTTCATTCACACCTGTCGATTAAAATTTGACAACCAGTGAATTTGATGTAAGAATGTAAATGGCTTAAAAGGCATGAGGGGGACCAGAACCCAGCGGCACCTCCCATCTTTATTTTTATTTTATTTTAGTCTAGGAGATCTCTCAACCAACTCCTTTTTAGTCCCCTCTGAGTGTTGTCGGGAATATATTTTGTAGCCATGTCGTTTATAAGTGTAATAGGATATCCATGTAATTTTTCGTGGAAGCGTTTGTAGTAGGTTTGTATTTGTTCTTTAACTATTGGTATAAAGTTATGTTGCTTACGTGCTTTAGTGATTGTCCTGAACGTTTTTGCCTAGAAGATTTGGAGTTTTTTAATATTTTTTTTACCCTTACTCTTTTTTTTTTCACCCAAAAAAGTAACATTTTGAAACGCTTTAGTTAAATTTTTTGACAGTTTCCTTATCAAAAGCAATAGTAGATTATAGATAGACATGTCCATGATCTAAAGTTTTTCTCAGTCAGAGAGACATTTAGTTTTTTTCTAACGTAACGTCCGTCTATCAATAAGAAGAAATAATTATATTTTATCATTTGGGAAAAGAACCAATGTGTAATAATTACATCAATATATATATATATATATATATATATATATATATATATATATATATATATATATATATATATATATATATATATATATAAACAACTGGCATAAGTCGTAGAAGCAGCCCAAGTATTGTACGATCTGTCAAGATTAGCGGCAGCGATATTACTCATACCTAGGAATCGACTTTGTATCATGGACTCTCGATGCATTACGAAAGAATCGATGGAATCAAATATCGACAATTATCCATTGCAATAAATTGCTTTTGCTCTTATGGTTCTTTGTCATATTAAGGATTTTATATTTTATTTTTAACGAAAATCCGCATTTTTCAATACAAATTTTAAGGCCATCTATTGTATGGGTGACCTGGCATGAAAGGTGGGTGACAGATGGTGAACATTTATAACGGCCCTACATCCCACCAGGGATATCAGGAATCAATCAAATCAATCATCAAATTTTATTTTTACAGTTGTTACCATATTGAATTTTATTTATACTGCTCTTTTATTATTTTAAAAGCATATACATTTAATTGGCCTACCCCTGTAGGATACTGAGTACATAATTAAAACATTTATTTTACCGATTAGGTTTCTTCACATGGTTCATAAGCAAATCACGCAACAAGATCTCAATGTCCAACGTTTTAATATTACAACATTTAAATGAAACAAGGTCACCTATTCTCGGAACTGTTCAAGTCCACCCGGTTTGGGTTAGGCAATGCTACCTGAATCCACGCAAGACTAGGATTATTATTTTACTGAATTCATTCATTTGACCAAAATCAAAAATAAATCAAAAGGAGAACATTTCTGAATTAAAATATGTTGGATTATGTAAGAAATGGGAAAGGGAATACTTGTCTTATAAATCTATACTGCTATACAAAAGGACAATCCATTGACTACCAAATTTTAACTACACCATCTTCATAGTCCAAGGAAAATTTAGCAATAATAAAATTTGCAGATTTTAAATTAAATTGTTTTTTAAAAAACGATAGATATGTGGTACGGTACGCAGTAAAGTTTGATGGCGAGTGCCATTTCGCAAGAGAGGTTACAATGGTACTTACTATGTTATGAAGAGGTAGAAATCTGATAATAAAATTTACTTATTTTCAATTAAATTGTTATTTAAAAGAGATTTGGTGCGACATGTTGAAAATTAAGCGAAATATCCCAAATAATATAGTAATATTGATTAACATCTCAAACGTAAAATTAAAAATTAGATCTCCAGTTACGATTTTACATGACCTTCAACCACCTAATCTTTGCAATGGTACCGGTATAATAATTGCAGTTATGCGTGTAAATATCATTGCGGCTGTAATTATCCAAATGATTCTTACTTATCTACTGTTTCAATCCAAACGATTAAAGTTTCTTTCGTCATTACAATTAACAAATCGCAAGTCCATACTTATGATCGATAATATGAAGGGATTTCCAAAAATGAAAACCATAACAATCAAATCGTTCTCATAGAGACTAAACAGGAAATGTAGTTTATTCGAATGTCAGATGAATTTATTTTGTCTTTCTGTATGCTTTCTACAGTACAAAATATAGATATATAAATAAAACTTAAATTTTTAGTTTAAATTATCAAATTTTTTTTACTTGAGAGCGGAGGAATTCGCGACTGAGAAATCATATTATAAAATATTTATAACCCAGGATTAATTCATTTTTTATAAACTAATATTTAAAAATAAAAAATACAATGAATCCCTTAGTGAAATTATGAAAATCGCTAATTGTGAAGTAGAAATTTCATTACAGAAATTGAAACTTTTTATATCATCAATGTTCCTCCAGCCCCTTGATCCTAAAAAAAAAAATCTTTTTTTTTTTTACTAATGAGGCTTTTTTATTAAGTTTATTTCATTTAATATCACTTTCAATTCCTACATTTCTATTAAATTTAATTCTAATCCATTACAACAGTTAACCAAAGAAGACAGTAAATGTTACTAATGATGCGATCCGGCAGACACCTTAACACGCCTTGGCTCCCTCCAGCAAGCAGCTACTGCAATCTCCTTAGTGCCGTCTAATCCGATCATGCCGCAAGTCATTATCTTTTCTCAGGAATAGGAGTTCTTAAACTGGATAAAGGGATTCCCCTATTGGCAGAGACGGGAAAGATGCGAGAGAGCTTTTCCGAAAGGTTTCCAAAGGTCTTAGGAAATCTGGTATGACATATTTTTAGAACGTAATGGTTTGTCGATAAAGTTGGTGGAATTATTTTTAAAAAAGGATTGCTCCAACAGTTATACATTTCTTAGATGCAATATAATGATATAGTGATGAATAATGAATGAAGAGAATATAGGAATAACAAACTTATGTATTAATATCTCAATTTTCCTTATTATAAAGATCATAATGTTTCTGTTATGTAATATGCTGCTGATATGGCCCAAACCAGATACCTATCCTTTCATAGTAAACTCGAATCCACTAGACCTGCTTGCCGATAATCCTCAGAGGCGTCTGAAAAGAAAATGGCAAAAAGACATTCTAATATAGAACTTTTTTTTTTTAGAAGTGCTAAAAGTGAGTTCTTTACATGTAATTGTCAAGTAATAATTTCCTCAAATTTACCAATTGTATATATGCCTACAGTTGTAAATATCAATAAAGAGAAACAAAAAAAGTATTAATATATTTCATTATAAATTATAGACTTAACTCAGAGAACCTGCTAAAACAACAATCTAACAAGTCAATATTAGAGTTCAACGATATTTTTTATCACTATAAGACTGTTCGCTATTTAGAAATTTTAATTTTAATTTTTTTTTTTCATTAGGCGGAGTTGCCACAGGTTTCTACTACCCTTATGACTATCAAGCGAAGTAATTCAGTATTTAATCCAATTCAATTATCGTCGATAGGCTTGAATAAAGATGCAAGTTATAAACAACATAACTGTAAAAAAAAAAAAAAAAAAATCAGTTTTCCGTAAATCGAACGAAAGGTTTTAGAATAATGACTCGACATGAAACTTACCTACTAGATTATCAAGCTAATGAAGAAAATTGTGGACTAAGTTGGATGCATGTTAAACAAGTGTCCACAAAAGTCATGGACGAAGCAAGATTAATTTGATCACATATTTCAAAATTCAAACCTAACACAAACTGTAACCCATACGAATATATTCTTAAAAACTCAAACGACCAGGAGAAACAGACTAGAATATAATTACTAACAATTTTTTAGTAATAACAAAGACTAAAATATTTATACATGCACATTTGAACACAATATTTTTGAGGTGAGAATCAAGATAAGGAAAGATAGAAACTATATTGTTGTATTTTCGGAACCTAGAATTGTGTTGTTAGGATCCAGTGAAGATTATTATTTTGTCGTGTACTCGTCTTTCCTGATATAATCAACTGAATCGTGTAGCAAAACAAGATACTTGGAAAGTGAACAATATTTGAAATATTTCTTTTTTTTACTATGAAATAACCTTCTCTATTCATTTACTGGCATTTGAGGAAACCTGAAAAGAAGCTGTCTAAGAGAGTAACTAAGGCCATCTATAACTATAAAGCCTCGTGGTAGAATAACTCTGGCACCAACGGGCAAGAGCAAGTGCTAATGCATTTAGGGCCCATTAGCGTAGGAAGGACTTAGGTAGAAAGCAAACTGCTGGGTACACCCGGGGAAAGTGGGTGCCGGAAACATCACTGACCACCAGAAGCAGTACTTAAGGATGTTTATGTAACATAAAATGGGTAATGATCCATTTAATAGGCGATAGAATATCAAATGGATTCTTCCTTGTGTTGCAAGCTCGTTTAGCGGTTTGCTTACGACCATTGCGTAAGATGAAAGAAATACAAATATTTTGCGATAAACTTTCATTTAGATGACTATTAGTTTTTTTAATAATTTATTTATTGATATATAGAATATATAATAATTATTATAGCAAATCATCTGATATAGCAGTAAATCAAAGATTAATAGAACATATCGTCACCACTATATAAAACTAACGAATGTGAATTTTTTTTTTATTTCGTTTGTTTACTGTTGTATTCTACAAAGCCTAACCATGTGGTAAAATCCTAGGAATTTATAAAAATCACATTTTAGATTTCGGTCTTCTAATTGCCGATCAGATTCGAAATTTTACCACAAGGCCTATGCAGAAAACATCGGTGAACGAAAAAAATAAAAATAAAACCTATTTTTCGTATTCGTTAGTTTTACATAAGGGCATACTATACTAAAACGAATAATCCCTGTGAATTGCAATGGTTTAACAAAGATTCTAGAATGAAACTTATACGTGACGAAGAAACTCTGAAATTAAATATTTACGAACCAAAAAAAAAAAAAATAAAACCAATCCAGAAATTTGTTTAATAAGAACAGATAAACGTTCCCAATAGTCCCATTTTAAAATTGTTTCCAGTCGGAAAAGGAAATATCGACCAGTGATAGGGAAAACCTAAAGGACTTCCTATTCATTCGACTAATAAATGTTGGGATCAAAATACATTTACTTAACTACCCTACTCCTCATTTTAGTATCAATCAAGTAATTGATTGCTTTAACCTAAATCTAGATGTCAGCGTGGCATTTAGAACGTAAAAGGGAATGGGAATAACAATCTATAAATCAATAAATCATGTTCAGTAGTTGAAATTTCTTCTATTGTAAAAACATTTTTCCTATTAAACAGAAACAATTAAATCTAATAAATGATCTCATCCAAAACTTCTTTACAGTTGTAAACAATACTGCAATACAACTCAGTGTCACAATAACAACTCTTCTGTAGTAAATACAATTTATTATATTTTTGTTCTGGGTGATGAATAATATCGAGGTATTTCAACACAATATCAGAATCAGCATTTTGAGAATGAAGAATAATTTTCATACATACTTTTAAAATGAGACTCCAATTATTATGTTAATTTTTTTTTACAAAGACTCTAATTTTTTTTTCCCCACACATGCTTTGAGCCAGTTGTTGACTGATGGAACCGTCATGAGAATGAACTGCGGAAGCCGATAGACTGAACTTGCTGACTTCCAAACTGGAGGACCTCAGGTGAAGAACACAAATTACTTTATTATTTTTAGAACTAGGAAGGTGTTGGTAATACATTGCAAATATATTTAACTTAAAGAAACATCATTAAGTAGAAATCAGCATCGATAGTTTCCGCCCTACTATTCCGCCCATAAATTTTATGACTAGAAGAAATTCCTAAACAAACATTCATAGAGACCTATTGACCGACTAATTATAGAAAAAAAAAAGAACAACCATGCGATCAAGGTTTTAATAATGAAAAAAACAATTTTACACGACTAGTCGGATGCGGACATTAGACGCTCGGCGGCGGTTACAATTGTTGTCGCAATATCCTGCGCTCTCTTACAGCCTGCCCTCTGTGGGGCAATTGCGCCGTAATAACGTTGACACCACGCTGGGCTTTCTAATGTGTTTTTCTCTTCTTCATAGTTGTTTTCTTTTATCGCCTTATTATTTGATCACGCAGCTCGGAGCATAACTATGAAGGAGAACGACTGAGGAGACATTTAGAATTCATTTTTTCCCCGCAATATTCATCTCATTCTTAACTGTTACCAATATCCTCTGTTTTTTTTTCTGTAATCGCAAAAAAAAAAAAAAAAAAAATCTGATATTTCTTATGTTTTTTATTGTAGTAAATTATTAGGAATTGAGTTGAAATAAAATAACAGAAACTATTTTTCGCGCGGAGGTTTATGATATGTTCTACAAGGTTAACGTGACGATACAATTTTCATTCTCCCGAAAAAAAAAAAGAAGTCAATAATGTGTATAACTGAAACGAATTAATGATAGTAAATCATACCATACAAAGGCAAGCATGTACACTGAATGAATCTCGTCAGATGTTTCCAGAATCCTTGAAGATGTGAGCTAATTTTTTTCATGGCGTGAAAAGAAGCTTCTGAATAGAAGTTTTTATTGACAGGCTCTAAAAAGAAACAACTAACTGGGTAACTAGGTCTTCTCCAGCGGTGTGTCATTTCAGCCGACCCCGACAGAAACAAATAATATATTAAAAAAAACTAGGAAAAAAAGGGAACAAAGAATAAGAAAGTCGTTGTGGTTGGGTCTTCATTAGTGAAAGCAGGTGACAATGTGATATCAATGATTTTTGAAAGCGATTATATACGATACATTAGAAAAATAGGTAAATAGTACAATCTCTAATAAATATATATATATATATATTTTTTTTTTTTTTAATAAATCATTTTGAGATGGGGCATAGAAAGATGAGACGAGAATTGTCACGACTTTGGCGATGATTGATGGAGAATTGAATTTCCTCAGTTATGATGGCACTCGACTAAATCAAAGGGCAATTTATAACAAAAGAAAAGGTCACAACCAATAATTTATAATTGGGAGTGGTCAAAATGCAACTAGGTCTGAAGATGATGGAAGGGTTGTTGTGCAAGATGTTTTGAGAGTGATTTGAAGAGACGGGCCACAGGCCATTAGGACCCTATTCTTGCATGCCATGAAAAAGTGCTTCACGTCAATCAGGCACCAAATAAAACATGTTACATGATTTACTAAAAGTAATTACTTCAGAAAGCGAAAATATAACGGATGATCAATATGACGGCCGTTCATATAAAATTACACGAAATATAATCATAAAAGAAATACTATTTAACACGCAACTTAAATATACCAGGTCAACATTGTAATTTACACGGATGAAGTAAAATGAATTCACAAAACGGTATAAAACAGGCCTAACGACATAAAAACTCAGATAATTTATAGTTCAATAAAAGATTTAATTATTACGATTCCTCTAATATTAGGAACTATTTCTCAGGGTTTTTTTCTGCTATGAATGAAAACTCAGAAAAGAAAAACAATTGAATAACAAAATGGCTTAAGAAAAATTTGACAAACAAGTATAGTTATGACGTGGGTGTTTATTTTCCACTAATGCTCAAGAGTCTTCTTTGAATGTAAATAAGAACTGTTATTTACAAAAATTATGAAAAAAAAAAACAAAAACACAGACAAATAGAAAAAGAAATAAAACTCTCAAACGTACATCTAAATTTTCTCCAACTTAGTTTGCATTCTTCAACGATTACGTCTCCAGAAGAGATTCATCAAGGATGCTATTCAGGTGGGCTAATTAGGATTAAAGCATTATTTCGAGCAAAATAAGTCGTATCCGAGAAGGGAATAAGAAGATCTGGAAAACAACTCAGCACTCTAATTTATTTAAATCATATTTTTTTTCAAGATCGTTTGAATAAGTACTCAAGATTGCGAGCAACAGATTATAATCAGGAGAATGTCACCGAGTAAAATTACAAACGTGCACGACCCTAAGGACACACGCTTATTATGTCCTAATAATCTTTGAAATAAAACGGGTTTAATGCTTTCTAGTATTGCGTGAGAGGTCTTGTGGCAATGCGATATGGGGTATAAAAATTAAAACAATCATTAAAAAAAATAAATAAAAAAAAATAACAGAAGAACGAAACCATCCAAAAAGGAAATTATGTTTCTAAGTGGAAAGAATCCCTTCCAGGGAGACATATGAAGAAATCACAAAGAATAGTTTTGATACACCAATTATTTGTAATATACATTGACGCTAAAAATTCCACCAAATTGATTTTTAGATTTTTTGTGCTAAAAGTTTCATAATTTTTAAGAGGTTTGCGTCCCCATATATTTTGACCAGGGTATATGAAACGTATGAGGATTGTTATAAAATTATTTAAATTTAAGCAAGCAGTATTTAAAAAGATATTATCAGGCAAATTTTAATGTATGCAATTTCATATTATATCTATTTTCATATCTACCCCTTGCGTTCATTGATCATGCATTCGATGGAATATAGGTCTGATGTGATAAATAAATCCTGAAGGGATATAAACCATCTAATGCACATTCTTTTTAACCCATTACCGCCCAGAACTATTGTTTTTTTTCGAAATTTAAAAAAAATCATTTGATTTCAGCGTAATATTGACCTTCTAAATTCAGTAAAAATAATTTAAAAAATACACAATATTTTCTTTATAGTGAAACTGGGTGATGCCAATGGGAGGTTTCACTTACTGTTTTTTTTTTTTGTTTGTTTTTTTAGATTTTTAAGGAAGTACAATAAAGTCCATTACATAAATTATATTAGAAACAAAATACAGTTAAGTCCTAAGAATGAATGGACAATACAAAAGGTATAACAGTCCAAAAATCTTATATTGAATACTTCAATAATATTATAAATAGAAATAATGAAAAAAAGTTTTAAAATGTATGGCAATTTCACATTTTAAAAACAATAGGAACATTTAGAATAGAATATAAGAAGCAGTGGATTTTTCTGGACGTGTTCAAGCCTAGCAGTAACATGTTCTGACACGCAGTGATTCTTTTGGTTTTGTAGTAATGACGCCAGCCACCATAGTAAAGAAGCATTTTTAGTGATGCCGTATGGCATCAATGGTCGGTAATGGGTTAAATTATATTAATTTAAAGTTTGTGTGGAATTCTTCGTCTATCAATATATAATAATCAACGTTATTAACATATAACTACATGTTCAGTATATAAATTTATAAATAATTTCTACTACATGTTTCGAAAAAAGAACTTTCCCATCCTCAGGTAAGGCCTTAAACATTTAGTGGAAAGAAGTGAATTTAAATAGAAGTATATGCTGCCTGTACTTATGTGTTTAAAATTGAACCTCCTTCGACATAATTGAAATCAGCGTTACTGTAAATATATATAATAGTAAAACACTATATTTAAAACGATTAGTTACAAATCAGATCGTAATCAACTTTGAATTGATTTCTGCGTATAATTTCAAATCGGTACTAATTTCAATACTTATTTAAAATCTCAAAAAATATTTTCATATCGACTTTTAGAATGAAAACTTTATTAAATTTAAATATATTTTTCCTTAGGAAAAGTGTTATAGAGGGCAAGAATCATGTGCTAAGGAGAAAAGCAATTTTCTTGTTCCGGTCGTAAATGAGCCCTCAACCACAGCCTACATGATAGGTTAGTCGATAATGGAGCTCTATTGGTATACCTGTATCACGGCAACACATATCGCCTATAATTCACAACCTCCTTCAACCTTTCAACTAACTGATACATAATTGGTCATCATTCTGGTCTGACAACGGGATTAATATAGTTTCAAGATAGCTGGAGATCAAGCTGTCATCTACCGTAATAAAAAGTGAAAATAATAATTAAATATGTGGTAACATAATTTATATGTTTTTACATAACTTATAACTTGAGAAATCGTGAGTAAATAGATATAAAATAATTATAGTTCTAAAATTGTCTATATATTTATGAAATACATAATTATGTTATGACAATCTAAAATATAGATAAATACGAGTGCATAAAACACTAAAAAAATATATGAAAGGGGTTCATTTTGATTAATTACAGATGATTAATTTAAAGGTTTTTTTCAAGATAAACCATTTAATTTATCACGTATCCAATCCTTGCAATCCAAAATCCTTCAATAAATCCTTAATTCTTCTTACTTTGTAACAAATAAACTTATAGAAAGACCTTAATGTTCCACAAATAGCTGTTTTAGGCCAAAATCTATTATTTCATAATTAACTCCGTAACCAATCAAATCCACTTGTCCCTAAACTTGCTTCCCACTCTATGCCTGACCTTCTCATAAATAACTTTTATTGAAGTGGCACCAGTGTGTTAGTAGCTTTACAAGCAACATGGTAATATTAACGTTATAATCAAGAAAGCCCTTATTACATACCACTGCTAAAGAATTCAGGACTTACATCCAATGTCAACAAAAGTTTTAGTGATGATGAGAATATTTTTAAAAAACACAATGTATAACTGTGACTGGTTCAAAAAATGGAAAAAAAAAACAAAAAAAAAACAACAAACTAAATTACACCATAACACAGGCAAACGAAATTCATTACTTAGAAGTTACATATAATAGAAGAATGACCTGGGGCCCACATTTAAAACAAAAACGTCTCAGTCTTAACAAGAGACTAAAACATTTGTATCCGGTACTTCATAAACGGTCGGCAATAAAACTCCGTTAACGACTAAATACGTACACTTACTTACTTAAACCCATGTGTAAATAGGCCACACAAATATACGGGGCTGCGAAAAATAAACACCTTAAAAAAATACAAATGCTCCTATAAAAAATACTCAGACTCATCACGAAATCATCTTGTTACATTTCAAACCACTTCCTGCACTCATATTTACAATTTACAAGGACCCACAGTAAACGAAAATATACATAAACTGTATTGACGATTTCAGAACAGACTTCATGGACATATGACATGGCTACTACTGACATACCTGGAAATACTTTCAGAACGCTTAAAAGATGCTGGATGAGAGATTTGCTCAATTTTTTTTTTTAAATCCATGTGAGGAGGTACTGTTGAGTGCTACTCTCCCACACGCCTATAAGGCCTGTATTATTACACTATGTACAAATTCACTTATTGTTACTCCAATAAAAAGTCTGAATAAAAATTTGAAAGAGATAAAAAATAATATAAATATTTAAAAATTCAACCAGTAAGTATAGGGTCAAGTAGTTACACAGCGAATTCAGGATGCTCTTAAAAGATAATTTTTATTCATCTATTTAAAAATGAATAATTAAACGAATAGGAAAAATTAGTCGAATCAACAGTATATTTTAAAACAAGTAGCTACGGTCTGCAGCACGGTATTTCAAGAGACAATGACATTGAAAGGCAACTAAGGAACATACGCAAACACGATGAATATTCGGTAGGCGTAACAGGCTCTTATATAATTTTCTTCGTCTCTGGCAAGGACAGCCCGGTGGCACTGACAGCTACTGTTCACAATGTCTTCATTCACGGCTCTTATCTAGAACAGTGGGCTCATTTGTTTTGTAGATGTCCCAATTGTCTTTGGTTAGCCATTGTTATGTACTTACCGCATTTCAGAAATTCGGAAACTCTGATGACAGGAAGCTGAACATTAGGGATGCTGTAAACTGATTGCAGCTCAGTAAATTTATTTGTTCTATTTATTGAAATTTACAACAGCATACGAAATAAAATTTTAAAAACTCAATTTCTCCATGGCTGGAAAATAAAACTGATCATTGTTATGTCTGTCTATAATCTACTGATTTTATAATAACTGCTTAGAGAGAGAAACTGTCTACAAATTTTTTAACTGATCAACACTAGCGGAGCTTGAGTCTGTCAAAATATTCCAAAAAAAAAAAAAGAATAGAAAAAATATTGGTGAAAAGTGACTTTTTTCAGTGAAATCAATATAGTTTCTAACCTGTAGGTCCTAGCAACATATGTTTGATTTGTTTTCTCTATTAAATTTGAGATCAGGAAAATGTTGGCAAAATTTTGATCAAAGCAACACCAACAGAGCTAGAGCGCTCTGATGTAAAATGTTACATTTTCGTTTAGGGTGAAAAAAAACGTAAGACTGTGAATTTTTTCATTCAAATCAATATAGCTTCTAACCGGTAGGTCCTATCGACAAATGTAACATAACAAAAAATGTTCCTCATTATACGTCTGAACGGAAAAGTGCCGGCTAATTTACAATCCCAGTTACACCAACAGAGCAAGACAATACGTAACATTTTTGTGGATGAAAAAACGTCACCCACAGCCAAAAGACACATAGTAAATTTTAATATAATAATTATAATGACATGTCAATTTCTAGTAAATCAACTACTCATTGGTAGCAGTTCACTAAAAGTTCATTATTAGGAGGTCATAGAACATCTTTTCACACGTCTCGAATTAATATGAGGAATACGATGGTAAGCAAGTTGAGATACTAGTAGATTTGAATTGTTAGGGAGTCTATTAGGAAAGGATATGTATCTTTTTGTGCCAAATCTGTAATAAACGGTCATTAGAAGTCTCGGGGGGTTATCTGGAATATAATAGGAAGCAAGTCGAGATACTAATGGATTTGAATTGATATGGTTGACTTAATAAAAAATATGTCTACTAATTATAATTTAGCGTTTTTATTAACATGGCAATTGCTTGTGAAGTAACTACCCACTAGGAGCGCTTTAATAAAGGTTCTATATAATAAGGTATGGAATAGAGTGAGAAGCAAGTGGATTTGAATGGTTACGAAGTTTACTATGAAAGGATAGGTAATCTGGTTTGGAGGATAAGGACAGGTAATATATATATTTACATGAATTCATTATGAAACATATTTTAAACATCTGCCATATTTATGAATAGATATTTATCTATCTGAAATATCACAATAATCTATCTTAAAACGACAAACCATCGATGAGTACGGCTAAGTTACATAAAAGCAAGAGTGAAAGGATCATTGCGAAACTAGTCAATGTTCGTCTACTTTCTGCGCTTTCAATTCAAACATAACTGTAGTAGATCAAATATTTATTAACTTTGATAAAATATTTTTCTTTAAAAAAAAAAAAAAAAAATCTAATTTCGAGAAAAAAGTTTTTAGAATGGAGCGAGGATGTAATGAGTTTGGAATAAATTTATGACAGGATTTTCAGAAAACGCTTACTATAGGAAATATTACGGAACCATTTATAGAGTGGTGTTGTGTAGTTATATGTAAATTAATAACGATTGTTTGTTTAACAAACACAATAAAATTAAATATATTCTACAACGCAATATATTCCACCCAAAAAAAAAATTTCATTTTCGTTAGTAAAAGTTTTATTTTTCTTTAGGTGTTTACACCCCCCATATTATTTAAGTACGGCATATGAAAAGTATTAGAATTATTAATAACATAAATTACATAAAATCAAGCAGTATTATAAAAACAAAAGTTAATTATATTAAATAATTTTACTTGCTCGATTCTTAAAAAAAGCTACATAATTTGAAATCGATTTTTCTTTCAGAAAAAACAATAGATCGTGGATATGTCGATCTGTAATATAATGATTTTCCCAATTTGTATTAACTCAGATTAAAAATTATAGTAAATTAACAATCAATGATTATTCGAAATAAAAAAAAGATGAGAGAAAATAGTGGTTTCTAAACCATGTGTGGATATATTTCCTAAACGTAGGTCCTAGCAACAAATGTCATATAACAAAAAATATTTTCCATTACATTTCTGTCTAGGGAACTATCTTAAAATGGTTTATCCGGGCTACATCAACAGAGCTAGAGGGTGTCAAAAAAAAAAAAAAAAAAAAAAAAAAAAAAAAAAAAAAAAAAAAAAAAAAAAAAAAAAAAAAAAAATTGTAGTCCTCCATTCAAAAGAGATATCCATGTCAAAATTTTAAATTAAAATGAGGGTCCCACTAAACCATCCAATTCATCTCATATCTAATCCTTACAGTCCAAAATCCTTCGAACATTCCTCAATGCTCCTTACTTAGTCACCAATAAACTTATCCGTAAAGTTCCATTTGTTGCTGATTTAGCCCAAATAAGATACCTATCCTTTCATAGTAAGCTCCATAATCACTCAAATCTACTGGTTCCTCAACTTGCTTTCCACTCTATTCCAGGTAATCCTGTGGAGTGACTGAAAAGAATATGGCCTAGAGAACTTCTAGTGTAGAATTTTTATTGAAGTGCTACTGATGGGTAGTTATTTTAAAGTTTTGACATGTTATTGTAATCGTTATCAACAAATTTATTTTATATATATTTTGTATAGAAGTAAATTTCAATAAATTTATATATAATAAAAAAATAAACAATAAAAAATTAGTAATAATATGATTTATTACAATATACATTAGATGGGAAATATCCCTGAATAATTAATTCAAAATCATATCAGACCAACAATCAATGGAATACAAGAAGTAGTAAACGCATATTAACCTTGATAATTAAAAATTTCGTAAGTTTACTGCTTCCTTTGATAAACTATATTAATTTAAAAGAATAATTAAAATTAATTTTTAATAATTGTAATACGTCTTATATGCCCCGATTAAAATATACAGGGCCGTAAACATATGAAAAATAATGAAACTTTCAGCCGAGAAAATTAAAATATTAATTAGGAGGAATATTTCGCCTGTTAGTTTATTTAAATTCATTATTATTATTATCTTTTATTTTTTTTTAAAGAATGTTATGATATATTCTGTTACAAACGTTTGCCCTGACTAGTTGGCATATAACGTTATCGGCTCCGTTACATAAACCTATAAATTATACCGGAAGATTGTTGTAAGGGCAGAAACAAGCCCTTGGAGCCAGTAAATCCGCTAGAGATGACTCACAGGAATTTCATAAGCCGTATATTAAGGTTCACACGCGGCAGCAAGAATTGCCCGGATAGTTCAATCCCCTCACACTGTCAGCGAGGTGAGGTCGGACACAAAACCTTGAAGCAATTTTAGGAAATTATAGAATCCGGAGCCACTTTGGGCTACCCTGACAAGAGCTGCCAGGTCAGATTGTGTTGTGGGCAAGGGTAATGATATCTTAGCTCTTATGGAATCTATCTTCGTGTTTCCATTCCGTAACCAGCTATGATGAGTTTCGCTTTTTCTTGCTATTACCGAGTATTACTATCTGTGCTGAGTTTGAACTTGAACTACGAACACCAAATGAGAAAATTAGGAAACTTCTATAGGATAAACCACGCAGATATTTGACACACAAAAGGCAATATTTATCCTATAAATTTATTAAAATAGTAAAAACCGTTTTATCAAGTTAAAATTCAGAGAAACTTTTCCTCTATTAATCGCCTTTAAGTTGTACAACAGTGACAATATATAAATAGTCAGAATAGGTGAGGACACAATACAGTATTGAATCATAGGGGCTTGAAAAAAAAAAAAATAAAATAAAAAAAATATATAATATATATATATATATATATATATATATATATATATATAATAGTGGATAAATATAGCAAAACTACTCGACCTTTTGCATGCCAAAATGTATAATTTTACTGAACTATTTGGGATTCCGCGAAAACATAGTCCACATCCCTCTTCCCGACTGCGCCGGAGGGCCGGATTACCCAGAGAGTCGGAATAGCAGGAGGCGGATTTGAGAGGGACCACTGCAATTCAATCAACTTGAAATTTACATTCACTTTTCCTGTATTCTTCGATTTTAAGTAGAAGTAAAAGTTGACACCTACTATTATCAATGGAAGATATTTTATAGACATTCAGTTTGACAACAGTGTTGAATCGAGTAAAGGCATACATATTGAGCTAACGCTTGCTATCTACCTACTTAGTCAAAAAATTGTTCTTGTATTGCTGGATTCAGACTCAGATTCAGTTCTTGCATAATTAAGATTCCATGTAATTTCACTTTATATTGATATATCATTGGGTACTTCAATTTTACATACAAATCTAATCTTTGTTTTCTTTTTCTTTATAGAAAAGAACATTTGTAGAATGTTATCTTATTTTCTTTTCTGTGTATTTAAATATCATCTATGTAAATAGTGTCATTATTGTATTATTGGTTTTCTTTATTTTTTTTATCTCATTATGTCTCTGACCAGATTTAATTTGTTTAAATCTTCACTTATCTGTTATTCCTAAGGGACTTTGTCCCAGAATAATTTTTTTTTTCTATTCAATTCTATTCTATTAGACGTAGACATACTTTAACATAGAAACCGAATTGAAAATCTAGAAATAGTTGAAAGACAACTGACTTCTATGATTTAAAAGATTTTTTTCGAACAATTTTATTAAAATCATTTTTTAAATTCAAAACTTAGGGTCCGATAACCACCCGATTATTTATATGTAAAAAAATCAGGAGACTACTATGAAATAATAATTACAAATAATATAATAAAAATAATTATTAAAGTCGAAATTCACAGTAACGTTTCCTATATTGATCGACTTCAAGTAAAAAATCACAATTATCTATTGGAAATATTTTACAAGACATAAAAAATAAATAATAAATAGTGTGAAATCGATTATTGGCTCACTGCAGATATATTTTAACATACAAATAGAATTGAAAATCTAGGAAGAATTTAAATACAGAGTATTATGGTTTTAGTGAAAGTTTGTTTTTTTTAATTTTAAAACTATGGGTACTAACTATCCAAAAGGTATTAACTATCCAAATCCGAATGTTGAAAATTAGGATATTTCTATATGACATACCATACAGATTTACCTAATATTTAGGTAATATTTATCGCACAAATTTATTACAATAGTAAAAATAATTCAATCAAGTTAAAATTCATAGAAACTTTTCCTGTATGTGTCGACCTTAAGTAGAAGAAAATGTTCACACCAATTATTATAAAATGGAAGGTATTTTATAAGACATTCAAAATAAATAGTGTGAAATCTATTATTGACACGCCATAGATATGTTTAAACATAAACATATAATTAAATTTCTTTTAACAAAGCTATATTTTATGGTTTAAAAATTTTTTTTAAAGGGGACAAATTTATAAAACTTATTTTTAAAATTTAAAGCTTTGCATGCTAATAACAATCCGGGGTATTGAAAGCTATAATTAATAATATGTGGAGGTGTTATAAACCTTTATAAACATGGATCCTACAATTACTAGATATGACTGCCTTATGATTTGATAATAGACCACGGTCATGAAAAACCTTCTTTACTGACTATTTCAAACAAATAAAATCTGAGTCTCTCGTCTCAAGAGGATACAATCATACATTCAGGTCTATGATAATGACCACATTGCTCGCTAGAAATAACCACACTAGCAGTTCATAAGCCTAGTCTCTAAGGAGACACTGAGTTTACGTCCACTTACCATTGTAGTAAACATAGAGAAATAGAATGTTTCAAAACTAAATTTAACTTTAATAATATATTAATTAACTGCAAAACTGTGATATAACTATAAAAACAAAAAAATAAATGTAGATGGGAATTTTAGTTTTTATAAAATAAATTCACAAGCAATAACATATAGAAATGTAGAGAATGTACAAGAATTTACCTATTAGAATATCAAATGTCTTTCAGAGTTGAAGCTGGTATAAAAAAACTGTCAAGCAATCGGATGTACATTATATCTAATAGATAAAATTAATTTTCATAATTTAAAATTTAACTACAACAAACAATTTGCATTATGCCATACCTGACAAACATATATTCTATATTAATATGTTTTAAAATCTTAGTTTAATCCCTACTTATAAATTTAATCGAAAAAAAAAAATTTTTCGGCAAAAATTAAATTAAATCATTTCATACATATAAACCCCCAGCAATACATTCTTAAATTAATTTTATTAAGTTCCACATATCTGTAAATCTTTTATAAATACTTACAAAACAAAAGATACCTGAAATACACTAAGCATGGCTCATGTAAATCCAAATATACATGTAAAATCCACGGTTTTTATAAATAAAGGGTTAAGGAAAAAGGAAAATCAGTGAAATAAAAAATGAAAATAACATCCACAAGTGGAATAAATTGTATTGTTAATATTATTAAACCAATTTAACTTAGAACTGGTATAAAATTATCTATTATATCTGTTACCACATAATATCTATCTCTAGATAGGTCTAATATATCTAATATAAAATCGAAAACATTACTCAAACTACATCATTAAAAACCTAATTTTTTTTACACATTAATATAATGCAAAAGTATTCAAAATTCCCATTCAATAATTCTCGAGTATTATATTATTTATGAATATGTATAAGGTTCACAAGAAAATAAAATATAAATAAATTAAAAAAAAAAAAACCCTAAAGGGTCTTGGATTCAGTACCTGTAATAAAAATGTACTGCTTCCAAGTAAACGTTTAAGAAAGGGGATTTGGCCGAAATCACGTTCAACCCTCAGGTTTTCCCTCTAATTAGGCGAACTCTCTTCATTAAAGCGAGTTGGGTCCCAAGATTTTCTGACCACAAATATAGGCCCAGGTAGAAATAAAAGAAAAACATAATTTTATATATTTTTAGGTATTTATTTACCTACGTTTTTTGTATTTTTCGAATAAAACAAGTAGTATTAATGAATTTCGTTCAGGTATCTCTTAATTTTTAAATCTATTTCATTTATACGTGATTTTACTCTTATAAATAGAAATGTTTTTCATTTATATTTCTTTAAAAGCAAGGGATTAAATGTTAAATAGTATGATGATGATTGTATTGTTGACTGTGAGTTTTTACTAAGGAGATGAATTTGTCAAGGGTGCAGTCAGGATGAATAAACACCCCCAGTTTTTAAATTAAAAAATGATATTTTGGCGTGCCAACGTTTCGACCCGCCTTGTAGGTCTTCATCAGGGCTACGATAACAAAAATTGGATGTGACCAAGATGATACAAACATTAAAAAAATCAAATAAATAAATAATAAAAATAATTTTAAAATGAAAAAGAAACAAGGAAAAATATCTGTAGTTAATTATATAATTGAATATAAAATAGTAGTAAAGTCTAGTCAAAGATAAAGTTGTAATAAAATAATTAAATAATTTAAATTGAATAATACAAATTTGAAATTTTGTAAACTAATATAATGTAACAATTTTATTAATAGATGTTTATAATAGGAATTTAAAAAAGGTATAAGGGATCTATATGAAAAGGAAAATGGTAAGATAGAAAGGTAAGCAAAATAATAAAGTTGGCATAACAATAAACGAAGGAAGAGGTTGGGGAAATATGAGAAATTAAAATAAAAAAAAGTAATTAATAAAAGTAAGTCCATTTATTTTAACTAATAAATTTATTTCAATGAAACTAAATGAGTTAAATAGTATGGTTATATTATGATCAGAATATTTTAAAAAAGATGATGGCCGAGAGACTTTCTAATGTAGAATTTTTTACTGAAGGGCTACTTGTCAGAGGTTCTTTAGATGATATGGACAAGTCATTGTAATAATTTCCTCCAATTTACTTATGTATACAGTTGTAAATACCAATATATGGTTAAAAAAACAACAAAAAAACAAGTTTATTTCTTAGTATTCTAAATTTAATTTTCGATTAATTTAATTTTAGTTTAATTTACAGAAAATAGAATGACTTTAATGATGATACAAGGCAAAACATAGAAGATATTGTACACTGTCATTCATGTCTCATTAATGATTATTCTAGTATCCAAAAGATGAAATTTAAATTTTAGTTCCTAAACGATAAATAACGCCATCCTATATCGACTTCACTGGGCTGACCGTAGTTCTTCCTCCGAGTGTGTAACGAAACGGACTTAGTGAGGCATCAGTATGCATCAAAGCCATCAGAGGACTTTTTCGGTCAGGGCTCGCTTCTTACATATGCATGAAGCCGCTTGGCGTTAATTCAATATTTCCTTTACGTCCTATTGAGTTATGGGGCTGAAGAAATGGTGGGGTAATTGAGTGAGTACGCAGGAACGCAAAGGGGACAATTATAACAAAGGTTATGAAAATATGTTCTCAGCTTAGACAGATATACAGATTATCATAAATTAAAGGTGGTTAAGGTAAAAATTATTTTATTCTAATAATGGGAAGATGATCTTAAAAATATTTTGTAATAACAAAGTATTAGGACTATTTTATTTTATAGAATTTTAACTTCCACATATACAAAAAGAACTATTGTTTCTAATATAGGATATCGACAAGGTCTACTGGTATTGAAAGGTGAGGGAGAGGAATTATTGATTGTTACAATCTCAAGTGGGTCCTGCCTAAATGCCAACTATACTTTTAGTAATTTAATTAAAACATATTTTTTTTCTTATAAAAAGTTTAAACAAAGATTGTTGTAGTAATTAAACTGTTGTAACTGTTGTACATTTAACGCCATTTACTTTGATTAAAGTTGAGGGAAGACCTGTCGATAGATAACCAACTATATATGAATAGGATACCTCCTCTAATATTATAGATAGTTATCAAAATCGGGATAGTCGAAATGTATTGAAAATCGAGGAGCGTCCTAAGCACACATAAATGGATAAATATGGTGTACCTCATGTCAGTTCTGCAAGGCCTTGGGCGATAGTGAACATGTCATTTGTTGTGCCATAAAATTCATTAAGAATTCATTTTATTCTATATAAAACAGTAATCCGAGCACAAATCGCATATGCTTCACTGGTGTGGAGCTCAATTTGTTCCTCTAACTATAACAAGTTGGAAAGGGTTCAAAACATATGCATGAGAATCATCAATATTTATCCTCGTTATACTAAAATATCAATCATGCTCCACGACATAAACTTACTCCCTCAAAAACAGCATGTCTTCGAACAAACGAAAGCATACTTAAAAAAAAAAAAAAAAAAAAAAATCAGAAAATTCCCTAGTAAAAGAAATTGGTAACTATGATAAAGATTCCCTCAAAAGATACATGCACAAAGAACTGAACACCTATTCATAACATAAATCTCCCTACAACTCCCCGGTGATTTGTTTTGCCCTGATGATATGCTACCGTGACCTCCTTTGCCGATCCACCTCCTTTACCGTCTCCACCATAAGTTTACACCGTACAAAAGTCCTGTCCAGCCCTATCCTCTCTGTTCTCCACAACCGTTTTACCTTCTCCCACACAACCGCATTTCCAATATACAAATAAAAAGTTTTCCCCGGTCGTGACTCATCTTTCAACACTTTTGCTAATCTTTCTTCCGAAACTCCTGGTTTCCGACCAAACCGTGGTTATATCAAATCTCCCCTCCTTTCTGTACTCTGCCTTTGTCAGTCCTGTCGTTTTCGTCTTCCAAATTATCTGGTTATGTCTGGCGGTTTGTCGTCGTAATGATGTCCTCAACTTCTTCCATTTCTACTGATCTATCCCCTTCCGAACTCTCCTCTCGCACTGCTTCCCCTTCGTCTTCCGTAGCTCCTGACTCCCGCTCCCCTTCTCCTTCCGGTGTCCACTCCCGAATAAAGCGCTGTATCCCTCCCGAATACTCCCCGGCTTCCTGCTCTATTGCGTTCACTTGTAAAGCCCGCGATAGCCAGTCGGCCACAATATTCTCTTTTCCTGGCTTATACACTACCTCCATATTGTATTGATTCAGGAACTCCTTCCAACGGGTGACACGCGCCGACGATTCTTTTAACTTCCCTACCCACATTAGGGGACGGTGGTCCGTGTGAACTTTAAACTTCCGCCCGAACACATACGGCCTGAAGTGCTCGATGGCCCATACTACTCCTAGCAACTCCTCTCCAACGCGCTGTATCGCGCCTCCGTATCCGTGAGTCGCCTACTAGCATATGCCACCGGTTGCTCACCTTTTCGCCCTCCTGTGACAGTACGGCCCCCAATGCGTATTCACTTGCGTCAGTTGTAACAGTAAATGTCTTGGAAAAGTCCGGGAACACAAGTACTGGTTCTCTTTTGGAGTCTGTCCATGCATGTCCGTATGTTTTGTTCAATTGCCGTAACTATGATAAAGATTCCCTCAAAAGATACATGCACAAAGAACTGAACACCTATTCATAACATAAATCTCCCTACAAATCACTAAACTGCTATGTATACATATAGACATCATTGGTTATTATATATTGACAATTTTCTCTTATTTTTTCTACTGGGCACAGATAATCTTTAAAGAGTAAAACTATTTACTTAACTATAAAACTATGTTAATCATTTAGAGGACTTTAGACCGGCACATGTGTACTAAATGTTTTGTAATTTGTAAATATGTCAATAAAGCCTTATTATTATTATATCATAATTTAATTTAATCTATATTATTTTATCTATTTATTTTTTTATTTTATTGTATTATTTTATCTTTTATTTTTTTATTTTTGAGTTTATCTATTTTTTATTTGATTGATATTGATGTAATTTAGATGAAACAATGACATTGAACTTTCTTAATGCTACACTTTCAAAAGATAATATGGTAACGTTAACATTGTTGTTATGGTTACAATGCAGGCGGCTTGATTAAGTCCATAATAATACTAACCGTCAGCATTTGTTTGCCCTAAACCAAACAATAACAACAAAATAAGGATTCAACGATGTAAATATATATGTTTAAAAAGTGTCTCATGTATGAATATTAGTAAACGAACTAATTAGGATTGATGAATTAATTGCCACTTCTATTGGGATTATTTTATTAGAATACTAGTTTTGAATGCTAAATATTCATCTTCAATTCTAAAACACACAAAATTTTAAATACATCAGTAATATGTAACATGGGTATATACTAAACTAAAATTTTCAAAAATATAAGAGAAGAAATCAAACATTAGTACTCACCTCAGGAGATCTAAGAGAACTGAAATATATCCATCGTGAGAAGAGGAAAGGGGCAGGTAGGTTAAATTTCTGTGGTTTACTATGGGATTTCCCTTATGACACATTGAATTTTTCCGTTCCTATTATAAACAAATTTTCCAATAGCTCCATTTTAAATTTGTTTCTAATAGGTACGAAAAGTCGAATGATTCCTAAAGGAAATCCCATAGTAAATCCAAAAAATGTAACCTACCTGTCCCCTCTTCCTTCTCACGATGGCTATATTTCAGTTATCTCTTAAGGTTTGATTTCTTGTCTTACATTTTTGAAAACTTTAGTGTATATAATCTATGTGACATAGTACTGATGCGTTGAAAATTTTGTATGTTTTAGCACTGAAGATGAATGTTTAGCATTCAAAAGTAGTCACTTGAGGTACGCATGATGGTATAGAAGGATCAATACAATTAGGATTGATGAATTAATTGCCACTTCTATTGAGATTATGTTATTAGAAAACTAGTTTCGAATGCTAAACATTCATCTTCAGTTCTAAAACATAAAAAATCTTTTCAACACATCAGTACTATGTCACATGGATTATATACACTAAAGTTTTCAAAAATGTAAGACAAGAAATCAAACATTAAGAGATCTAAGAGATGACTGAAATATAGCCATCGTGAGAAGGAAGAGGGGACAGGTAGGTTACATTTTTTGGGTTTACTATGGGATTTCCTTTATTAATCATTCGATTTTTCCGTACCTATTAGAAAGAAATTTAAAATGGAGCTATTGGAAAATTTGTTTATAATAGGAACGGAAAAATTCAATGTGTCATAAGGGAAATCCCATAGTAAACCACTGAAATTTAACGTAAGGTAAGGTAAGACAAGAAATCAAGAATGGGCACTCACATGAATGTTTAGCATTCGAAACTAGTTTTCTAATAAAATAATCTCAATAGAAGTGGCAATTAATTCATCAATCCTAATTGTATTGATCCTTCTATAGCATCATGCGTACCTCAAGTAAATGAACTAAGATTAAGATTTAGAATTCTTCTTAATTTACTACATTTATTAATCGATACGTTTGATCCTTGCGGCGTTAAAGCGGAAAGTTATTTCACTAAGGGAGACAGTCAAACTCGGAGAGGAAGACGTATAGCTATCCCCTAAGGTAAAATGGGGCAGTAATTGACAGAGAACAAATCGCCCCGCTCTATTCCTCAGGGGCTGATCCATAGAAGGATGAGGGTGCCATAGGCAGAACGTAAAAGGTTGCGTGTGGGGGATGGAGGCTTGGGGGGATAGTAGGGGGGAGGGGTGCTGGCGAGGAAATGAGAAAGCTCCCGGCCTGGTACAACGTTTTCGCGGTCATTATTATAATCGTCGCGCCATTTCGCATTCATTGGAGCGCATTAGTATCCGGCATCGGGGAAGTTTAGCATAATTACAGTTGCGTGTACGGCCTTTGCGGAAAATTGTCAAAAAGAGTTTTTCCAAGTAAATATCTACAGAAAATAGGTTCTACCTTCTAAGGGCTTTAATAGAGGTTAGTTTCTTTACGATCTTTATAAACGCAAGGTTTTTACTACTATTGGCTACTTTTTCTTTATTATTTTTTTTAATTTAAAATGTTTGAAAATGACAAAATGAGCTGAACTTTAGAAATCATGGTCGAGAAAGACTGATGAGAATAACAGAGCCTTTTTCTGATCGTCTGATAAAAATGAAGAAGAAAAGATTCGTCTGAGCAGTTTCTGCCTTTTTTTTAAAATATTTTTCAATTCATTCTCATAAATATGAAATCAATAATATATGAGAGAAAAAAGGTATATGTACATCAGTTTGAGACCATATTAGCCCTGAACGATACTGACAGATCAAAAAAAAAAATTAAAATTAAAATTAAATCGGAACGTGTCAACGGTACCAGTCAGTATACAAGGCGCAGATTGAGAAGACTACTAATACCACTTTACAAAAGTTGACCTGAAACGCGGTTCTAAAATAACTCAACAACGCATTCCTTAACACCTCAGCAATTTTTTTAAAGTGTGCTGCATTTATTTTCCCCTGATAAAGATTGAGTACGAAATAAGTAGTACACCCTCTCATCTTCTGAAGGCGCATCTACGGTAAAATTGCATCCATCCATATGTTCGTAGGTGAGTTAATATCATTATACTATTCTTTTAAATCAAAAGAAAACATTATTTGATCTAATCTAAAACTGATAAGAGCACAGAAAAATCTTAAAAACGACTGCACAATTCACGTTCAGATGCGTATATTCAGTTGCGGTGATAGGATCCGTAGTATTTATTTTCATCCTCAATTATATTTTTACAATTTTTAACACAATTTTGCTACCGATCCATGAATATGTTATAGAAGAGTCGAAGAAAAACACAAAACCAGTAGAAACCCAGCACTCAGTCTGTCACAACTATCCCTAACTGCTATCAGCCAAAGTTTTAACTATTGTGACCCCTACTTTATAACATCATAATTCAATATGATGCCCAATGACATTTTCCAAAATGAACGAAACAGAGCATTTCATGACCGTCAAATAAATATAACTAATTGTCTGAATGCAATCTCATTTCTAAATATGGCCAAAACATAATGAATTAATAATGACGAAATCAGGTGTGTTAATCATTGTTTGCGACTTCGCTTTGAGGCACCTCGTTACGTCATGTCATTAAACCACACTATTAATATACAAGCCAGCAACGATGAGTTTATTCTAAGCGTACAAGGAAGTGCTTTGGCCATTACCTTCACAGCAGACAAAAAAAGACCGAATGGTTCGTAGATGACTGCGGTGGTACCTTGAAGATGGGACCCTGACGCAATCTTACGTGGTCTCATCCTGGACCTTGGTCCTCAGTGTTCGTGCCCTTGTCCGGAATGGATTCTTCTGGGCTCCAGTGACCTCATCTGAGCACGCGCTTCTATTAATAATGTTTACCATTGGGCTAAGGTCACCTAAGTAAGGTAACTTATGAAGATGAGATAACAACCATCATCAAGAGCTGGCGGATCTTGCAAAGTGGTCAGTCATCGCTATGAAAATATTTTGCATATGACATAATTAAAAAAAAAAAAAATATTCAAATATATTTTTTTCAACATTTTAAGCAACTCGCATACATTATTCAATGGCACGTCAACTCAAAATCATTTTTTATTCGGACTATTGTTAATAATCTAAGTTCATCAGCCCTAATAAAGAATACAAATATTAAATTTTTTTGAGCCCCTAGTCACACTAACATAAAAGGAAATGAACTGGCAGACATGAGCGATAAGGAAGCAAAAACTTATGTTGCATTATTTTATGTTAGCAAGAACTGTTCCCTTTTCCCAATACCATAGTCACTCTCTACGACTTTTATAAATCTATATTACATCATTGCAGGGAAGCATGGTTACAATTCTGGGCAAAAGTACCTCAAACAAATAAAATTAAAATAATATATGAGAACGCTCTGCCATTAACACATCTCCAAATAAATCGGAAAGAACAGACTGCAGGAACACGCCTTAGAGTTGGACACACCAAGTTGACCCACCGGTATCTACCTGAAGGTAATCCTCCATCAGAATGCAAAACCTGCAATTGCCAACTGACAACGAAGCACCTTATAAATGATTGCACCTGACTTTTACCATCTCCAAGGATACTGCGAGGATTTGAAACCCGAAAACTGGAAAAAATTGTTCACCCTCCTCAAAAAAACGACAACCAAACAATTTGTTTCAACTAATATAATATTGAATTGTAAGAGCTAATGTAATCTAATGTTAATTGTAATAACTAATGTAATGTAATGTTGAATTGTAATAACTAATGTCATGTAATGTTAAATTGTAATAACTAATATAATGTAATGGTGCCTCTAGCATGAGTTCATTTTAAATGTATGCTATCATGCAAAATAAATTTACACGATTAGTTGCACTATACATTTAAGAACTAATGCGCAAATTATTTTAAAAAATATATGAAAAAAAACTAAAAACAGCTGCTACATTGATAGTGGAATCAATCAACAATCACCAGCCCTTATAAATGGTTCTAGGCACTTGTTGCTGATAACAACAGGTCACAGATCAATATTGCAAAAATGCCTAAAAAGCTCATCATTGTGTGGTCTTTAAGTTTACTTCTATTACAATAAAGACTGACATTCCATAAAATTGTAAAATGTGAACGTTGAACTGGAGTCAGAATTAGACCCATCAATTTAATGATGGTAATATATAGATAGTCTTGAATAAAAAAAGATTTTATCTAATTCCAATTGACCATTTAAGAACTACTAATCTCTTAAATGACTAACAGAAATAATAGAGAAGAGGCAGCTAAAGTGGTTCGGACATGTGTGTCGAATGGATGAAGATCGCGGACCACGCAAGTTCTTCGAAGCCAGACCAACTGGCAAAAGACCAAGAGGCAGGCCAAGGATGTCATGGTTGGATAGTATGGCTCAAATAGGAGAGAAAAGAGGAAAGCGGTTGGATCCTATGAAGACATTGCGAAGGACCGGGATAGTTGGATTTCTTGGATCGAGGCACCTCCACGCTGAGAGGCACTGAGGAGGAAGTACTGTTTGCAGCATGTTAATCTTTTTATTTAATCTTATTAAGGGATTTAGAGCAATTTGGCAAGATACTTTTTATTATTTTAAGATCATTTTATTATTTAAGACAACGGTGTCGATCTTGTAATAATTTTCAATTATTCTAAAATTCTTGACTTTCAAAAAAAAAAAAATAATAATAATAATAATAAATTAGGCAGTCAGAGGATATTATTTGAGTTTAGCTTCTTAAGACTTTCATTGGTTGACTTTGAAATGACTTCTTCAAGATCATCCTATTATTTTAGCCTGGTGGGTTTCGCGAACTCAAAATAGGGAACAGGCCCAGCGAAATCTCCTCAAATTTCATCTATATCAGAGGATATAAGTATATCCTCCTTCCCCTATCCACCCGTAAACTTCTGGTTTCCTCCCTCATCTTCCCCCAAATTGACTATAGTTTACACCAAGGTTGGCTCTCGATGGTTCTTATAAAAAGATTAAAGCGCATTCTGAATTGCTTCATAAGGCTTGTTTTCGGAACCTCAAGGCGTTCTCATGTGTCCCATCTGAACACTGAGTTAAGTTGGCTATTCCCTCCTTCCGTAGAGAACACTTTCTTGGTCCATACCTTTTCTAACTAATCGACAACCGCCACCATTCCTTTATTTATAGTATCCTACAATTCAAGTCTTCAATCCAATCATTGCATTCAAGACCCCGTCTTTCTCGATCTCTATACTCAATACTCCTACTTCAGCATTCCAAAGATACTTTCGTCTTATTATTGTCTGGGATTCTCTTCTACATCAGATTCGCAATACCCCCGCAATATCCCCCGGAACATTCAAAACACTCATCTTCAACCACCTCCTCTCTCTCCAAACTGACTCCCCCAAATCACATAGATGCTTCAAAGTGAGTGTCATTCTAATACACCAAACATAAAAATTGGCCTGTAATACTTTTTTTTTTTTTTTTTTAATTAATAATATTCTCGTTTGTGTAGATGGTATTTATTTTCTATTTTTGTTTTTATTATCATATTTTCTGCATCCACATCGCAAAAATTATTTATTTTTATCCTCTACTATATATCATATCAGAAATTATTTATTCTTTTAATCTTGTATATAATATTGATTCTAAATGGGTGTGGGAGACTAAAATGGTTTATGCATGCTATAAGGATGGAGAGGAACGATTGCCAAAATGATTTTTGAATAGAGCCCGGAAAGAAAACTAAAGAAAGGATAAATACGGGAATGTGTGAGGGGGACTGGTTGAACAGACAAAAATGGAACCAACTTATTTTTGGTGAAGATATATTAAAAATAGTTGTAAAAAGTC
This sequence comes from Euschistus heros, assembly GCA_003667255.2. Lineage (NCBI taxonomy): Eukaryota > Metazoa > Arthropoda > Insecta > Hemiptera > Pentatomidae > Euschistus > Euschistus heros. The sequence goes on from RCWM02000100.1 coordinate 1,356,066, forward strand.
TTATACATTTTTTTTTATTTAATTTTTTTTCTGCTCTGTTATGAAAATTTGTATATACTCGTACTTATAACTATCTTGTATTATTTTATAATTCTCTAGATATGATATCACTTTCTGTATGTAATGTTATTTTTCAGGAAGATTGTCACAGAATAAAGAACTTTACATTCTATTATATTCTATTCTATATAATACATATATTGTAAGTAACGCATATGTGCTACATTGCTCATGTATGCAGCAAAATACATGAGCATAATTGAAAATAATTTATAAATTATAAAACAAATCACAGGTGAGGAGGGAGTAGGTCCAACCACATTTTACTCAATCCCACCAAGGAGGAATGTGGGCCCTAATTAAAAGAAAAACATTTCATTTAATTAATGAACGCCCCTCTTTTAGCTGAGCATTACTTTTTGGTATAGTAATGGCGTTCTTTGAAAAACAAACCTACCTAAAATTTAATTATTTTATCATGCTATAAACTAATTTCTATCAAACGGAACAAAATGTGTAGTTATTTAGCAGGAATTGTTCTAAGCTTCACAGGAGACCAGGCCACTGGATATCAAAGACACAAGTTTCATCTCTTCAAAATTAATTAAACACTTTGTACAGCATACAGATGCCACATTATCCAATATTTTGACTTTTCAATTTTCGCAAAAATGTTAGAAATCCATCTCTGGTTCTAATAGTCTCTAATCTCCTCATAGGATTTGTTAATTCGTAGAATAATAAAATGTCTAAATGGATATGTCGTTCGGGTGGGGTCTATACCGTTTCTTTCACAATCTAAAATGTAGCATTTTGACTAGTTTTTTTTTTTTTGTGTTTCTCGGATCGAAAATTTTCCGATAGTTTCCCAATCAGAAATATAATGGAAATTTTTGGTTATATAGCATTTGACACAAGGACATACCGTTTAGGAGATATATTGGTTTGAAAAACGTCACCAGTGTCGTGGCTTTTTTATCAGGCTCTAGCTCTATTGGCGTAGCTCTTTCGGCGTGGATCGAAAATTTGATGAGAGTTTCCAGGTTAGAAATCTAATGGAGGATATTTTTTGGTTATGTAACATCTGCAGCTAGGATCTACAGTTTAGGAGCTATATTGGTTTGAATGAAAAAAGTCACGTTTGAAAACCGTACTTTCACTCAACTTTATTTATTGGGAAAAATGAATAATTAGAAATTTAAATAAATTATTAATTGAATTCTACAATATAAACAGGGAAAAGCAGTAGATTATAGATATTCATATCCATTATCAATTGTTTTCCCCGGTCAGGGAGATATGACTTGTAACTTTTACTAAATGATTTAAAAATGCAGAAACAATATAATATGACACTGACCTATGGTGTTGGTACTGGCGAGGTAACTGGTGGGCTGGCTTCCGATATCGAGGAGTATCCTTCTGGAAGGATCACCTGGGTGGCTTCCTTCTATCAGAGGACCTACCTCCGCCAGCTCCAACCGCTCTGTCTTCCATCGGCTTCTGAAAAAATAAAGGGATTTATATTAGGAAATTGAGAACGATAAAATAAATAAGAGGTATCTTAATGACTATGAACACAACATATGATTTAAGTTTGTAATAAAATTATTTGTTGCACAATAATCGCGTGTCGTGAAGAAATTTAACTAATCAATTGGCATATTTTTATTAGTTTTCCAAAATCCTTTAATTATTCTAAAAAAAAACTATATGTGCCAAAATAATAGATTTTCAAAGGCCTTATTAAGAAGCACAACATAACTAATTTTTCATATCGCTAATATCTGCTAACATAGAGCTTTGAAGGTAAAGTTTTATCTCGTTTTCAAGATAATTGGAATTATCGGAATTATCTTTACGATAATCACCGATATATCCTTATCAGGAAATAAATATCTATAAAAATCATGACGTATTTTTTTTTTTTTTTTTTTTTTTTTTTGTTTATTTCACTAACAAGGGGAGGACACACTCAGTCTCTCACGGATCTTGTTGGCAATTTTGTAGAAGGTTCCTGGTCAACAAATATTAGACACGTACTTAGCAATTCTAATGAAATAGGCCCTAGAAGCCGAGAAAAAAAAATTAAATAGCATTAAAATAATTCATTTTATATCTTAAGTTTAAAAAATGATATCGACATGATGCTTGCGTCAAAAGTTTTATTTTTGAGTGCCGATTTAAGGTAAAATACAGCCGCTTTATTAATTTCAGGTTAATGAACCATTATTGGATCTTCAAGTAAACTACGTAAATAGATTTTTTTTTTTTTTACACAGTAAATAAAGTCCGATTCTAATTCAGCGCCTTCAAAAACATTGAAAACAAAGAGAAAGTTCTAGTTTTCTACCCTCTTCAAGAAGGATGCAATTTTTAAACCGATTATTGGTAACTTTTAGTTAATTCATCATTACAGTTTTACACTTCACGCGAATTCAACTTGAGAGCCTCAGCTTTCTTTTGATGTATATAAATGCAAAATTTAATGAACAAATGGATGGCATTTTTTTTAAAAACATGTTTGAAAAGTTGGGAAACCCGACAGTGTAACCGTAATTCAAGTTTCAACGAATTTAAAAAAAGAAAGAAAAGTCAAACAAATTTTGGTGGTTACGAATTTTTATACCTTAAAAATCGACGGAATGGCTAAAAGTCTCTCTTCTCTTTAGGGGTTTCCGTCCACATATTCTTTAAGCAGAGCATACCATGTTTATAAGGATTATGAAAAACATTAATTAAATAACAGCAAGCCGTATTTAAAAAAAAATAATAATCATAATTTCATTTTTTAAAAATGACTCTACGTAGAGTGTCAGTGTGTGGATATTTGACTATGTGAGAATATCACAGTTAAACTGAAGATGGAGCAAATGAGCTCCGAAACATGTTGTAATGAATAAAGGATTAATAGGAGTTATGATTTTTAAAAAATGTAATACTTAAATTAAATCTCCTTCAATGAAACAAATGATTGTAATAATGATAATATTAAATTTTAAATTATTAATTTATTTCCGTTGAGTAATAAATAGGACAAATATCTTGTAAAAATAATATCGTAATTTACAGGAGACCTGTCCTCTATTGAATGAAACGTCTAGCCGAGAATATTAAAAAAATCTATAAGGATAAATTTTTTGCGTGATTGTATTTTTAAAAATTACCTCTAGCGAGTCATCCATATGATCCTATCGGATTTCTTTGGCATAATTTGAATCACAATAACATTCAAAGAATACTGCTTAGCCCGATAGGCTTTTCGGCACAAAATGGAGGTTCTGGAATAAGCACGGATATCTGAAATCATTCATCCTACGACAATAGGCAGCGGGCAGATGCCATTTCTGCATTGTTGCTAATGCACACTGCAGACAATAACTCCACTCCACCTGCAGAGAATTCCACAGCCGGAGCTCATTCATTACCCAAATGGAAGTGTATAACAGGGGGGGGGGGGGGTAAGAGGGATTCCAATGTCATCAACTATCGACTTAACAACAATAACCTCAGGTCTAGACGTTGACCGTTAGAAACGTATAGCTCATCTAGAAGCAGGAATGTGTTTAATAAATTATATATATATATATATATATATATATATATATATATATATATATATATATATATATATATATATATATATAATGAGCTCTGTATTACAAACTATTTTTTGTTTGGAAAGGTGAAGGTTTCCAGTTATAATTAAGTAAAATATTAAATAATTAAACATTGTCTATTTCCAATCGAGAAAAGATAGAATTACTTTTCGAAAAGAAATTCTACTTATCATCAGATATAAATTAATTAAGATATTATAGTTCAACTTATTGAATAACTACAACACCGAACACATACAATATAATGTATGAATAGTATACGATGCAATACTATTAAGTTAAATATTTAACTTTACATACAATTATTTATTATAGAAATATTTACTGAATTTAAATTTAAATTTCTGCTGATACAGACTAACGACTTCCAGTTTCTTTCCAAAAAGAATTCTTTATTTAATGAAGGTTGTTGAGAGGGATAAGTCAACGGGATTAAAAAAAAAATGTAAGTATTGTTGAAACCTAGAAACATATTTTTATTTTGCCAAAACATTTTAATTCCATTTCACGCCAGTCTTCAGGGACATAAATAACATACTGGTTTTGACCAAGGGGTTTTATTCTGGTAACCGTTTCATCGCAAGCTGCGACCAAAGCTGACCAATGAAAGCGGAGCTATTGGATCTTCCGTTCCGGTAGTCAAACTGAACCGTGATGACGTAGGTTAAAATTTTGTCTGAAGAGATGACGTAAATTTTATTATGAAACATTATACGTCATTGATTATTTTCCTTTCACACTATTTGTTGAAATTAACAGCGTCTTATAATTAAGTAGTTTTATCCTTAAACATTACAATCTGTCGCTTATGAGCAATAACTAGTAACATCGAGCGATTGACATGAGTAATTATACAATAATTTATATCGACAAATGTAACCTATAACCTTAACCGTTTGTTTATTAAGGATATTTGAGACTAGAGGCTTTATGTTTAAACCGCACAATACTTAATCAGAAATTATTTTTGTGGCATTAAACCTAACTACTTTAATAGTTTTTAGTAAGACCGACAAGATAGAAAAGAAAAATCTGTTAGCTCAATGGGGCATATTGATTTACTTTCGTGATTTCATTTTGCTCAACCATTGAAATGTGAAAGTTTAAAATGAGAAAATTCAACATTCACAATGAATTGGCTGCATAATACAGTCTTTAACTAGTCACGAATTACGTTTATTTTGCAAATGGTTCTTTTTAACCTTTATACAACTCTTTAAATTCTAAAGGCAGCAGGAATGATTAAAATAACGTATTCTGCAACCGGCCTGGAGATGGAATGGTAAACATTTTTTTATGATTTTTATCCCGAAAGTAGAGAGACGAGGAATTCGAAAGGGGAAAACGGAAAGAGATGATTGCATTTGCAGAAGAAATTGAGAGGATACGATACTCCAGGAGTCGTAAACCCGAACAGACTATTCAGGGTGGTAAACAAAAAATTGAACCTCCTGTTTGGGCAAAGCTATCTTCTGCTGCACGGATATTTTTTTACTCAGCCCTAGAATCCTTCACAGACATTATCCCGTAGGAAGCTGTCCAAAATAAATAAGTAATGGTTAGAAAGGATTCATTCTGTAGTCTCACTAAAAAAAACCTAACAGGAGGAAATAAAGTATTAAGATTTTAAAGAACATAAAACTAATCCTTTTCCAACTCATATCTTTAATCTTATGGACCTCCCTAATATGATCAGACATTATTGGACACTGTGTTACAGTAGTGTTACACTAGGTGTTACAGTAACACTCTTATTTCATAAATAAATTTAAGAACTATCAATCTTTCTGCAAAACCGTCTAAATTATATTACTTGTTAAGGTATGAAGTATGAATAAAGTGAAATATATTTTTAAAACCTAAATAAAATAACTTAGTGAAAGGCGCATCTTCAAAAATAATCTTCAAAATAATTAATTATAATAATTAATGGAGCTCAATTTGAGGAGAAAATAAGAATTTTTCATCGCGGCTCAAACTTTCAAAATAAAGCGCTACTTTCCTTTCAAATGCCGGTTTAACAGGTTCGAAAGCGCTTTTGGAACAACACGGTTTATACGTCTTCAGCCACCAGTAATTAATTATTAACGATCAAATAAATTCATAATATTGATTTGTATCAACTTCATAACAGTCCTAAAATTTGTACTAAAATGGATTTCTTGATAATAAATTCCTAAACATAAAAAAAAAAAAAAAAAAAAAAAAAAAAAAAAAAAAAAAAAACTTGAATTAGGTGCTACCATATTTCTCTTTGATGTCAACAGGTTCGAACGCAATTCAGTTAATTAAAATATCTTAAATTTTCCACATCGGTAAATATTCATTTTTTTTTTTTTTATTATTCAGACTCAAATTTGAAATATCTTTTTTCAAATCATTACTAATGAAGTAAGCTTAACAAAAAAATGTTTTTATGACACAACAGTTTTAAATGGAGCGGAAGATAATTGGAGCTGTATAAGCAGGCTGGATGCAGGAAGAGATGCCAACCTTGCAAGAAAGCTGAACCTGTTTGCGCTAGGTTATTTGCAGTTCGGCCTGCCCACATTCGCATCATTAAACTTAAGTTATTTCTCAAAATTATCACTGCTGTCGGGATGTATTTTATGTATTAAAATCCCGTTTTAAGTACTCAAAAATGATACAAAATTTCCAGTATACAGTTATAATATTAGATATAGCTCTGTATCTAGAATAGATAACCTACTTGTTTCCTTTACAAAATGTTTTGATAATTCGAATTTTATTACATTCCATAAAATATTATTAATATTATTTGTTCAAACTAGTTTTCCATATTGCAGTAACCCTGCAATGGGTGCATATATTTCTACGCGTTCCCTCCCTCGACATTAAGCTCATTATAATAAATATATAAACAAACATGTTTAGTTTAAAATAATGTAAAATATATTGAATTAACATTGATTGAATATGAAATGTAAACAATAATCAAATGGAATTATAATGAATAAGTATTAAAAGGATTGATAAGAAAAGAGAAAGATAACAAAAAAATTACAATTAGAGACAGAACTATAGATAGACTGATCAATTTTTAAGCACCTTCGTAAATTCAAAATCCTTCGTAAAATTCTCAATGTTTCTATGTTACAAACAATCTTATCCGTAAAGATCTTAATATTCCTCTGTAGCTGATTCGGCACGAACCAAATACCAATCCTATAATAGTAAACTCCATACCCATTCCAATCCTCCAAGTCTCCCAATTTGCGTCACACTCGATTCAAATGGAAGCTAATTTTTAAACTTTTTGTTAATAACAAGCGGAATCTTAGCATGAGATCTGATAATATTCATTCGAATTATCGCTGATAGATTTTATTTTAACCATACATATTTATTCATGCTAGATATGTTATGGAAATTTTTTCAGGGTTCTAAACTTCAGATTTATCGAAAGAGGTTCTTTAGTTTAAAAAAAATCAGAAATATTTGTATGTATGCACATTTTCTAGTTAATTGTAAGCTAATTATTCCTTAAAAAATATTTTCAGATATAAATATATGAGCATGAAACATATGAGTTTTTCAATCAATATCAGTGGACAGACTACAGAGGCTGCACACGGCTGCCCTAAGGCGTCCGCTTCACTGGTCCGAGATATCATCTTCCGCGGTCGGATGGTTCAGCTGCACATGCCCGGCCAACTCAAGGTCTATTAAGTAAAGGTGCTAAAATTGTAAAAAAATAATTTAAGATGTTTTCGAATAGCTCATTAATTAGAAATTCAAATCCTATCTATTTTCAACTAAAAACTTATTTGCCACTGTTATTGGAGTTTTCATTGAATATATATCTTTAGAAAATTAGACAAAAAATGTTATATTAACATCTGCTGCCTCGGCTTCGCCCGCTCTCATGAGTTAAGAACTTAGACAGTTTTAGCTAATATATATATATATATATATATATATATATATATATATATATATATATATATATATATATATATATATATATATATATATAAAATTAAGTTGATTATGATGATGTCATTTGAGCCAATCCAGAGATAAAATTGTAAAATAGAAATCTTAATCGTTATTGATTTAAGAAGATCTATTTTTCTCTTTCATCAGCTCCAATAATGAGGTAGATAGATGAATAAATAAACAAGGGAAAACAACTTTCTCAGAAATTCCTAACGACCCTAATACCAATAATTGGGAAATGGTTTTCCACGAAGTAACTCAGAGAAAGTTTAGAAGCTCATAAATATTTCAGATATCTATAAACCACTCTACTCTATTTGCAAATTTTCATTTGCAAATCGCTATCACTATAAAAAAACAAGAAAGAGACATGAAGAAATTCAAATAAGGGTCAAAAATTCAGGCACTGCATAAGTTTTAAATACATGGGGTCTATAAATATTGAAAACAAATATATAGAAAATTGGATAAAAAAGCCATAATAGTGCCTGGCAGCAAATACCTTTTGGCACATAATAAAATCCTCAATTCTCGAGTATTGTTTTAATCTGAGAAGACACTGTTCAAAAAAAAAAAAAAAAAAGTAATACCGATGTTAACAAATGGTGGTGAACCAGGGTTTGACAAGGGAGATGGTGCATAGAAACATTTTCGACCCAGTAAATAAGCAGGGATAGGAGAACAAGCACAAATAATGATATTGAACAGCTTTTTAGTGAGCCTAATATTGTGGTTATGTTTCAAGATTGATCATTGCAATGGCTTGTCCACTCGCGAAGGATAATAATGCAGGCCAGGAGAAAAAATTCTGACGACTGGGAGTGGAAGGTTGGAAAGAAAAGGAGGTTGGCTTATTTTGATTCTTGGATTGAGAACTACTGAATTTTAAGTAACGTATAATTTATCTTGGATTTTATTTCGATAAGAAACTCCAAATAGAACCCCTAAAAGAAGTTGAAAATAAAAGAATCTGTTCTTATATTTACTGCTACAAATATCAGTAAAATAAAAATTATAACTTCTCAAAAATTGTAGAACGATTTTAGCTCACGTGAACTATGTAAAAAATACATACAAAGGAAAATAGGTGCTCCCAGAAAAAGAGCAAAAAGCAGTTAGTCAGGATATGACAAGGGTGCCTACAAAAAAAAAAAAAAAAAAAAAGGAACGTTGATAATAAAAGCAGGTAAGACAGGTAAGGAAGGCCCCCGGGAGATTTCTGCTCGACGGCAACAAATCATGTCAACTAGCTAAGGGTTTGCTGAATATCCCTTTCTACCTGATCTGACCTTTCGGAATTGGCAACACCCTCTTCTGCAGTTCAGGACTCCTCCAGCCATAAAAACGGGGCCAACTTTCAGAAAATACTCATTTCCATGATGGTTATCTGTCTATTTCAAACCACAGGGTATTTCCTTGAACGTATAATAAATTAGGCTTCTGAATATAAAACAAGAAGAGGTGCATTTGTTGATTTGATGAGTATATATTTTGCCGATTTATTTAGATGGAACAGTCAAAGGAATAAAATAAATAAGAATTGTTAAAAATTAATAATTACAATTAAATCAATAAGTTATGATCAAGAATTATAATATAAGAGGAAACCCTTAATTAGTGGTTGAGCGTGATTGCTGACCACATCAGATTCTTGTACAACCGTTGGTCACCAAACAATACTTGTTTACCAAGTACTGAACCCAAGAACCTTCACTGGTTGTAGCGGTACAGACTTTATTTTATTTTAATTATAATAGTAAAGAATCGTAAGTAAAGTCATGTTGCCTTAAAGAAATATGCTGCATAGTGCTCTGGCAATATGCTATTTCTTATTCAAATTTAATTCCTGAATCTGCCCTGATGATGTGCATCAATAATTATATTTTTTTTTGCACCTTCGTTTTGTTGCATTTTTAGTTAATAAATGTGAAATATTTAAAGAACGGAGGCTGTTAAAGCTGAAGACGTATATTAAGTATAGTTTTCTAAAGTTTCTGATATAAAAAAAAAAGTTTGAGCATATGTGAATTTTATTTGAATGAACGTGAACTAATGAATTATTGAAATCTTTAGAAGTGTCATCTAGTTTTATTTCTTTTGAAGTACTGTCATATTTGATAAATATTACAATCTTCCTCATTATTGGGCTATAAGTAACATGGATGACAATGAATTCATTGACACTATACGAACAATAAAAATAAATTAAAAAAAAAAAGAAAGAAAAAAAAAGCTATACCAGGCAGAACATAAAATAAACTAGACCATTTTTCTTGCTGCTGTTTTTTCTTACCAGCAGTGTTGATTGCTAATAAGGTATATTGCGACATCCACAAACAAGCCTAAAACTACAAGAAACTGCTCGTCTTTTTCGACTTCTTCAACATTTACTAGACAAACGTTCAGAGCTTCCGATTTACTACAAGATACACATATACATGACAGTTGTCAGACCTATTTGGGCATATTGAGTTGAGCTTTGGGGCTCTACTAAACCATATAATTCATCCTGTATCCAATCCTACGAAAAATCCTTAATGCTCCTTATTTTGTCACAAACGAACTTATCCATACAGACCTTAATGTTCCGTATGTTGCAGATTTAGCCAAAACAGATACCTATCCTTTCACAGTAGGCTCCATAACCATTCAAATCCTCTGGTCTCCCAACTTGCCTCACATTTCATTCCTGATAATCTTTTTGGCGTCTGCAAAGAAAATGGCCCAGGGATCTTCTAATATAAAAATTTTATGGTAGTGCTACTACTGAGTAGTTCTTCACAGATTATTTTCATGTCATTGTTATCATTATGATCCAATTTACTTGTTGTATATTGTGTACAGTGGTAAATATCAATAAATAGTTTAAAAAAATAAATAAATAAACTCGTTTTAAAGATAATTTGACATATCCACATCACGACAACCACCATAATATTGAAACTAAACCTATTCAGAGTTAGTAATCCTACCATCAACAATTTTTGTTTTCTAAAAGGCATTAAGCCCTGATCATGACCTACACCTAGGAACAAAACTTAAAACAATATTATGAAATATATGTAAGATCAATTTCAATGCCGATGATGTAAGTAAACTTGTTTCAACTGGAAATAGAGGTTCAATCTACCTTTGATTTACTATGGATGCGAGGTGTTTATTGAACATTACTCATAGAACGAGCTAGCTATGCCGACACAGAAGCTGTCATAATATTTAGCAAGACGCAGAGACAGTGGCTGTTTAGCATATGTAAATGTTTACTTGCTTGCTGCATTGCCGGGAAGTAAGATTGGCTAATTTTCGAAGGCTTATGACCTCAGCCTCTGTTGAGGATGTCGGCCCTTTTGCAAGTGCTATAGATCATGAGGAGTCGTTGATCTTCTCTGTCAATTGGCCTTTGTTGGTTTTATTGGCCCGGGCTCCATCATCTCGGATGGGACCAGCCTATTGTCACCATCAGGGATCCGTTACGCCAATCTGAATCCTCTAATCAAAGAAACTTCATCCTATACACCGGCCATTCCCAATTAAAAACACAATTGGAGTGAAAAATTTAATTTTCTCGTGTTGATTGCGTAACTGACAAAACGATACGGCGGAGAACAGATGCAAAATAAGAGAAAAAAAAAATGATTCCAATGCAATCAAGGCATTTTTGGCATTGTAATTTTGAAAATATTCGTCAATACTGTATTCTTGCTTACTGCGAATTAAAAAAAAAAAAAAAAACAGAAACAAAACACATCATTGATTACTTGAATAAATACATTAATAATTAACATTTCAAATTAGTCTGCTATTATTCAACAGATGTTCTGTTTAGCTGCTAACACTGATATGAAATGAGCTGAAGTTATGAGAAATTATAGGATGAACGTCCAGCTTACAAAGATTTATTTTACAATTAGTAATATCAAGCTAAACGTTTTTGGAGACCAAGGGCATCTTCAAAGCATTAGCTGTCCTCCGTTTTCTTTATCCAATCAATTTCTTTAAGATTAAGCTATCTTGCATTGAGAGATCATCAATCTAACTACTTAATGTACGTATAATGGCATAGAAGAATCATTAGAATTACCATTGATGAATTATTTACCACTTCGAAGGAATTTAGTATTCGATGAATAATTTCGAATGCTAAACATTCATCTTCAGCTCTAAGTAAACTTCAAGAACCTCTTCCGGTTTGCCTCAGAAATGATAATGAACGTTCAACATAAACTAGTCTTTAAATAAAAAATTCCAAAAGTGGTATGTAATACCTATGGCACTTGTTAATTGTAATTTTGTGAATTTTGGGTTATGGATATCACCAGAAAGCTGAATTATGTCTCTTTATTTGTGATATGCGGCGAATACACGGTTGAATATTCCTAAGTGAATATTTCAACCTGAGAGAAATGAGTGAAGTGCGCATGTTCCATTTTTTTTATATATTAGATATGCAATTGTTTGTTTACTGGTGCTTAACATCCTTAAGTACTCCAACTAGGGCAGCAAGAACGGGTTCTCCTATAGGTTACCAACCTATTCTAGACAAGGCGGGAAGGTTGAGTTTCGCGGTTTCCTCCACGAAATAAATATTAACCCGCCCAAGTGTTCGAACCCACCACCTTCATTTCTCGCTCGGCCATCGAGTCCCCTATGCGTACAGTACATTACCACTTGACACGTTTTACATATATGAAATTAGTGTTTAGTTTATACACTTTAAAACAATTGTTTTTAAAAAAACAAGAATTAAAGAATTAAAACATGATCGCCTTTAGGGGAAATGGTTTATCGGAAGTTTCAAAGGCTCAAAACTAAAATGTTATTTTTTTTTTTTCCGATTTTGGAAAAAAAAAATCCTAACTTTTAATATCATTTTTTTACAAACTTCAATTTCAACATACTATTCACAAGTGACACATAGATATACAGCAATTCTAATAATATTAATTATTTCTCTAAAATGTTATTTTTTTTTTTTTTCGATTTTGAAAAAACAAAATCCTAACTTTTAAAATCCTACACAATTCTAATAATATTAATTATTTCTCAAAGCCTACACGCCAAATTATTTTAAAACTAAAAATTTATTATTGTGTAATGCAAGACCGTTTTACGCCTTTTCTTGAAGTAATTCCTCTTTCAGATCCATTCTTTAAAAATAGTTGTTTTTAAGTGAAGAGAAGGACAGCTTTTAATGACACCACAAAGAAATTGTAGAATATATATATCAGATTATATAATAGATTGTTAGATATCTGCAATTTAAAATTTCATTATTAAACTTTTTTTTAAATGAATATTACAATCTTTCTCACTCAAGAGCAATAACTATAATAGTGGTTGCGAATTCATTCTATATATAAGTGACTTATAAAAAATAAATTAACAAAATAATGAAATAAAAAGAAAAAAACAAAATAAAAATACAATATTACGTAGTATATACTACTCTTAACACAGCCTGAATCTCGAACCAAGCTTCTTAAAATTTAATCGAATCTCTCCATTTACAATTTAATTTAAAGTTATATCCTAATCATATCTACTGGTTTCGTTTATCTATTTATCGACATGTAGCCATGATTAACCGAGACGAATGACACAATGTACCATCTCAAATACCGAAAAGAGGAAAATCATCGAATAGCATTCCATTTTATGATTAATATCGACCCAAAAATAGCAAATATTTGACAGAGATAAGTAAAAGATAGACTCCATCAGAACACGTGTAGCAGATCTATTTATGTGTTCGCGTGCCTTTTAATATTATCGACAATAGTACTTCCTCTGAATGCTTCAACTACAGCGCTTCGACGAGAATCATTTTTTTTTTTTACAGTAAAAACAACGATTTTGGTTTGAAACAGTAATGAAATTATTGAAATTAGTATATCTTCACAGCAGATCTTTTGTCTGGTTTTCAATCCTGGATAACTAAAAATTGTAATATGTACTGAATGACCATTATTGAAGAAAAAAAAATTGGACAACTTCAAGGACTAATGGTTTTTGCTTGAAAAAAGGTTTACCATCACCTTTGGAAAATGTTTTCAGGAAAGAATTGCAGAGAGTAAACATAAGAATCTTATACTGTAAACCATTATTTCAGTTTATTTAAAAAGAAATTATTTATTGATATTTACAGTTGTATACAATATAAACATTAAGTCAATGTGTTGACAATAGTAGCATGGCAATAACATGTAAAGAACAACTCATTTGTATCTCTATAATAAAAGTTTTACATTAATTGGTCCTAGATTCTGTTTTTGAGATGCCTCGCAGGGTTATCGGGAACGGAATGATAAGCAAGTTGAGAGACTAGTGGATTTCAGTTGTTAAGGAGTTTTCTATGGTAGTAGTCTAGTGTGGGTAACATCAGTAATGTATGGAACATTAAGGTCTTTATGTTGCAAAGTAAGGAGCATTGAGGAAGGATTTCCGAAGGATTTGGATTGTTAGGATCGGATACGAGATGATTTGAGTAGTTACTGGATATCTAATTTTTTTTCCTTCTCCGGGGTGCGGCATATCTCGATGTCCTCTAGTAAGAAAAATATAACGGTAAAAAACAAGTTTCAGTTAGTAGTGTTTCCGGGATAGTGATGCCGAAATTGATGACTCTATAATGACAAAAACTAGTTTGACAATCTATTTATCTAATGAGGTATTAGAAAATTATTGTTTATAATTCTAAATTTTTTATTATTTGTAGTTGCAACCTGAACAAGAATAAATCGATGTTTTACATTTCTATCCAATATTAAATTATTTTCAATTGAACAGTTTATTTCGAATACAGATTACTATATGTGTAAATCTTCAATGGGCATATGGCCCCCTGCATCTGCACTACGACAATAAATATTATAAAATTATTGTTTATAATTCCTAATTTTTTATTATTACTTGTAGCTGCAACCTGAACAAGAATAAATCGAGGTTTTACATTTCTATCCGATATTAAATTATTTTCAATTGAGCGTTTTATTTTGAATACTGTTTACTATATGTGTGATTTTTATATAACTGATTTTTGGTTTCGTTGGGATCTAATTATTCCAAGAATTAGAGCCAACGTTGGACTAACCCACTAAATAGCATTTAGTATTCTAAGGCAAGGAATGTCCGTTCCGAAAGGTTAAACGAAACGAGATCGGGATTCCAGAGAGGAAGATCCAGTTGTGTTGCAAGAGAAGATATGTTAAGGAGGGCAAGAGAGCATCTTCAATGGGCATATGGCCCCCTGCATCTGCACCAGGACAATAAATAGTGTGCCTCTCTGAATCATATAACGGTACTTAGCTAATGACGCACGACCGGCTCCGACCCCCTTCCAGCCATTGTTAGTTCCCTTCAATGATCATTATGTCTTTCTAATGTCAATTGAACGTGACCAAAAATGTCAATTGCTGCATTTTTGTATTTACGAAATTTCACGTTGGAATAATAGAAAAATACGAAAACAGACAAATAAAAATGATTTTATTACATCACATTAGAAGAATTGTTAAGAAAAAGGCAAAAGAATAGGAGATATATATAGGTTCAGTCAAAAAAGTAACAACTATATTATGGTGACGTTTCGAGAAGATATTAGTCCCTTTGGATCAAAACCCGTTATGCCCATTTTTCAAAATTTTACTGGGAACAAATAATTAAAATATACCAGTTTTTGGACAGACGAAAAATACGATCACACTTTATACCCATCTTCAATATTGTGTTATTAGAGTGACCATTAAGCATAAAAGTTAAACCCGTATTCCTTTCAATAGTAACACAAGGCGCAGGATTGATTCCCATAGTTTTCCATTTATACAGAAAAATCGTAGGGACCAACAACCAAAACGAAACCATGACTGATTTTCCAAATGATAGAGCGACCACAAGTAGCAGATTGAACGGCCTTTAAACGATCAAAAAAAGTATGACAGAAAATATTATATTTAAACACAAATGTAATTTCAGTGTAAAATAAGGATAAAGAAAAAACACTTAATTCTAGAATGAAATCACAAATTACTAAATTGTACTCAGGATCTTTTACCAGTGACCGTGTGGGAATTCCGAATCATTTTCAGATAGTGTAGATGTTTAGTTACCTTACGCTCATAGAAACGCATTCCAATACAAACATATGTTTTGGGGTTAGAAATAATAAGGGATAATTGAATGGGTCCGCCGAAAAACGTTCTAAGCGACAAAATTTCCGATGTGGCGATTTTAAAGTTTTTAAAATGTATAATAGTACATCTTACTATTATATAGTACTCCATTATGCTATTATTATGTAAATATAACAAATTAATATTAATATATAATGAAAATTGACCGATAGGTGGGGGAGTGCCATTCTACACGAGAGGTTAGAAAAGAGCTTGAAATCGATGATAAAATTCACTTATTAAACTATCAAGAAAATTATTAAAAAAAATTTAAATATGGTGTGCGATATGTGGATCTCAGTGAAGCTTGAAAATCGACCGATGGTGTATAGAGCCATTCCACAATAGAGTTAACAATGGTAACCTGAACCTATCTGTACCGACATCTAAATAAATAATTTTTATAATTCTAGGAAGGTTTTGCAATGGTAAAATTTAGAATAACTAAAATTTAAATGTACAATTTTTTTATATCGTGTGTAAAAATATGATTCACGGGCCTTTTGTCGTAAGCTCTGATAATGCAGTTTATTTTTCGCAAGAGTTTCTTAATAGTCTTTATCCATCTTTATTACCAATTCATACATTAAAGTTAAAAATTTTATGCCTAATGGTGCTTATATGTAATCTTCAACCACCTGATCAGTGCAATTATAACTAGATTAATAATTACTGCTAAAAAATCATTGAAAAAATAATGCTCAACCACATGCTAAAATACAAGAATCTTATCGATAAACAAAAATAAAACTTTAATTCTTAGTTGAAATTATCTTTAGTTATGAGGGCGGGGCGAAGCCGCGACGGGAATGCTAGTCTTAATATATATAAATTACGTGTCGCCGCCTAGGGGCCGGCTAACACCTAAACTACTGAACCGATTTTAATCAAATTTGCACACAGTGTGCAGTTTGATCCAACAAAAAAGATAGGATACCTTATATCTTAATTTATAGCCGCAATATTATTTGTATATTATCTGTAAGTCACAATTATCTGTTAGCTCTATACGATTCTAACATATGGCGGTATAAGGTTATACTATTATATAATCTTAATATATATAAATTACGTGTCGCCGCCTAGGGGCCGGCTAACACCTAAACTACTGAACCGATTTTAATCAAATTTGCACACAGTGTGCAGTTTGATCCAACAAAAAAGATAGGATACCTTATATCTTAATTTATAGTCGCAATATTATTTGTATATTATCTGTAAGTCACAATTATCTGTTAGCTCTATACGATTCCAACATATGGCGGTATAAGGTTATACTATTATATAAAAGGACAAGCAATGTTTCGTTTGTGTTCACTAACCGCTAAAAACTACTGAACCAATCTCTACCAAATTTTGACTACATCATCTTTATGGATGGTTTAACTAATTCTTTATTGAAAAATGAATAATAAGTGGATAACAGTGAAGTTCAAAAATGGCGGCAATTGCAATCTACATGAAAGGTTAAAATGTACAGTGTTACATAGAGGTTAAAATTGATTATAAAATTTACTTATTTTCAATTAAATTGTTATAAAAACAGGTATATGGAGTGAAATATACCAAAGTTTAACTACATCATGTTCATAATTCTAGGTTTAGCAACAATAAAAATTTAAATGTACAATGTTGAGTGTTAGAAACGGGGTTTTGCCATACTACCACATACTTTTATGGTTAGAAATTAAAATCCAACCAGATCAAATCAAATAAAATTATTTCTGTCGAATAAAAATTATTAAAAATCAAAATGCCGATCCTCAGCTGTTTAATATTGTGTGCAAAAATATGAACTTTGAACCTTTAGTTGTAAGCACTGATAATGCAGTTTCTTAATAGTCTCTGTCCATCTGGATTACCAACTCATATATTAAAATTGAAAATTGGATGTCTAATTATGCTTTATGTTATCTTCAAATACCTAATCAATCTAAATTTAACCAAGTTAATAATGGCTGCTATGCGTGAAAATATTATCAAAAATATAATTTTTAATTGTTCACTTTAATACAAGATTTTTATCGATAAACAAAAATTCAATTATTAGTTAAAATTCCTCGACGGGGGATGATGAAGTTATATATAGAAGGACAAGCCATTTCCGTTCGTGATCACTAACCGCGAAAACTATAGAACTATTCTGTACCAAATAATATAAAATCTAACCTACAAAACTAACAAAAATTTTAGATTTATGATTTTCTATCACTGATTACTCAAAATTTTATGTTTGTCGCTTAGAACGTTTTTCGGCGGACCCATTCAATTGTAGCACATAAGTAAAAACCGAGCTGAGTGCCAAAATGTAAGTATTGTGAAAAATAAAAAAAAGTTGTAAATCTTCTTCTTCTTGTAAATTCATCTTGTGGCATTCTTAAGAACTATTTCTGAGTAGTTGTTGAGTTAGTCGAAAATAGTGTTCGAATAAGAAGAATTACAATATAAGTGGCAATTATTCACCAATACTGATTTTATTGATCGTTCTATGCCATCATGCGTACCGCAATTGACAGATATAAAGAACTCACACAATAAAATTCACATAAAACCGCGAGTGTGCATGACTCTGCTTTAAATGAAGATTAAGATTCAATTTATTTATATTTATTTTATTTATTTATGGAGAAATATGAATGTCTTTACAATGTTACTAGTGACTTTTGTTATTGGTTACGACATAGATGTGTAGAGACTAACAAACATTCGGGAAAAAGTGGGAGGAAAGAAGATTACGTGGGTTTGAACTGAACAGTACCCGTATAAATCTTTGTTTAATAAATAGGAATATTTTTCACCACAACAATAATAAAAATCTTAGGTCTTTTTTCTTGAAGAATAGTTCTCGTGACTGTAATCAAATAACTAATGAGGCCATATTTTCCTTCTAGGAATTTTATTTTTCTTCTATAAGCGTACAACAGGATATTTCTCAAACAAAACAGAAGACGGAAAAATATTAAATCCAGATATAAATGGAGTTATTACCCAAACATCTCTTTCAAACTTTTATAATATAAAGTGTAATAAAATGGTCTAGGTGAATTCCTTATAAGGCTCCCTTAATATCGTTCTTCTTTTATTGAAGATATTTTATTTTTATAAACTTAAAACTTGGCTGTTGACATGTATATGTTTTTTGGCTGGAGGTCAGTACTTTTTTGGTGTAACGTGTTTTTCACACTCAATTTTGACACTATCTAGTTTAGCTGGTGTTGCTCGGATCAAAAATATGCCAATTGTTTCTGATCACAAATTTAATGGAGAATATTTTTTTGTAATATACCACTTATCGCTAAAACCTATCACTATATTGGTTAGAATGAAAAAGTAACGTTTTGCCAATTTTTGTGTTGGGACTTTTTCGTCACGCTCTAACTCTGTTGGTTTTGCTTGGATATTTGACGACAGTTTCCTTATCAAAAGCAGTAGATTATAGATAAACATATCGATTGTTTTACCCAATGAGGTAGAAATCGAGTTTTTTAAACAACAATTCATTTTCTCCTGATTTATGTAAGAGAACAAAAGTTTACACTATAATCGATATAAGACTATTCTATAGTCTCTTGTATTGAAAAAATGATGCCAATTCTTTGAAGTTTAAGATAGTTAATCGGCTGAATACTATCGGCCTGTTATATGCATTCTTAATGCTAATACATCTCAAATTTATTTGAAAAGATAATATAAAAATTCTGGTATTGTTTCACTGTTAAAGAATAATATTATTAGAACGCATAAACAGAGTTGGGCTAAATCACAGCTAAAATTAAATCAAAAGTTAATCATAGATATTTGACCACTAATTTCCTGAAATTAATCGCATAATTTAATAATGATTTAATATTTCAGGCAGATAATCATTATTAAGTTAGGTAATTAATTACAGAAAATTAGTAGTCAAATCGCTATGGTTATATTTTAGCTATGATTAAATTTTACCCAACTCTGGTTATAAATGTATTATTCCAAATTATTTTGAATTTGAATTTATCTAAGATTCTGCAGCTTGGAACTAATATGAAATTATAAGAGAAAAACGAGTACTCATTTGGACTGCTCAGTATCAGGAAAACTTTGTACGGCTAAAAAAGATTTCTTTCAGAATCTTTAACGTCAATCATCGACCTGTAAGTAAAATATCTCTTGAGAACTAGGATCCATTAGTAAAGACAAGTAGCACAGTAGGAAACCCATCTTTCAAGCGGATGGGCTTGAAGTGGTAAGGAATAGAACAAATTAATCTTTCAGGCAGCTTAAGCCAACAAATGAATGCTATAATGGAAACCGAGGAGGATGAACCGTTTAATAGCAGGTAGCCAACTTAATGACTTGGTTAACCAGGAGCTTTGCTTTGACTTAAGAGCAACGCTTACAAGATGAGTTTCGAGTAGTAGGCAGTAAAATGTAACTGATTCAAATCGATATTTATAATATATGTATATAAAGATATATATATATATATATATATATATATATATATATATATATATATATATATATATATATATATATATATATAATTATATTAAAGTGAAGTTTTTTTTAAAAAATCATCCTGTCAACGAGAGCAAATGATGGGAGTAAAGTGTGAGGAATACGCGATTGTTTTTTACTTCAAAGCTTAGTCAGGAGTAATTAGAAGGTAAACAACCTAAACGACCCCACCCCTGGGGGTGAGCTAACGGTAGGGAAGAGGGGAGATTTTGGGTTTTTCGATTATAACTCGCAAAATGGTGGGCTCTAGAAAAATGTGTTCCAATTCAAAAATAAAGCTACTTAAATTTCCTATAAAATGGGTTCTATACATATTCGTCAAACTTTCAAAGGTTTTCGAGATATACGTTATTAAAAATCGATAATGTTCAAAAAAGAAAACAAAATTACCTCACTTCTTGCCGAACATTTGCTTCTAGTGCCAAAAACGTATATATATATATATATATATATATATATATATATATATATATATATATATATATATATATATATATATATATATATATGGGAGTGATGGGTGGGGTTAAACGGAACAATGAAGAGGTGAAGGGAAAAAAAAAAAAAAGGTTCTCTAGATACGTTTTGTCATAAGAGTCAGAAAGGAGATTGGTATTTAGGTCACCAGAAATGATTATATTGGAATAGAGAGGAACATAATTGTAGAGGTTTGATTCAAAGGATTGGTCAAAAGGAACATGAGGGGGACGATACGCCACTACATACAGGAGGGAATGGAAATTAAAGGATATTTCCACAAAGAGGTACTCAACGTTTGGGAGATTTGAAGGAGGAGAAAGATGCAGGACACGGGACTTCAGGCTGTCATGAACATATAGCGCTACTCCGCCTCCGGTCCGGATAATCCGGTCGTGACGGATGATGGAGTAATTAGGAAGGGAAACCGAGGAAGAAGGAATATAAGGTTTAAGCCAGGTTTCAGAAACTGCAATGATGTGGTAAAAATTTTGGGTGAAGAACTCTAGGAATTAATCATAGTGAGCTGGAAGGGATTGAGAGTTTATGTGACAGGCAGTTAGGATATTAGTCATATTGGAAGGAGTAAGGGAAATATAGGACAGTAAATAAAAGGTTGACGCTATAAATGAGATTAAGTTGTAGATGCCGTGAGAAAAAATAACATATTAATAATAGGAGGTTAACTAAATATTATAATGTAGCAAAGAAATATGAATACCTAAATGCATATGATAATGTAAAATTAAAATATAAGTAATAATAAGCAGATGAATAATATATATATATATATATATATATATATATATATATATATATATATATATATATATATATATATATACACATATATATGTAATTAAAATGAATATAATGCTCTACAACTTTGATTCTGTCATTTTTTCTGAGAAACGATCGTGGAAGGCACTAAAAGCAATAATATGACAAAAAGTGAGGTAAAAGTTTTTTCTTTATTAAACGTTATCGAATTTGAATAACGTGTACCTCAAATCCGTTAAAATTTCAACAAATATGTGTAGGACCTATTTTATAGGAAATTTAATTAGCTTTAATTTTGACTTGTAACAAATTTTCCTAGTGCCCACCGTTTTGGAGCTATAATCGCAAAACCCAAAAATGGGACCTTTTCTCCTCCCTCCCACCGTTAGCTCACCCCCAGGGTGGGGAGTTTTAGTATGTTTAGCTTTTAAAATTCCAAACAAAGTAACTAGTCCTAACGAATATGTTTATTGATACTAATGCATCAAGTCAAAATGTGGATAATGATTAGAAGGGTATGTCAATATGGGACATTTAGAACGTTAGGAATTTGTTAAAAATAGTAGTTTTAAAACTGAAGATGAATGTTTTACATTAGAAACTAGTTTTCCAATAAAATAATTCCAATAAAAGTGGCAAATAATTCATCAATCCTAATAATAAAAAGGGCGTGTATAACGTGAGGGAGACCAGTATTCATTTATTCCTCCATCCAGCCTTAGGTATGTATGTATGTATGTTGGGATGGTCATAAAGTTGACCGTGAAATATTCTGTACTATGTATATTTGTCCAGTCCAGTACATATAATATGAGTAAGTCAGTATACAGTATTCTATACCTTCGTACCATGGAGATCGTGTTATTTTCATTATTTGCAATGTTTGTGATTGACTAATCAATAAATACATATTAAAAAAATAAAATAAGAATTTGATATCGTTTTTAACATTTATTATCTGATCGTGACGAATCGATGCTTGCATTACATTTATACATAAAATGACTCATTATTCCCAACATCTTTTCTTTAAGCCTGGGGCGAAGGCATGTATAAAATGAAGTTACATCTTCCCTTAAACGTTACGTTACTAAAAATTACTATTTCTAAAATGCAAACTTTAACACTGCGCTATCACAAAATCAACTAACTTATAGATGCAGAAAAGTAAACTGAACATTGGACCCTTATTGAAATTCAGATGAGAAACCTTCTGCAACACAGAGCGAGGAGTAATCAAAGCGAGATCCGATTATGAAGGCCTTGGGATGGATTAGCAATAACAGCATCCTCTGATCAGATGACCAAAATAGGCCGATTATACTCTGCTTCCAGCTCATCCCAATTACCTCTAAGCGGATTGGAGTACGATTCTTTCCGGGCTTGTGTGTCTATAATGATAGCTTGAAGTAGATACAACCTATGTTAGAACCAATAGCAGCAATTATAGAGAAATCTATGTTTAAGTACGGCAGAAATGATCGAATATTAGATAGTATCAACAAATTAAACATTATATAGACAGGCTTTACAGTTTTTAACGATTCTGGAATGATTTGTTGAATTCATTATTTGTGTAATTTAAATATTTTTTTCATTAATTTAGTTCACTAACTATTTCTAGAAGAGCTTCTAATAGGTATTTGATTTCTTAGAGACCGAGATGTTATATTATTAACACACCGTTTTAGATTTTAATAACCTTATAATAAGACCTATATGGAAGTACGGATTTGAACTTTAGGGCTCCACTAAGCCATCCAATTCATCTCGTATCCAATCCTTGCAATTGAAAATCTTTCGAAAAATCCTCAATGCTCCTTACTTCGTCACCAATAAACTTATCCATAAAGATCTCAATGTTCCATATGTTGCTGCTTTAGCCCAAACCAGATACCTATCCTTTTAGCTAAGCTCGACAACTACTCAAATCCACTAGTTTCTCAACTTGCTTTCTAATCCAATCCCGATAATCCTCCAAGGCGTCTGAAAGGAAGATGGCATAGAGATCTTCTAGGTAGAAAAAAAATCCTAAACTAGTAAGCTTACGAGTGACCCAAATAACAAAAAAAGGTAATCATTATTGTTTACAACTCGGATACTGAACAAGAAGACAGGGACTTGTGCTTTCCTATTAGAAACACTCGTATTAAAATGAAAAGTAAAAAATATAAATATACTGAATCTAAAGAAAACTGAATAACAATTAAGATCTGAAATAAATGTACATAAAATAATGTATGTAAAGAGATAAATAAGTAATTCATGTAATAATCCGAAGAAAATTAAAATCGGAAGCATTCAAATATGGCAGGAGAGAACGATCATGGTCTATTTTTACTAGCTCGAATTAGCAGAGCGAACAGAGAGCTTATAACTGAAAGAATGGATATAAAGTTCCGTTATTCATACAAAAAATAATAAAGTTTTGAAGTTACTGGAGAGTGAATACACAGTAAATAGAAATTCCAGAAGCCTACCTGATTCGCGGTGGGCATGAAAAATTAAGGCATTGACACACTTAAGCAAATGCATCTGTGGGCAAATACTGAATACTGCTTCCCTCATTTATAAACATCTAGCACAGACGTATCAAGGAAAATATTTTAATGTTTCAAAAATACATTGTCCTTAAGAAAAAAAAAATCTCTCAATTACTGGTTAGTATTACGAATACGTACAAAAACTAGGTACGTATTTTTTAAAGTTATATTGCTATGTATGCTTCATTTTAAATAAACTTATTTTACTATGCGAATCTATATTTAATGTTTTATTCAACTATTTCTGATCATTAACCATATTATCACTTATTGAGATGTTTTCTACTTTATTTTTTTATTTTTCGGTTTTTACTTTCGTGTTTTTTTAATTTCATATCGCTTTTCTTAATTTTTGGTATATTTTTAATTCATTTTCGGTCACATATTTTTGTTTTTCTTTTAGCCCTGGTGTAGCTTACAATGTAAGCGATACGTCAGTAGAATAAATTAATACGAATTTGTTGTTATTTCCAGAATGCACACCTTAACTACCTACTTTCTTGTATATTTCTTGAGTCAAATATATTATTAGATTATTTCATCAAATAAAATGGTTTTTATTTTATTTGGTTTGTAGAAAGAAGCTAGATAATGAAAAAAAAAAATGTTCTGATATATCTTTCAAATATCATTTAATATTCCTTAACATACTTTTAAAATATCGCTGGATCTTTCTGTGATCTGACCTCAATTGCCAGTCAATATTTAACTAAAGTTGTAAATATCGATTAAAAGTTGTTAATATTTTAACTGCATTGCTGTAATTCAAAATTCATTATCAATAAAACTTTTAAAATGTTGCACAATAATTCTCGAAACCCCGCAATAAACCTGTTCACAAGGATTACGGTTAAACCAAGATAATTTCCTTATTCGTCATATTTGTTCTAAAATGCAATGTTTCACATAATCTTCTTAAGACAGTATAATATAGGTTTATAGAGAGTCAAACCAAAAAAACAAAACAAAACAGAAATTATAAAAAATTAAATACGGAGAAATTGGCACATTCAGTGAAGTACACATTTACCCTAGCATTTAAGGTGGTTGGAATTAGCAAGGAAGTGTATAAAGTAAAAAAAAAATTATAATAAGTGATTGTAATTTTTGCAATTTATATTTATACTTCCTCTAGTTGAGTTTCATACTTTATTCCTTAATTATTAATTTTTATTATTTTTTTTTATATAGTTAAATTTTGGATAGTCAGTTAAAAAAGCATAAATTTATTAGTGTTGGTGTAGAACGGCTTCACGCACCAGTTTTAGCTAGTGTACCTAATTAAATTTAAAAAAAAATTAAGATACCAAAATATCTTAAGATATATTATAAAAAAACGTAACTATTAAAAATTATAAATAAATTGCAAACAATACTGGACTTCCCGAATGCAAAAGAATTTACGGTGCTCTAATCTTTTCACAAACCTTCTTTTCAATATCCTAACACTTCTGCGTATTTTACAGAGGAGGTTAAAGAAAAGCTATAGGACAGATCCATTCATTATAAGACAGATAAATATAAAAAAAAAAGATAAAAAGGATACTCAAAATTAAAATGAGAAACAAAGCTAAATATACAAAGTATATCTATTTCCAGAATTATCCTAAAAATAAAAATACTTAAAAGTTATACATGTTATAGTTTTAAGAATTCACTTTAAAATAAGACGAAATCGCAAAGAAATGTAATAAACTATTATAAATTAATAGAATAATAAATGTTTTTTCTCATTCCCCTCACTACCTTCTGGATCACCATCACGTTTTTTGTTAGATGACTGCTAATAATAAAGAGCTACATATTATTTTAAAATATATTTTAATTGTTTTATTATTATTTTTTTTTTTTACTTTTAAAATTTATGAAACATTTTTTATTTGTTCATTCATAATGTAAAATAAATTTAAATATCCTAATGCATGTTTAAGTAATATTGTTAGAATAGTAAAATTAATAATTAAAAATTAAAATTCTACAGTATCCTTTAACGATGTTCCACTAATTCCCGTTGAACAGATCCGCTACCTAGGACTCCATCTGGACAAACGTCTTACTTGGAATCCACATACAAGACTAAAACGACAAGAAACTGCCCGTCGCTATCGACTACTTCAACATTTACTTGACAAACGCTCCAACCAATTAATTACAAAGGACTCATTTACATGACAATAACTAGACTAATTTAAGCATACGGAGTTGAGCTTTGGGGCTCCACTAAACCATCCAATTCCTTTCGTATCCAATCCTTACAATCCAAAATCCTTAGAAAAATCCTAAATGCTCCTTACTTCGTCACAAACAAACTTATCCACAAAGATCTTAATATACCTTACGTTTCTGACTTAGCTCAAACCAGATATCTATCCTTTCATAGCGAACTCCACAACCATTCAAATCCATTAGTATCACAACTTGCTTCTCATTCCATTCCAGATAACCCTCCGAGGCGCCTGAAAAGAAGATGGCCCTGGGACCTTATAATTTAGTGCTTCATCATGTAGAACCTTTATAAGTGCTACCAATTGGTAGTTACTTTAAAAACAAGTGGCATGTCATTTTTATCTATTTCATCACATTTAATTGATGTTTTATATTTTTTGTACATACAGTTGTAAATTTCAATAAATAATTAAAAAAAAAAAAATTAAAATTAAATTATGTTTAATGTATTTGTAGGAAGACTTTAATTATAAACACAGTTGGAGAAGAGGAAATAGCTTTTGAATCAAATATAGGTTAACTCAATGAAAAAAGTCAAACTATTAGAAAAATACAAAATTTATTTATTTAACTTGGATCTATTCTCTAGCCAGCAGTCGAATTTTAGCACATTCTACAATAGCATTAATCCAATCGATTCCATCCCTGTTCACATTAATATACAGCTAAATATTATTTTCATTAGGATTATTTCACAGTTCAGAACTACAGGAAAACATATTGTAAAAATAACCACTCCTGTATGAAATCTGTACGGTTTGTAATATGACAACCAATGAAAACCTCAGACATATTCTTTATATTTGCCCAATTTATAATATAATGTCCTGCGTAACACTTATTGCCCTAGCATTGATTCAAATGACAGTTTTTAAATACTTATTCCACAAAATGAAATAGAAACAAAAAAACTGACATATCTTATTATGAATATAATTAAAATCAGAAATCTTTTCACTGAGATATAGTACTTTTAACAGTAAAATCAGTATCATGTATTTACCTATTTGCCTGAGATATGACATATATATATTTGAAAGTAGGGATAGCCTAATATGATCTTTGATAAAGTTTAAAGGTTTATAAATAGCATAAAAAAGTGTAAATTCTTTTATTAGGTATTTTTTTATTATTTAGATTGAAAAACATTTATTTACTTCTTATTCTTTATATTTAATTCTTAGTTATATTTAAAGTTCTTTGGTATATTATTTGAATTATTATCTGTTTAGTATTATAATGTACGTGATGTTTGTATTTGTATTAATATTTGTATTTTATTTCATTGTAAATAATAAATAACCGAACTTCTTTGTATAGGGCATGGCCCAGCTTACAAACAAATAAATAAAAAAAAAATAAAAAAGACATTAATTACTTATTTTTTAAATAAAATTTATTTATTTCAAAATTAAAAGAAAAGTAACTGTTTTCATCAGTTACAAGTTGATATAGTTTAGAATTTTTAAAAGTAAAATACCGTTAAGAGGGAACTAAATATCGGTATTTTTAGAGCTAAATGGCTGGAGTCGCATTCCTACCTCCCTCTGCGACCCAGTAAAAAACAGTTGCGGGTCTAATACCATAGTTCCGAAAAAAAATGGCATGAGGCTGAGGAAAAAAAAGAAGAAAAATGTACTTTAAATCCACGACACACATTGAGGAAGCAACACAATACCCCTCCTTTGAACAACCTTGCAGGATTTTATCTGCTCAGCGGTCTGGACACAACTCGTATATCCGACCTCAGGGGGAAAAAAAGAGGTTCTCAATATATCTTCGCCTTCTGTACCAATATAACCACTGAAGTCAATTTCATAGTTGGTTTTGTATTGGTCGTTGAAAATAGTTGTTTTTTTTTCTTCTTTTTATTGAAAGTTGAATGAGATTTATAAGAAATAAAATCATATTGAAATAGTTGTGCAATGTGCATGAATTTTTACTGATAAAAAAAAAAAAAGAAAGAAAGAAAGAAAAAAAAAAAACCTTACACTTAGTAAGAAAATTACATAATTTAAATTTGATTTATTTAATAAATAAATAAATGATTAATCCATATGAAACTTAAAATTTGCATGGGGCGATTAATTTTTTTTGCTCTTTGCGTACGAGCTTATATCGGGTTTTGGAAAAAAATAAAAAAATAAATAAATGTCAACGAGAAAGAAATAAACACAGGTTACAACGGTAAGGAGCCATTAATTAAAAAATAATAATTACAGATTTTACTACTTGAAATTTTACTAAAAAAAAAAAAAAAAGGTACGTAATTAAATATACGTAAATAAAGATACGAAACTTAAACGAAAAGAAACAGCTTTCGTTTTAGACTGCTTCAACATTTAGTAGACAAGCATTCAAAGCCTCTAATTAATTACAAAATACCAATTTAGATGACAGTAATTATACCCATTAGGATATACGAAGTTGAGCAACGGAGCTCTACTAAACACTCCAACCTTTATTATGTTATAAAACAAACTGATCTATAATGATATGAACGTCCTATATGTTGTAAATGTGACTTTCTGCATTCAAATCAACTTAGCTCCTAGCGAAAAATGTCAAATAACCAAAAATATTCTCCATTAAATATCTGTCAAGAGAACAGTCGTAATTTTTTCAATCCGACCAACACCGACAGAGCTAGAACGTGTCAAAAAAGCCTCAACACCAATAAAAGGTAGGTCCTAGAGACAACTGTTGTAAAATAAAAAATATTTCAAACTAAATTCCTGATTAGGAAACTATCAAATCTCTATTCTCTATTACCGAATTGTAATAATATGGAGATCCAAAGAGAACATCTCAACCTAGGAGATTATTAATAAAACTGGAAAGCTCCTGAACTAGAAGACTAGGAAAAAGTATGTAATTCTCAAGTGGTATTTTTAGAGTTTAGGTAGCTAACATTAGGAAAACATTAGAAAAAGCACTAAAAATAAACTTTAACAAAAATTGGTTATTATTTAAATTTTTTTTTTTAATTTTATTAAAATATAATCTAACATGTTCAGATAAGTAATTATCAACACGAAAATTTAATTTTCCTAAAATATAGTTAAAACATAAAGTTTTTCTTACGTTTAAACAGAGTTATCCAGACTATAGAGTACACTAAACTTTCCAAATGATTATTTCAAATTTGAGAGTTTTTGAATAAATATGCTTCAAGATTCAATTTTTGACAATGGACTATTTTTTGTTAGCATGATTCACATCAGTTGAAACTTGAGATGAAAACTTCATGAAATGTGGAAGATATTAAATAAACAAATAGTTTAAAACTTTTGTAAAAAAATACCTTTCACCCGCACATTTCATAAGTTTACTCAGGAAGTAGGCCAAAGCCGTTTTTATCGCTAAGACCAAGCAGGCAGTGAAGTTGTTAGACGAAGGACAGCAAGAAAAAACATATACCTTCTAAAACGAACAACTGTTAAGACTGATGAAATTTTAATGGCGAATGGCCGTTTAAAAGGTTTCAGATTTATATATGTTAATGACATTAATGATTTATGAGAATAACACTGAACGAAATTATAATTATTTATATTATAATTATTACAATTATCATTATTATTAAACCCCTTTTTTACTATCAGGAATAGTACATATACACTTGATGAAATTATAATTTTTTTTTTTTTTTTTTTTTTGTTGTAATTTTTGTTATTCAGTATAAATTGAAGGTTTTGATACACATTTTTGACTTAATATATAAACTCATTTAGTGATCTACCGATTCGATTCCCATCTTATATATTTCTAGAATTATTAACAATACTTAAGTCGCAATTTGTAAGACAAACAATAAAAAGTGATATCATTATTACATATTAATCATTTATTAAATTTTTGTACTAATAGGGCGATTATGGACCACGCAAACGTCATATCTTTTTTACATCCTTCTATGTAAGAAAGGTATTTATTTAACCAGACTTAAAAGACACTGCTCGTCGTTTCCGACTACTCCAACATTTACTAGACAATCGTTCAAATCTCCTAATACAAAACACTATTTACATGGCAGTAATTAGACCCATTTGGAAATACGGAGTTAAGCTTTGGGATTCCACTATACCTTCCAATTTTTCAAAATTATAAGGATCTAATCCTTACAAATGAAAATCCTTCGTAAAATCCTCTATGCTCCTTATTATGAAACACATTTATCCATGAACATCTTAATGTTCTGTAGTTTGCTGATTTGTTCCAGACCAGATATCTATCCTTTACTAGCAAATTCCATATCTACTCGAATCCACTAGTCGTCCAACTTGCCTCAAACTCAATTCCCGATAATCCTCCGAGGCGACAGAAAAGAAGATGGCCAAGAGACCTTCTAAAGTAGGACCTTAATTGAAGTGTTAGTAGTGAGCAGTTCCTTCCATGATATTGACATGTCATTGCAATAATATTCCTCAAATTTACTTGTTGTATATAATGTGTTGTATGCAATTATAAATATCTGTAGAGAGTTTTAAAAAAATTATTATCTTCATTCCTTATACGAATTTTTCAGTTCGCCGATGTCTCTCTGTCCATTTTTTTCCTGTGTACGTTTTCTTATTTTTAGGAAGAATCTTTAGTTCTTCAATTTGTTTCGTAAATTTTATCTTTTCTTGAAAAATCTAATGTTTTTTTTTTTTAATTATGTTAAATCTTGTGTGGTTGTAGATTATTTACTTATTTTCAGACGCCTTGGAGGAATTGGGTGTGAGGCAAGTTGGGAAAGTAGTGGATTTGAGGATTTACTATGAAAGGTTAGGATAAGAAAGAAACTATTATTACACACACACACATATATGTATAAGTTTATATATGCGTTTATGTACAGCCGTCATAAATACTAGGTAATGTTCTTCATATCCAGGTTAGTTACTCTCATCAATTAGCGAGCTAACAGGAAATAAGACTACTGTTGAGGCAATTGCATCTCGGCGCACATTAAATAAAATTAGATGATTAACTGGTGTGATCATACAACTGATAATTATTTGCCAATACAATTAACGGCGTTATGGGATTATAATGGTGGGAAGTGACGAAGGGAGTTATCCGTTCATTTCGATTGACATAAACGTTCCAGATTGCGATCACTACCCGCTATTACTACCGAGTAATTGTACTGATTGTCAGCCAACATAGAGGCGTAATTCAGAAAATCGATAGAGAATGGATTATTCCCAATACTTTCTTATGAAGTATAAGTCCGACACTCCTTAATAGAAGCAGTCACAATCAACTAGGGCAGACCGCAGTTCTCTGAATACCATTGTGGGACGAGGCAGTAAGTAGAAATGCACTAACGATAATCTCTAGGGTTCGGAGCAGTGTAGGATCAATTTCTGCTTCAGTTAATAGGAATCTTAGCACCTCGACTTACTGGCTTACATATTGGACTGTTCTTAATACACATAAAGTGTGGATCTTATTAACTATTTCAATACTACTAATTGTTATTTACATCAGTATAAGTTATACACAAGTTAATTTGAGTAAAATGATTACAATGAAATGTAAAGAACTACTCAGAAGTAGCACTTCAATAAAAGTTCTACATTATGAGGTGTCTTGCCATCTTATTTTCAGACGCCTTGGAGGAATTGAGTGTGAGGCAAGTTGGGAAACTAGTGGATTTGAAGATTTACTATAAAGGACAGGGCAAGAAAGAAAAGGTAAGGATTAGACAAGAGAAGAATTAGAAGGTTTAATAGACCCCTAAAGCTCAACTTCGTATGCCCAAATTGTTCTAATTACTGTAATATGAATAAGTCTTTTGTAATTTATTGGGAGCTTTAAACGCTTGTCTAATAAATGTTTGAGTAGTCTAAAACGAAATATAAAAAATTGAAAGAAATATACCATTTGCATCAACTGAAACTACGCGATTCGTTTTATTAATTAATATATATTTTATAATTTAACTAATTGCTTTCGGTTTTTATTTTTTTAAATTTTATTATCATTATCCATAATGATGTTAATATTCCACATGTTGCTGATCTGTCCCACAACAGATATCTACTCTCACATAACAAAATTAATACCCTCTCAAACCCATTAGTTTCTAAACTTGCTAGATAATTGAATTAGTAATTCTCAATGGAGTCTAGAAATATTGGAGAATTACTCTTTCAAGACATTTTTTTAAAATACATATATAAAACTAATTGCAGAGGGGAAGAATAAAATAAAAAAACTTGGAGTGCCACGGAAAATTATTTTATGCCATTGACGTATTACAATAATCATTAAAATTCACATGACGTGTCAGTTTACAAAGATTTAAACATTAAAAAAATAACTATTATATCTAATATAAAATATCCTCTTATATACAGCAGTTCCTAATCAAGACGAATGACATTTCTTAAATTTATAATTTTTGGAACTATCATTTGTTAGAATTATTGTAATGCTTTCTTTAAAATAATTAGTTTGTAAATAAATTATCAAAATTAATTATATAAAGGGCTTACTTAATCGTGGAAAATATTCTATTTCACACCTAAATAACTAATGACTTTAGAACAACGAAAATGCATGACATGTTGACCTAAATATTTCAAGTTAATCAAGAGTCCCTAATATATATTTAATTTATTAATACAAATTCCACGTTTACCGTTAGATCAATTCAATACCTTCTGTCAACGGTTTCAACTAATATGACCTCAATTACATGAATCGGACGTGGGATATAGTAAATAAAATCAAACATTATTTATTTTCCGGGCGCTTTAATCTAACTTTAGAATTTTAGTTTAATTTTAACAAATTTATTTTGACCTCTTTTAGTGTTTTTTTGGGACCCTCATTAAAAAAAAAAAAAAAAAAATTAAAGTCAAATCTGTATTTTCTATTCTATTTAATGAATATATTTAAGTTTAAATGTATAGATGATAACTCAAGGTAATGCATAAATATTACAGCAGAATTTATGGAAATTACTAAAAAAATTACAATTACTCAAAATATCTTATTTTTTTGTACTAAATGAAAAAAGTTTCTGAAGATGTTTACGGATAGGTTTCTTTGAGAATAAATACTTATAATTGGAAAGTATAGTAGTTTTATTGGAATAGTAAGTAAGAATTGGAAGGTATAGTAGAACCCCAATACTCAACTCCGTATTTCCAAATGGGTCTAATTACTGTCATGTAACAGGTCTATTGTCATTTATTGGGAGCTTTAAACGCTTGTGTAGTAAATGTTGGAATAGTTAGAAACGACGAGCAGTTATTAATGCATGTATATATACGATGTATTTACAATATGCATATATATAGGGGTAGGTGCTGTATCTAAAGCACAGTTGTACCAGTAGGCATTTTTAATTAAGAGAGAGTGGGAGGAGGGAAATGGAAATTGTTAGATCGGTAGAGCTGCAAGCATCTCTACGCATTTGCACGTGTGTTTTCAAGATTGTCAGATCAACAGTTTAGTACAAATTATTATTTTAAAGTTTTTTTCTTCCAAATCCTGACAATTCCAACCAATGATTTTAATTTTTTTAAGACCTACACTTAGAAATATTCTAGGCAGTAATATTTCATTGGGTTGTACGATAAATATATCATAACTTCATATGTTTTCATATCAGTTATCACTTACGGGTTTTGTGAAACAGAGCTTTCCGCACAACATGACGTGCAGATGTACCTGTGGACACGATTGCCAGCTGAACCTGTGGACAGATAGTTAAAGTGTCCACAGGTACAACAGATTTTTCTTTTTGTTTATTAATTCATTATTTCAATTATAAATATTGCGGAAAAGTTTGTAGGCATTCCGCGTGATATAAAATGCCTAAATTTGGATACCTACTATTCGTATAAATTTTTTTTTTTTTAAGAGGAGAAAACTCGCCACTCACTATTTAAAACAGACTATTCAACTAGTGAAGATAGTGATTTCACAAATGTGATCTTGGCTAATCCATCAAGCGAATAATGTAATTTTTTGGATTAATTGATGAATGATTATGAACAAGGTAAAGAAATTGAGCTACTTTTTGTGTTGAAAAGCATTTTATAGCTTTGATCAAAGAAAAAGTAGACTCGTTCATGTTCAACATTTGCTACTTGAAGAAAATTTCATCAAATAAAATAACCTAAAAATTTATTCTTCCTGACATCTCTACTGATTATGAAATTGAAATAAGAGATATCAAAAGAAAATTACCTCCGCCATCTTTTATAAGAGATTATGTAAACCATTACACGTTCCTACATCTTTTCATGGATACGATCTCTAATGATTCGATTTTTTTCCATAAAAAAGTCAGTGACATTCGTTAATAATAATTATAGGTACAAAAAAGATTTATTTAGGTTTAAAAATAAGTTAAGTTTCTATTTACTTTCATACACTAAATTTATTGTTGCCACCTTTCTACCCACCCGGCTTTCTAGTTCAATAATCAAGTCGACTTTTCTTGTTTAAATATTCTATTTTGTTTAGTACATTTGAAAAAAATTATTGCTGACGTGTTTTTCTAAATATCATTTCAATTATCCCTAAAAACCTATGAAGAAATGAATGTCCATTGGTACCACCACTAGTGTCCACAGGTACAAAGGGGGACGGTACCTATGAACACTAATCAGTAAGTTACAAAGCATTATTTTCTGTAAAAAAAAAAATTCCAATTCAAAGTAAAGACACCAGTGTTCGATAGCCCCTGAAATTTCTTATCTAATGGTACAATAACCATTCAGGTAAATAAAGCTCCGAAAATTATAAAAAATTATAAGTGAAAATTGTCCACAGGTACAGCACCTTCCCCTATATATATATATATATATATATATATATATATATATATATATATATATATATATATATATATAAAGAATTTAGTCGAAAGTTCAGATGAAGTCACCTGAAGACCGATAAAGTGGAGAAATCCCCCTTGGGGCGGATTGATAATATTGGGCGTGCTGAGATAATGCTTCTTGCGTGGGTAGACACCAGAGCCGACCCATTTCATTACCAGACCATATCGATGACATGCTTCCATTCAATAGCGCTAGACAAATTCTGTTCCTCTTGTATTTCCTGTTCATTTTTTTAATTATTATTAAGATATTTCTTTTCGATTTCCTTAATCCTAACAAATTACTCTTTCTTTCACAACCTCCTTCTCTCAAGGGCCAGAGCCTACATAATCCATGAGAGGTTCTCCAACAGGGCTTCGCATCAATAGGGTTTTCGTGGCAGCATTTTTTTTTCGAGAATAAGCAATCTTGTAATGTATTTACATGCTACACTTCACGCTGCGGCGGTATGGTAATATTAAAAAGATAATATGTTCCTAAAAAAAAAACGAAAGGATAATGCACCTTTCACTCGACCGGTTCCGCATAAAGACTTCACCAACAAAGTGCATGCTCGCAGCAACTTTTTGACAGCAATTATGTTGAGTGCTATTTTATCCAATGACGCACCTCTATTGTTGCTTTAT
Source organism: Euschistus heros (assembly GCA_003667255.2). Lineage (NCBI taxonomy): Eukaryota > Metazoa > Arthropoda > Insecta > Hemiptera > Pentatomidae > Euschistus > Euschistus heros. The sequence continues at coordinate 1,391,815 of RCWM02000100.1, forward strand.
CGGCTAGATGGCGTTATGATGGCTCGACTTTTCTGCTGCATTAACTCGGTTGCATAAAGGTCGGTAACTCTAACATCACGAGGCTTTCACAAACAGTTGCGTTATCCATTGATCGGGTTTTAAAAGTTCACAATGCAACCTAAAATCTGTCCTCCATTAGGATTCGTCATTGTTATAGTTCTACTAGTTTTCACACTCGCTCCGACCCACATGCTTTACTGAACTTTTCAGTGTGATGAGCTATTTGGAAAACATATAAAATCCGCCCATTTTCACGTTTACGAATCGTGTTATCTCTAATAGGGAGGATCTTTACTATTCAATGAAACATATACATACTCAAGTTACACACTCTTGCGTAACTAGCACCGATATCTAATTCAGACCTAAGGTGTGAATGATTAATACAAAGACGTTTAGTTAATGTAAATTGAGTCGTTTGTTCCGATCACTTCGGTTAGACTACCGCCAAAATAAATGCTCTTCTAAAATAAACGGTCCATAATTCGAAATAAGGTCACCCAAGTTTACTAATCTTGCATAGCTTAAACGGTGATTCATGAATAAAACACTAAAGGCTTGTTAATAAAATTCTTGCAGCCCAAGTACTGATTTACACAAGTACTTAACGCTTGGTATTTATATTCAATTGGGAACCTACTCGATAGAGTAAATACTGATGAAACTCCCCACTTTAAAAACGTAATACCATGCTTAATTATTTAAATTAGGAGCGTCTAAATAGCGGCTTATAAAGTATATAGAAGTTTTATTTTTTGTTAACTTTTGGCAGTCGAAACAGCCTATGACACTTTTGTATTGATCTTAACTGGGTTTGCTATTTAATATAGTTTGTATAATTCTAATATTTAATTTCCCAAATGGTACAGAAATATTGTGTCCACCACCTACCGTAATCTCTAAGGTAAACAGAAGGTTGCCAATCCTTATTTATGTATAATATAAAAAAAAAAAAAAATGTCATATGGACAGGCATAACCTAGTCATACTTCGATGCTTAGTAAGAAATTCATATTATTAATATTATAAGAGCTAGTAATTCGATGATAGTTTGTCCAACAATTTTCAAATAAAAAAAAATGATAAAAAAAAGTTAAAATGCACTTGCAGTAAAAAAGTGAAGATACAAGCGCCGTAGAGCTATGTCACCTTATCGGGCACAATGGAGCGAGGCTATTGCTCCTAGCCTTTGTGTATTTCCATTGAAACAGTCTTCATACATTACACGCCCTGGAAGGGTGTTAGCTAAGGCCCAGGAATGGCCGCATTATAGCGCTATTGTCAGGGCTTAGAAGATCGAGCATCCGATTTTACGCTGGTTGCCGCAATAAGTTTCGATGCTGAAGATGTAACACCCTAGACGTACAAGGTTCACCGGGAAACCCCAACGTCCCGGTTTTGTAGCAGTTGGTAGGAGGTGAGTCATGGGCACCTGCAGGCCGTGGGCAACAGCTGACATAGGGTCCTCCGGGGCAGGATCACTCACTGGAAATGAAACGAGCCGTGTTCGCCATTCCCTGAAGTATACTAACGAAGTGATACTTGGATATCATTTGCCATCTAGTCTGTGGATCAATATGAGCACAACTATTCCTGGTACAGTAATCATTAATTTTCTTTTTCAGAACTTCTGATCTTTCTTACAAGTAATAAAGTTAATTTTTAAGGGGAAAAAACAAAAACAATAACCTTCTTCAAGATTAATCCTATATGTACAAACTTCAACTTAAAAAATATTTTAATTACTTCCAAACAAAGTTCATTAAAGTAGAATAAACAATATTATTGATACTTATATACCTATTTTTAAAATATAATGTATTTTATATTATTACATTCATATAATACTAGCATCCCCGTCGAGGCTTTTGCCTCTCTCATAAGTAAAGAACTTGGATGATATTATCTAATAATTGAAGATTTATATGTTTATTGATGAAAATCTTGTATTAAAGTATGCAATTATTCATTATATTTTCAATGATATTTCCAGGCATAGCAGTAATTTTTAACCTGGTAAAATTTGCATTGATTAGGTGTTTGAAAATTACGTTAAGCATAGTTAGACACCCAATTTTCAATTTTAATCTATAATTTGGTAATTCAGATGGACTGAGACTATTAAAAACTGTTGCATATAATAGACTGCATTTAAGTGATTACAACTAAAGGCCAGTAAATTATATTTTTACACACAATATCATAAAGCTAAGGATCGGCATTTTGATTTGTAATAATTTTTATTCATCAGAAATTATTTTACTGAATTCATCAGGTTGGATTTAAATTTATAACTATAAAATTACATGACAGTGTGGTAAACCTTGTTTCTGATACTGTACATTGTACATTTAAATTTTTATTGCTGCTAAACCTAGAACAATGAAAATGATGTAGTTAAAATTTGGCACATTTCCCACCATGTGGCTTTTTTAATAACCATTTAATTGATGATAAGTAAATTTTATTATCAATTTCAAGCTATATCTAACACTATACCATTGTAATTATTCATGTAGAATGGCGATCGGCACCTATCGGTCAAATTTTGAACTTCACTGTCATGCAATTATTATTGGTTTTATAATTAAGAATTAGTAGATTTTATTATTATTAAACCAGTCTTGAACTATAAAGGTGATGTGGTCAAAATGTGGTAGAGATTGGTTTAGAAGTTTTCGCGGTAAGTGATCACAAACGAAAAATGGTTTGTCCTTTTATATAATATATATATATATATATATATATATATATAATATATATATATATATATATATATATATATACACACATAATTTATATTTATACAGATTATATTCTTACACGGTACAGATATTATTTTGATAATTCCTCTTTTCTTGTTTCGAATATTGTGATACTCCAATTAGATGGATAAATTCTGTAATTTATTTTTGTTACTCTCACTACTTATTTCCTTATAATCAGTTTATATTTAACAATTTAATTCATTAATTAAAAGTGGGGGGGAAGTAAATATCTTATATTTTTTACATCTTTTATAAAAAACTTCTCAAGTTCAATTGAAATAAATCTTGTGTTATTTTAATGACATCAGATCCAGAGGAATGACGCCAGAAATAACATATTAAAATATTTGCAACCGATAGTTTAAGAGAGATAAATTGTTATTTTTCTCGATTATTGGAATGAATAAGTATATAAGAATGCAAAAAAAAAAAAAAAAAAAAAAAAAAAAAAAAATAACTAATAGAAACCGAAATTCAATAACTACAAATAATTTTATACCTATTTAAAAAAAGGTAAATAGAACTACGCAGTTCTTAATAAAAAATAATCCTTAAATTACGAATAAGATAATAGTGATCATCATATCTTGAAAGAATTCTTATTATCCTTGAGATTAGTTAAGACAAAACCATTGACTTCATACTCAAGGAATGTGGAAAGCAAAAATAAAATTTTCACAGTAACTTTCGTAAATATCTTGAGATATACCACGCGTCACATTACTTCACATTGCGGCCTCGTCCAGATTTAGAAATTTAAGTGAAACAAAGGCTCATTTTCTTTTATGACTAAATTTAGCAACATAGGAAACGAGAACTTCATCACCAAAACAATAATAAAGTATAAAGAACCGAGTTTTATGAGTGGGTGAGTACAAAACAAGCAAGCGAACAATACTATTTGCTATGAAGAAATAAATAAAACTTAAAAAAAAAAAAGTTTTCAAAATCATTTTACGAATGGTTTAATTTATTTATTTGTCCTAAATACAACCATATCCTTAAATTTGAGTAGATCAATAAATTTTAAACAGAAAACAAAGTTCTTTAAATAGATAAAACTAATCTTAATATTGGACGACTGTTATTCGTGTTATTGTAGTAATTTTTTTAAATTAATTTCTTTAAGTACCTAACCATATATTTATATCGGGAATGCAATTTTTGTTTCTTTTTACGATTAGATTTTTATTTATTAGTATCGTAGTAGGATCACTAGAAGAATCTTGACTATCTCGCTATTGTTGGAATAAGTTGGCGACTTGTAGTTTAAAACTTATTGTAGAGATAATAAAACCGATAAACAAATATACAATTAGACGGTTAGTTTTTACTGATTTTAAAGGACTATATGTTTGAAAAACATTAATATTTGAAATATTTTCATTAAAAGTAATGCATGTTTCGAAAATGAGCATTATAATTGAATACAAATTAAATGAATTTACTTTTTCAAGACTACTGTTTTAGAATTTTCAGTTTATCAACAATTTGCTCTGAAAATTGCTGTAGTTACTTTTTAAATTTTTTTTTTTCGATATGTGACTAAGCTTAGCAAAAGCCAAGGCTGTTTTTATTAATTAATAAAATATTGTTAATTTTAAGCTGTGATTTTGCAAAAGTCAATAGATATTAATATAAACAAGTTTAGAATCATCTTTCATTCTTGAAGGTATATTATTGATTGCTGCAATAGTAGAGCATTTGTTCTATGACTCTTTGTTTGCTGTAACAATTACGCTTGGAGGGGTAGGGCCCCATAGAATTCACCGCTGGATGCAATCCACAGGATATAGACGCTATATTCAATTTAACTTTGTATTAAAAATATTTGGTATCAACAGAACTTCTAATAAGTTTGAATGAGTTGTTTGTAATTTATAGTTTATATTAATAACATTGTAGATATTTTCAAACTAAAAGTTTCAGTTTTAATCTTTGTAAACATACAGATTAGCGTGCAGAATTCAATCCTAGACCCATGTTATATCTTTCACAAGACTGGTTTCCTAGGGATTAATACTCCTCTTTATTTCAAAGTTGTGTTTGCAAATCCCAGCGCAAATATCTACCATTTTTTTTTATATGTTGTCAGGATCCACAAGGACAGCTAAAATCTAAAAGTTTGCAGTCCTCAAAACTTGTGATTTTGTAGTATTCGAAAAACCATTAAATTTTAGCATTATTTTCATATTTCAGGTTATACCTCGTAAAATATGAAACTTGGCTGGACATAGCATATTTACAAAATTTGAGCACTAAATTGAATCTTATTCGCAGATCTATAAATTAATTGGTTGCGGAGATACAGCTCTCCCAAAAATGGTAATTTGGTAATGGTAATGGTTATTAATGGTAATTAATAAAATTTAATTTGATACCTAAACTGTACCTGAAGACCAAACAGTTTTTTCAGAAATATAAAAAGATTGGGAAATGGGAAAATCGGATTTGGAGGAAAGTTCACTAAACATAAATAAATGCGTATGGTCCAAAATTAATTTGAAATACAGAAGATTTCAAAAAACGAAGGTAATGAGCTAATAGTACGTATAGTTAGTTAAAATATGTAAATATAACTAGTAAAGTTACAGTTAAAAAAGTAGGTAAACGGCAACTAAAATTAATGAGGAGGAAAGTTTGGTTGATATCTAAAATATAAAAGAATATAAGGTAATTTAATTAGCTTTAATTTGAAACCTGAACCGAGCCTGAAAATCAAATAGGTTTCTCAGAAATGGGAAAAGGTTGGAAAATGAGAAAATTAGATTTGAAGAAAGAATTGTATGGCAGGTTTTTAAAGTGCGAGAGGAAGTTGGCAGGATCCTATCTACTTCACTCTTAATTTACAAATATATTCATGTATCTAATTCTGTATTTAAAAAGTTATATTTTAGACTGGTACCCAGATGACGCTGCAAAAAAACAAAAAAAAAGCATAAGAATTTTTTTTTTTTAATCAACAGAGCTATAAATACAAAATTATATTACAAGAGACAAATCAGAAATAAATTAAAATGACAGCCTCAGAAACACAAATTCATAAATTTTGTGATAAATCTATAAAATTTAATTTAGATTATTGTAATCAATTAAATAATGTGGTTGGAATTTTGAAATCGATAAGAACACATCAACCGATAAAGGAAAGCTTTATTAGAATTTGATAAGTTCGGATTAAGGAAGCATGTGCTGGCATAGAATGATTGATTGCTGTGTATAAAATTTAATATGGCTGTAAATCAGTTAGTGTTCCTGGAATCCGTAGTTAATATTGTCGATATAGTCCAGTCACTGAGTGAAAATATATAAAAAAAATTAAATAAAGACAGAAAATGATACATACATATTTCTTTAATATGATAATGTTTTGTTATTTGGATAGCTGTATCTAAATTTCAACAGTGACCTTTTTTTTCAATTTATCAAAATGAAGTTATTCCTGATCATTTTGTCAAACCAACGCTGCTGGAGTGTATTAAAGTTATAATGTAGAAACTTGGTAGTCGACTGGGGATTATTCAGAATATGAAAACGACTTTTCTTTGATTTATCTTTATCTTTGTTTAGGGATGCTAAGTGCGAATGGTAACATTGCCTCCTCCAAAAAATGTATACAGTAGCTAATATCAATAAATAAAATTAAAAAAATTATTAAATAATAAAAAAACACTGAACTTTTAAAACAATGTAAATAAAGGAAGCAGAAAATTGAAAGGTTGGCATGTTTTCAAAAGTTCTTTATTTTTCAATGTAATCATTTACCTGAAAAATTTTTTTTTTTCTAAAAAAAAAACGCGTTTTCGCTTCACTTCACTTTATCTAAGTAACAAAGTCAAAATTCTGCTACCCCCCCCCCCCAAAAAAAATAAAACCATTCGTGAAAAAACCCCGTATTTTTTCCCATACCTGCCTAACCTCATTGATGCACTGATAAATGCACTGCACTGTTATAAATGTGGTCTCTCGTTCTAATTTTTAATCATCTGGTTACCCTTTCTTTCACAATAAGAAACATGGGAGTGACTTGACTGTTAGAAATACACTGATTTGTTGAAGCGAATTTTATTAAATCATGATTTTTACATTTTGGTCCATAACTTGTCACCTATGCATCCAATCAGTATACCAACAGTGCTATAATCTTCCTTGAATATGTGGGAAAAAATGCAACCTCACATGGAGCATTATCTCTTACCGTTCCCAAGCCTATAAAGGCCACAAACACATACATTGATCTTTATATATATAGATAATAAAAAAAAAAAAAGGAATGGCGACAAAAACGAAAAAGTAGGGCAAATTGTCCGTATCCAGCGCCAATGTGTGGGCAGCGGGTAGCAAGGCGATAACGACCGGAAATTGGAAGGAGGGATACTTCCTCCTTAGGGCACTCGCTTCCACACAGTTCGAGGTCCTCCAGGAAGGATCTCGATGGCCTTCCCAGGTAGGGTGTCCTTAGGGCAAGGGAAAGGGCTATACCCGGTAATTGAGCTAATGTAATGGACGAGTAATCTATACGGAAGTCTATTATAATCTGCAATGAGGAATTGTAAAATAAATTTAGTAAAACGAATGAAATTTAGATAAAACGCAAACAGTGTGTGATACTATAAATAAATGTTGAAAGGACTTTTTTAATTTATATGATTAAAACCAAAACCCATATGTATGTACCCATCAGATAGTTACAGAAAAATATTTATGTTTAAATTTTTTAAAATCAGAATCAGAGTTTTTGAATTATGGGACCCGAATCTGTTACATATTTCAAGTTAAGACATTTCTGAATATTGAATGCATTCTATAAAAACAACTATAGTTTTTTTTTAAAAACTAGGAAAGCACGCTTTTATAGCAAACCTAATTAAAAAGCTAAATGTAATTAACAATTTGCAGCTACCAGACCTTTGTCGAACTAAGGTTCGAAGCTAATTTACCTGTGCAATCCGAGATTTATTTTGCAATTTTAACACAGTTTATCAAAAATCAACAACCAATTTTTCTTTTTTTTGACACATCTCGGAGTAGGAATGGGCAAATTTTTACCTTAATAATCCTATCTTGCACACAATTTTATGATCTAAAACATTTAATATATAACATTTTTTTATTGAAATAGCCATTTCTGCGTTATAGACTCTTAAACATGATCAAAACTAACTTTTTGTGAAAGTTGGAAAAGTTCTTCAATGTTTGACAATCGATTACGGCTAAACGCTTGAATCGAATTCAGCTTGAAGGTTGTCTTTAGATGCAAAATTCAATAAACTTTAATTTTGTAAATAAAACATTTTTAGATTGAAAGCATTTTTCTATATGTTTTTTTTTTCCAAAATATGAAAAAAGTTAGGGTTTTTTTGTCCCCAGACATTTTCCTCTAATCAAATTTAGTTTTATTTGTTATAGTTTATTCTCAGTATCCATCTGGACCAACATAAACATAAAACCTGCTTCTCCACGTTTTGCAAGGCAGACCTCACTTTTGGAGGTAATTTAACTAGACTAAGTGAGAACATAAGAATAAAGTTGTGCAATTATTGGATTGTCATTGGTCCCTGAAACGTATGCAAATTTTCAAGTTAGTCGAATTCCAGGAAATTGTTGAAAATTACGATGAAAGATCCCGTTACATACAAGTGTAGTTAATGAAAAAGTATTAAAAAAGTAAGATACTTTCAAATTGATTTTCCGCTTTCATTCTTGGCTGTATTTTATCATCACATTTTTAATTTTTTAAGCCATTAAACAACTTAATGAGTACAGAACCTGGAATAATAAAAAATGTTGACTTTTTTATTAAATATAAAATCTTGCACATTTATTAAATATTTTTGTTGAAACAATTTCAACAAAAACGGTGATCCTTCAGCAGGAGCCCCTCCTTGTAAGCCATCATAGTACATAAATACATATATTTTTTTTTGTAAATATAAATGTATATATATATATATATATATATATATATATATATATATATAGTTTATATATATATATATATATATATATTTATCCTTTTACTGCAATCAAATGGAAAAATATGACAAAAATAGTCACTGCTGGTAATAGAACTCTTCAGCAAGTAAAAGGAGTTCTTTCTTTCATTTCTAAAGTTTAAAATCATTATAATGAGGTGGATAATTGAAGAGTCTAGTCACATTCTCAAATAGATATCAATTACAGTGTTTAACATCTTCATTCTTGCCTGTATTTTAAAACCACATCTTTAATATATTAGACCATCAACCAACTTAATTTGCATTGTATGAACGATAAAAATATTGACATTTTAGAGAGTAACTTTTCTTTAATTTTCAAAAGTTAATATCTTTATGAGTCGTTAGTGCTAATACAGATTGAAAAGGAATGTCATTGTAATCAGATAAGTTGAATATCAGATGAATTAATTTCATCAGAACATAGTTTCGTAAATTTCTTTTCAAGAATTTATTTAGTTTTATTCTTTCTGCAATAGTACATACTAAAACTCTCAAGCTCAGTACAATGTCAAAAAAAAATTATTCTTGGCAAAGACTAATTATTGTTGGAAATCTTTAACTAGAAGATTCCAATTTTAATTCACAAACCAGCCGTCTAACTGTCAGCATCGTTTATATAAAACCGGCTCCTGAATTATCAATAGAAAAAAAAAACCTAAAGAAAAGTGGTCCAAGTATAGTCAGCAGAGCTAATGAAGGTATTAACTAGATAAAGAAACCTCTCATGGTCGCTAGGAGATTCATATAATAGGAAGGAGATTGTTGGCTATTATGGGAAAAGTGGAGGAATGCTTACCTGCCTTTCCAATATCCCATCACTGCTAGAAAGGAACGTATTTCTGTCTGGATAAAGAGAGATAGTATACTCCTCACGGGTCAATGGCCATATGTGTTGGTAAAAATAATTGAAAAAAGTATTTTATTAAAAATATTATAATTTTTTTTGAAAAAAAGAAATTACAAATTCGTAAAATGTATGAAGCCTTTACATTTAACTCTATTCTGTTTCCTAAACGTAACAATACAAAGTGAAGAAAATAACCTACCCCAAACTGGTAAGAGTAAGAGTTCTGCTGCAGTACATTAAAAAAAAATCTAAAAGTTAAGCACAAATTTTATTTGAACAGATTCGCTACCTAAGACAAATTAGTGGGTCTAACGTTCATGGACCTTCATGGGACATGGAACCTTTATAGAAGAACGGAACTACAAAAAAACTGCTCGTCGTTAGCGACTATTTACTTATTATTCTATTTTTCTACATTCTTATGCCTTTCAGGTTGAAAATTTTTTTGGGGGGTTAGAAACAAGACAACCGGATTTTCCTATTATATAAGACCACAGATAATTTAGAATTAGCTGCAATTCCATTAAAAATGGAAGGTACAGTGACTCACGAAATTAATCAAATGTTTGTAGTAATATCGAAAAATTGTCCTAATCCTATTTGTTGTTTGTCAATACCTATTTTATTTCGTTGTTTACATAAAACATTGGTTACTCTTTTATTGTAATCATCTTTCCTACCTGCATTGTACACATTAATCACTCAGTCGTTTTCATAAATCTCCCAAGACCACTTGATCAATTTCGTGAGTTTTAATTGTACTTTTAAAATCATCTATTCATAATAATTAAAAATACCTGCAGCTATAAAATGCTACGTACGAAGCAATTTTACTTTTTTTTTTTTTTTTTTTTTTTTTTTTTTTTTTTTTTTTTTTTTTTTTTTTTTTTTTTTTTTTTTTTTTTTGTTAAATCTAAATACAATACAAAATATTAAATACAGTTTTTTTTTTGGTTTTTTTTTTTTTCCGACAGTAAAACCAACATGAGAAAATATTTGGAAAGCAATTATAAATCAGCTTCAAAACAGAGTTTCTCACCGTTTTTTAAGTATCAAATACGGATGCTCAGTAGGTATTATAAGTAGCATTAGAAAAATGAATGGAACCCATTCGAAAGGCATTGAAAAGAATAAAGCAAGTTGTAAGCCTTTACTCTCAGATACTGTAAAGCGCGGTATTATTCGTTCAGGGGAAGTTAATAATGCCATTTGAAAACAACGGAACCTTAGGCGGTTTGATAATATCAACATCAGCACTGAAGGAGTACGCTGTGTCTTGAGACAAACTGGTTTGTGAGGAAGAGAAAAAGTTAATAATTTATTTCTAACAGATAGGCATGAAAAACTAAGGTTAGCGTTCGCCAAAAATATGCCCACTTTACTGAAAATAATTGGTAAAATATCATATGGTCTGATGATACTAAAATTAATAGATTTGGATCTGACGGGAAAGAATGGATATGGAAAGGACGAAATGAACAATCTATATCCAATCATATGCGATTTCGTGAGTCACTGTATATTGGAATGTGGAACAGACTAACGTTCAGATTCATAGAAATGTTTTTCTCATATTCTGGGCATAGAATGTTTGATCCTTTTGTTTTGTTAAGTGTTACAATTAACTGGAGAAAAATGAAAACGCGAAGGACAATTTCATACTTCACATACATAAGAAGTAAACGGACGAAGCAAGGTATGGATGATGATGGAAAAAGGGTTGGAACCACTCTACGCATGAGGACACAAAGGATTCAGTGGAAGAAGTAAAAACTCTCAGAACATGAACCAGTGGTCATCCGAGTGTATTCTCCTGCAGTTGATACGGACAAAGGTCTTTAATGGTGGTCCAGTGCAACGGTTCAAAAGATACGAAGTGGTTGCTGAGCCAAGTGGTTACGGAGACGAGCCCACCTTTATAAGAAAATACAACATAAAAACCGATAATAGTTTCCTTCCAGGAGCCCCTTCTCAGCCACAGAATTAGGGCTAGCGTGTAAGAGTTCTATTCAAACTAATTGGGGTTCCAACAGCACTGGATTCCCACATTCCACAGATTCCAATTCTTTAAGGTATTTTTCAAAATGGTCGAATCTAAGCAAACTATATGTTTAATTAAGAAATCTTCATTGTAAAGCTTTGATTGTTAAACCGGTTCTTGATAACGGTTCTAGTGCCACCAATCCATAATCGATTCACGGTTCCGATATCTATATATATATTCAATAAACAAATTGGTTAACACAGTATAGCATTTATTCATCTTATATAAAAATTCACTTATAGTCAAAATACAATCAATTTACAAATTCTTGTTTGAGTTCATAATCTGAATGCTGGGGGATAACAAAATATAAGTAAAATGGTTGGTTCGTGGGTTCGATTACCGCCTGGGTCAGTTAATTTTATTTCGTATTATTATCGTGAAATGAGTTTCAGCCTTCTCCTTAAGAAGCTAGAATAGGTAGGTAACCTGTAGAATAGCTCGTCCTTCCTAGTTGGAATACAAGGACGTTAAGCCCCAACACACATTTATATCTATATTGTCTTTCTCCCTTCGGTCAACAAGTATGACCAATTTCTCAAGAATTTTATTTATGTTTGAACTATATCATCATCTTTTATTTTTAGAAATATTACGTTATTTAAATATTAATTTAATTGGTTAAATAAGGAAGGAATTAGTATCTTATGGAATTTTGACTTCATTGTAGTACGTTTTTTAAAAAGAAAGATTTAAGATCTTTGCTTCAAATATTTCAGTAGACGATATAACAAAAAATATATATATTTCATGTTCCCTGAATGTTCTCAATTCTCAAAGTAAGCAATTAAAAGTATAATAAGCTTTTAAAGACGCCATAAGATAAGTGAAAATTATATCGCTATGTATTATTGGTGTGTGTGTGTAAGTCTATTTATAAACACACACACCTATGTGTAGAGACATTATATTTATAATAGGACCGTTATCCAAGGAACGACATTTCAGATCCTCGATCTCGTTCTCCTTGGCAGCCCTTGGGCGTGGCCTGATGTAGGCTTAGCTATTGCGCAATGAGTCCAAAAATTCATTTATTTACATATCTCTTGCTACCATCATAGATGATAATAAAGATATCCCTGGATAAAAAAATGGAATAAGTGGACAGCAACAAGATATTTCTAGTTATACCTGATGAATAAGTCCTCTATAATTTGGTACGAACCCAAACGACTCAAACTGGTCACCAGTTAAGTGCATGATAATATCTAATGCTTGCATAGTTGACCCCGTGACATACCTCCGTCACCCCAGGAAGAACCCATCATCCATCTTCTAACGATGGGCGATGACTACAACCAGACAATCGGTAACAAGAAGTAAAAATACATCATTTAACAACATTTCCATTCAAGGAACACAGGCTCAGCTCCATTGTCTGCCAGGGACTCATCATTTATACAAGACAAAAAGGCTCTTCATTCTGTATGCAAATATAAGCAACTTGATACAAAACACATTCCCCCTGTACCGGAACATCATTCCCCAGTTATTATCGTTCGTCCTATTTTATTATACATATAGCGGTGGCTATATAAGCTTGAGACCGTCTCTTGCGTCCCCTTCGTGATTTATTCAAATTCTCCATTAATAGTATCACGTATGAAATTTTCAGTGGGAAGCAATGCTAATAAGGAGGAACAATGGGGCCATTAGAGGATAAAAATAATATTGTTTTCAGCAGCATATTAAAACAACATCAGGAACACCAGTAAAGAAACTGACCTTCTGACCTTAATAACAATGCGATAATTGAAATGACCGTGTTTCTACTATTTTACAAGTAACACATGGTTTGTTTAACTTATGTTTTTGAATTGTATTAACTCTGCACCATTTGGGAAAAACTAGAAAAGTGCATTTTTGTTCAAAATAGAAATAATATTTTGAGCAACCCATATTGGAGTCCTACTCATATTGTAAAAGTTTGCAAGTTGTAATGTCAATGGTATCCTTTTATATCATTGCTATTAAAACTTGCCTACTTTTACAAGATGAGTAAGACTCCAATATTGGTTGCTCAAAATATTTTTCTTATTCCGAACAAAAATGTACTTATCTAGTTTTTACCAAATGGTACAGAACTTATATACGCTGGTTAGAATGTAAAGAATCTATCGAAAACAGGAATAATAATTTTAAATAAATCATACACAGCAGGTCAAAAGTTTGTATAAAATTCACATTCATTTTGGCACTCTCTAGCTCTGCTGGCATTGCTCGGAAAAAAAATTTGACGGTAGTTTCCTAATCAGAAATTTAACGTATATTTCTTTTCGTTATATAACATAGGATCTCTATTGGCTTGAATGAAAAAAGTCGTTCGAAAACGGCTATTTTCTCTCAACTTTGTTAATTTTTATTAGTTTTAATTTTATTGTTAATTTAATTTATTAATGTAAGTAATTTGATCGTTTCGATTCTAAAATGGGAATAGGGAAAAACAGAGGATTGTAGATAGACATATCCATGAACTCTTGTTTTCCCCAATCTGGAAGAAATTGATATTTATTTTTATTTCACCATAATATTTGATTTTGTATATGCAGCTTCAACAAGTGTATATAATAAAAAAGGTTTTGTTACAACTAGTTCTAATGAATTTTCATTGTACAAAAATATATAGTAGTTAATGATGGTTAAGGTTTCGGTAGCAAGCTGCACAATTAGTGGCACGACCTTATTCAATGTAGAAAATACTTTCTAATTAGAGCCTCTGTGTTAATTCAGGCAACGAGAAAGTCAGAGAAAACGAAAATTCTACACTACGGGTGAGTTGACACTATCAAAAATTAAAAATAGGTCTACAAGATAGAGGAATAGGAATTAATGCGATAGTACCGGAGGACCCGAACAAGACTAAAGTGGATCATGCCTCACTTTCAATGACAGCGGCCAACAATCAGGTAATCGACATCAAAGAGTTTCTTTTTCCTTAATACAGAACTGAGAAGCATTGAGCGTATCTAACAGCCTTCAACCCTCTCAATTATATGATTAGTTTCTTAATTACAGCACTCAAGGGTAAAATGGTATCACACGGAAACAGAAAATAAATTCCAGAAGAGAGCCAAGATATCATAGATATGAAGATAATGACCTAGATATGGTGTTTATCGTGTTGATAGTGTTTAATAATCTAGGTCTCGGTGAATAAAAGGTGAATTCCACTTACAGAAAAAAAATAGTAAAGTTTGCAAGTTACAGATAAAAATTTACTCTGTTAAGAAAAGAAAATTTTACATCCCAAGAAATTATTTAAAAAATATATCATAAAGACTGTAGTTATTCGCTAAGGATTTTTTGAAAGATCCGAAAGGAAAAATAAATACAGTTGAACCTCGCTAATGACCCTTTTTGGAATTCGTCCCTTAGTCTGGTTGGAAATTTTTACGCATATCAGTCCAGTTAAAAATCCAGTAAATCATCTTGGTGTTCAAGAGGTAGGATAGTTTTGATTTATTCATATATTGATAGTGTGCTAAAATCTAAGTTTTGGACCATGAAACACCACCGCTTGCTAATTGGTAGCGTCAAAGCGTCAAAACATTCGACCGTTTCTACGTTTTAGCTAAATGTGTTGAGCTGTTGGTTTTAAATAAAATATTACTATATTAAAAATAAAACTAAACTAAATTTACTAAAATTTGAGGAGAAAATAGGCTCTTTAGCTTAAACGGAGACTAAGATACAAGCTTTCAAATTTTCGAAATTCTCTCAAAAGGAGGCAGACATTTTTTTTTTATTTTACAATATAATTCCCTTAAAAACGGCGGTATTAGCCAACTTCATTATGAAGGATTTTAGAAGTGAGTAAGTTTGCTACAACTCTTACGGAGTCAAGTGGTACTACGACCAATGCTTAAATTTGACAGATTTCGGCTTTAAATAACATTTGGCCTAACACGTTTTAAAGAATAAATAATGTCAATAACTTAGGGAGAAAAACAGTAATATACTTAGTTGATTAGTAAAGAAATGTTAATCGATAAACATTAATCTTGTTAACAGGTGAACATGATCTCTAATGGATGTTTTTATTTGTTTTTTTTTCCATTCCACCCATCGTTTCTGAACAACAATGTAATGAAGTGTAAGACCCATTTTACGGAGATGACTTCCCTATTTTCTGAATGAGAAGAGGCGTTACCTGAGATAAATTTGGTCTTTAATAAAGTGAACGAAAGGGATAATAGTATCTCGTAATGTTTCTTTACGATTAAACAAAAAGGAAAACGGGAATTTCGTAAGACAATTTTTCATGAAAACGCTTATTGGAAGAACCTAATTCAATCTGTTGGCAATGAATCGTTAAGGTACCTTACAGAGCAACCATGCCTGAACTATTAACTATTAACTGATCTATATAAGATTTCTCAATCCGCTTTGCAATGGTTTAACCTTATCATTTAAGTTCTGCTTTAATTTAAATTATTTAACGATTGATTATAATTCTTTGTTTTGTAAATCTCATTAACTCTGGAATGTAACAATAACCCATTTTTTTACTAAAATTTATTTTTCAAATATTTTGTGAGTAACAGGAAATTAATAGCCAAAGATAGGGGTGATGACTTTTTTTTATATTTACGTAATTATACAAATAATTTAGACCATTAAGCTCTATAAACGCAAATAAGAAAACTATGAACTATTTTCAAAAAAATAAAAAATAGACTACAAAAAAAAATTTATCAGTTGCAGACAACAAATTACGATTTCAAGTAACCGAACACCCACATGTGTTAGTTACGCAACGGGCAGGAATTAGTTAGATACACAGATGTATGAATTCCATAGGTGATAATACAATAGTCCAGGGAATATCGTGAATTGAGGCCAAAAAAAAAACCCCAAAATTTTTTACTTTATTATAGATTTTTTTTTTTTAATTTGTATTCTACTCCACAATCTCTTTTATCAGAAATAGAAATCAATATCTGGAAAAAATACCGGAAAACGGTGTAATTTAAACAGTGGAATTATAACTTCAAATGTGCAAACTTTGAAAACATTTCTATTAGGACTAAATAAAAAAGTTATGTAGAGAGGACTGGCCAAGGCCCACACGGGGCTATACAGCTACAGAAGTAATTACTAAATACAAAAAATAAACAGATATTTGTACTTCAAAGTAGTCAGTTTATTTAGAAACGTGTAGTTATATAGTACGAGGTAAAGAAAAAAATCTGAATATTTTTGAAGTGCAAATCGGTTTCCAACTAATAACCTTTCTTTTGTTCCTTTAATTCGCGTTTCCCGCATACAGTGATACTTAATATAAACTCCCCGTCAAAAGTATTGCAACACCCACAATTCTCGAGGTTTTCATGGTTTTTACCATTATTCATACTTGGTTTATATTGATATTAATATTATTTATTAAACGTGAGGCATTGATGATAAGACAAATCAATGTTTTCCCCTGTTAATAACAAACGATGGAATTTTAGTTCATTTTTTTCCAAATTTCCTTCAGTCTATGTTTAACATTCCTTTCGTTATTTATTACAGTTAATATAGGCTTTAGTATTAGGATTACTAGTATTAGGCTTTCTTCGTTACTATGCCAAGACTAATGGAAGCATTAATTTAAGCCAGACGGGGCAGTATGTCTTATTAAATATAAATTAACAAGTTATAAGTTGAAATTGTAAAAAATAAAAATTTTAAAAAGTTTTCTAACCTTCTTGTTTATTGGAAGAAATATTGTAATTTATTTTAATAAAAATTGTTTATCTCTAGTTTAGGAATTTTTATTATAAACTTCAGAACCTTTCTTTATAATGAAAACAAAATACGTTATTTATAAAATTCAACTATTCAAGTGTTGCGATACTTTTGACGGGGAGTTAATATGATGACAGCCAGAGTTCTAAGGTTTAGAACGCTCGGATATTAAATTTAAACCGATTTCAAAACGACGAGAAACAAGATCCTTCTCAATTTTTTATTATTAAATTTTGTTTATTTATATATAAATAAATTTGGAGGATCAGAAAAAAAAAATAAAGATTTAAATTTTTATATCGCCGACTAATCCAACACCGACTAGATATTCCTTCAAAACTCCCAATGATTTACAAAAGACTTATCTGCATGGCAGTAATTAGATCTATTTGAGCATACAGATTTGAGCTTTGGGATTCAACTAAACCTTCCATTTCTTCTCGTATCCAATCCTAACAATTCCCAAATTCTTCGTAAAATTCACAAGGCTCATTATTGTGTCAGAAATAAACTTATCCGTAACGATCTAAATGTCCCATATATTGCAGATTTGCCACAAACAAGAAACCTTCCATGACAAGCTACATACCCACTCGTCTCCCAACTTTATCACTCGGTTCCCGGTTACCCTCCGGGGCGTCTGAAAAGAAGATTTCAGAATTTCTAATGTAGAACATTTATTAAAGCGCGAATAATTAGTTCTTCGCAGGTTATTGACAGGTCATTCTAATAATTTTACCGCACATTTATTAATTGTATACAATAAAGTATCCAAAAAACAAATTAAAAAATTAAAATTCCAAGGATCGTGGCGCGAGTAATATTATTTTATCATCGAAGATATTACATTAAACATGCAATTATTTAGACATTACATATACAAGACATGAACAATACAACAAATATAAAAATAATAAAATTATAAACCTGTGAACTGACATCGACAGGTGGGCGCCGACGTAGAGAATAACCACTAGGTTAAGGATAAGACTGAGTCGGAGGAGCCAGGTACGTCTTTGTAGCATCCTCTTCGTTCCGACAACATAACCTATCGTCAGTGAGATCTGAAAAAAAAAAAAAAAAAAAAATAAATAAATATTAGACAACTAATTACCTAAAAAAAAATATATATATAATTTCATACTTTTTAATTTTAAACTTAAAATTGATATTCCACTATTGATTTCCTGTTGAACAGATACGCTACCTAGGACTCCACTTGGACAAACGACTAACTTGGAATCCACATACAAGACTAAAACGACAAGAAACTGCCCGTCATTTTAGATGGATTAATTCAAGTTGATAGCTAGACAAATTACTAAATCATACCGCTCTTGGTTGCAAATGGAAATAAATCTTAAGATGAACCAGTCAACAAGAAAAGTAAAGGAGACGACATTTCCAATTGGGTCATAGAATGGCAGGTGACAGCGTAAACGTCCACCATCCTCGATATAATAAACGATACTGCCATGGAAAAATTTGATGGCTGCTTTAGACTATTTGAATGGAATTATAAACAGTAATAGTTTTATTTATCCATATTTACTATCACTAATTGGGACTTCCGATTACTCCTCAAGGCCAATAAATGAAAAACGGCATAGTATGCACATCTATAATTGCAATGATGCAATGCATCGTTAATTTACTGAGCGTGAAGTACCAGCATTCCCCCATGCTTAAACAGCACGTTGAAAATATGTTATAAGAAGACGCTTCTTCTTTTTTTTAAGTGAAATTGTTGAATAAGTGTCAACTTGATATGAGTTAATTTTTTTTTTTTTTAAATATTGGTCATGTGACAAATTCGGATCTTTTTAAAACTATTTTTCCTTACACCATGTATTTTTGAGAAGAAGTTTAAGATGATAATTTATTTATCGGGGGTTTTCAGAGTTTCGAAGATTCTAAAGAAGGGGTGTTTTCAAAAAGTATGTATGCGTGCATATAAATAATTAATAAAGACTTTTGTTCACCGATGATGTGATCCTAAAATTGGCTGAAACGATAATATAAAATAAAAATGCGCAAGTACTCTAATTGGGAATAAAAGCTGTTTATGATGCCATAAGAGAACAGGAAAACAGATTACACAGAGTTATTATAGGACGTTTCCAATAATAGTGTATATCTATGTCTGTAGGCTGTAAGAAGTCAAAGGATATTGCGTAACCGACATGACTTATTTTAATGAGAAAGAGCAGCGCTAAAAATGATAAATATACACACAAAACGAAGGGAGATATAAAACTAGAGTGAAACTTTTCAATCAATTCCGAATTGTTCGACGATATATGGATAAAGTTATTTTTAAGTACGTTGTATCAGATGACATTTAAGAACATTATACAGAATAATAGCTTTATTGTAGTAAACAAAAGTTGATGAGTTAAGAAGTAACAACCAAGAAAATTGAAACTGGTATATAGTAATCAGGTTTATATGTATATATATATTTCTTGACTGTTATTATAGATGTTTAACAGGGTTCTCAAGGTTCAGACTATATATTTTGTAATTATATGTAGTAAACTAAATAATTCTAACGCATGTTCTTACATATTTATATTGTAGCTAACTTTATGTTTTGAAATAACCTGTATAACTTATATAATTTTATTGTAACCTGTTTTTTTCACTATAGGGCATGATTATGAGAACAATATAGTCTCGAAACGTCGCCAAAATAAGTTATTTTTATTTATTGACTGAACCTTAAGAATCTTCATAAACATATATATATTACAAATTGATAAAGATTATTAAAGTTTAAACATATAAACATAAATTACCAAGCGGTAAAAATGCTACTTACATACCGGTGATAATAATTTCATTTCTTTTTTTTCCAAATTTAAAATTCTTCGTAGAATGAATAAAACACCTGTATTTAAGAATAATTCAACAAGATATTCTATTTATTTTTACAAAATATTTTTTTATTTTATTTCTCAATATAGATTTTTATGAGATTCAATTCAAATTGTATTACTTGAATACAAATGGCTGGATAAACATTTATATTACGCAAAATAACAGTTTTGTTTTATAAAATATCAGACTAGTAAATAATAGGAATATTATAATATATATTTATTACACATTGTTATAGATTATGAATGAATATTAACAGTATGTATTATTAATAATCAGGAATAAAGTTTAAACATGTAAACAGATATTGCGGAGCGGTAAAAATGATACTTGCACACTAGTGACGATACATTCATTTTTGTTTTCTTTTTCTTCATATTTCAAATTGTTTTTCAATTTTATAAATCACCTGTGTTTAAGAAAAATCATCACTAGATGCTCAATTTATCAAGGAAAAGTCTGGTTTGATTAGTAATTAGGTTTTTATCATATTTAATTCAAATTTTATTACTTCAATACAAAAAACTAAAAAAATATTATAAGATGTCAGACTATAGTAAGTAATAGGCATCTTATAATACATGCTATCAACATACAATGCTATCGGATATGAATAAATTAATGGATCCGCCGAAAAACGTTCTAAGCGACAACATTTCCGAAGTGGTGCTTTTAAAGGTTTTTAAATGTATAATAAATAGAACATTAGTTAATTAATTATTTCGTTAATAATTATTAATTATTATTAAAAATTTAGTTTAAAAATATCAATGGATATTGACAAATGGTAAGAATGCCAAGTGTGGAGCTTTTTTCTTTTTTTTTCTTATTTCAAATTATTTTTTATTGCATAGAACACCTGTGTTTAAGAATTTTTATCACGTTTCATTTTGACATTTATCACGAAAAAATCTGGTTTCATTAGCAATATGTTCTTTATCAGATTGAATTCTAATTTTGTTACTGAAATACAAATAAGTACAAAAAATTTATTTCATGCAATATTACAGTTCGAAAATCTTTATAGCACTTAGCACCTATTTTTCACTATTGATCAAAGGATCAGAGATTGTAACCCATCTGCAATATTTCTATTGATATGTCTTTTTATCAGTTGTTTACAACTATTTACATTGAAACTCTCCTATTAAGGAAGGGAATATCCTTAATAAAATTGGAACATAAAATAATGTAAAAGCTAACTTTAACTATTTTTCTACCATTTTGTATTTTAAAAATAAATAAATTGAGTATAATCGTAATATCTAGGTTTCAATGAAATCTCGGGTTAATCCGACCTTTTGGCCATTATGCCCTACCCATTGGTCCCTTAGGGGTCGGATTACTGAGGTTCTGCTGCAATACAATATACGATCTAAAAAAAAAAAAAAAAAAAAAAAAAAAAAAAAAAAAAAAAAAAAAAAAAAAAAATAAAATAAAAAAAACTTAAGTAATACTAAGAAATTTAACAATTTATTTTAGAAATTGAATTTTTTTTTTCATTGTAACAAATTGCTGGTAATTTCATTGTATTTAGTCATAGATTTTTTTTTTTTTTTTTTTTTTTTTTTTTATTTTTTTTTTTTTTTTTTTTTTTTTTTTTTAAGTTACAAGGGGAATGGAATATCTCATTACATATTATAGTATTTATTTTTTTATATCTAGTTTTCTTGCTTTATAATATATATATATATATATATATATATATATATATATATATATATATATATATATATATATATATATATATATATATATAAAGCCTATTTGAATTAACCTATTTGACTCACCTTGTTAATTAAACCAGCTATTATGGAGTATTTTGTATAACTATTCTTGATCACAGGTGTTTTATCCAATCCAAAAAGAATTTAACATATGGTTTAACAAGGAAACAAAAACTGCAAAACTATGCTCTGAGTCTCAGAGTCTGAGAGACAATTAGATCACATTTTTAAAATCAGGTGTCGAGTCCTCGATGCGGATTGAGGAAAAAGCATTTAGAGAGATATTAACATTTAGGTCAAACTATGCAGGAATGGATCCAAGAATAAATGTGCAATCTAAATATACATGCTTGAACCTAAGAAGAAAGTTGGCAACATAAAACAGAATTAGTGAATTATTCACAATTGGCTAACAAGAGATGAAACAAGGACGTTCTATTTATGCCAACAGTTTGTTCCCCAGCTCGATGAATTGAACTGCGCACTTTGGATGAGCATTGTTAAAGAAAACAATCGTCACCTGAACCAAACAATATTAATTTTATCAATAAATTTTGTATTGTATTGTATGGTATATTGGATTTTAGGGGCGAAAAACTGCTGAAGGTTATCGTCGCCCTTGTTTATTTATTTTTTTTTTAAATCGAAGTTATGTCGGAAGTTTTAAAAGTAGAGAAAACAAAAGTAAAGGAAAAAGTAGAGAAAATATAAATAAAATAGTAAAAGAAAGAATGAAAGACAGAAGATAACTAAGTAAAAATAAAATAGAATGATGTAAGACCTTGTATATGATTGAAAATTCCTATATATTCGGTAAAGTTAATTATTAGAAAAAGTAAATTTGGATGTTCACCTAATGCTGACCTAACTTAATGAGGAATTTCTAAGTTAGCCAATGCTCCTCTGAATCCAGGACAGTCTTCAGAGATATGCTTTATAGATAGTACTGTTTGGCAGTGCTGACATTTAGGTGCCGTTTCTTTGGTCACAAGATACGTTATCTGTGTGTAAGGCGGAAGTGTCCAAGTCGAAGACGGGTGATGACTACTTCCTCTCTTCTTGAAAGCATTGGATTTGAAGTACACCCTTTTACTACTGGCTTAATTGGTCTTAGTTTATTAACTGTTTGTCGTCCCACAAACATTGCCATTTGTGCCATACAAGATTATTATGAGGTTGGAGAAGTTCTGCGGTGGAAAGGTATAAAGTTTCAGTTTGGTCTAAAGAGTGTGCTCATGATGTTACTGCATAAGAGCTGTTGGCCTGGTCGGTTACTTTAATAGATGGAATTATTTTATTGTCAACAGCTGATTGTTTAATTGAAAATAAAAAATAATATCTGCTTGTACGGCAACGTCTTTCTTTTCAACTATTTTTTCTTTGGTGACGTCTGTGAATGATTTAATGAAGATTGTGGATATTTTTCCTATATAACCTTTTTACCTCATTATAAGGAACTTTTTTAGTAACCTGAAATATTTTTATTTCTTTTTGTAATAGAAACTGGGTATTGACGGCCAAAAGCATTGTGGTTACCGGTGCAGTATATAAATTTTCGATTTTTATTACATTTTAAATTATTCAAATGGAGGAAATCGACTCCTTTTTACATAAAGGTGGGGTGGGAAAATCCTAAATAATTAAAACTCCACATTGAGTTAGGTGTGTAAGGTTGGACCCTTATTATGTGAAACCCCTATTTTAATAATTTCAGGGAGTTTTGGGACAGAAAATGTTACAATGCAGGTGTGGGTTACTTTTTGTTCTCCATTAGTTTTAATTTTTATCCTATTTATATCTATGCTTTAGTTCATTTTTAATTTCAACGAGCTGGAGATCAAAACATCTGATCACCCCTTTGCTTTAGTTGAGTGTTTTATGAGGGTTAACGTCAGTTTGAATTAAACCGCCGAAATCTTTAATATTTAACATAACATCGGATTGTGTGTTATCAATGGTTTCTACAAGTAGAGTACCATCTCTCAACTTCTTAGTACCTTTAACCTCGCCTACTAAACCCGTAATAAATGGAAAAACTTTTGCAAAGTTATCTTAACCTAATCTACTTGTTATCAGATATTTTAGACTAACTCTGGGGTTATCAGAGACATTTATTCTTTCGGCAAGCTTCTTAATACGTCCTCTTTTCCTTAACTTAGCCATTGGACTAACTAACAGATGGGTCGACCTCATGCATTATCAAACTCAACGAGGTTGAGTCTTTTTAAATTAAATATAAAGTTTCTTAAAGTCAGAAAAAATAATGAATAATGAATTATCTATACTATTTCAAATAAATATGGAAAAAATGATTAAAAAAAAAAAAAATGAAACTTAAGAACTACAACTTATCAGTTTTAGGTTAGAGAACACACGTGGCACGACCTTCTTCTTCAAACACTAAATATAAACTCAAATTTTGTATTAATATATCTATTTATATTTTAAGTGGAAGGGGCATAAGCCATAAAGTATCTCGCACTTTCGAAGAAAGACATAAAAAGTATCTCGTATATTTTATTAGAACATATCTCATATCTCAAATATTTTATTTATTTTTTCCAACCATTATTTATGTTCCAGTGCAACTAATATTGTGCCTTTATCTCTCATCCCTAAAGACCAGATGTTTTTTCATCAAATTGACTTGTTGAAAAAATGTAAGAAAATTACAATTTGGCACATTTAATTACAATAAACAATTCAAATATCCATTATTCGTTATAATACTAATGGTCATGCCTATTTCCAAAAAATAATAAAAATGAAGGTGTATCGAAAAATACCAGATATACTATCAAAATAGTAAATAAATGATAAATATAAGAGTAATAAAAAAAACAAAAAAAACTATTGTTGACTTCGTGTTTTGCACTATCCTTGAGCTCAGCCAGATCCGGAGCAGTAGGCTATACGAAACAACTTTTAACATTTATTATTATTATAATTATTATTATTATACTCGTACAGGCCAGTATTTATTTATATTTACTCAATATTTTTTCAGAAAAATACGAACGAAGGTAACCAAGAGGTTTTACACTGTAAACCCAAAAGAAACGAGGAAAAAAAACCTATTAGCAAATCCATTGATATTTACGACACTTAAATAGCTATTTGTTAAAAGGGCAGCTGTCAATATGCCATGACGCTGACAACTGCCCTTTTAACAAATACAAACTTATTTACAAATGGATTGAAGCTCTCATCACACGGTTATTAGAAGGGAAAAGTAGCGCTCCAAGATTTTCCAATGCTTCTCATTCTACTACAATGACATTAATATCCAGCTGAGATGGAATAAGCGGTAATGGCACAATCCCTAATAATTATAGTCAATAAAAACCGTTATAATAAACATGGCCGACACGTCGGGGCTTTTTGCCGATTAGTTGCCATCTACAGAAGCAGCCTAACCTAAGTCTATCTCTAATAATAATACTCCCTTTAAACAGACAAAAAAATAAATGAGATGATATTTAAAGAAACCAACTACAATACATTGGCTGGTTAATTTGCGTAAAAAATTAGAAACGATGTAATATTTTTGTTGAGATATTTTCCAATATTCAAATAATTCCTATTTCCATACTCCATCGGTAGGGAATAATAAAATTATAACAATACCATAATTCAGTATTGACAATGTGAATAGTTCAAAGAAGAATTAAGGTATTTTTGTAAGTTGAGTATACATTTTTTAAGTATTTTATGTGAACTTAAATATATTTTTTTAAACTAATATAGCTTAATTATTCGTATTAATAATTATTACTTTATATTCATTTTACAAAATAATGAAGAAATAATTGAAGCTTGTTGTGATCAAAGCTCATAAAACAAACGTGCGTATTTTTGGAATTATGATTAATTAATTACCAAAGGAATTCTTTCGAAACAAAGGTATAAATATCCAACACAGAGAGAAGAGAAAGCAAACTGGCCTAGTTTCTGTAATTGAACTTCCAAACGAGTCTATCCTAGTTCTTATAACTTGCACCGAGTAGATTAAAGAACAAAGAAATACTTGGTGAAAAAAAAAATCGAAAAAGAGATTGTTTATTGCGTATATAATAGCTAACCTGAAAAGGCTTAGTACTCACAATAAAATGTTTATTTTACCATAAAAGGTTTTATTTATTTATAATTATGTTAATAAAATTAATAATTTTTTGAAAAGATAAACCAATTTATAAAGAAGGGAATCGTACACCTATTAAAAAAATAAATAAATAGATTAAAAAAAAACAAAAAAAAAAACGCAGTTTATTAACGATCTTTAGTGGAAACCACAGAATCGTGTTTACAAATAAAATTCGATAATTATCTGCTCTGACTCCTTGAGTGCGATTAAAAGCCTTTTTTAATTTTATTTGGACAACCCTATAATCCAAGAAATCCATTTAATTATAAATCAGATCAGTAAATCTTCAAAAGAGCTAATCTTTTTCTGGATCTCCAGTCATTCCGGTATACCCGGAAATGAGGAGGTGGATGGAGCAGCAAGAGAATCTCACCAATTAGAAACTCATCAAACCAACAAAAAACCCACTTTCTTGTCCACGGCAGACATGTTTCGACCACTTCACATGAAGATATTGGGTGACTGGCAGAGTGCATGGTCGCCATCAGAAGATAATAAATTGAAAGAAATAAAACCAAGCATCGGTGGCTGGGCCTCATCCTTCAGACACTGTAGAAAGGAGGAAGTCATAATCACTCGACTAAGAATTGGACACTGCCGTTTAACGCATGACTACCTGATGGCAAGGAGAGATCCCCCTTAGTGTCAACTCTGCAGAGTTGGTCTAACATTGAGGCACATCTTCGAGGAGTGTCCTCAGTACAGGAAGATATGGATAAATGTGGTGTACCTCGTCAGCTTTGTATGGCCTTTGGCGATAGTAAACAGTACATTTGTAGTACTATAGAATTTATCAAGAAAATTAGATTATATAATTGTATTTAATGTTCGTTACTTTATTCATTAATATTTTTTTCTTTTCCTTTTATTATTTATTTTATTTTATTACTTTTTGATTATTTTTTTTTTTTTTTTAAATCGTATTTATGGTTGAGATTAATATCATTTTACTAGAAATTTATTATTGTTAATGTTATTGTTGCAATGCAGGCGGTGTAGTGAAGTTCGGGTATGTTGGCAATAATAACCATAGCAGTTTTTTCGCCCTTAAAAAGAAACAACAGATAAAATTTTGAAAAATCTAAATTCCAGGGAAAATAACTTCATCGTCAAGCCAAGGGCATTTAATTTACAAAATAGACAGCACGAGTTAAATCAATCATGTGGGTTCTTCTTTAGTTTAAAACAAAAAAAGTGTGTGTGTGTGCGTGCGTGCGTGCGCGCGTGCAGAGAGGAGAACCTCTGTGTTGGGATATAGACCACCAAGGAGGAGAAAACTAGGAAGGCTCAGTAAATAGAATAACTATAAGATGCTTACAATGGAATGTCACTAGATAGGAGAGAGATTTCACTAGATAAACCCAATGGAGAACGGAATTATTATAAAAAGGTATAAAAAACAATATTAAAAATAAAATATATAGAATGCCCTATGTTAGTAATTAATTTTAAAATGAATGTTAGAAAAAAAGGGTTCATTATTATAAAAGAAATTATTAAAATAATAAAATTTTTGAAGAAATGAAGAAGACCTCAGGTGTTTGAAAATGAAGACTAATTAATCGAATTCATTATCAAGTATAAGTTTGGAATACATGAAATCTGAATCTTGATTATAGAAAACCAGTCAATTTTTGATTTGCAAGAATGTCAATATTATAAGATCAGTGAAGGATAAAAAACAATTATAGTGAGTTGGACAACAATAAAAAATAGGAAAATAAATAAATGTTAAACTAAGAGTGTTATCTCCATTTCCTTGTGGTTTCGGCCACACAGGGCTTTCTTAGCTAGGAGAGGGTGGAGTGGGGTATTAAATGTCTGAACAATAAAACTATGTTTGCAGGGCCGGTTTCCAATTCGAAATTTTCAGTTTATCCTTTATACCTTTCACAATATTCTACTAATTCCTGTTGAAAAGATCTGCTACCTCGGACTCCATCTGGACAAACAGTTAACTTGTAATCAATACACAAGCCTAGAAAGACAAGAAACTCGTTTTCGACTTCTACATCATTTAATAGACAAGCGCTCTACGATGCCGAAAATTACAAAAGCCTCATCTCCATTGCAATGATTAGGAATACTTCGACATACGAAGTTGAAATCTGGGCTCCTTACTTTGTCACAAACAAGGTTTCCATAAAGAGCTTAATGTTCCATATGTTGCTGATCAGGCCCAAATCAGATACCAACCCTTCCTTAGTAAACTCCATGCCTACTAGAATCCAACTTCCTCACACTCAATTCCCGATAATCCTCCGAGACGTCTGAAAATAAGATGGCCAAGAGACCTTCTAATGTAGAACTTTTATTGAAATACTACTAGTGAGTAGTTTTTTTTTTTAACCTGTTATTGACATGTCATTTTTATTATTTTTCTCAAATTTCAAATCATCAACCATTCAAATTTACTAGTTTCTCAGCACGCTGACTAATCAACCCTCCAAGGCGTCTGAGAAGAAGATGGCGTTCATATGACAAGCAATTGTCATGTTACTATGTACGCTATTATCACATTTAATGGATGCTTTGGGGGATTCGATGGCCGAACGAGTAAGGGCGACGGTCACTGAAATCGTAGGTTCGAATCACACCAGGGCGGGCCACTATTTTTTTTTGTGGCGGACCCACGAAATAAATCCTGACATTCCCACCATGGCTAGAATAAATTGGTAGCCTTTTGGATAACCCGTCTTTCCTGCTCTTGTTGGAGTACATAAGGACGTTAATCCCAAATAAAGAAACAAACAAACTGGATGCATATCTTTCTTTTACGTACAGTTGTAAATTTCAATAAATTGATAAATCCAAAAAATCCTTTTTAAAAGAATCCCATTTTTTTGTCAAATGCGCTACCACTAGGCATCCACCTTCACTAGGAATTAAGACTCTTAATTTAATTTTTAAAAATATATTAATTTAAGAAAACTGAAATATTTAGATCATTTCTTTTCAGCATGTAACTCTAAATGTTTCTTCTGCAAGATACAACAGAAAAAGAATAGTAACATTTCCTCATAATGTGTCGCAGCCGAAATATGTATTCTAATAGAATATAATATACAAAAATAAAATAAGTGCTTCAATTATCAGAATGGGCCAAGAAGACAGCGAGAACGGTACCTCACACAGTGGCCAGTGCTCCAGTTCGTGGCGGCCAAGGTCCCGCCCTCCTTTCACACTTTCCCGCAGCTCTGGCATTTGGCCCCGTCTGTAGGGGAGTGCCGTTCGAGGGAGGACTTCATTGGCTAACAGGACAACATTATATGGATAGGATAGATGGCAACGGAGGCGTATTGACCCATCTTTATTATGAAAGAAATACAAAAATATGCTCAATCGTAGATAATGATATATTCATAGAGCTTAATAAGAATCTAAAAAGGTCTTGAGATCTGTTATGTTTGACAGGAGTGTGGAAGAGTTATTAAATTACTTTTAAATAAGGTAATCATCGAATGTATTGTATAAGCAGAACTGTGTTAAATAAGTTTAAATATTTACAACGTACCAGAAAGACAAGAAACTGATCGTCGTTTTTGGCTACTCCAATATTTATAAGACAAGCGTTCAAAACTCCCAATAAATTATAAAAGACTTATTTTCCTAACAATTGAAAGTCCTAAATGCGCATTATTACGTCACAAACAAATCTTTCCATATATTGTTGATTTGGCCCAAACCAGATACTTATCCTTTCGAGGTAAACTCCATACTCACTGAAATCCACTAATCTCTCATGTAATGTTCATGTATTGTAGAACTTTTATTGAAGCACTACTAGTGAATAATTCTTTACATGTTATTGTTATAATTCTCTTCAAATATACTTCTGTATACTGTATACTATATATGATGTAAACATCAATAAATAGTTAATATAATATGATAATAAAAAGCTGTTCGCCTCATGTTAGTAACACAAGGCGCGGAATTAATTCCCATACTTTTTTTTTTTTTTTCATTTACATAGGAAATCAGTAGGAAACAACCACAAAAACGAAACTGTGACAGCTATTGCTGACGATGCCGCGATCACAAGTAGCAGACTGAACCCTAGCAAGGACTTGAAAATGAAACCTAAATTTCTCTATGACTTTGAAAAAAAAAATAGGTCGTGAATATGTCTATCAATAATATACTTTCTATTCCTAATTTAAATTTTAGAATTAAAAGTATCAAATTACTTAAATTAAATTAACAATTAATGGCTATTGGAAATAAACAAAAGTTCAGAGAAAATAGGGGTTTTAAACCGCGACTTTTTTCACTCAAACCAATGTAGCTCCTAAACTGCAGGTCCTAGCGACAAATGTTACAGTCAAAAAGTATTTTCTATTAAATTTCTAATGAAGAAACGTTCGGTAAATTTCGATCTGAGCAACACCAACAGATTTATTGGTAAAATGTTATTTTATAGGCAAAAAACGTTTCTCCAAAAAAGTATCGATTCTCAGCCAAAAGACATATCTATGTCAAAAATCTTTATTTTAGAATGAAACCACAAATTGTTAAATTGCACGCATTGTCGTTTAACAGTGATGCAAATTTATATATATATATATATATATATATATATATATATATATATATATATATATATATATATATATACATACCACAAGCATATTTAAAATAACAATAAATAAATTAGATTGATATATTACAATAATAAATGATTAGTTCTTTTATGTACATATCGCTTTGTACTATTTTTTGTGTAGTTCCCTATATTCGCAATGAACAAGAAATAAATAATGAATACAGAATAATGAAGTAATAAATATAGGCGGTGTTAAATACTTAACGAAGGATAGAATAAGTGTCCCAGACAGAAATGTAAATTTACCCCAACATCAAGAACCATATAAAAGAGATTGGTAATTTCAACAGTTCCCGTTAGAAAGTCCTATTTACCGTTTCTGATGAAAAATTGCAGTGCAGATATCTAGTTTTATTCATAACATAACGACTCTTTCCCTTCCTAGATACAATCAATTTCATGAAAAATTGCCATCCTTTAACTGTTTCTACCTATTACTATCTTTTCAGACCACACTTGTCAAAAAGAAACTATTTAAAATCCTGAACTATTTAATTACGAAATGAGTTCCAACCAAACATTAATTCACAAAAAAAAAAAAAAAAAAAAAAAAAAAAAAAAAAAAAAAAAAAAAAAAAAAAAAAAAAAAAAAAAAAAAAAAAAAACACACACACACACACATATATATATATATATATATATATATAATATATAATATAAGGATAAATTTCTTGACTGTTACTATCATATATTAAGTAAGGTTCTTGAGGTCCAGTCAATAAATAAAAACAACTACTTTGGTGACGTTTCGATACTATACTGTTCTCATAAACATGCCCTACAGTGAAAAAAACAGGCTACAATAAAATTATAAAAGTTATTTCAAAACATAAAGTTAGCTACAAAATAAGTATATAACAACATGTGTTAGAATAATTAAATATATATAATTACAGAATATAGAGGAGTAGGAAACTACTTACAATGTAACTGGTGGATATGGTATCGACTAACTAAATTCTAACAAGTCTAGTACACCACTGACCTGGGGAATTTTTGAAAAACACTTAAAAGGTTGGGAGGGATTTTCCAAAAATGTATCTGGGAATACCACCAGTTTTGAAAAATCCCTCCCAACCTTTTAAATGTTTTTCCAAAATTCCCCTGGTCAGTTATGTACTAGAATTTAGTTAGTCGATACCGTATCCACCAATAACATTGTAAGTAGTTTCATACTCCTCCAAATTCTGTAATTATATTGGGTTGTTTCACATGAAATGTCCGTTTTCAAGGTAAAGGGATTTTAGTAAAAATACAATATGAAAACAATATAATTTTATTCGAAGTATTTCCCTTCTTTTTCTACACATTTTTCCCAACGTGACAACAACTTTTTTATCCCGGATTTGAAAAACTCTGAGCTTTGAAGTGAACCAAAATCTGAAAACGCACTTTTGATTTCAGCATCATTTGCAAAAAAATTTCCTCTGCAGAAGTTGTCTAAATTCCTGAAAAGGTGATAATCTGTTGGAGACAAGTCGGGAGAATATGGTGGGTGCGGAAGAACTTCGTACCCCAGCTCTTTCAATTTATGCATGGTAAGTTTTGAAACGTGGGGTCTAGCGTTGTCGTGTAGGAGTATAGGGCCCTTCCGATTTAACAATCCAGGTTGTTTTTTCAATAATTTTTCGTGCATTTGGCCAATTTCATTGCAATAGGTTGTAGAGGTAATGGTCTCACCTCTATGAATAATGTATGATTCCAGCCATGGACCACCATACCGTAACCATCAATTTTTTCGGGTGCAAATTTGGTTTTGGCATTTGTCCTGGGCTTTCGTCGATGTCTAACCACTGCCCAGACAGACGCTGATTGTCATAAGCAATCCAGCTGTCGAACGACCTAGTTTAAACTCATAAAAAAATATTACACGAAAATCGCGTGTTTCCATGTTCATATTTGAAGGTATACTAAACAGTGTGTAATTGATTGGGAAGCTAATGTTTATAAAAGGAAAGTAGAGGATTAGTAACTGCTTGATTATGATATGTGAACTTTGGAAGTAAACAACAGAGACTCGCAAAATCCTCTATGTATTTCAAATATTATAAAATCGGACATTTCATGTGAAACAACCCAATATATATATTTAATTATTCTAACACATGTAAAATATACTTATATTTTAGCTAACCTTATGTTTTGAAATAACTTGTATAACTTATATAATTTTATTGTAGCCTGTTTTTTCACTGTAGGGCATAATTATGATATAGTCTCGAAACGTCGCCAAAATAGTTGTTTTGTTTTATTGACTGAACCTCAAGAACATTACTTAACACAAACACACATGTATATATATATTAGTTATAGAAAGTTTGCCGATATACAATCACAAATGGTTGATAAAGAAAACCAGTTGATTAATAGCTCAACCTCCCCATAATAGATATAATTATCATTTTAATGATTTCTTTTAATTGACAAGTAGTAGGCAAAAATTAAAGACAAATAAGGTTAGGAATTTGAGATGTTAAGACATACCAGACTTAAAAGGCAAGAAACTGCTCGTCGTTTCCGAATACTCTAACATCTACTAGACAAACATTCAAAGCTCACAATTACAAAAATAATGACTGTAATTAGACCCATTTGGGCATACGGAGTAGAGCTTTGGGGCTCCATTAAACCTTCCCATTCTTCTCGAATCCAATCCAAAATCCTTCTTATCATCCTCAATACTCCTTATTTATGTCACAAACAAACGTATCCATAAAGATCTTAATGTACTTAATAAACCACATACCTATTCTTTCATAGAAAACTACATACCCACTCGAATCCACTTGTCTCCCAACTTGCCTAACACTTACAATCACCTGATAATTCACCGAGGTTTCTGAAAAGAAGAGGGCCAAGAGGCCTTCTAATGTAGAACTATTGAAATGCTACTAGTGTTACATGTTATTGACATGTCATTGTAATCATTTTCCTTAACTTTACTTGCAAAATGTGTACATTTCTAAATATTAAATAGTTAAAAATAATAATAATAATGTTTTGAACAGTTATCACTGACTATGAATTACTGGAAATTATGCAAAATCAAAATTATCCAAAAAGAATTGTACAAACTTAATGTAACTGTACATGTTACTGTACGTACATGTAAGTGTTCGTTAATAAACTTTGTGAAAAAATTCTTTAAAGTAACGTATAAAAACCATAAAACTCCACTTATAAAAATATTAGGAACTATAAAAAAAAATATTACAAAGCGGTATGTCCGTAAAATAACTACATAATTATTTATTATTATGGGATACTAATTTTTTTAATTCAGTATAAATACATTCCAAGTTGTCAAAATGGTGCGTCTGATTTTTGTGAATTGTAGCAATTATATAAGAGATAAACATTAAAAAATAAAAATAAAAACAAATGAGAAAAATGTGAACGGAAATCCTTGAAAATAAAAATTTATTCAAATATATTTTACATTGAAATTAGCCATTTACTGATTATCCTTGATTATCAATCAGAGAATCACAATAGATTTGCTCTACAGTGATAGCTGGTAGTTCCCTAACAATCCTTAGCCGAAAGGAGTGTACCAATTTTCATAAAAATTGGCCAAGTCATTTTACAATGCTAATGAGACCCCTAATCTTCTCCCTCTCTAGCCAATTATAAGGGGAAAGGTTCTGATGTTTATTTACTGGAACCTATTTCTTATTGATCTATGAGCAACACTGTTCCCAAATGTTATTTTATATTTGTTTTGCTTAAATATTTTTATCGGAGATTTTTTCACTGTTTTCCCGATAGATATTTCCTGCTAAAAAAAAAAAAAAAAAAAAAAAAAAAAAAAAAAAAAAAAAAAAAAATCCTCGTGCGAATATTTTCAATTTGAATGCCATGTAAAATGACCTTAAGAATTACAACTTTTAAGTGCCTCTATTGAATACCGGAGTTCTTTACTTATTTTATCTCATCATCACGGTATAACCTTCTGAAAGTTGAGTACTAACAATTAGTTAGAGTGAATGTCTGAAATATCTGAAAGGATTGCACCAAACCAATTAATTAATGTCAAGGCTAATGACAGACATTGCAACAAATAGGAAACATTTTTTTCTTCATAAAAAGAATTTAATCAGATCCTGTTCACTGAACACGGAGGGAAAAACATTTTAGAAAACCAATTTGATAAGGGTGTCCAGTATCACCAACTTAATCAAAAGTATCTTCTGCTTGAACAGAAGCTGAGAGCTAGCCAATGCTCAAAAGAGATCAATTCATGCCTCCTGCGCTGCACTGATAAAAAACATCAAACATCAGGTGGTGCGTCAAACCGATGAAATTAAGTGATGAATTGAAAAGTTTAAAATCGATTGTAAAGAAGTTAAGTGAAAAACATTATTCGTGGGCTGAATGGAGAGCAATCGATTTATCCTCTCTACTTTTAGGAGTCACCTTTGTCAAGAAATATTGTAAGTCATAATTTCAATTAAACAAAAAAAAAAATTAATAAAAGCAAAAAAGTAAAACAAGTAAGTAATTTAAAATTAACATGGCGAATACCTGAGCAACAAAGGAAGCAAAAAATATTAAAATATTAAAATAGCTCAAAACTTCAAATTTCTAATCATTAGGTATTCTCTAAATATATAAATAATAGGAAATATAAAGACTAGTCACTGCCGATCATTGGGTCCGTTGGAATTTGGATGACATCGGCAATGATCGAGGCGCTTCGTTTATAGCTTTACAGTCGTCAATATATGTAGCTTCAGTACAGGTACAGTGCAGGTTTTTGTTTATCTTTTATTTTTTTTTTTTGTTTTATGTAATTTTTTCTTTTATTTTTATTTTTATTTTTTTAAAAGAAATAACCAGCAATTTAGTTAGCTTAGATAGTAAATTACGAAATTTTGAATTTAATTATGCCGAAAAAGATATTGTAAAAAAAAATCCTAACTGCAATTGTAAAAAAAAAAAAAAGTTTCCTTTTCATGGTCCAACCTTTATATTGCATATCAATCAAGAATTCATAATTTTTAATTATGACAGAAATCCAAAACTGTGAATTTAAAAAAAAGTTATTAATTTCTTTTAGGGAGTTATTGAATAAATATTTTGTTAATAACATGATCTTTCTAAAGGTTCGAGAACTTATTGCAAAACAAAAAGAGTTCCTATAGAATAAATAACAAACTGTAAAGATTAATCTATAATAAACATTATAACCAATAAAGGTCCTGATTTTATTTTATCAACCTATTTTTAAGCGTAAACTACAAAAGCAGCCGAGAGTCAGTTTTAACGACATGTAAGTCCATCTCTCATATATAAAAAAAAAAAAAATCTTTTGAAAGAAAGAACAATGGAAATTCACGACATTAATTAAAGGAAGTTCAATTTTTTTTTTCGGAAAAATTTACTATTGTCAAAAAATAAATTATATATTCTAGCATACCGTTATTATGAATGTTTCTTACGTACACATCTTTTTCAAACAAAATTATCTTTCTCAAGTTTGTTTGTTAGAGCTTAACGTCATTGTGTACTCCAACCAAGGCAGAAACGACGGTTTATCTTAGGTTACCAACCTATCTAACCTAGAGTTGGGAAGCTGATATTCATTTCTTAGAACCACCAATACGAAATAAACATCAGCTGATCAAGGTGGGAATAGAACTCACGACTTTCCGTTCTGGGCCTGAACATGAAATCTGAGACCCTCACTCAACGCGTTTAGCCATTATGTCCTCTAAATTAATGTTAATAATTCAATCATTTTGTCATAGTTTTTCATTTTGAGTTTATACAAACTTATTATTTATTACCTTTATAAAATGCTAAAATTCAAAACGATAGGAAATTCTTTGAATTACTCGAAATTTCAAAACTTGTTTTAGTGGGTGAAGTAATATCTAAAACGTTATTGGGTTCACGTCAAAAGTAAAGAGTAAATCATCCGTTACGGCAATATCATCTAATGTTAACTCTTTAACCTTTTGAGAACGGACTCTCAATTGCATCAAAGGCTTTGAGATAGACTATATGTATCTGTTGTCTTGATGAGAATTTAACGAACATCATTTACGAAGGTAAAGTTGAGGTCTCGAAGATTTCTTCATTTATCTTCGATTTTGATGAGAGGTATGAACTAATCTATATAATAAGAAACAATGACAATTTTATGTTAGATAATATTCGATAAAACTATTTATGACTTCAACAGTTTAATCATGTTTGTTTCTTCCAAAGTTAATACAAACTAAAGTTTTCCAGATATACTTTTTGTATATCTATTTATTGAAATTTACGACTTTATACAATTTAAAATAAAATACAACCAGTAATGTGATGGTAATGCTAAAAATGAAATGTCAATTGCTTAGTATGCACCTATCCATAGGCAGTACTTATAAAAGTTCTATATTATAAAGTGCTATATTAGAAGGCCTTCTTCTTTTCAGGCGCATGGAGGGTTTATTTGGAAAAGTGAAACAAGTTGTGATACTAATAGATTTGAATGGTTATGGAGTATGTAATGAAAGGATAGGTATCTGTTTTGGGCTAAATCAACAACATATGTTACATAAAGATCTTTACTGATATGTTAAGTGTGAGGTTTGGATAGGAGATGAATTGTGTGTTTTAGTGGAGCCCCATAGCTCAACTCCTTATGTAAAAATAGGTCTAATTACTGTCATGTAAATGAGTTTCTTTTAACTAATCGGAAAATTTGAACGTTAGTCTAGAAAATATTGTAGAAGTTTAAATCGACAAGCCGTTTCTTGTCATTTTAGTTTTGTATGTGGGTTCCAAGTAAGTCGCTTGTCCAGATGGAGTACTAGGTAGCGGATCTGTTCAACATGGATAGGTGAAATATCATTAAAGGACAAGAAGTTGTAGGTTCACGACGAAGGGTAAAGATTGTTAGATGAGCTATGCTCGGATTTATTTTAATTCGTCTATTTTACACTATTCTTGGATGGTAGGTATAATATGATAATTAAAATTCGTTAAAAATATTAATATGACTTACGTTCTTTCATGGGAATATTTGAATAATATAGATAAAAGAAAAATCTTATTCCCAAACCGAAGCCAGTTAATTAGGAAAAAATATTAAGCATCTTAAAATTCTGAAAATTAAATAACTTTCGGAGGTAAACTATTACAAAAATTCCATGACTTGAGCGATGCTGGAGTTAATTCCAATGATGGTGTAGTACCTTACTTTAGTACTAATTATTCAGTTAATAAGACGCCTTAAAAAAATAATAATTAGTCAAAGCGTTTCTTTGGCACACGAGTAATCTTGTCCTTTTTGGTTAAAAGTCATTCAAATGTCACGCTGCATCGTTCTCATCAGAAAATCGTTACTGCTGAAATAAGTCTGAGAAGTCTTTGACATAGTTGTTTGGTGGTTAGGTTACAGTAGCAATGCCTGTTACCCATTTGTTGCAAAACGTCCTATATAAACGAAATTCTTCCATATAGATCTACCGCGTAAGCCCTGACACAGAAACGAGTTCATAATAGAAAATGTCACTAAAAAGAAAAAAAAAACACACTTGTACCCACGTTCTTGTGAAATAATACCAGTTCCATTAACGGAACTGAGAATGATTTAGGACGAAAATATAACCTATCATAAACTTCTCATAGCTCAGCAACCTTTATGGTATAGCTGTACGGCCCAGATCAGAGGACGCTGCATTGGAAAAGATAGTTAAATATTTTTTTCTCCGGGAATAGGGCCGACGTTGGTGATAATTTTGCGATTGGAGGGAAATAACTTTTTGAATTATTAAGAATTTTGCGGTTTTGCATTGGCCAGAATGACCGTTAGGGGGGGGGGGACTATATAATGAGATAAGCTGAGCTGAGTCATGGACGCCGGTGTGCCTTTGTCCCGGAGGTCGTTGCATTACCAAGCTGTCCCCGGCCAACCACCTAGGCTATGCACACGGTCTTCCAGCCCGCTCGCCCGCCTGCTACTGCGGTCTTAAAACACTTGAATAATTCTCCTGGAAAATAAAACATTTTCTATGGGTTTAGAAGTTACTAACCACAACGGGTATGAAATATACGCATTTGTATTACAAAAAAAATCAATGAAATTAATCATTAATATAATCGATCTTGGGTTCAGTACTTGTTGATAAAGTATAGTTTTGTGACCAACGGTTATAAAAGCACGTGGTGCGGTCAGCAATCACGCTCAACCTCCAAGTTTTCCCTCAATTAAGGGTGTCCACTTTACAGAGGCAGGTTGTGCTTCAGGAGGGTTCTCCAGATCCGGAAGTTGTTCGAAACAGAAACAAAAACAAAAACAGAAATTAAATTTTCTGCCTTCAACCGGGTTCAAAATAGGGATGTAGTCCTCCAAGTAAAAAAAAAGAGCATAAAGAAAAATGTAAAGCCATGGCAGAAATAAAATCGCATAAAGCGCAGAGTTGTCAGAGTTGTCCGGACTCTCAAAACTGATTCATGTTCACCTCAACACAAGGAAGTCACAACCAAGACGTCAATACTTTAACATTAACCCAAATTTTTTAGCAATGCTCTTTTTATTTTCAAAAACTGAACTTGATTGATTTGAGGAATTTTAACAGAATGGTGAATGTTGTTTCTTTTAAAAGTTAAAATATACAAATATGATAATATCTGGTTGAACTGTTGCAGATTTTGAGTACTGGGCGTTGACCAAGAAGCTAAAAAAAATAATGAGTAATAACCTTTAAACGTTAAATTTTTTAATCTATTTTGTACACTGATGTTTTTTTTTATTGTTCTTTTTGTCTTAAAGAAAATGTATTAATCAAACTTTAATATTTATGTTTAAGCAACCTATTATTTATGTTATGTTCTAAAATAACTTGTGAATTTGATATTGTTGTTTCTTATTATTGTTATTCTTTCGCAATTATACATTTTTTCTCTCAATTCAGGTTCAATGTTAGAAATGATTTTATTTAATATTTCTAATTTTCCTTATATCTTCAGTTTTTTTGTTTTTTTAAAATTATTGTCTTCCAATAGAATGATGTTTAAAAATTAACTGTAACGAAAGAAGACAAAAATAATACAACGCGATGATCGTTAGTAATTATTTACGTGAGAAAAAAAAAAAATGTTTTTCATCGCACGGATGATTTTTCCATAGCAACTGAGATATACCTGCTTTTAGTCGGTAACTATTTTCTTAAACCAAATGATCCATATTTGTTTGCCAGAAAATATAAACTTTTTATTAACTAAAGAGAATATTGGAAGTGTTTTAATATATAGTACATTTTTATTATATCCTTTGTAAAGTCAATATTCGTTAATGCGAGTCCCACAAATAAAAATGAGTTTCAACTTCAACTTCCATTCAATAAGTCAAGAATTCGGAACTGCAACAATTTTTATAAAATATTTTGAGTATACTTCAGTAATAATAGATGCACTTGTGGGTGTATTCCAAAGTACATTGGGTTAATAAGGTCAAAGTCACACGTATGGTTTATTGAACAAAAAGATGTAGAAAGAAAAAAAAATTGGCCCTATATAAAGAATCTTAGCTTCACTAATGGGCGTATCTTAAACGAATGTCCAACTTTTATTTTTTTAGTAATAATTTGTAATTATATTTTTTACTTCGTTGAGCGTAGATTTAAGTTCAAAACTAAATAAATTGAAAATACACAATAGTTCGAAAAATAAACTACACAAAGTGGTTTAAAACTTTCTGTTTTAAAACAAAGCCCCAAATCCTTATATTTCCGTAGCAATAATTAAGCTTAACTGTTGCAAGTAGTGTTCATGACAGTCGATCATGGCACTCAACAAAGCAAGGCAATTAGTAGCAGAGTGGCTGTGAAAGGCAGTTTCTGAAACAGAGGCAGAAGCTGAAGCCTATTGAAAATCATCCAGTGAAGGACTTATGTAAGCGACCTAGTCCGGAGCTCTTCAGTATTGAACGAGAGCGGGCTCGGTGAAAAAGGTCCACGGGCCTATTTAGGAGGAACATAATCAAACCGTAGCGGAGATCTCAGGCCTGCTGAGGAGAAAGAAAGTTGGATCTCTATGAACTGGATATAAAATTAAAGATTCAAACTATATAAATTTTAGAATACAAATACTTATTAAGAAAATTTTAGAAAATTACAATAATAAAAGGCAAACTATAAAATATATATATTATAAAGTGATGTGTCAGTTTTAAAACTAAATTGCTAATGCAAATAAAAATCCTTATGAGAGCTAAAAAAGCAACTCAAATCAATTTAAAAAAAAAAAAAAAATTATT
Source organism: Euschistus heros (assembly GCA_003667255.2). Taxonomy (NCBI): domain Eukaryota; kingdom Metazoa; phylum Arthropoda; class Insecta; order Hemiptera; family Pentatomidae; genus Euschistus; species Euschistus heros. The sequence goes on from RCWM02000100.1 coordinate 1,432,833, forward strand.
AAACAAATAGTGATAAAAGTATAGTTGACTGTTATGAACGGAGATGATCAGGAATGCAATCAAAGAGGAACACCACTTTTATGAAGAAATTCAATAAGACGTGCCAACGTTTCGACCTGCCTCACATGACTTCTTCAGGACTATAATGAACAAAATAGTAGATTATTTTGGTCACATACAGTATTTTACTCATTATAGCCCTGAAGAAGACCTGGAAGGCAGGTCGAAACGTTGGCACGTATTAAAGAATTTCTTCTTAAACGTGGTGTTCCTCTTCGACCGCATCCCTGATCATCATCTTCTCCATTAAACAAATATATTTGTAAACTGAAAATTACATTTATATTATAAAATTATAAAATACTCAGACTAACCACGAAATAACCTTGATACATTTCAAACTACACACTTCACTCTGATTTACGAATACCCACAGTAAAGGAACATATACATAGATAGCCTTAATAGACGATTTAACGACAGACTTGATGGACATAATAACATACTCATTAAACATTATCATAAAATGTATATTTACATCTTAACACTGATATTTCTCAGAATTTCGCATGACAGCGTATTAGGGATCAAAAGCAATAATGAAACTAAAAAGTATTTTCATTCTTTGATAGCGAAAAACCCCTAATAATAACAAAGAAATTAGTAAAAGGGTACTTCTATCTTGCTCCATTTATTTTGGAAGCGCTTTAGTTTCAGTATTTTGAAGTAGTAATCCTATTTATTTGGTTTTATGAAATTAATTAAGAATTGAAAGTTTGGCTTGGAGTAAGAGTGCTTGAATGTAGAAAATTGTTTTAAATTCTTTTCCGAACCGCGTTCATCTCACAACTCATTTTTTTATTATTATATCTTGTTTTCATCTTTAGAGAGCAGAATAAATATAATCGCTTGAATCGAGGATCGATCTTTGGCATTGACACATTCCCCAACATATACTACTAATATATATTACTAATATAATATATAATATATTCACTTCTTCTAGGGCACGAGTTCAGATTGTTTTGTGTCATTTCAGCTGCGGGTCGTCTGATGAAGTTTTATCTGAAATGTGCCAGACATAAGAAATCACCTATTAGCAGAATCGTTACGCTCTGCTTGTCGAGCAACACAGGACACTCCAAGAGTGATGTTACAGGCAACCGGTCAAGAACACAAAAAAAGTGGTGACTCACATACCTGACTCATTTCCCTACTATAAAAATCAAAGGGGTGCGTTAAAATGACTTGCTTATTGCATGACTGGTAAAACTGGTGGCAATAATTTAAGATTGGCCACCTACTTTATCAATGCTAGAAAAAAAGAAATATTTTATTCTTTATAACACTTTAAGTCATTAATTTGTTTCATGTGTTGCTGTAAAGTTCGAAAAGAAACCCTAATCCTTATGAAATTAATTCCTTCTAATTCTAATCCTCTTTCAAATTTCTGGATTTGCTCTCCTACAAACCTTCGTGACGTGTGATAATGAATTGTTTTCTAACATATAATTTTATAGGAGTAATAACAATAAGAAGTTTTTTTACAAATCAGAGGTATGCTATTAAATGTATAATTTCACACGTTTAATGGGTATGTTGTATTTTCAAATAATAGATTACAAAAAAAAAATAAAAAACTTTTCTAGTTGTTCTTATAATAGATATAATTTGCTTATTTTTTAAACTAAAAAAAAAAATTTCTGATTTTTATGAAGGCCTTGCTAGCGTTCAAGCATATACTTGTGATTGCGATATCGTTTGCAAAAGCAGTCTTGGTTTCGTTTTGGTGGTTGGTTCCTACGGAAAAAGTATGGGAATCATTACCGCGCGTTGTGTTACTGATGTGAGGAGAACCGGATTAAATTTTTATTATAATATTATAATGAAATTAAAGAAATTTAAATCCTTTATCATAAGAGAATAAAATCGTGTACTGCTCGTTCGCAATGAGGTTGGAGGTCATTGGATAGCACGCGCCTAGCGCATAATCATAGGTCAAGTTCTAATAGAAAAAAAATGACAAGTAACAGCAATAGTGCATATATTATCGCGTTCTAATGCTATTCAACTTGGATACTTGTCGAAGGCCAGCCACTGTGAAAGGGATCATTGAAAAAAATAAACAGGATAAAATATAATTGCACGGATAGGTGCAGATTGTCCAACCAGCACCTGCTTCATCATTCAATACCTTAAACTCTTCCAATTTTTCAACTGATTATTATTAATACCTTTAAGCATTAATATTCATTAAATACTATATGTAAGTATATTGTTAATATCCTACACCTTCGCTACAGTTATAGGGGAAAATGTTTCAATCACGGAAAATTGGGCTGCTGAGCTGATTTTGAGATTGCTAAATACGATTTAGCACATGCTCGTTATAAATAAAAAAATATAAACCAAACCTGCTGAAATATTGAACAAGATAAGTGATACTGATTGCATTTATTGTAATACATTACATAAGGCTAGTAATTCCTTAACCACCTCAATCTAATTTCGAGATTTTTGTTATTGAATAATTTTTCTACAAGGCGATCTTTAGATGAAAGGTTTTCACAAAAAAGTTTTTAAATAATATTGAAAACGGCCATACAAAAAAAATTATCCTTCCTAATCCAGTCTGAACTTTATCTTTATCGACCACCTATAAAAAATGGACTTAAGTTGGTTTTGTACGGTACAAATTTCATAAAGATATATTAACTAGATATTAAAAAAAAAATAACTTCCTCTAAATACTTAGAAACACAGTATTCATTGAAGAAAAAATGGCATTAAAAAAATTACAAATATGGATAAAATCAGAGTGAGAGAAACAAATATTTTTTCACAACGACCAGGTCAGGTCAGATGGCCCGCCGGGTTTGAACAACAGAACACTAGAATGTAGGTTCCAGCTGGTCCCAGCGTAGGATTAGAGTGAAGGGATGGCTACTTTCAGATTCCACAGTCACCACCTTTCATTTTTAATTTGAAATTCATAGAAGAAATACAGTATAAACATTTTGTTTCAAAAAATAAGTACATGAAAAAAAACTCTTATAAGTATGGAATCATTTTCCGAAAAATAAAAACATGCATAATGCTTTAATTATTTCAGAGGTATGATGCATATTTCAGAAAGAAAACTTATGATTGGAGGGTGTTAGACTAGAAGGGGGGATGTCCAAAAAGATCTAAACTGAGATTTGATCGCCACCTGTTAGCTTGACCCATATACTTATATTAGGATATCGTAGTCTCAAGCAGGCTGGAAACAGGATTGTCACATGTTTTTGAGTTTAAGTACTCGTTCCTAAATATAAAAATATAGTCTTCGTAATTTACATTTTCGACTTAAATACCAGATTTAAAACACAAGAAACTGCTCGTCGCTTCCAACTACTCCAAAATTTAGTAGACCTGCGTTCAAAGCTTCCAATAGTTTACAAAAGACTTATTACATTAATTAGACCCATATGGCATGTGGAGTTGAGCTTTAGGGCTCCACTAAACCTTCCAATTCTTCTCATCCAATCCTTATAATCCCTCGTAAAATCCTCAATGCTCCCTATATTTTCACAAACGAACTTATCCATAAAGATCTTAATGTTCCATATGTTGCTGATTTGGCATAAACCAGATCCCCTTCTTTCAAAGTAAACTCAATACCCACTCGAACCCACTAGTCTCCCAACTGCCTCACACTCCTTTCCCGATAATCCTCCGAGGCGTCTGAAAAGAAGATGGCCAAGAGACCTTTTAATGAAGAACTAGTGAAGAGCTACTAGGGAGTGGTTCTTTACATTTTATTGACATGTCATTGTATCCATGCCCTCAAACTTAATTATAGTACATAATATATAAAGTTGTAAATTTAAAAAATAGTTAAAAAAAAAGAAGTTTTATTTCAGAACTATGGTTAAAGGACATCCCATATTCTACATTCTATCCATATTACATATTATTATTTTATCTTTACATTTTATATTTTATATTTATTGTTCTTTAACAATTATTTTTATTCTACCGCATATTTATTATAAACATTCACTATTGAATATTATTTTATACTTATTATAAGTTTCAGTGATTATTATAATTTAGTGATTTTTAATCTTTCTTCTTATGCAATAATATTTTTCAAACGCTACTTTTAAGTGTTAATAATTGTTATAGTCAACGCTGAAATCCTATTAAACACAATCAATGATTTTCTAAATAAAGTTTTGCAAAAATGAAATAGTTAAAGGTTTTATCAGAAATATAAATCTGATGTTTGAAGTCCTAGAAAAATATATAAATACTCTCAGTTCGTGTGAGAAAAAAAATAGCCCTTGGTGTTGACGTCAATTGGTTTTCAATGTTTACTTTAAAAATGTTGGTTCAATCACGAGCTACGTAATACTTATAGAATATCCTTCATGTAATAGTCTATCAAGAATATCGTGCACGTTACATCACATTACATATTGCCCTTCACTGTCACAGATTGTAATAGTAAACAGACAAAAAAAAAAAAAATTTTATATCACACACAAATTATTTACGACTCAGTTCTTTAAAACAAAGAAGAAACAACTGAATTAAAATACATCTCTTATAAACTCAGAAAACATAAATACAAAATACGACCATTTGACTATTTACATTGACACCTAAATCTTTGGAATAATTATGTTAATAATTTAAAAAAATGTATATATTAAATGTTTAAAAATAAGTTTTAAATGAAGCGTAGAATTTCAAAACCAGCTAAGTCTATTTTCCAGATTCTCTTTTTTTATTGAATAGTTTTTCAACTAGACTATCTTAAAGTGAATGGTTTTCTCAAAAATTATTTTAAAAACGGCAATACAAAAAATAATTCCCATTCCTAATCCAGACTGATCTTACTTTTATCGTCTGGGTGTGAACAATTTTAAAGAATGGGCTTAGCTGGTTTTGGAATTCTTTGCTTTAATTAAAAGGAATAATTAAGTAAATCGAAATTTTAAATATATTTAAATTAAGGATAAAATAAACAATAATAAATAATAAAAAAAACATAACTTCAGAAAAAAAAAAAAAAAGGCTAGCATAACTTTTCTTCTGTTCATGTTAAAGCTTTTGGAAACTTTAGTATTAATAATGAGAATTTTGAGAGGAAAAAAAATAGAAAAGAGTAAAAAAAAACATAACATTCTTGCATCTATGTCTATTCGTATGCATTGTCATTATTCTCATGTTTCAGAATAAAAATAAAGTACAAATTCAAAATTAAAATTTAATGTTTTCAGTCATTACTATTATTTATTTATTTAATGTAATTCACAGCTATGAATGTTTTCCACACTAAGTAATATGTATTATACAATTTTATTTTTATCCTTTTTTTTTTAAAAATAGTATATTGAAATGTACCTATTGAAAATTTGTAAAAATTAAACGAATGAAAAGGGTCTCCTGATTCTAAGGATTTTAAGTAAGTGCAGAGTGAAATGGATTGTTGCCATTAGAAGGGTTGGGCTAATATATTAGACTGAGAAAGACTAGCGCCATTTATACAATTGTCTTGGAGAGGAACTCCATTACAGTCAATTACTTGTAAAAGATATTTTTTAATGTTATATAAAAAAGACGTATTGAAGTATAGTTATCAAATACAAGTAATATTACATCAATAAAGAGTTCAAATTCATGTTTGTATTTACTTAGTCATAAGCACTTCGTGGATTTAAAAAATATAAGAACATTACATAAGCAAATGTGGATTATATAGATGGCATGTAATATCTAAATATAAATCTCATTGAACCATGCAGTTAATTCTTAGCTTAAGCATCCAGTTCAATCCAGGTTATTTATCAACGGGAGGACAAACTCAATCTCTCACATATTTTTCTTCACATATGTGCCTGATATTTTTTGAGATTCCTGGACAAAAAACATTAGACACATATTTTGCCGTACCGACAAAAGGACCCTAAAAGCCGAGAAAAAAATTAAATAGAATTAAACTAATTTAAAAAAAAATTATATCGACACGATTCTTGCACAAAAAAATTCATTTTTGAGTGAAGATTCAAAGAAAAATACAGCCGCTTCATAGATTTTGTTTTAAGATAGTTAAATTCTAAAAAAAAATATTAGATCTTCAAGCGATCTTCAAAATTTACCTAACCAAATGGTATCCTTAAGGACAAAAATGACAGAATATCCTGCCGCAATTTCAAAAATCGTTAGATCTTGAAATATTTCAAAATAGTGTACTTTTAAAAATTAATCCATTTCCAAAAGAACGAAAACAACATTGACGGGAAGGAAAGTGGCCAAGGATGTCCTTCGACCGCCAAATATCGTCAGATCCTGGAAGACCTGAAACTAGTATTCTACACTTGATTTTTTAACTTTAAAGAATACTAAGCAATTTTTTTTTTTAAATTGACAAAAACATGAACTACGGTTAGGCTGGTAAATGTATCAATTTCATATTTTTACCCAAAATATACGGTGGTATTATGCATGAAATGACTTTAATTTAATCTTTCTGGTTGCAAACTCATGTTAAAGAACAAAATTAGTTTCGGATTTTCCTACTTTTCAAATAGCTTTTGGTTCTTATAATTTTGAATTTACATACATCAAAAGAAAGCTGAGGCTCTCCTCTTTCCAACGATTCCAAGCAAATTGAACTGGTGTGGAGTGTAACAAAGTAATGGCGATTTAAAGAAAAGTTATCAATAACCGGTTTAAAAATATCATCCCCCTTGAAGGGGGTGAAAAAATGATCGTTTTCAGTGAATAAACGTTTTTCAATGTTTATGAAAATCTAATACTTTTTTAAAAAACCATTTACCTTAACCAAAATCTATAGAGCGGCTGGATTTCTCCTCAAATTTGCACTCAAAAATAAAAACTTTGGTGCAAGAAGCATGTAGATATCATTTTTTAAATTCGGGAATTAAAATTAATTAGGTATTTTAATCGCATTTCATTTTTTTTTTGGCTTCTATGGGCCTATGCGGAACGGCAAAATATGTGTCTAATATTTTTCCATAACGTATATATTTAAAAACCTGCTCTGAATGTTAATAGTTGGCTCATTTGCATTGTAATTTGACCTATACACTCCCACACGACAAACACCGAAATATACCTTTGATTTAATTAAATATAGCATTTAGTCACCATCCCCAATCATATGAGATCCAATAACAAAAAAAGTTAGAATTCCCACTTATACTTGCCATTTTTTATTGGCAATCGGTAACCTATATGTAAAATGCATTCGAAAAAAAAATTAATCCAACAATGTAGGGTTCATAAAACCGAAGCGATATTGCTCCGAATCAGGTAAACGGTTACCACGTTTTCATTGTTCATCTCCTTTGGGGTTTGCTCCACAAATGAAACACTTAGACGTGGCGTTTGTTCCAGACAAAATGTTAGTAACACTACCATCCAGCATTGTGAACAGCATTTCAAACTTACCGAGGTAAATTTGATGGCTTTCAAATTTAATTTCACTGGTTTGGAGTTTGCAAATTATATCTTTCATTGTCTTTTCCTCGTCACGCACTAAGTCTGCAGTTTCTTTTTGAAAAAATTAATTTATGGGTCTGCAGTATAAGGTGGACGATGAACGTCGATTTACCCATACGACTTATCCATTTCTTACGTCTACCAATTTTAGTGGCACCATTGCTATTAAAAACAAATACTCATCAGTGCTTAATGCATTTGATACGGCGTACCAAGTGCTAGATGAGTAACAACTACAATTGCTTTCAATTAGTTATATGAGCTTCTGCTGGTACCGCTCACCGCGGAATCCTTAATCGTAGATTTCTAAGTGACAATTTTTTATAAACACATAAAATTATGTATTTTACACTGTAGTTCAGGTTTGTCCAAACCGGCCCAGAAAAACAAGGGCACCCCTCAAGGTCTGTTTGCCAATCACAGGATGACTATTCTGTTTTACAACTCCATTGACCCGTTCTTCCGATTGTGTATACAAACTGACAATGGAGGCAGAGAACTAGGCTATGTACTACTATGGAGAGATTAGCAGTGTGCAGGACAGTGCTCTCATTACCCGGCAGGTCCATGAACCAGCCACCGTGTCCAAATCGGTTTGTCCTTCCGATGGACCACGTACTCCTGGAGGCGATGGTCGTGCCAATCTCGTTCAGTATTCACGCCAGGTCTGAGTCTTATTACCATCCCTGGCTCTACAATCGCATTCGGGACACCTCCCGAATTCTCTAGTCTCTCAAGTTATTAAGGCCACCGTGTGTATCTACAATATCTCGAACTTATCAACAATCTTATATAAATATTTATTATGAACAAAAAGGCATCAAAAAGTTATAACAATAAGCAAGTAGGATTGTAAGGTATTACTTGCCAATTTTATTTTATATTTTTTTTCGTATGTTAAACATCCAACATAATTTCTAAAAACATACAAAAAATTTAAACCTTCAGTACTGTGCAACTCTCAAATTAATATATTTCAAATATTAAATTTTTAAAAATGTAGACAAGGAATATAAATTTTTAATACTCACCTAAGAAGGCCAAGTGGAAAGGGCTTCTAAAATATATCAGGACCTTGACCAGAACGAGTGTAAAGTGACAGGGTAAGTTTGATAGGTAAATACATGGGCGGTATGGTGGAGCGAAAAATGTAGGTCGCACAAATCGTTAGAGTATCCTATAGCCGAAATTAAAAAAAAAAATAAAAAAAAATATATATATATATATATATATATATATATATATATATATATATATATTTCTAATTGTGAGCAATCCTTTACTCTAGACTATTTAATTTATATTGAAACTTATTTCCTAATTTTAGAAGAGATACTATCGCAATAGAAATTGTGAGAACCTACTACCACAAAATCGAATAAGCATAGCAGTCGAACAAGTTAACGGGGCGGGTTCACAAGAACTCAAATTAACTCCAGGATATGACACGAATAAGATATTTCTCAATATTGATGTTACGCGACTCCACGACAATGATCCAAATGAGCAGAAATTTTATGAATTATTTTTCAAGCCCTCTGACTGAAAAATATTGCTTTGCGAGTAACAAAACATGGAATTTTTGTATTTCAGCATTCTTGTTCAAACCTAAAAGTTCAAACTCATGAACTTTTAGGTTGAATTCATTTATTGTCCAAACCTTCCTCTACGTTGCTCGGTAACGTATCTCAATTCAAATTATATAAAACATATTTTCCGTTTAAACAACTTTAAATAATTTAAACAAGAAAATAAGAAATAACAAACTACTAAAAACGATCATTGAACAGTCAAGGTTTGCCATTTAAATTTATAGTTTTACTATTTTATGTTTTTAATTTATCATTTACTAAATGATTGAAAAAAGCTATATTATTATTCAGTCATTATAGAATAAAAATATTTAATTTAAACAAAAATCATGGATTCAAACATAACCCTTTTTTATACCCATTGGCATCAACATCAGCGTATGTCGATCAAAACTTTTCTGTGGAACAGATCTATGGAAATAATATAGATTAAATTAATTAATTTACTAATGTAATATCCAATGGGGTGGAAATTTCATGAAATATTCATCAGATTTTTCATATTACATTTATAATAATCAAATTCTTAACATTGTAATATTATTCTAAAAAGGATAGGTCAGTGTTTTGCATGTGATTTTTTTTTTTTTAAATTTAATTATTATCTCCATATTTATAAAATTGATACTCAATTTTGAGTTAAAAAAAAATCTTGATGAACTGATGGTTGGGAAGTGGTTATTCTTATTATTCTTATTACTGATTCAAAACATTATGACCGCAGTCTGTAATCTCGTTTAAATAACCTATAACGATTAGTTTCGTCATGATTAGTAAAAATATTTTTTTATTTAAATAAGCGCATATTGATATTTAACCAAATATAGAAATCGCTTATTCTTAATTTAATAATTTACTATAGTTAAGCTACTTATAGTTTAAATTAAAAAATTCAATTAATAAGACAATTTTTTCTTTAATATTTATTTATAAAGATTACTTTATTTCGATCGGAAATGTTTCCTTAATCAAATATGTAAATTCTGACCTATTTTGTTTTTCATTTAAACACCACTTAAAATAAAATAGCATTTTACTTCCGAAGACACGCAACTCATTGATACAGAATCCATATTCATAGCACCTTATATTTATTCAAAGGAAATTATCCACATTGTTCCTGAAAATATATTTTTAAATATATAATACTACCAAGGGATTAACCTAAATCACGATGTATCCATCACTTTTACGATTCCCCACAGCACCTTAAAAACCCTCAGTTTATTAGCCGCAATCCTCAATCAATCTTTCTGGACGATGGGAAAATTAACTGGAATAGCCGTAAATGTAGATTTTATTTGTGAGTGTGCTAAATGTATCTAAGATTAATACGAAGTTAAATACAGATTTAACTTCCTCGTTATTTACAATTTATATACAACATTTTGTATTTACATATAGACCTTCTCTGTAGGGGAGATATAAACGATACTAAATATCACATTCTTGCATATATATCGTGTTATATTCGTATACATTGTCATATTGTCAACAATATATTGATAAACAGAAAATGTTATAAAAATAGTTTTTATGAATTAAAAAAAAAAAAAAATTAACACAATCTTAAAATATTTTTCAAATAATTATGATTCCACAAAGTATAATTACGCATTTGCAAAATGTGAAGCTCGAAAATATAACGCATAACTATAATTATCATAGAACAGAAAATAAGTTATTTAACTTTTAATAGTCCAGTCAATAAACACATTGTAGAGTGCATAGAATATGCGATAATTTTTGACTTCATAGCTTCGTTAGGAATAGTTGGAAGATAAACATACTAAAAGTCCCCGCCGCTGGGGGGTGAGCTAACGGTGGGGGGAGGGGAGAAGTTCCATTTTTTTGGTTTTTCCATAATATCTCGAAAACTGTTGACTCTAGAAAAATTAGTTTCGAATAAACATAAAAGCTAACTAAATTTACTATGAAATTTATAATACATAACTTTATCGTAATTCTAACCATTTACGAGATATACGTTATTGCAAACAGGTGATTTTCGGGAAAAAACAAATGTCACCTCACTTTTTATCAAACTTTTGCTTCTATTACGTTCCACAATCGTTTCTCAGAAAAAACGTCAGAATCAAAATTATAGAGCATTAAATTTACTATAATTTCATATATACGTGTCTGGTATTTGCTTCAAATGTTTAACAAAAAGTGAGGTAAACATTTTTTTTATTTCTAAAGTTGTCGATTTTTAATAACGTATATCTCGAAAACCGTTAAAATTTCCACGAATACGTAAATAATTATTTTTATAGGAAATTTAATGGACTTTAATTTTGAGCCGATACATATTTTTCTAGTGTCCACCGTTTTCAAGATATAATCGAAAAACGAAATTGGGACCTTCTCCCGTCCCCCTACCTTTAGTTCACCCCATTGCTCATAGGGTGGGGACTTTTAATATGATTACCTTCTTACTATTCTTAACAAAGCTGCGAAGTCAAAAATTATCGCATATTTCATGTACTCTACACCCCTCATTTCGACACTCTTTATCTGGGGTCGTACTTTTCTGAAAACAATACGTTTATTGATACTCATTCCAAAACTAATTTTTCGATCCAAAATTTCTATTTTTTATGTGAAAGCTCCTTAAATTTAGCCACGTTATACACCAGCCCACTAAATTTGTGAATATCGTCATATTTTGCCAAAACATACATATTTAGCATTCAGGTTTGGGTGTATTACGTGACATAATCAAAATTTCATATATAGGGTCTGGTAGTAAATTTCACCGGATTTTAGTTGAAAAAAAAAAATTCAGATCTGACAAATAGTTTCGGCGTTATGGTGAAAACTACGCCAAAAAAAACTTGGACTTAAAATAGTAGGTGGTTTTTAACGAGCTGGTAAGGGTATTTAATGGGACTTGATCAAAATTTCATATATAGGTTCTTATAGTAAATTTAAGGAGCTTTCAGATATAAAATAGAAATTTTGGATCGAACAATTAGTTTTTTTTGGAATGAGTATCAATAAACGTATTTTTTTCAGAAAAGTACGACCCCAGATAAAGAGTGCCGAAATGAGGGGTGTAGAATGCATGAAATATGCGATAATTTTTGACATCGCAGCTTTGTTAGGAATAGTTAGAAGGTAATCATATTAAAAGTCCCCACCCTATGAGCTATGGGGTGAGCTAAAAGTAGGGGGAGGGGAGAAGGTCCCAATTTTGTTTTTCGATTATATCTCGAAAATGGTGGACTCTAAAAAATATGTAGCAGATTAAAATTAAAGCTCATTAAGTTTCCTATAAAAATAATTATTTACTTATTCGTGGTAATTTCAACGGTTTTCGAGATATAGTTATTAAAAATCGACAACTTTAGAAATAAAAAAAATAATTACCTCACTTTTTGTTAAACATTTGAAGCAAATACCAGACACGTATATATGAAATTAAAGTAAATTTAATGCTCTACAATTTTGATTCTGACGTTTTTTCTGAGAAACGATTGTGGAACGTAATAGAAGCAAAAGTTTGATAAAAAGTGAGGTGACATTTTGTTTTTTCCCGAAAATCACCTGTTTTCAATAACGTATATCTCGTAAACGGTTAGAATTACGACAAATTTATGTATGATAAATTTCATAGTGAATTTAGTTAGCTTTTATGTTTATTCGAAACATATTTTTCTAGAGTCAACAGTTTTCGAGATATTATGGAAAAACCAAAAAAATGGAACTTCTCCCCTCCCCCCCACCGTTAGCTCCCCCCCCAGCGGCGGGGACTTTTAGTATGTTTATCTTCCAACTATTCCTAACGAAGCTATGAAGTCAAAAATTATCGCATATTCCATGCACTCTACAATGTGTTTATTGACTGGATTATAAGTGTGAATACAATAATAAAATTACTGTTGTTTAGATATTTTCAATTATTATAATTAAAACTCTTATTTTCGTTTTAGTGTTAATTCGCAACAGTAAGTTCCAGACAGTGGCTACAGAGGTCAGCTGTTGAGATAAAGATAAAGATAAGTGTTGTAACCCCACTTCCTGGCAGTAATCTTGATTTGTTCTCGTTGTAGGGGAAACCGTTTGGTTTTGTTTGCAGTAAACATTATTAAAAATAATTATTTTTAAACTGACTTGAAGAAACTAGAAGGAAAACTAATTCTTGGTGGTATTATATTTTATTGTTTTCAGTGAAACGGATAGTCTATTTCCAATGTACTAAATTTCAAATATACTTGCCTGGGGCAGAGGCAAACCGAATATAGCACGGTTCGTACAAGATCTGGATGGCGGCTGGAGCGAGGAACGAAATTTGCTTTCTCCTCAACGATCTGTATAATTAGCCGAGGGAAAGGGGAGGCTCTCTATTAAAGCAAAATATCGAGAGATCCAATCTAGCCTCGGTTTAAGGAGATGCCCTTAATATGGTAGCAATGTTTGCCGAAGCCCGTGAGAGCTAATCAATGAACAAACTCTTTACTGTAAGTCAATGATTGTACTTAAAACGTTGAAACAAAGTCTTGTCAACTTAAAACTAATTTACTGAGCAAGCGACTCTTGCTTATACAAACTTTCAATAATACAGACCTCTCGATATATGGAACTTTAGAGTATTGGGACAGTACAAAAATAACTTTCGTATATTTCAAAAAAAGGCTTATTTACAGGACAGTAATCCGACCTATTTGTACCTACGGAGTTAAGCTATGGGGCCCCAATAAACTTCCAATTCTTTTCCTTTCCAAATCCTAACAATCCAAAATTATTCGTAAATTGTTCCTTATTATGCCTCAAACAAACGTGCCCATAAAGATCATAATATTCCATAAGTTGCTGATTTGGACCGAGCCAGATACCTATCCTTTTATAGTTAACTCCACACTAACTCTTTTCCACTAGCCTTCCTTCACACAGGATTTACGATAATTCCTAGGCGTCTGAAAAGATGATGGTCAAAAGACCTTCTAATGTAGAACTTTTATTGAAGTGCTGCTAGTACGTAGTTCTTTACATGTTATTGTAATCATTTTCCTCAAATTTACTTGTTGTTTACAATGTATACAGTCGTAAATATCATACTATCAAATAATTAAAACATTGAACGTTAACCAAATATGAGGGAAATCAAAGAAAATATTAAATCGTAAGAACTCAACAAACTATTCTCATTCTCCTAAATGAAACGAAGTGTACTTCAAGTTTAGTTTATAAACATTAAATAAAAGGTCTATATAAATATGTATGCAAAAAGGTCGGATAGTTTTGGTTTTTTCATACGTTGTGCTTATGTACGAAAATCCATGGTTTGGACATAGAACCTCACTTGTCTACGTTTTCCCAAAATAATACTAAATAATACGGTTGGTTCCAAAAGAAAACTTGTTATGTATATAATTAGACTAGACTAAATTTAATACAATTTAGGCATAAAATAAATAATAATTATATATATTTATTATTGTAACTATTTGCGGACGATTGATCATATGGAAGGTATAAAAATAAATGGTGTTTAAAAGAAGTAAGGGAAGAACCTTAACGGAAGGTTAGGGGTGGTGGAACACTAAAATCTTCAAAACATATCCAGTTAAAGTCTAGAAAGTTACAAATGAAGACCATAAAAAATTATTATAATTAAAAATACGTAATAAGCAATTCTGGCTTTGAATAATACTGTGAGTAAGGTTGAGAAAAACAACTGAATATTCATAATTTAATGAATTATAAACATTTAAACGAGGGATTTGATATTACATGCACATATTTTCATTTTGGAAAAAACTATTTATGTTATATTAACATTTTATGTAAAATAAAATAAAAGTGATATAAGTTTATTTATACATCTAACCTTTATTAAAGAATAAATAAATAATTTAGCAGAATGTTGCATAAACGTTTAAATTTCAAATAATGAGCAGTTGATTGCATTGATATTACATTGAAATATTTAAGAATCAATTTTTATTTTGATAGATTCCTTGACATTTTACAAAAAAAAAAAAAAAAAAAATTGTTTGCAAATTTAGTTACAAATTACATCTCCAAAAGGTTAAGTCAAATTATTATTTGATGATAGATTGGATGTGGAAGTATATTAATACGGAATATGGCTCCATTATGCTTGTAGAATTTTTTTTTCAAAATAGTTCAAAAAAATATATTTTTCTTCATTACATCTTCATCCGACAAATATTTGCTGGATAGTGTTTAATTAAATATGAGAATTGAAATCGTAAAAAAAAAATTAAAATAGCATGTTTTAAATTACTGGTTACAAAAATGCAATATTACTTCTATGGGGGGGGGGGGGGGGGGGACAATATTTTCGAGAAATCCCTAGTACTCCAGTGAAATTGTACATTTCGACGTGCAAAAAGTCGGGTAGTTTTGATATGTTGCTAGTGTTGTGCTTGTGTGCGAAAATCCAAGATTTGGACCTAGAAGCGCCATCGCTTTCTAATTGGTAGAGTCAAAACGTCAAATATTTCGAACTTTTCTACTTTCCCTAAAATATGTGCCATAAGGAAAGGTTATTAAAGAAAGTATGCTATATACGAAATTAGACCAACCTAAATTTAATACAATGTTATCAGAAAATAAGCGCTGTTGCTCAAACGGGGACTAAGATACTGGCTTTCAAATTTTCGAAATTCTCTCAAGAAGTGGCAGATTTTTTTTTTTTTTTTTTTTTTTTGTACGGGTCTTGTTTTATACCTTCTTAACAACGATGTTTAGAGCCTACTTAATTATGAACGATTTTAAAAATGAGCTAGTTTGATATAAACCAAACTCAATATGGTGTTATGATGGCTAAAACTTCTATATACGAATAGCTGGCTAAAATATTTCTTTGCAAACACATTATTCGATTGGTATATATAACGTACCATATGTTTCTATCCCCTTTACTTTTTAAAAATATAAATATATCATTTTTAAGTTAATTATAATACAATTTTAACAATGAAAACCTGAGCTTCATTGAAATCTCTGGTTAATCAGACATTTTAGCCGTTCCGCACTAACCGTTGGCTCCTTAGGGGCTGGATTAATGAGGTTTTACTGTATTTAGTCAAAATTCATAAGCATTTTTAAAAATCAGATATATTTTATCATTAGCTGCACGGTGTGGTATAGATATATTTTTATATATTTAAAAAATATACTTTCTACAATTAATTGTAATTGTAATTTAATCCCTCTTTAAAATTATAGAAGTATTGTTTATATTTTTTCATATCTTGTGACCTCGTTATTTTATAAGGAATTTACGTGATGAAGTTTAACTTAAAAAATAAAAATAAATGAATATATTAGCGATCAGATAATGAGTGTTGATTTCTAATTTTAACAGAATAAATATCTGATAATTGAATAAATTGTTCAAATATCTATAAATATATCTGTCAATATCGAATTATTGATGAGGTAATCTTAAGATAGCGGTAAATTTTTCGAAGTACTATCTTTAGTGCGATAGTTCAAAATCATTCCAGTCAAAAACTACAGAGATCTATCTAAATGATAGAGACTGAAACCAGTTTCATTGGAAAGGCTGGATATATTCCAATCTAAAATTAAAATTCAAACCCGATCCAGACCCGAGTAACGAGTTCGGGTTTATGAACTTGATTAGAATTCTTTTGAAAAGTAATGACACATGTCAGATACTGATATCCAAGAAACGTACTAGTATCATTAGCGTGACTGATTCATTTTACAGTAAACTTCCAATAAACCATAAATAATTCATAAAAATTAAACAGCTTTAAGCTAATTGGACTATTATTACTCAATTATAATCTACAATTATCACTAACCAAAAATAGTTTAAGAAAAAAGAATTACATTAACTTACTAGCCCGCAGGGTGCCATAGTCTTATAGAATATCCAAATTCTCACCTAAAACAAAAAACAATAATATAGTATAACGAATGATGAATTAAATAAAAAAACATAAATACATAAGAACAATGAATGTATATAATAAAATTGTACTATTTTCTGGTATATATTGAATACAAATATATCAGTAGATTATATAGCTTATAAAAATAAAAAGAAGAGTTTTTATTCATCGATTGAACAAATCTATTCATTAAAACTTACATACATAAATAATAATACAATAATTTAAGGAGCAGGATTATGAATGTCATATCAATGACTAGTAAATTCACCCCCATAAAATGAATACCTATCCACAGAACTTCAAAATGTCTCGAGGCCATCTTCTTTGCCCAGGAGGATTATCACGAAATAAGATTGTGAAATTTTATGTAAATCGGCTGTGATATTCTTGAATACATATCCTCTACCCAACGATTTAAAACATTATATTTTAACTGTTAAAACCTTCAAAAATGTCAGTATGTAAGTTGCATGATTATCAAATACATTTAAAATCGGCTGTTTTTCTCAAATACATACTTATCCTGCCCCCCTCCAAAAGCGCCTCAAACTTAAAACATTATATTTTAACAGCACCCTTTGAAAATGTTGGTAACCATGCAGGGATATAATTATCAAATTTTATTTAAATCGGTTTAATCGTTCCTTGATTGGAGAAAAAAAAAAAAAAAAAAAAACACGCGAGATATTTGAATATTATGAGGGAAATGAAATAAAAAGGAAAAAAATAGAATGAAATAAATGGGAAAGAAACAAAAAAAAAAAGTAAGAGAGAAATTTATATCTTGGAATTGTACCCAAATAATGAATATCATGAATTGTTAAATAGAGTGTTGCTATCTTTAATTAGACAGATTAGTATGCTGTGTATGTAGCAACCAAATAAAGTTGGGCAGCAATATGTTTTTTGTATTAATAAAGCATATCTCTCTCTCTATTTTTTCTAATTATTAAATTCATTAGAACTTATTCTAGTAAATGATTTACAATAACTATTTAAAAAAAAAAACTTTGTTCAAAATATTTTGATACTAAAAGCTCTGAAATAATAGTTGAATAAAAGTTGTAGCTATAAAAGTAAAAATTCCAAAAAAAAAAAAACTTATGTCTAAACTTTTAACTAAAAAATAAACTTTAACTTTTATCGATGAGGGTTTTTTTTATCGCTTAAATTGACATAGTCGAATATCAAACGCATTCAATCCTTCCAATCCAAATGCCTCCGAACTATTGTAAATGCTCCTTATTATGTCTCCAACAAAACCCTACATAATGTACATAATGTAAAACCCTCAATATACCATACGTCCTCGACCTCATACCGCTTAAATTTTCGAAATTCCATAGTAATCTTTCCTTTCATTAGGATGAAGGACTCTCTGGCTCAATCATTATACGCTTCCACACATCCTGATAACTCCCCTCGCAGACTAAAACGGCAGTGGCCCCGAGATCTTTTGTAAAATTCATTTATCTTGGAGTTCTGGCAATGGCTAGCTTCTCAACTCATGCCCTGAGTGAATATATTTAGCGCTCTCAATCAGCCTCCACTGGGGTTTTTTACTTCAGTGACGCAGCTGAGAGAGAAGAGCTGGGAATTCTCTGTGCCTGGCTTGTCCTTCCATAAGTGGAGAGACGGGTCTGGTCGGCGGATCTCTAGAATGAATGTAAATTGTAAATGAAGTATAACTGTATTTTTAGCCTTTAATTTAATTTTGTCTTATTTTTACTGACTGTTATTTAATTTAATTTAATTTTTTTAATTTATATATTTCACCCAGATGTATATTTTATATTATTTATGTATAGCATAGTTTTTTTATTTATTTATTTTTATTAATTTATTTTATTATTATTATTTATTTTATTATACCTTTTATTATTATTATTATTTTAGTTTTTAGTTTGCTTTTTTTTTACTGTAAATAATGTGTGAATGTAATCATTAAACCATCTATATTACTTATTGCCCACATTTGTGGCAGATTGTAATAATTACTCTATAAAAAAAAAAATAAATAAAAAAAAAATTGACATATTTACTGTGGTTAATAATTGAACAAATTTCACAAATTACTTTCAATATTTTACAATTGTATAATTAATACATTGTTGCAATGGAGGGATGTGTTAACTAACAGTTACGGTCTTAATCATCTCCTGATGTGGCAATGGGGTGACGGTGAGAGCATTATCGAACATAATGCCAAGCCTAAGTAACGAGGCGATCCTCTGCCACAATGAGACAACAGAAACAAACAAAGGGGCTACAACAAAAAAAGATAGTTTAATGATAGGAGCTAAAGAGAATGATGGAAAGTGGAACTATTTTCTCCAGCCACATGGTGCCACCATACCTGTCTATAGCTATGACACAAATAGCATCTGCTATGACGCTTTAGGTATGCCGTGGCTATATCGAATAATCGATAAAATCGTGATAATTATAAATGCAATAATACCGTAAATTAGTACAGAAGTAATCTTTAAAAAAATTATGTCAATAGGTACCAAAATAATATTGGCTATAAGCTTAGACGAAAAACTCAATTTTCTAAATGTGGTAAAACTAATTTTGAAAATAAAATCACTATAAATCACAAAAAGAAAATAAAAGGTCGTTAAAATATTATTGTTATATTATCAACGTTAATATCAGCTATAAGCTATCAGTATATAAGTTTTGTGGCGTACATAAAACATCATTAAAAAAATAAAACGATGGTTCAACACCTCTTAGAAGATTAGGCCCACAATCTTCTTTTCACTGTGGTTGATGAAATGATCGAAACTGGATTTCCAAATGCGTAAGCAAGTCAATATCTACTGCCAAGCCGGGCGCATGACATTAGAAGATTTCACAAAAGCAACTTTTCAAAGAGTAAAGTATTAGGAAGAATGTTTTGATATTGGTTTTTCCAAAATATTTTTTTTATTTTATAACGATAAATTTATATACATAATTAAAAAAGACAAACTTTTTATAATTTTCTCTTATAGAAAACAAGTTATTAATCGAAGATTCTTTTCATAACTACACTAAGATAATATGTTAATATTTATAAGGCATATTACCATTAGCCGTATGAAGGGTGTTACTACATGATAAAAATCCACTGAACGAGTTACATCCACTATATTGCAATACATTTTTCTTTTTCTTTTTTCAAATAAGATAAAAACGTAGGAAATTATACAATCACTTTTATAACCTCAAATCCGTTTGAGAATAATCAAAGCAGCGATGATATATTTATTGCAGTCTGATCCCTTCCATAAGATTACATAAACCTCGAAGTGTCGAAATTGGAAGATTCATTTTTAAGTGGAATTTTATTAATTTACATGCAATCAAGACAAATATAATACATAGATACATAGGTCGTAGGAAGCTTAGCGCAGGGCTGAAGTAGTTTAATTATATTTCTTTTAAGATTAAAGTGAATGCAACAAAAACTTCTAGAAACAGAATAAATTGAAAGTTAGAAATACATTAATGCTAAAATAATATCGAAATATTTGGATCTTCGGTTTGGATAAATGTCTTGCATGTAATACATAATTCCGAAATTAGGATTGATGAATTAATTGCCACTTCTATTGGAATTATGTTATTAGAAAACAAGTTTCGAATGTTAAACATTCATCTTTAGTTCTAAAGCATACAAACATTTCAATACATCAGCACTTTGATACATGGATTATATATACTAAGGTTTTCAAAAATGTGAGACAAGAAATCAATTGGTACTCACCTGAAGAGATCTAACATATATCTAAAATATTTCAAAGAAAAATGTATTGCAATATATGACATGAGCTGTTGTCGTTCAGTGAATTTTTATCATGTAGTAACCCTTCAATCGGCTAGTGGTGATATGCCTTATAAATATTAACATATTAACCTGGTGTAGTTATGAAAAGAATCTTCTATTAATGAATTATTTTCTATAAAAGAAAATAAGATCAGGTTTGTTTTGTTTTAATTATGTATTTAAATTTATCATTATAAAACAATCAAATAAAAATATATTTGGGGAAACAGATCATCAAAACACTCATCTTAATACTTTAATCTTAGTGGAAGGGCGAGGCACGTTAAATTTTTTTGATGATTACCTTAGGATTTTCCCTATGACTCATTGGATTTTTCCGTTCCTATTGGTAACAAATCTATAATGGGGCTATAGGAAATGTTAATCTGGTCGTTTAAACAAAAATCTGGATCGGTTTTAAACGATTTTATAACTTCTGATGATAAATATTTAATTTTAGGCTATTTAATACTTGATGTATCCCAAATCTTTATTGAATTTATGGTTATTTTCATTTAGATGGATAGTGAATTTGGAATTTTGGACCTTATTATTATGCGTAGCATAATCATTTGTCTTTTAATTGAAGGCTTGTTGGGTCTTATTATTGAGCGTACAGTGACATAATTCCGCCTCCACTGGTTTAACCTCCCAATCGAAAGAAATGGACATAGTTTTCATATTGGGGTTATTAAAATGAGCAGTTATTTTTAAAGTTATTATTATAACACGACACATTTAATTGTATTTTGAAAAACCGTCAATATTAATAAGTGTACATAAAAATAGAAACAGTTTAGGAAAAAACCAACATCCTTCCAATTAAACGGACTTCTTAATGCCACCAATACAATTTCTGGAGACAGAAGTTTGGATTTAAAAAGGTTTTTTCTTTTTTAATGAAGTGACATAAATATTAAAATCCACTCAATCGCAATTGAAATCGAGGAATAGGAATTTGTGTAGCTCGTTTCACTGAATGTAATACCAAATAATGGATGCACTGACACATCGCTTCCGGCAACTTCACAACTTAAAATACAATTTAAGCAGATTTCATACACATGCACGATTAAAATATTTTTCACATACTTTTGAGTATAAATAAGAACATTAGGTGTTTGATTCTGTTTTATGGTTGAATAAGGAGTAACTTAGCTTAACTTAAGCAAATTGTTAGCCAACGAAATAATCACTTCGAATGTTGAAGTAGGTCTTCATATTTATTCGATATAACGAGTTCACACTCAACCAACACCAAAATCTAATCATAAAAGCCCATAGCCAATGGACCAATGAAAAGCATCTCGGGCAGCTGATAACAGATGACTGACCCAGATGTCTTTCTGCTCCAGTGACCATCTTCGCCGGCGACCGCGAGGGACAACAGTTTCCCGATTGAGCTGTTCGCGGTTCGTTTGACAACCGTTCTTTTTGTTTAATCAACGAATTAGCCGCAGTCTGGTTGGGTCTCGCTGGCGAGACGCGAGGATCTACCGATAATTGCTTTGTTTCTGACGGACGAGTTGAGGAGAGCTTTCTCATGATGAAAATTTAATATTATGCGGGAATCCACTCTTACTCACTTTCCAACATTAATATACGAGTATTAAAAGGCGTTCGGTTATTAAATGTAGAAAGCGAACTGAAGCATATCCTTGAACTTGCGTGTAAATAATTAAATACAGAGGAAACTATAATGTTTTTATTGTAATAAATATCAACCATTAGCTGGGCATGAATAGGTCCACTATGGTGTTTGTTAATACTTGAAGTTTTTCAGTCAGCTTGATGCTAAAATAACAAGATTCTGAGAAAAAAAAAGTTTATTTTGCTTTCCTTAATCTGCTTCCAATGTGAATCAATTTTATCTAATAACTTCTCAGATAAATTCTCTTGATGGTGACAAAAGAAAAAAACGAAAATATTCATCCAGGAGCGAAGAAAAATTCACAAAATCGTGGTGTTATACATGGAACGGTGCCAAGCTAAGGGTCAAACAATATTATTTTTTTAATTATAGTATCAAACGTTAAAAAAAAAAAAACAGTTAAAAACAATAAATAACCTTAAACAAATGAAATACTACAATATAGTATAACCCATTCTTTAACCTCCGCCATCTAAATAGGAGAAAAAATTGTACTAAATCTTATAGATTTGTTTTATTTTACAATCGTACGATTATTTGCCTAGGTTAAAATTTATTCTTTCTCAATTCGAAAGGTATTCTTTAATTTTTATGTTTGCATTTTTTTTTTTTTTACTTAGTTTTTAATTAAAACGGGTTTTCTTAAACAAAATTATTCAATGGGAATACGAAAACTGATTTGAGATCCATCATTCATGCTAACGTTATTTCCCGTGATTTCTGACTTCATGAATAATTGCGATGGTTAGGAAGATTGCTTCTTGAGTAATTTTCGCAAGCTTCCTACTTCCCTGTGTGCTCTATGTTTATCAACAGTATCTTATCTCTTGAGTTTATTTTACATTGTCGTTGGTCCTGGTGTATTATAAAATTAATTGAAATCTTTTATTTTGATAGATTTCCATAAACATGTAACTGCTGTTAAGAAATGGTATAAATGGACAATATAACGCTAAATTATAATGTCAAAATTAATTACATTATAGCTTTCTGTACTGTAACGGTTAAGTTGATGATGAATTGTTAATTTTCCAATGTTAGCAACAGCCAACTTAATAATCAATTAAGAAAGAGCTTCAATTATAATAATTAAATTAATTAAACAAAACTATTAACTCTTAATTAAAGAATTCCTTCAGCCCTTATAGCCTATCGGAAAAATTTTGATTCCAGCAACACTATCAGAGCTAGAGCAAGTCAAAGAAGACCCTATACTCAAAAACTGTAGGCAAAACGCGACATTTTTAACTCAAATCAATATAGCTCTATATAGTGACAAATGTTACTGTATAAAACAAAAAATATTCTCCTATGAATTTCTGATCAGGAAGCATATCACTTTTGACTAACAAGGCCATAGGTAAAACATGTTTCACGTTAAAATACTTAAATTCATTAAATAAATAAAATATGCTTGAAAAATGAATATTTAATAGGGATAGAAATGAATATATATATATATATATATATATATATATATATATATATATATATATATATATATATATATATATATTTTTTTTTTTTTTTTTTTAATTTAATAGCATAATGTCGAAAGGATGCCTAGGCCAACCTGATTGGAGAAACTGTATGTAATATGAAAGGCAGTGGCAAGCTTGATAGCAGAAATATGAACCAAGGACATTCGCCTTATTGCAGAAAACAGCCACTAATTAGTCAGTAAATTTTTTAAAACTTTTTTTTATTTTGTACCATCGAAGTTATTGTTATGTAAATTTTGTTGACGTTTTAATATGGAAAATCCCCTTTGGCACAACAGCCTATTATGAGTAAATGGCATTAGTAAAATTTTAAAGTTGTATCTTAAATTTAATGTTTGTTCAGTACTTGTCTATTTGATTTATAATTTAATAAAAATAAAATCATCCGATTACAGCTAGTGGTATTCTTTATATTGTAGTTTTTTTTCGAGGTACTGAGCCAATTACCTAATTTATTCTATTTGATTGCTTTTTAACTGTATGATAATATACATTTACTGAATATAAGATACGATTTAAGGAATGCCATGACAATCTATCCATTGATAAAAATCTAATAACAGGTCTATATTAGAGGTTCCTGAAACCTAATTCTTTTCAGACACCTCAGAGAATAGTTTAGGAAATAGGGAAGTAAGCAGCTAGTAGGTTTAAGAGAACACGGAGTTTACGAAGAATGGGTTCCAGTAAAATCAGCAAAATGGTTTCAGCTAAGAAAAAAAACAACTAAGATTTCAAGCCAGGATCCGAGCCGACTTGATTATAAAAAAACAAAAACAAATAACGAGTTTTGAAAACAGCTAAAAAAATAAAGTTGTAAATGTTGACAGGGAATTAATAGATACTATAGATTAATAGTTTTTAAATTATTTATTATGGACGTGAATATTTAGGTGAAAAAACAAATAGTAAAAAAAATATCCGCATAAAAGTAATTAAACTATGTACCTTATCGAAAATAGTAAGTTCACAGTTAGTAATAAAAATTAACGAAGCAGCTAGATAAAGCAGTTTGTCAACAGGCCATTAAACGTATTGATACCAACATAAATAATTGATTGGACAAGCCTAATTATTACCAGGGGTTGGTAAGACTGGTGGGGTTCACATAAAAATGTTTAAATCCTAAAAAAAAAAAAAAAAAAAAAATGTTATGGAAACTATAATAAGAGAAAAATTCAAGAAGACTGGTTGTTGTTTAAGATAATTTTATTTATTGTAACATTTATGAAATGTAATAGTGAAAATAATATAATTTAAAATATACTTGACTTTTATATAGAATTTTAATATGAATTTAAAATTATGAATAAAAGAAAAAATATGTCCATCAGGAAAAATTGACTGAAATTAATAACAATAATCAATACAGTTACAGGCATACCATATATTGACATATACATGTCTATTAAATCGAAAAATACCTCTTTTAATATTATGTTATACCTCTATATATTACATTAGATAGTAATAGGAACATACTTAATTTGATTGTTCTGTGGACGGACCTGACTATTATTTTTATTTAACTTCATAGTTTTTTTTTATATAAAAAAGATAAGTAATAATTTTGTGATTTTTAATCTTCTTATAGGGTATTCATATATGGGCTGCACTTGTTTATTTTTTATATTTCGCCTAATATATCCAGACGACTTCTTCAAAGACATGCTGGCATGAAACTGCACCTAAATATATACTCTTCTGAGCCACTGCCTCCGTGATCTTAAATTCAGCTGTAAATGTAAAACACCGTTTCAAGTATTGTTTAAAACAATAGTACCTTATTTAATAAAATTAGTAGGTCTTTCCTTTATTTTAATACTTATCCGTAATTTAATTTTTTGATCCAGGGTTTTATAAAAGCTTATAAAAAAAAAGAATAATAATTTCTTTTCAATGTTGTACAATCATTAAAGTTCTGAAAAAGTATGCGATATTAGTAACTTTACTAAATACTTTTTACTTTTGTAAAAAGTATTTGAATTCAGTCCATTTTAATTTTCATGATTATATTAAAACTAACAATTTATGTTTAGTATTTACAATAGAATTTAAATTTAGTACATATGTGTATTGAAACAACAACAAATAGTAATCTAAACCTTAATTCAAGTACCAACAATTTTTGGATGAAGAATAAATACTAAAAATAATAGGTCCAATTTCCACTTCAATATTTATACTGATATTATATAAGTTTTTTAAGCATATAAAAAAGACCTGTAACTTTTATCATACTATAACTATGGATTAAGTCATCAACATTTTACAAAGGAAACCAGAAAATAAATCACCTTTTATAGATAAAGTGACTTATCACAGATAATAACGAACTCATAACACAAATCATGATTTCCAGGAAATTTATCGTAACGCAGAAGCATGTTAATGATACGTCTTGACAATGTTTGTTAATAAATGATATATATAAGAGATATGAAATAATTGATAAATAAGCTCATAGATTATTTAGAAATACTCAACTGCCACTTAAGTTATAAAAACACTTATTTTACGAATGATATCCAATAATAAATATGAGCTTGAAGGAGGAAAATGCGAACT
This sequence comes from Euschistus heros, assembly GCA_003667255.2. NCBI lineage: Eukaryota > Metazoa > Arthropoda > Insecta > Hemiptera > Pentatomidae > Euschistus > Euschistus heros. Next base: position 1,459,373 of record RCWM02000100.1, read on the forward strand.
TTATTTCCCTTAATTTTAAAATTATATATATATATATATATATATATATATATATATATATATATATATATATATACCGAGCTCGTAGGGAAATATATATATATATATAATACAGATTATTTTAGATTATTTTAGAATTCTCGCAGTTATTTATTGTTACAAACGTAAATAGTCTTCAAAAAACTATAGTGTTCAACATAGATAAACTATAGATAATGATAATCATTGTGAAAAAATGACTCGTATTATAAAATTTAGATAACTTAAAAGAAAAATTCACTAGTAAAGAAATCGATTATAAAGAGACTGTATAAGACTGTTCGACTCACTAGCTATTCTGGATTAAGGAAAATTTCAGGCAGCAAAAACATTTACAAAATGCACTTCCCCTATGACCCGACACCGTTCAGCAGTCGGAACCTCTAGGTTTCTTAGATTTGGTTTTTATTTAAACGAGTAAAACATCAATTACATTTTACTTGTAATTGAAAATTATATTAATTAATTTAAGGATATAATTATATTAATTATTATATTGGCAGAAACGTGCGAATATACCACACTGCATCGTAATCAAATACATAACAATCTAGAAATAAGTTAAATCCTTTTCTTATGTAAATATTTATTAATGAAAAATATCTATATTAAGAAAATAATCATTGCAAGTCTAATTGTAATGAGTCGTAAAAACGAAAATTAACTTTAAAAAATAATTCTGAATTTAATAAACCTGATTTTTTTAATTATTTGTATTTATGAAAACATCATTGAAAAATGTTAGCAGTCAATGTCATCATTTTTTTCACTTTTTCACCGTATGTATCTCTAAGACAAACATTATTTTTTTAAAAATACATTGGTTGAAATTTACAACTGTACACAATGTGTACATCAAGTAGATGTATTGCCAACGATTATAATAACATGTTAAAACTTATAAAGAACCACTCAATAGTAGCACTTTATTAAAAATTCTACACTAAAAGGCCATCTTCGTTTCAGATGCCTCGGAGGATTGTCAAGAATTGAGTATGAAACAAGTTGAGAAACTAACGGATTTGAGTGGTTATAGAGCTTACTATGAAAGGATAGGTATCTGGTGTGGGATAACTCAGCAACATATGGAACATTAAGATCTTTATGGATAAGATGATTGGTGACAAAGTAAGTAGCATTGAGGATTTTGGATTGTAATGATTGAATAAGAGATGAATTGGACGGTTTAGTGGAGCCTCAAAGCTCAACTCCGTACGTCCAAATAGGTATAATCACAGTCGTGTATATGAGTCTTTTGTAATTAATTGGGAGCTTTTAGTGTTTGTCTAGTAAATGTTGAAGGAGACTGTAACGACGGGCAGTTTCTTGTAGTTTTAGCCTTGTTAAGATAAACATAAATTTGAAACACGGAATTTTCGAAACCGTGCAAAAAAGGTAACTGTAAATACAATACTGCCCATTGAAACGTCTCATCTCTTATTAATGATCGTAACGAAAGCTAGTTATATTGGGAATTGTTTTATCATCATTTGCAAAGTTCAGTCAGGCGTGAGTTTGATAAGGAGTATGACTGGCGTTTTTATCAGTGTGAATGAATTTAGTAGCGATAGTTACTTAACGTTAATATTCCAAGTTAATATAATGACAGTATTTTTCGTTAAAACCAGTTTACGAAGCAACAACTTTTAATGGCGATGACATCTAGGGATGGCAATAATTATGGAAATAATTTTTATAAACTGAAATTCTAACGAAAACATTCATTGGAAAAATGTTGGTTTTTCGTCAAAGTTATGTTTGAATAATCAATTATGATGAATTAACAGATAACATTATTTGAAACAACTATTCATAATACATAATGAGCATTAATAAATATTAGTATTTTTCATTAAAATCAAATTATGAAGCGATAAAGTTTATTAGGAATGTCATCAAGAGCATTTCTAATGAAATTCGGTTTTTTATAATTTACTATTTAAAATGTTCATTTTAAAATGTTAGTTGATGGGCGGTGAAGTTATGCTTTAGAATTCTATTTGAATCGTCAATTTTTATTAAAATCACAAAAACTTGTTACTGCCTGCCAAATAAAAAGTTGTTAAGTAATATAGGAAATTATTATTTTAATAGTTAATTATTTAAAAAATAATAATTTCAGACCTTCAACCTGACGACGAAACATTCTCATCTTAATAAATAATGTTGTTTCTAATCGTGATTAAATTAGGTGATTGATCCAGGAAATTAGTAATCTAATATTTAAATAGATATTACACTCTGTTTTCAGTTAATAGTGTTTCATTTTTATTTTATGTTTTTTTGAAGAATATAAAATACCTCTGATAAAAAATGGTAACAAAACAGTTTCGTTCCTATTGCGCTATCACATTGCGACTTCAGTTTTTTCAAGTTTCTATTATTGAGAATCCATTAAGAATAGAGACGTAAGCCAGTTTCTTTAATTTTTGACAAGACAAAAGATATTGAATTTTTATTTTATTGACATGAGGCCTATAAAAAGAAATAATAAAATTTTGAAATTCATAATAAATATAATTATTAAAATACTGATGCTAAAAAAAAGTCTTAAAACTTTATATAGACTATTATAGTAGTAATGGTTAATGTTAAACATTGTAGGTCAGTTATAAGTTTGAAAGGATATATACGCATATGAATGCATTGTATATATATATATATATATTAAATCTACATATGTGAGAACATTAATTTTTTAATAATAAAACTAAAATATGAAACATGGTTATTAAAAGGTCTCAGCTATAATCTGATAATAGGATTTTCTTTGAAAGTGGGTTACGAAAGCAACCGATGCCTAAACTTTCCAATTTCTTTGAGAAACCTCAAGGATGTCCCCGTCATGTGATCAATCCCATTGGATCTGCAGTGATAATGAAAAACATGCTAATATCAAAGACATTATTTTTATTTATTTTTTTAAATTTCATTTTTTTGAAAAAACTTACCTATCATATTTTGAACGTTTAAAAATCAAACATTCATGAAACTATGTAAACTGATATGTCTTTTTTTTAATTATTCTTTTAAAAAATAATTAAATTTTTAAAAGAATTTATTCTTTAGCTATTTTTTTTTAACTTTGCGATAGCATGTTGTTTTTAACATAATTTTTATGCCCTAAATAAGAAAAAACAATTCTTGTTTTTAGTAGAAAAAAAGTTCAAAAATTATAAGGGTACTGTTGGATGAGGCGGATCAAATCTAGACTACTCGATAAGTTACCTTGACGAAGTGCTCATCGAAGTTGATCGCAGTCCGGTGTGCACCATCTCGCAAGGACTAAGTCACCACACATGACATGAAAAACCTTGAGGAAACTTCTGTGGTTATGTGCACTCTTACATATTATCACTACGTGCGTATTTTTTCATTAAACGAAAATTAAAAGGAAATGGAGGGAAGGGAGATTGCGGATGATTGCAATGCAACGGAACAGACCTAGGTCAGTAAACAATGCACAACACAATCATTCACATGCAAATAAGTTTTCATATGAATCGTCTCCAACTGATAGTAGATAGTACAAACAATAAGATGCCTATTCACCGTCTCATATAAATTTTGGATACATCTTATAGTCTTTTGACTTGGTCGCAAAAAAAGTCAGATATCGGACATCGCAAGAAGCGGTCCAAAGTTAATACTTTTCTTAACTATACTATTCTTAAGCCTTTTCATGTTGCTTACGACTGCGGTTTTGCTATTTTTGATGAATATACTAATTGCAATGAACTAATTACTGCTTCAGAGAAATCAAAGGTATCGTCTTTTATCAGACGTTCTCCAAATCTACACTTGTTTTATGTCGAATAAACGGATTTTTAAGGCATATAATTTCCTAAGAATACAGAACTAACAGATATTTAAAAATACATGAAAAACCTATAATAGTAAATTGGGAAGAAAACATGAGGGGAACATGTAAATAAAAATGTGGTACCATATCTTCCGTTTATAAATCATTTTTAAAGTATTAAATCTAGGATATATTCTTAAAAAAATAGTGGACTTACACCAAATTTAATCCACCGTCTTCTCAGTCAGTAAAGGTTGAAGAACATATCAGAGACGACAATGCAATAATTATGAAAGTAAAATATTGAAATAAAAAATGTTTTCATAGATTGCAATTAAGCCGAATGATGATTGATCGCATAAATACTGCATGAGCTCCACCACTCAAACAACTATTGTTAGATTTTAAGAGCTTTGCAAATAGATTATTTATATATGCCAGTGAATTGGTCTTACTCAAGAAAGACAACGTAAGAGGAAAATATTGAACAGCCATAAAAAAATATTGTTTACTAAAGTGTTTACGATGCACTTATGGATATATACAATGCTTGTTCATAGCCTTTTAATAGACACATAAAGAAAACAAAACAATTGTGATGAGATATATAATTTGTTTTTTTTAGGATGGTAAAAACAATAATTCTCCAATAACATAAGAAGTAAGAACAGTTATGAGTTTTTACTACTAGAAAATCTATCCCAGGCATAGATGTGAATGAAAATATAAATTTTAACAACAAAATTTTTTTGTCTTGGCCCTAATTTTTCTGATTCAGATATTTTTCTGAACGACTCAGATCAGTATATTAAATCGAATTCAATTCATAAAATCGAAACAATACATTTTATGAATAAGACAACTGTTTATAAATAAAGAAATAAATACTTATTTCAATATTTTTATTAGGTTTAAACGTAAAAATTGCCTTTTTTTTCTGTCTGTTTACAGACTTAGCTGGTATAACTGATAACACAAAAATATTCAACAGTTGGGCTCAAAATTATACACCAAGCAGTCACAAGATTTTTGCTTCTGGAGTCTCAAAAATTATAACCCTGACTTAATATTAACTAATCTAAAAAATATAATGACTAATGACATACTAAATTAGATTACTAATATGGTTGCGTAGCTCCGACATTTTTTCCTACTTTGCAAATCCTTTCTACCTCAGATATCCAAGGATTGAACGTCCATGAACTAGTTTTCTCTTGCTGGGATGGCATAACTCAGCGGGATTTCAAGTTTTTATTGATCCGCGCTACCAACAAAGGGATTTAACTTGAGTCAGAAGTTTCCTTTCTTTTGTACTGGTTTAAAAAATTAAGATTTGAATATGATTCGATAGAAAAAGACAGGTTAAAAGAATATGTTTATTATTCTACAACATATTGCTGCGGATCGCGCGTTCCATTGACCTTCAACCCTAAAACCGGTTCAGGAATAAACTGAATCAGCTGTTAGAGAGGTCTACAAGAGCAAGCTAAGGCTGGTCAGTGTTCGTTGCAGAAAAATATGTTTATAATTATAATAACCTAAAACAAACGATTCCTGTCAGTGTCTTCATCAATGGATATTTTGGATATAATGGTATAAAATCGACTTTCGAAATAATTATCTTTGTAATTTTATTAAGTATGTATATTCATAATATCAATTAAAATTTTTAAACTTTGTTTTCTAAAATAGTTTAATGATAAAATTCAATTTCTACATGACTGGGAAATAGTTATGTATATGCCTATGAATAATCTACTGGGTTTTTTTTCTAATTTACACTTTAAAATTAAAAGTATCGAGTCACTTAAATTAACAACTAAACAAACAACGATTATTCGAAATAAACATGAAAAAATATGAGTTTCATACGCGACTCTTTTCATTCAAACCAATATAGCTCCTAAACGGTGGGTACTAGCGAAAATTATTGTATAACAAAAAACATTTTCCATAAAATTTCTGATGAGGAAACTAACAGCAAATTGTGATCCAAGCAACACCAACAGAGCTAGAACGTGTCAAAAAAGAAGCATTAAAATATGTAGACCAAAGTGACTTTTTTCATTCAAACCAACGGTAGGCTCCTGAACTGCAGGTACTAGAGAAAAATGGTATACATTTCTGTTAAGAAACTGTTGTCAGCATCACCAACAGATCAAGAGCTTTTCAAAATGTTACATTTTGGAGCGTTAAAAAAAGTCACACCAAAAAAGTATAGGTCACCAGCAAAATACATATACATTTAAAAAAAAAAACTCGTTCATTGCTATCAATGAATAACTTTGTATCAAAAATAGACCTACAGCACTTTCTAAGAAAAGGTCTCTCATACATAAAATATGGTATAGGATAACGATAGAATTATAGAATGCTAGATGACTGCTATAGAGAAGTAATGGCATACAATGAATTAATTTTTAAATAACAATGGTTATTATATTATTTATAAAAGGAAAGCCTTTTCTATGTTTTCTTAATAGTAATTTGTGAAAACGTATTTACCTAAATAGGCGGGCAGCTGCATTAGATGAACTATTTATACACTTCATTCCTCAGCAGGCGGTATATAAATATTTTTCTAATAAATAATTCAAGAGCTGTATAGCTTAGTGGCGCCCTTATGATCACGTGCCCGTCTTTCCTTCCCCTTCCACCGGTCACCGCCATTCTATCTAATTCTTTACAGGTCAATAAATAAAATAAATTATTAAAAATTATAAATTGTCGTAACGTTTTAAATAATTTAACAATTTATAAGAGGAAGCAAAGATAATTCTAGGCAATTCTTTACTACATATTTAATTTTTATACAATTCTTAAATTTCCATCTGAATTCAGGGCTGGAATAAAGACTTTATTTCACCACCTATTACACAGGCCAACAAAACAATTTTTTGTGAAACATTTTTGCTTTAATAGCTGATCTTCAATAAATTCAAATCTAGCCTTGGTCAATACACATTATATATCAATTGACCATCTTAATTTCGCTTAATAATACGAACCACTACTTATTTATTCAAGTTTCTAATCCGTTATTCTGAATTATCCGTTACAGACTTGACATGCTTCATTACGGAGACATAAGACACAAACTAATACTGCTCAACAGGAAATTTTAAAAAGAATGAAAATCATTTACTAAACTTCCATAAAATCGTATAACTTTTTCTTGATTTCTCTCAATGTGAATACTTTCATTTTTTTTTTTCTTTCTTTTTCGATATTTTCGAAGGCAAACTCTATGACCTTTAAGAAGGAGCGAACGAAGCGGACACGCACACAAGCGAAGGAAATGTCAAGTCTCAGTCACGTTTTTATTTACAAAGAATTGAGCTAAAACTTGTTTAATTGCTTTGTTATGTTGTGAATTGTTATGTTTATCAAGATGGTTATTGATTCAATAATTTTTCGTTTAAGAAAAATGTTTTACTTAAATATTTTTAAGGTAATTCACATCCGTTATTCTTAAATTGAAAAAAAAAATCTTGTAATTTATAGAAAAGTAAATATTTAATAATTAGTTACAGTTAATGTTGAAAACAATAAGTATGGAATTGTAACATGTTGGTGAAATGATCAGCAGAAATTACTAAGGACTTAGCATGAAGATCAAGGACTTAACATGAGATCATGGGCTACTTACGACAAAAAAGATAAATAATAAATTAAAAATAAATAAATGTACATATTATTTCCCAGTAAATCCATTTATTTTATACAGTATTCAATTTTATTCCATAGATATGATATTTTATTAGAGAGCTTTATTTATTACTATTACATTTACAATTTGTTAAGAAATGAAATAGAGAATAACCTCCTAAATAAAGGCTCTTTTATATCTTCAGGTATAAAATCTTCCATTAAATTTGAATATTGTAATTTTTCATCTAAAATTTTAAAGGTTGTGTGTACCTTGACAAACAATAGCATGTATACAAAAGGAATTTCCCTAGCTTGGAGAAATGGATGAGTCAAAATTGTTCACTTTTAAGTGGGTAACTTTTCAGTGATCGTTTTCCAAAATCTTACAATTACTCTAAAAATACCATTTGTGCCGAAATAGATAGTTTATTTTTTTAATCATGGGTCGTTGGTATATATGAAATGTTAGTAGGTTTAGTGTTAAGAAAACTTTGACTGGTCCACATCTTCACGACGAACACCGATTTATTTTTTCCAACAAGAAATCATCTCAACTAAAGTTAAGGTTCTTCCAGATATTTTTTGTGGTTTAAAATAACAACATCGCTCAATTTTAATGAATTAGTGACAGCAAAAACTTGAATTGTAGAAGATAAAAATCGATCCTATTTTTCATATATATTCTAAGCCCGCCAAACCTGTTGCAGTGAATTCGAGCCACGGGTTCCTTTCCGAGTAACCGACGGAGGGGAAAATTGATATAACAACGCCTGGCCTATATTTGGTATTAAGAAGAGACCGATAATAAGAAGGCAGGTGGAGATGAGCTGGTCGGCTGGTTAGGGAAAGATAGAGGCCAGAGAAAGCCAACTATCTGTCCGCCTTCCTTTCACTGCCCACTTTCTTAGGCTAGCCATCCCTCCTTTTACAAGGGTGTTGGAGGCAATGTCTATTGGTAATGAAGAAAAAAAAAATAGTCACCAGGAAAAGTAATTAAAAATCAATTTAGAAGATCAACTGGCTTCCTTGAGCCTATCGGCTGAAGAAATAATAACATGGAACATGTTTTATGGATTGGTCCCTTGACCGTCAATGATAGTCATATCGTCGGTGAAATATCCAATTCCGTTTTATGCATTTTTTCGATTCAGGTTTTTTTTTTTTTTTTTTTTTTTTTTTTTTTTTTGGCTGGTATCATTTTAAAAGAAATTCCACGCCTAATGTGAAAACCCGAATATGGAAATTCTACTTGGATCAGGTTTTGACAAAACACTTTGTGATTTTAGCCTAAAAAATAATTACACGTATGGATCAAATCGCAGTTTGTATTTAATGTCATAGAAGATACTAAAATGCACAAAGCGGAATTGACAATCTCACCGACGAACATAGGAGTTGCTAATCTAGACGGCCAAAAGTCTATTTCATAAAATCCACAGAAGGTAAAAAAACCAAGCTATTTATAAAGTTAGATAAACAAAGGATATTATGTAACCCTCGTTCCTTCTTTCCTTGCAATACTTCAGTTGTACGATTAGTCATAACTCCACCATCCCATCAGGCCAACGGATCTTTCTATGCTGTTCAAATGTAATCGCTTCAGTTAAAATGAGTTTTCCTATATTCAGTAACATTTTTCATAAATAGAGTTATTGATCTGGAAACTGCAGGTGAGGACACATACTATTGAAGAGGTTATTATTTTATCAATTAATATATCAGTACTATGACGGCTGTTTGAAATATATTCTATTTTTCGTTTATTTTCAACCACATCTTAGCATATTTTAATGTTTTTGTTTTACTTCAGGGTGCATCCCGGCTGTTATTTATAATGTCTTTGAAGGATTGGACTTTTTTAAAAATAATAATGGCCAAATCAGCCGTATCTTTTATATTAATATTTTAAGTGTCGCCAATTATGACAATGAGAAAATTACAAAAATTAAATTAAAGATTAATATTATTTTAACGGGATCTTCAATTTTTTTTCATATGGGTCCATTACTTCAGGAGTAAAAGGAGTAACCCGGAAATCACTGAACGATGAAATGGAGAAGCTTCCCAATTTTTAAATAAAATTAGAATATTTCGAGATATCTTTTGACTACTGAGAACTATCCTTAAGTGGAATCTTAAGGTATATTGAAGAAACATTTTTTTTTTTTTTTTTGTTAATAAATTAGATGGAAATTACGTTTTCTTAGCTTGGTATAATTAGTAATCATATTTTCGACAGTAAAGTAGGACGTAAAATGTCCCTATGTGCGACGATGTTTAATTCTTTTTCGCTTACCTGAGATTCATTTTTCCATCGGAGATAAATTTTCAAATTAAATAGATTAATCCTGGTGATCGTCTATGCCCTTATGTTCTTTATTTTATTTATTTATTTTTTCATTTACCTGTATTGTTGTATTGTTTATTTCCAAAGGAGAGTAATTTTTTATACACAACTACGAGGGATCGAGCAAGATCGGTCAAATCCAGGTTAATTTTTTTTATTTTATTTCTTAGGCATCAGGAGAAACAGTCAAAAGTAGCTCACTCATTAGTGAGCTAGTGTTATTTAGTACAACGATAGTTGAGGTATTAACTTTTCCTACTTTCCTAATATCAGACTGCGCGTAACTGCCTAGCGTTCCCCAAAAACGAATCGGTTTTGACCAACGAGGTCACCATTTTCCATGTTAATAAAAATGATTGGTAAAAATATTTGAATGATTATTTTTAGGAAAACCTATTTCACTCTTTGTCATTTAACAAATACTCTTTTAACAAACACTTATTCATTTATAAATAGTAATTTATCGTTCAAATAATGTTTTTTTTCGTGTGATTTTTAAATAAAAACTATATATTAAACAGCTATACTTGCGTGGTACATGGTGTCAACCAATTTCGGTAAACGCAATTCCCGACTTTTTCAAGGATGTTTCTGGTAATTACCGACTAACAATATTGAAATACTCTAGCAATAATAATAGGAACGAACAAATCAATGCATACTTGTCCACATTACACATCACAGTTGAACAATTTATATTATCATTAATTACATGTTGTTTGAATTTCAAGTAAAAGACTGTCATTTCTTAACTTACTAAATTTGATAATTAATAATATGATGACCGTGTTAGCAGAACTTTTTCCAAGGGAGAATAAAATAAAATAAAAACAAACAGTCTACGATATTGCACAATATTTTAATAATGAGTAAATATATTCTGTTAGTTCATAAGTTAAAATATAGGGACGTAAACACTTTTTTAAAAATTAAACTTTTAGCCGACAAAATGAAAAAAAATAAAGTTGGGTGGAATTTTTGTCTGTCAGTATATTATTAATAATCAAATAAAAATTCCACGACTTTTTGAAATAAAAAAAAACAAACACAAAACCCAACATTCCAAACCACTTGGATTTCCGTGTGATAAGTGGAATCTTTCGGCTATAAATGAATTTAAAAAAAATTTGAGTTAGTCTATCAGCAATGGAAATCCATTATCTATGAGCAAGTCCTCTTATGAGAAGAAATAGATACATTGGTGCGTCATCACGACATCCACTGCAGTCTCTGGTACGCCGCAACTGGAGCGTAGAGGATCGATGTCCTTACAGCACAGTGTCGATTGGCGGTGAAGCACCTAACCCTTGTGAAGTCGGAAAGCAATGAATACGTTTTCAGATGGGTATTACAAGTCTATACGTAATATTACAATAGTAACGTTTTTGACATTGCAATTGGTCAAATATTATTAACAAATTGGAAAAAAAAACTATACATAATGACACTCTGTCATAAAGGAAACTGAGAAGAGTTCTCTGAAAATGAAGACAAGATATGTAGAAAATATGTTTGTTAATTTTCAAAAATCACCTACACTTTTTTCTGGCAGATCCCACCTGACATCTTATCCATTATATGATTTTAGTCTAACTTTAGAGCATTTAATAAACTTTTTCAGAGCAAAATTACTCCTCTGTGGAAACAAGAAAAAATACAGCATGTAAAGATTGATTCAGCGTATTCCACGAAATAAACTATCAATAGCTTCAGGTTTGATTGTACTGAGAGTTTTTATTCATAAACGGACCTAGTTTATATATATGCGAGTGGAAATCCAGTGTAATTCACACAGATTAAACTATTCTTTCATGTAAGCTAAATTAGTAAGGATTGAAAATTGTCTATTAAATTTATTGATAGAACAACAATTACTAAATACTAAATACTGAATAAACAAATTTGTATGAGTAATTCGTCCTTCGATTCTTACCATTAAAAATGATAGCCACCTTTAGTACACTGAATAGCTAAATCAGGCAAATGTAGCAAGATTATTAGGCAAATTTAACCTTTAATTCTGCTTCGTTTAAAGGTTATTGCACAATTTTATGTATCAAAAGATCAATTATTGTCATTACAGATTGTAGATCATATAATTAACATAAATTTAGGTAATTAGATTGGTGTTTATCAAAGCTATTAGATATTTTTTTTTTTTTTTTTTTTTTATTTTTTTTTTTTTTTTTTTTTTTTTTTTGAGCGTAGAGGAAAGTACATTTTTAATTTTTTTTTTTTTTTTTTTTGTTTCCTTAAAATGTTTAATTAAGAGGGCTGAATAATTTCTTAAATAATTTATTTGTATCTTCCAGAAGTTAATTTATCAATTTTTAAAATAATTAATACAAATATACAAAAGCTGATTTTCAACAATGTATTTTAATTATTTGATTAACGTTATTTTTAAATTTTTTTTGTATAGCTATCTGAAAAAAGAATTATAATTAATAGTTTGCTGTTAAAGCTGTGCCGAACTTAAATTAATGAAACAAAGACTTCAACCAAGATACATACACAACATATTTTCTACTGGTATTGGAAAATCATTTATACGTTTTCATTGTATCTCTCAGTTGCTACAAGATCTGCCAATAAGTAAAACACATTGAGCATTGTCAAAAACAGGCCAAAATAAAACCAAGTTTCCGTCCAGCGACGATACCTTATCGCTGTTTATCAGTTCGCTAGTAAAATCTTTAGGGAGAGACGTAGTCGGAATTTTAATGAATCGCCCATAGAAAGAAACACTGTAGAAACCCTCGACATTTTGTTTCCAATGAGATTCCAGTCGTTTCCCTTCCGAAGAATTATCAATTCCAAAGAGCAACGACCTCTTCTTTAAGAACGACGAAACCTTTGGGAACATGATACAAAGGACAGAGTATTTGCTATGTAACACAGAACGAGGAAATGCCAGGCTAGGAAGTGTTATTCTTTCGACAGCTTTAGGATTCTCATTTCCATCGACTCGGCTATTTCCGCGATGTCTCTAAGCAATATTTAACTCCTGCTTTCTTAAGTGGTATCTGAAATTTATAGAAGAAAGGACCTATTCTGAGATCGAGAACCTGCGAACTGTAGAAAGCGGCAACGCGACTAGAAAGTTAAACGAACTCTTCAACTTTTATCAACATCCGAGTCAAATGATTAACGGTTAATTAACGTTTTTCAAAGGGAAGAAATGTTACAAAACATGTACCATTGAATTTGAATATCCATCGTACAATTCACTATTCATTGAGTTATACGATTATCGCCTTTAAGAATAGATTGCGATATAATGTTATCTCTTTGATTTGAGTCATGACCTTTTAATAAGTTGAGAGGCGTATTAAGACAAAGAAAAATATATTGAGCATTTGTGAACATCATTATTTAAAAATGAACAAATATACAAGTTTAATTGACGAGAATCCACGGGATTTAATTTAAACAGAATGGATTCATCCAGACTGGAAATATTTATGCATTATGCGTCTCAAAAACGATTTAAAAAATAAATAGAATATTTGAAAATTCGTAGCCGTTCCCCTATTAATGATTCAGCTATATTAACCCTTTTTAGGACAAGCATAAATATTTAAAGATATTTAAATTAACTGTTTTTTTTTTCTTTTAAATTGGTCTTAAAATGAATAAATTAAAAAAAAAAAATGTAATTTCATTTTTTACATTTTTTTTTTTTTAAACCTCAGCTAATGTCTTTAAATGATAAGGCCCCTACAAACAATCTATCAAGGTATGTTGTACTGCACTACACTGAGACCTGAAAAGGCTTAAGAAGGAAATAAATTAGTGATGAGGCATAAATGATATATCTTTATTCATAAATTCTCCTTTCCCTTTGAGCAAATACAATTTCCTCGAGCCACAATCCTTAAAAATCAAAAATGATTTCAAATCTTCCAACGTTTAGACAAACATTTTATTTCCGTATTGATGGTGTATTAGATGACTGAGAAGTATTTTTGGGGAGTGGGCAGTTGGGGTATGCAGTCATAGATACACAGCAATTAAAAATAAATTTTATAATAAATTAATAAATTTTGATCATTTTAATGATTAAACTGAATATATTAATTAATATTATTTAAATGACTCATTAAAAGCTAATAATTTAATAGTTCCTGCATTCCCTGTAAGTAGTAACATAAACGGAAAGCAGACAAAACGTTACAACACAGACCGAGTTTGGTCAATGAAAATTTTAAAATTAACGAGAACCACCCTCAAAATATAAGTTTGATTGCTATTGCATGCTATGTGATAGCAAAAAGAAGAAAAAAAAATTTTTACGACGTACACTGATGGGGAATCCTACATTATCAACATTATTTCGTTTATCAACAGATAAGATATTTTTTTTACTTGTTTAAATGTAGACAAGATAATCATTTCATAATATTAGACAACTAAAGAAGTACGTAATTGTTTTATGCATGTATTCATTTTCAGCTAAATTAAACTGTTCCTTTTTTCATTTTTTTTCTCAATTCGTCGACAGATACATCTAATTGTAAGTATTGAATATATTAAATCATGGTTTTTTTTTCCTCGACTTTTTCAAGTTACATCTACTGGAAAAAAAAAATATATACAAATCCAACGGAACTTAAAAGCGTATAAGGATATCCACACTCGTAGCACGTGTAGAAACAATCTCCAGGCCTACTATCGTGGCAACTAGTCGGTTTCCTTGATTATCTTCCCCCAACGTCCTTAATGATAATCATGACTTACCATCCCACTTACTTACAGAGTCCATCTGTTTAAATAACAAGACTGACAAAAAGGGTTGAAGCAATATTGCTCATTAAAACTTTTGGCAGTTCTAATAAACAACATTAACAACAACAAAAAAATTCGAATCAGCATTTGTTATATGTTATATTCAAAACAATTTTGAAATATGTTTATCAAAATTTATTACTGTTTAAAGCAATATAAATAGAGTATAAATGATCCATTTATGATGGTAAAGTGATATGCTAATTATTTTTACATATTTTTGCATTGTCAATCGATAAAAATCTTGTATGCAACGAGCATTATTCCCTCATGTATTATCAGTGGTTACAACAAAAAGCCCATGAATCATAGTTTTACTCACAATAACAAAAAGCAAAGGATAGACATTTTGATTTGGTAATAGTTTTTTTTTTGGCAGAAATAATGTTATGATTTCATATGGTTGAAATTTAATTTCTAGCCATAAAACTATATGCCAGTGCGGCAAACCTCGTACCTATAATTTATTATTTTTTTATTATTGTAATTTTTTTAATTGCTAAAACATCCTAATACTATGAAGATGATGTAGTTTAAATTTGATACAGATTGGTTAAGTAGTTTTCGTGGTTAGTAATCGCGACAAATGGCTAGTCCTTTTATATAAAAGTATAGAATAATTAATGAAAGTACATACTCCAACATTTACTAGGAAAGCTTCCAAGGCGTCCAATTAATTACAAATGACTTAAGAGTAACTATACCCCATTTGGCATACGGAGCTTTAGGGCTCCACTAAACCTCGCAATTCTCATCTTATCCAACCCTTACAATCCAAAATCATTGGTGAAATCCTCAATACTCTTCATGATGTTACAAATAAACGATTTAAATGTCCCATATGTTGCAGATTTAGCCAAAACAAGATACCTTCACTTCCACAACAGGCTACGTACCCAACCCAATCCGCTAGTCTCCCAAATTGCTTCTCACACTATTTCCAGAAAATCCTCCTAGGCGTCTAAAATGAAGATGGCCTAGAGACTTTTTAATGCACAACATTTATTGAAATGCCAGTAATGGGCAGTTATTCACAAATTATTGGCATGGAATCATTTTACGCCACATTCACTTATTGATTATTTTATAGAGTAGTATATATCAATAAAATTTATAAAATAAATAAAACAAATAATAATTACTTGCATTATTATGGCACTAAGACCATCTTCTGGCTTATAAGGATATCTGGTTTGAACCAAAATAGCAGCATATAGGGCATTGTTATAGATAAGTTTATATAAGGCGCATTCAGGATTTTTTGAAGAATTAGGTTCTCTAAAGAATGGATAAGAAATGATTTTTTAAGGGGTCAAAACGCTGAATTTCGTATGAAAAAATATTTCTAATCCTACCCATGTAAAAAATACCTTTTGATATACTTCAAGGTTTATTTAAGACAAAAAAGTGTTGACAACGTTACCAATTAACTACAAACAAGCTAATAGCTCTGAACTATACGTTTAAAAATAATTGAATGTCATGGAAGTTGCACATGATACGAGATCTCGAACTGTTAATTTAAGATGAACATATATGACCCAGAAACTGATTGTTTCGTCACGGTATAATTATACCTTACTTGTTGCTGTGTCATGAAGTATATGTAATTTTAAAAAAATTAAAAGTATGACACTGTGAAACCGTCCCATTGAATTTCCGAGGAATCTTAAGAGCCAAACAGACATTTAAAATCTAGAAATATTGAAATCTACCTTTGGCTTTTTAGGTTAATAAGATCTGCCATGTGTTTGCAGATAAAACGCACTAATTCAGTCTCCGCGGGCTTCCAGCCTTTAACTGCCAAGAAACATTGTTTATTTAACTGGTTAAAAAGTGATTATATGACATAGATATACGCGAGGATGAAACTTTTTGAGTTTCCTTATTAGTTCTTAATTTTATTTAACATGAAATGTAATAATAATTATTATAAAGACCTTTTTGGATTAAGAGTAATTTTATTCATATTCTAGAAAATGTTATGTTATATAGATTGTATAATTAAAGGATAATCAATGAAATAACTGTTATTGCAATTATAAAAACAATTTTATTTGTAACACAAGTTACTTCCTAACCATCCAAGTAACCCTGTTTTCGCATTCACATATTTTTTTAAAGAACTTTTCTAGAAAGTTTTTATTTTCTCATTTATATTTTCTATATAAAAAAAAAAAAAAAAAAAAAAAAAAAAAAAAAAAAAAAAAAAAAAAAAAAAAAAAAAAAAAAAAAAAAAAAAAAAAAAAAAAAAGATTTTATAATATCGAATATATTTCTAATAAAACTTTTAGTAACTCCACCAACAACCGAAAGGAGAAGGAGGCCCCTGACAAAATAGTTTTCTTGTAACGTACTCCAAATAAGGTGGGAAGAACTGAATAACTGTGCTAATTTGATACTCTTAATTACAAAAACAAGGAAGATTCTCTAAGAATTAATTGGTATCAACAAAATTCAGTTAAAAATATTTTTTTTACTGCCAGTTTAAGCACTATTATTATAAATCAGAGATCATACAATAAAAATCATAGATCAAATAATAAAGTTATAATTAGTATCATAAGAATGAAGAAATAATTTCTAGTCACAAATACGAGTATATGTGGTACTAATATTTAAAATACACATGTTGCATGTCGATTTAGCAATAGATATAAAAATCTAAGGATATTGTAATAATGCTTTAAATAACTTTAAAATAGAGTTTCGTTTAGAAACATTGTTTACATTATTATAGGTTAAAGTAAATTGCAGATTTCGAAACCTGCTTGCTCTGAAGCCAAACAAACCCCCAGAGAATCCTTGACCTAAATGTCAAAACCTTACCGAGAAGGGTTACTTGTCCGTAGAGTTCGTTTGTACTTTATGGTATCACTAAGAAACGCAGTTCCATATTTTATTTTTATTGTTATTAGTATCTAATGCTAGTTTTATTCTACAAATAATTACATTTTAGGTAAATATCTATTATTCATAAAAAAATCTACCAAGTGTCAATTTTAAGATAAGTTTCTATTTTTCGTTTATAGATTGAAATTTAAAATTGTATAACAAAAACCTGTAGAGAAACTATTACTCGTTACACTGCAATGGACGATATAATTATTATGATCCTGAGGCCATTTTCTTTCCAAGCTCGGAGGATTATTGGGAATGAAAGTTGAAAAATTATGTAAACAATAAGTTAAGATATAAGTGAATTTGCAATTGTTGTTTATTATGAAATAATGGGCTTTCTTTTCTTTCTTTCTGTTTCTTTTTTTTTTCAAAAACTGTATTGGATAACCTTAGTTAATAGAAATAAAAAGATAAATCAAATTTTTAAATAAAGTATTTTCCACCGGTCCCTGTTGAACAGATCCTCTAACTAGGACTCCAACTGAATCAATTTTTAACTTGCAACCCACATACAATACTAAAAAACTTCTCGTCGTTTTCGACTCCTTCAACATTTTCAAGACAAACGCTCCAAGATGTTGATCAAAGACAAAACACTGATTTAAAGGACAGTATTTAGACCTATTTTAACATACGGAGTAGAACTACGTGGTTCTAATAAACATTAAAATTATTTTCGTATCCAATCCTTGCAATCCAAAATCCTTCGAAAAATGTTCAATGCTCCTTACTTTGTCTTAAATAAACTTATCCAAAAATAACTTAAAGTCCCAAATGTCGATTCAGCACAAACTAAATACCTTTCATAATAAACACCATAACCATCCAAATCCACTAGTCTCTCAACGCGCTTCTTATCTTACTCCCGATAACGCTATGAGGCGTCTGAACAGAAAATGGCCTCGAGACCTTCTATTATAGAACGTTTCTTATAGTACCTCCGGTTGTATCTTGCTTTAAAGTTATTCTCATGTCACTGGATCCATTTCTCTACACATTTACTTGATATATATGATCAATACAGTTGTAAATATCAATAAAAAAACGAAAAAAAAAATGTTTCGAAACAAATGTATTTCCTATTTTAGATCTTATGCTCGTTTAACTCCATAACAATTCAAAACCGCTAGTCTTTCAACTTGCTTACTATTCTATTCCAGATAACCCTTTGAGACTTCTGCAAAGAGAATTCGCTCAAGACCTTAAATTGAAGTACTATCAGAGAGCAATAGCTTTACAAGCAATTGTAATTTTATTATAAACGTTATCAATAAATTTTCTAGATTTTTTTTTTTAAATAGTATATTTTAAGAAATAGAAAAAAAAAAAAATCTTTTACGCACGTTTTGAGGTTATTACAAACCTATATTGATAAGATATAGTTAAAACTGAAAACAATAATTTATATAATGAATTGAAAAAATAGCTCAGTATATCTAAATTATTTTACAATTTTAAAGCTTTTAATTTTCTACAATTTTAATAGTGGAATATAGATCAACACGAGAAGGAGAATAAATAATATGAATAAACGTAATAATAGTTTAAAATATATATATTTTATTATAGATTATAATAAATGGCAAAGTTTCGATGGAGAGCAAGAGTCTTCTGAAGCATTCTGAGGTCGAGGGTTGTGAGAGAAAGCCACTTCTAAGAAGAATCCAATGGTGGCATCGACTCCCGAAGACAATTTGAAGAGAGGAGCTGTTGTGCAAAGGTGGGACTGCAGGGCGACCTTGGCTGGCGGTAATGAACTTGGCGAGACAGGCCACTTTCTACACCATCTTCTCCCTTCTTCAGCTAGCCTAAGCTTCTTCTCATTCCAATAAGGACACAACTGATTGGAAAATTCTTTTCACCATATATTTATAATCCTCGTAGAGAAATTTAGTCAAGGAAAATTCATATTAAATACTAAGTTGATTATAAGAGAGCTTACATCAGCGCTACCGGATTCAGTATACAGAAGGTAACCCACAAGATATTTCATAAGCTAAATGCTTTTATTTTAAAACTATTTAATGATGTTTTTAATTGCATGCGTTATAGACAAGTAAATTTGGAAGGTTTAGAAAAGCCCCAAAGCTCAACTTCGCATGTCCAAATAGATCTAATTACTGTCACATATATAAGTATTTTGTTATTTATTGGGATCTTTGAACGCTTGTCAAGTAAATGTTGGAATAGTTGGAATCGATAAGCTGTTTCTTGGAGCTAGAACGCCAATTCATTAGCATATCTATTTTCGCAATTAGTTATAATCAAATTTTTAGAAACTACTTTATTACAGAAAAATATTAACTTCTTTCTAGCTTGATTAGGATAATAACCTGTACAGACTTTTATATTAAATACTAATCTGATATTTGAGTGTTCTAATACTGGCGAACTAAGGAAAAAGTATATTACGCTGTTATAAATATATATTAAAATATAATGCTCCAAAAACTATTAAATTCCACTTATAGAACAATAACTTATCTCTAATTGCTTTATCTATTTTAAATTCCGCATACTACAATAGATAAACCATTGTCATATTACTTTTCACTTAAATACAAAATAGACCCTTTTCAAAAAAGATGTATAAGAACTAACAAGTAATGGTTGAGAAGCTAAATAAGCGGGGGGAAACTGGTAGATCAGTAAATCAAAGATTATAAGAACGGATATAGACAATATTAAGACGCAAAATTCCAACTTCGCAATTCATTTAAACGAAAATGACCATAATTTCAACAAAGATTCGGGAGTGAAATAAATTATATAGAAGATATTCTACAATAAAATACTTCAAAACCAATCGAGATTTTTCTTTAAATGATCAAATAAATATTTCTAATACTATTTTAAATTTGTTTCCCGTAGGAATTAAAAAACCACCCTGTCAGAGAGAAAACTTAAGGGACTGCCCATCTACCTGACCAATAAATGTATTAATCTAACTATCCAACTCTCCGTTTCGTCAAATTAAATAAAAGCCATGTACCAGACTTAAAAGACAAGTAACTGCTCGTCGTTTCCTACTACCACATCATTTAATAAACAATCGTTCAAAGCTCCTAATAAATTACAAATGAATTATTTAATGACAGTAATTAGGCTCATTTGGCAATATGGAGTTGAGCTTTGGGGCTTCACTAAACCTCTTCACACTGAGTCTACTGTAAGTCCAAATATCTTTTAGAAGCCCTTCCCATTTTCACTCCTTAGGTGAGTACCAATATGTTAGATTTGTTTCCTCACATTTTTAAAATTTAAATATAACTTGAAAGACAAGATATTGCTCGTTAGACTAGTTTTTTACATGTTTTAGACATGTTATTGTAATAATTTTCATCAAATATACTTGTACATATTGTAAACAGTTGTAAATATCAATAATTTTTTTTTTTTAATTAGTATAAATAATCTGTGCAGAAACTTTTTGTATATTCTAGATTTGATGATGAATGTTTAACATTCGAAACTATTCTTCGAATAATAAATTCCAATAGAAGAGGCAGATATTCCATCAATCCCAATAACATGTTCCTTCAATGTGACTCACAGTTTGCCAATAAGATGACGGTAGAAGAGCTTTTAAAGCCGACTTGCTGATTTATCAGGCAAGAAATAGTAGGAGAGTGATATGGCGTAACCGGCATTCCTTAGGCGAGGGAGGGCTTCATGCATTAGCATAAGATCCATTTGTTCTCGAGTAACGGGATGACAGCATTAATACAATGGAGCCTGCGACACTGCATTCCTAGGCCTCATTCAGAAAACTATTATTGCTATAAAGAAATTCCTCAGTAGAAGAAACAGAATTTACAATCGAATCTATATCATATTGGAACACATAGTACTAAAGAGAATGTTTTAATCTTCGAATGTTCAAATGAAGCATAGATCGAATATAATAGTGTGCAATGTCATTTTTATATTAAAGTGAGGAATCCATCTGGACAAACGTCTTACCTGAAATCCACAAACGAGGCTTAAAATAAACATACAAACTGCTCATCGTTTTCTACTTCTTCAACATTAACTAAACAAACGTTCAAAGCTTCCAACTAATTATAAAGTACTAATTTATATGACAGTAATTTGGACATAATGAGTTGACCTATGGGGCTCGACTAATCCAAATCCAACATATTCCTCACTATGTCAAAAATAAACTGATCCATGATGATCTAAACGTCCTGATCATTATGATCATATGTCGTTGAATTGACCCAAACGAGAAATCTTTCATGATAAGCTCCATATTCATTTAACTAATCCCCACTAGTTTTCCAACTTGCTTCCACTATCGGGAATCGTTCCGATATCCTTCCGAGGCGTTGAAAAGAAGAAGGCGTAGGGACCTTCTAATGTAAAACATTAACTTAAGTGCTACTAAAGGGTAGTTTCTTTAAAAGCATTAGTATCATTGTAAAAATGTTACACATTTAACGTACTTATCATTACATTGTAACCGGATCAGGAGATCCTATATTGATTTTCAAATAAATGACAATTAACATACTTAGAGTTTAAAATGGTTAACCTCTATGTTTGAGTTGGTTCGATTGACATGAGAACAAACCTAAAGTTCCCACAGTAGCAACTGTACTGAGACAACGTTATCTACTATCAACAAGTACAGTGATTACTTAAAAAACAAAAGCTTTGATCCGCAATCTAGGGAAATCCCTGGTGCTTTATGTAAATGAAAAACAGGATGTTGTAAGCTTTAATGGAAATAATTGGTGCTTAAGGGTTTGTTTAAAAAGAACGGAAATAACGCGGCTTATCTTAGATTAATCACTGTAAAGTTGATAACTAACAAGGATCTTAAGTAACTACCGTGTTTTGGAATATAATGCCAGACATTAAATTTTAATAGATATATACCAAACTTATAAAATATTTCACTAACTCATAGATAATGAATTTCTAAAGCTGGCAGACAAACTCTAAATATGTTGAATCCCTCCAGGGTGAAACATTCCTCTCATCTCATGGAAATACAGAGGAATGTGTTTTTTTATTTCATAAATTTGTGAAATTTGTATTTTATTATTTATAATATACTGATGGGCAAATAGTTACTCCCTTCCCCTAAGCGTTTTTTTGTTTTTCCATTTTGTCGTCTAAAAGTTTCATTTTATTAGGTTTTTACATATAGTATATTACATAGAACAAATAAGCGTATTTAGATTATTAATAACATAAATTAAATAAAAGCCACGTACCAGACTTAAAAGACGAGTAACTGCTCGTCGTTTCCTACTACCACGTCATTTACTAAACAATCGTTCAAAGCTCCTAATAAATTACTAATGAATTATTTAATGACAGTAATAAGGCTCATTTGGAAATATGGAGTTGAGCTTTGGGACTTCACTAAACCTTCCATTTTTTCTCGTACACCCTTACAATCCTAAATCCTTCGTAAAATCCTCAATGCTCCTTATTATTTCACAAACAAACTTATCCATAAGGATATTAATGTTCAATATGTTGCTGATTTGGCCCCAACCAGATACCTATAGTGCACTCCTTATCCACTCAAATCTAATGGTCTCTCCCAACTTGCCTCACCCTCAATCCCCGACAATCTGTCGAGTCGTCTGAAAAGAAGAAGAACCAGAGATCTTCTAATATAGATCTGGTCTACTAGTGGGTAGTTATTGACACACCATTGTCATCATTTTTCTTAAATTTAAATATTGTATAAATGTATACAGATGTAAATATCAATATTTTTTTTTTTTAAATAATAGATATTATGTTTATAACTATTGATATTTAATTAAAATTAATCAAAAAAAAAAGTCGAGGAATACTAGAGAAAATTATAATGCTGTTTCAATTCCACCCAGCATTAGTGACACACAAATATGGCGTCATATGGAAAATAAGAGTCGATGATATGTTATTTAGCTCATGGCATAACGTAAAGACTGAATTCGCTACACATCAATGTTGGCCACGTACATCGAGCAATCGAACATGAAAATCATAATTCGATTAGAAACGGATCATTTAATAGAAATTATACTTCCAAATGATAAACAATTTTGAACCTCACTCCTTCTTTACAACTGCAGCACTAATGGAAAACCAAGTCCAAAATGATAACATAACGTGCTTCGTAATTACCGAAGCAATTATCCCCATTTCCCTCAGACTAATTAACATGCGGGATAATGTCGAGTGGTAATGAGTTTAAAAATTTCATTACTGGTATCACATGCCATTACGGACATTAACTCTAAACAGCAAAACGACAAGCCCATTATCAAAATATATAAATTAAATTTTTACTGGCCCACATACAAGACTAAAATGACAGGAAACGGCTCGTCGTTTTCGACTTCTTCAACATTTACTAAACAATCCTCCGATTAATTACAAAAGAATCATTTACATGACAGTAAATAGACCTATTTGGACATACGAATTTGAACTTAGGGGCTCCACTAAACCATCCGATTCATCTCGTATCCAAAATCCTTCGAAAAATCCTTAATACGCCTTTAATGTATCAAATGCTGCTGATTTAGCCTAAATCAGATTTCTATTCTTTCATAGTACACTACTATAAACTTTCAAATCCACTAGTCTCTCCACTTGCTTACTATTATATTTCAGATAACTCTCCGAAACTTCTAAAAAGTGTTCTGAAAATGTCCCCACGACCTTAAATAGAACTTTAATTGAAGGACTATCAGCAGGTAAGTTGCTTACCAACTATTTGGACATACGAATTTGAACTTAGGGGCTTCACTAAACCATCCGATTCATCTCGTATCCAAAATCCTTCGAAAAATCCTTAATACGCCTTTAATGTATCAAATGTTGCTGATTTAGCCTAAATCAGATTTCTATTCTTTCATAGTACACTACTAAAACTTTCAAATCCACTAGTCTCTCCACTTGCTTACTATTATATTTCAGATAACTCTCCGAAACTTCTAAAAAGTGTTCTGAAAATGTCCCCACGACCTTAAATAGAACTTTAATTGAAGGACTATCAGCAGGTAAGTTGCTTACCAAGAAATTGATACGTTATTATGAACATTATCATCACTGAAGTTTTTATATGTAGTAATTTTTTTTAAATCTTCAATGCACCTTACCTTGTCAGAAACAAACTTATCCACAAAAACCTTTACGAAACATATGTTGCTTATATAGCTTAAACCAGATACCGATTCTTTCAAAGCAAACTTCATAACCATTCAAATCCATTAGTATCATAATTTGCTTTATATTCTATTCCAGATAACCCTCCGAGGCGCCAGAAAAGAAAATGGTCTCGGGACCATCTAATATAGTACTTTATTATATAGAACTTGTATAAATTCTACAAATGGGTAGTCGAATATAAAAATTGACAAGTCATTTTTAGCATTAACATCGCATTTACTCGATTGTATTTTATTTTATATTGTATACAGTTGTGAATTTCAATAAGTAGCTAAAAAAAAAATACTGATGGGTACTGCATCAATGAAAATTCTGAAGTAAGTAATAAAGAACACTTTACTTAGAGCTCGGTTCGAATCAATCCGATGGCACTATCCACAAAGCAGGTACACAAGGAGGATAATATTCACAATTATTGAATAATTTATGGGTTCCTGGAAGCCGGATAATGACGTGCTGCCTGGAGTCGGCGCTGGAGAGAGGGTGTCCAGTGATTTATGCAGTCTATGAAAACTTTCTGCCTTCTCCCTCCAGACCGGTATTGGAACACCCTTAGGCTTCAGGGGCGCTACCCCATCTTCCACGTGACTGGAGTATGCAACTGTGCACGACAAAGGAATTCATTTACTGTTCTTTATTATAAAATACTGGTTATACGATCCGGTTCATCTTTTAATAGCTTTCGAAATTAATGCTATTAAAAAATTTTCAGATATAACTTAAGATCATCTATCACAATTTGCAACCACTATTTACCATTTACCCAATTCTAAAATCAATCAATAATACTTTTTAACTATGTACTAATGTATTTCATAGAGGAGCACAAGACTCATGCTTAATTCTAATGAAAGGCGGAGTCCGCCTGTTGATGTTTTCAATAATAAACTATTCGATATCTTTACTTACTATTTCCCTAGATGTCGTGAAGTGGTAAGTCAAAAGAAGCAAACCTTACTCAATATTTCCCTATGCTGATATTAAAAATAGGGCTTTGAAAGTTATTAGTTTACTCATTTTCAAGGTAATTTGACTTATCCACTTCTTCACGATAACCACCAGTTTATAAGCTACAAAACTAATTAAACATAACATGGTTAAGAAGATGGCCAGGTATGCAGTCAGGTTGATAAATTACACATACAAGTTTCAGAAACAAACTTTACATACGGAATGCAGACGTTTCGACCTACATGCAGGTCTTCTTCAGGGCTAAAAATAACTAAAACTGTATATGACCAAAATAAATTTTAATTTATCAAAATGACTGCACCCCTGACAATTTTCTCAACAATTGAAGCATACAGTCAACCATACTATTTTCATAATAAAAAATAAAATAATAAAATAAAAATAATTCTGTCAAAGAAGATTAATTATAATTAATTAAGTTTTTTTTTTCACTGTTGATTTAAATGGTGCTTTTTGATGACGCAGCGGATAGACCGTTTCTGTAGAATCAAATTAATCGTGGCCTTTCCACCTCCGATAAACGCAGCTTTCCGCTACCGGAATAGTTACAAATGCTAATCGTCCAACCAATGTCACCGGTTATGAAACATTATCCGTGGTATGATTTGAATATATCAGCATAAATTTAGCACGCTCAGAGCACACATTAGTATGTGCTGTAAAATTAAAAAAACAACGAAGTTATATATATTCGATGATGAGGGTATATGGTTTCAATATACATTATAGTCAATGATTTTATGATTTTAAGATTTCAAAATTACAATATATATTTACTAAAAAAAAACCTTACTTAGAAAATTACAATCACGCCTCCTCTAATGATTAGTACATGACTTACTTTATATTTTAAAGAAGTAATTTCATGCCAAACTCGAACTAAAAAAGAAACCAACTAGTGCATGTGATTCCCAAAGGTTGAAAAAAAAAAAAAAAAAAAAACACACGGAAGAAACGGCTAGTTTGAAAAACTAGAAAAAAGATCATCAGATTATTATTAACCCTATTAACAGGCGATGTATCCTGGAGGATACTCATATTTAATGCGTTTTTCTCAATAAATGAAGTAATGTATGACACATTATCCTACTCATTATCGTCTAATATCCTTTATTTAACCTTGATTTTCATGATACATGAGTGGGGGTTAGCGTGGCTATAGTCATTCAAAGGAAAAAAAAAAAGAAAGAAATGAATTCAAAAATCCCTGGCAAAAATACAAAATTACAGGAGTCATAATATGCCTTATGATGCATGTTTCCAGAAAAAGGACAATTTTCAGATTTCTATTATGTTGCTGAGAAGTTTATGCGCGGTAGCTCAGTGGGTAGTTGAATTCCATTCCGTTTGAAGGCAGAAAATTTATAACCAGTAATTTTAACCGTGGATCAATAAATGCAATAACATTACCTCCTAAGCAAAGAAGCCAAAACCCTTCATGGGTTGTTTGTGAAACAGGATTTTTTTTTTTTTTTTTTTCAATATTGTATTTTGGACAAATACGTTCGATTGAAAAAACTAAAAAAAAAATTGTTTATTGATTTCCTTTAATTATCTGTCATGTATTGTTATTGTTTCCATTGTATTAATAATAACATTATTAAAATTTCTGATTAAAAAAATAATAATTATCGGTTCAGTAATATTCTTTAAACCTTAATACCTGTCAATTACACGTTTATGTCACATCGAACTCCACAATTTTCACGATTTTATAGGCTTAAGATTAAATGCAAAAAAAAAAAAAATGTTTAAAATAAATTATTAAATTTAATTATTGTTTTAATATATCTGCTCCTTTATTATTATTATTATTATTTTTTAAACAAAATAAGAGACAACGTAAAAAGAAATAAAATCTTTGACTCCAACATTAAATGCAGATTATTTTATGATTTTAACAACAATGTGTAAGAAACTATATTTTATTGATAATAAATATATAATGGTTTATTAATAAATTTTAAAGTCAGGGTTTTTGAGCTCATTCGATTTTTATCCAAAATAATACGTCCCTATGCTTTTGAACATTAATAGCTATTATATTTTTTTTTTTCTAAAAAATGGTATGTTCTAAAACATTTCCCCCGCTCTCCTTCACAAGTTAACTTATAAAACATAAATTAAATAAACACGTTTAAGTTCATCATTATTAACATCAGTTACAATCCAAAATTGTATACTAATAAAGTAAGTATACAAATTAAAATATATAAAAAGTATCAATCCTTTAATTCGTCTCTAAGGGGAGGTTCTTTATTTTTCTAATCATACACGGGCCGTTGGCTCCATATCAAAAGCCTACATGTTCCACTTGAAAGGACAACCACCACCGAAGTCACGTAAGCAGCAGGAGTGGAGGTTCCATAGGAAAACCAGTTTATCCGGATCGTTGTGACGATTATTTGAAGGATTTCATGGCAAATCCAGTTGGTGAACAGAGTGGCTAACGGGGTTCGCCATTTGAAACCAAGGCTTATGGGAGGGGGGAGGGGGGCAAATCCTAAGTCCTACAGAGGATTGCAATCGCATGTTCACGCCTGACGGAAGAATTTTACACATGAAAACCTTTTCTTGTATATCTGCTATCAGCATGACACAAGGGGTTGGACCTCTAGAAAGCTAGCCGCAAAAGTATTTTTATTCTTGAGAATAAAAATACTAAGATAACTATTTCCTTTTCTACAAATTAGCGGTAAAATGATGAATATTTTATGATGAAAAAAAAAAATCATTAGTTTTATTACAGAAAAAAATAATCTACTCTCCTTTTATTTTATCAACACCAGAGCAAGATAATAAATTTTTGTTGGGAAAACAATTTCTATCAATTGGTATAGAAGAATTAATACAACTAGGATTGATAAATTTATTGCCACTTCTTTTGAAATTATTTTATTTTAAAACTAGTTCCGAATGTTAAACATTCAACATCAGTTCTAAAACACTCAAAATTGTCAAAACATCACCACTTTGTTACATAGATTATATATACATTAACGTTTTTAAAAAGGTGTGACAAGAAATCAAATATATTGGTACTCACACTCAGAGGCAAAAAGAACTCATGCATTTTATTTCTTGTCATACATTTTTAAAACCATTAATATAGGTATATATAATCTATGTAACAATGTGGTGATGTTTTGAAAATTTTGTACGATTTAGACCCGATGATGAATGTTTAATATTTGAAACTAGAAGAGACTAGATAATTCCAATAGAAGTGGCAATTAATTCATCAATCATAATTGTATTGATCCTCCTATACCATAATACTTACTTCAAGCAATAAAAATTGTAGTTTTCTCAACACAAATTCAAACGATTCAAGCATTCAAAACATTATAGCTCCAAAACGGTAGGTCTTAGCGAAAAATGAAATAAACCAAAAAATGTTCTCCATTAAATTTGTGATAAGGAACTGTCGTCAAATTTTCAATGACATCAAAATGAATGCGAAAAAAACGTTACACCAAAAAAGTAAAGACACTCAGCCAAAAGACATGTCTACGTCAAAAAAAAAATTTACCTATCACAATGGTTGATGGTTGCTATGTAAGTCAATGCCAATAAGCATCTTGAATAGTAAAAGAGAAATTGATTTTGGCACTGGGGACAAATCGATCGGCCGATAAAGTAAACGACCGAGGAATAGCTACCGTATAAAGAAAAATTAATAATAAATGAAGATACACTTTTAACAAAATTATTTTCCTACACAATTTACGTAATTACTTGTGAAATGGATTTTCATATCAATAGTCTAGATTCATTCAGTATTTAATGATGGTTGAAAATGTACATAATTCGCAATCTGATCATAATATTAACGAATCAAGAAAACAAACGTAATATTACATTAACATTAAAAAAATAAAAAATAAAAATATATCAACAAAAATGTCTTGCTTCAACAGTATTCAAGACAAGTTATTCTTCATATACATGCCATTATATTTCTTATTCCATGAATTAAAACTCATATGTATAACACAAGCATGTATGTTATTACATACAAAACCTCCGATCAAAGCTAAAAGGTTTACTAAATTGGACTTCTTACAAATTCAAAGTTTTTTTTCTTTAGGTTTCCTATCCATCGAGGTCTTTCAACCCACCAGATTTCGAAATTCTACGAAACCGGCTGACTGAAACCGTTGACTTTAGTAGAAGACTATAACTTTTCCATTTAGGCGATTCGATTTATTATTATTATTATTTATTTTTTTTTTTAACAAAGCTTATATTGCAAAGAAGGTGTTTAGAGAAAAAAAAGAAAAGAAAAAAGGGAATAATATTTCTTTGTCTATCATCAATGTTTAACATTTTTTTTATAGAATGAATAATAATTGAAAGAACCTAAATAATGTTATATAGGCTTCTTTATAAGAAAAGAAATGTCACCCAAATCGTCATATATATTTTTAAATAGAGAAACAACTTCTTCGAAAATATAAATTACAGATACGACCGCAACAATTATATTTATATCTTTTAGATTTATTAAGATGGATCAGTCGAAGGAATAAAAAATATAAATTGTTAAGATAAAGAACACAATATTTTATTATGCCAACATTAAGCCCATGGTTTTGATGGCCACCGAGAAGGCAGACAAGGAATTAAAGCTAAACCTAAATAATAAACTAAAACAAGGTAGTAACAATAACAAATGTAAATAAGAAACAACATATAGTCGAGTCACTGACAGGAAGGGAATTGAGCAACAATATAAAACAAAAATGGATGTCATTCAGTCACAAAATACACCACTTAAATTATGTACATAGTGCAAGCAAAAAAAAAAATCGCATTATTATGTAAAATTTTGGGTTATCGATTAACACATAAAACAATGTAAACAGGGTGTTGATAATGTAACAAAAACGAAAAGGGTCACAAGAAAAGAACATTTTTATTTAGGAAATATAGTTGCTCTATTAATCGTTAAGGAATTATTTAGTTTTTTAAAGATAATAAATAATTCTTTTATAGGGTTACTAATGGAAAAAAAAAATTTAAACCAAACAGCTGTTGACACCCTTAAGCTATGTTCATAATATAATTATAGAAAGAATAGTTCAATAAACTTGAAATTTACAGTTAATTTTCCTAAATTACTATACTTTAAATTTAAGTTAAACAAGAAAGTTCACACCAAACATTATTACTGATATGTATTTTACAAGGTAGTGACGATAACTAATGTAAAATCAGTTATTGACACCCTAATGATATTTTTTCAAATACGGACTTAATCGAAAGTATTTTAACACAGTTGAATTAGAGGATTCTGAAGGAATGTTATTATTTATTTTGTTTTTAATTTGAAAGTTAGACTGTTAAAAACTGTCTAGTTTACCTTAACCTTAATTTAGTGGAAGAACGATTCTATTAAAAATTAAATATACTCGTGTGTAAAGTTTAGCAATAGTTAATAGATTTTAAGTTAATGAAATATTGTTAATAATAAGTACAACGAAAACATTTCAGAATAAGAACAAAACTGTAAATTAATTTTATTATTTTTTTAGAACAGCCAAACGACACAAACAGATTTTAAGGAAAACTCATTAATATTGAGCTTAGGTACGCTTTTATGATAATCTTTTTTTGTTTAATGAGTTGAAAAAAATAAAATCATAAGCTAAAAAAAAGAACAGAAGTAACGACGTTTGAAAAAAATAAATAAGCAGTGAAGCTAGAATTTCATTTGGCTCCGAGTCCCAGAAGGCGCATAATGTTTTTTTAGAGACGCACCCGCCCAACCCCCTACCCCCTATTTACGTGCCTGATAAAATTCCCTAATCTACTTACCCTGGAAAAAAGATATATCGATTTGTTTCCTTTTTCTCCTCCTTTCTCTTAAAACAGTCGAGCTAGTTCAACAAAAAGTCGTGGAACCCTAATTACGTTAAATTATATTTTGTATATGAAAAGTGAATTGCTTTTTGAATGCATATTTTTAAAATATAGATTGAACTATTAAATACTTTAATTTAATTTATGGTATTAATTTTTTTTTTTCATTTATTGATATTTACAACTGTACAAAATAATATACAACAAGTAAACGTGTTGACAGTGAATACAATGGCATGTAAATAACTTGTGAAGAACTACTCACTAATAGCACTTCAATTAAATTTACACTAAAAGGCCTCTAGGCCATCTTCTTTTCAGACGCCTCGGAGGATTATCAGGGATGGAGGAGGAAGCAAGGTGGGAGACTAGTGGATTGGAGTGTTTATGGAGCTTACTATGGAAGGATAGGTATCTGGTTTGGGCTTAATCAGAAACATATGGAACATTAAAATCTTTATGGATAAGTTTATTGGTCACAAAGTAAGGAGCATTGAGGATTTTTCGAAGGATTTTGGATTGTAAAGATTGGATACGAGATGAATTGGATGGTTTAGTGGAGCCCCAAAGCTCAACTCCGTACGTCCAAATAGGTCTAATCACAGTCATGTAAATGAGTCTTTTGTAATTAATTGGGAGCTATGAACGTTTGTCTAGTAAATGTTGAAGTAGTCTGTAACGACGGGCAGTTTCTTGTCGTTTTAGTCTTGTATGTGGATTCCAAGTGAGACGTTTGTCCAAATGGAGTCCCAGGTAGCGGATTTGATCAACAGGGATTAGAGGAATATCATTAAAGGATACCGTAGGACAGGATGTCGTAGGTTTACGACGAAGGGTAAAGGTTATTTGATGGGATTTATTTGGATTTATTTTAATTCTCCATTTTTGACACCATTCTTGAAGGTTTATGATGTGGGATTGGAGTGCCTGGGATGCAATGAAGGGATCATTATTTACTGATAACAAACATGTGTCATCAGCGTAAGTGGTGAGGACATTGGTAGGATGGGTCAGGATGTCAGCTGTATACCATACACTGTGTAGAGGATAGGAGCTAGGATACTTCCTTGAGGAACACCGGCAGACTGAGTAAAGAGGGATGAATGGGCGGAATTGTGACTTATTCTGAATGTTCTGTCATTGAGATAGGATTGCATAATAAGGAAGTATGCAGGAGGAAGGAATTTACGGAGTTTGTAAAGCAGTCCCTAGTGCCAGACTCGGTCAAAGGCTTGTTCTACGTCGAGAAAGGCTCTAGTGCAGTACATCCCGCGCTCCAATGCGGACGAGACAACGTCCACCACACGATGGCATTGCTGGATAGTGAAGTGTGACGTTCGGAAACCAAACTGGTGATCAAGGATGGTGTGATAGGATTATAGGATAGGATTCAGGCGTTTCAGAATGAGGTTTTCCAGGATTTTGCCCATAATGGGCAAGAATGATATTGGACGGTATGAGGATGGGAGTTCAGGTGGCTTTTTTGGCTTAGGTATCATCTTTGTTATGGATAGTTTCCAAGGATTGAGAAAGTATGTGGTGCGGAGGACAGCATTATAAATATAGGTTAGGAATAGGATCGCTTTCTGAGAAAAGAGTTTTAGGATTTGGGCTTTAATTAGATTATGTCCTGGGGCTTTGTTTGAGGGTAATCTGTGGATTAGGTTTGATATCTCTGAAGGATGGAATGCTTTAGGAGGAGTAGACATTTGGAGGGGAACATTTAGTTCTGCTTCAACACATGGAGAGGTGGAGAGGATTGAATATATCAGGATGGGGGTTGAATTAATTTTAATTATATATTTGTGAATATTATTTTAAATTGTGATCAAGTGATCAAATTTTATTTATTGACTTTTATGTTTATTTGATTTAATTTTATAAATTTATTTTATGACTTGTACCTCACAGAGTTGAAGACCGATTTTTGTGTAGGTAGTAGAGACCTATAATACAGCAAAATATAGCCGCCAATGTGCATTGGGAGCAAAGAAAAAAAAAAAAATAAAATCACGTTATTTTTTCTCAGCTCTCAGTCAAGATAAAGAAATGATTCTTTCACGTTAAATAGTACTTTTGTATGCTATTTGAAATAATAATACTAAAAAAAACTGACCTAAAATCTCAATTTAGCACACCAAGAAACCCTTATATGTGAAAGTTTATCAAAATAAAAAAATATTGATTTTTTTACCCCTTTCGAGGACGTTAAAATTTTGAAGTTGAGATGTCATCAACAACTTCTAACGGCCTTAACAACTGCTGTGTTCAACTGATTACAATATTAATAGCATCACATGAATCAGCATTCATTCAGTTTTTAATCCATGCATAAAATTGATGAGAATAAAAAATTCCAAGGTCAACTATAATTTGAGATATCTCAATAACGAGAAATCAGTAAGACAAACGAGTCCAATTAGTCATTATCTCACAATTTTTGAGTTACTGTTTTTTCTCCTTGGCAGGGCAGTATACTGAGGACGAAATGTGGTCTTTACAAAGAAAGCACGTCACGTGAACTGGTAGAAAAAAACAGTAAATTGCTTTAAGAGAGTTTTTCATAAATAGGAAAAAATAATAATAAAACAAAATTTAAAAAAATAAAAAAAGAGCAGAGATATTACATTATTAATTTAAATTAATTATTCCACTTAAATATTTATTTTTACTTTTAATCTTAAGCCAATTAAAATTATGACAATTGGTGAATTAGATGAGGCACGAAAATGTAATTGATGATAATTGGCAGTTCTTTGGGTTTAAACATTAAAAATAAATAAGTTAAATAACCAAATTTGAGACTATTAATAAACCAATATTTTTTTTTACTAGATATTTGAATAAAGTTAATTATTTATACAGAGGAAATAATAAAATTGTCGATGTCTTCGACCAAAATTATTTAATTCCAAAATGCAATATTGAAATTATCTTTACATCACTCTCATACTATTAATAACCTTATCAATGACTGCTTAACTGAACTTCATGTGTTCGTAGTGAAGTTATGGGAGGAACAGGAATATTTCCGAGATAAAGAAAGATATGAGGAATTATATTACAATCGATACATGAATATATAAAACTGATCTCATAGTATATTAATTATTTTAGTGCATAGACCAATGTGGCTACATTTGATGGTTTTTTTCTATAAGTTGTGCAAAGATATATATAAAAAATATTTTTCTTTTCTATGCATATATATTTTTTTTTAATATGGGTCACTTTGTCAATTCCGAGAACCCCAACCTCAAACTATTTCTCAGGGTCAGAATGAGGATAAAACTATTCCATTGATTTTATTTTATTCACGATTTTTCCACGAATTAATTTTTCCTCGAACGAGCTGTCAATGGAACTCCCACTAATCCTTGTTCGGTCCTATTCTCCTTTGGATAATTTTTCTCGTGAGTGTACCATTCTATTATTTATTTCCGGTTCCTTTATCTCACCATTTCAAATTTCCATCCAATATTAATGTTCTTTCACTAATTACCTCTAAAATATTTTGTCATTCACGAAATACTTATTCTGAATAAAGAATATTACGAAACAAACATAAGTTTTCGTCTTAAAATTGCATATTAATTAATGAATTACACTTACCCCGTGGCCACATATACGTGCACGAATATTTCTCCCCCCACGTTTCCTCCAGATATGCGCTGTATGTGTAGTATAATTTTCGGCTTATAAAAAAAAAAAAAATGGAAATTATTTCCTTTTCGCCAAATTAATGAAACTTATTATTTTTTTTTTTAAGGTAATTTTTCGAGTCAATGATAAATTAGTAACCTTATTTTTATTTTTTTTATGAATCATATTAATTATAAAATATTTATTTATTTGCATGACGGTAATTAGAAAGCTTTTGGCATATGGAGTTGATTTTTGGGACTTCCAATTCTTCTTGTCCGTAATCCTTGATAAAATTCTCTAAGTTCCATATTATGTAACATATAAACTATATTAATAGGCAGCTCTTTACAAGCTATTAACACGTCATTCCTATCACATTGTTGCAAATTTACTTCTTGTATATGAGTCGTGGAAGTCCAAATTTTTCTAATAGACTATCTTTCACTGAAAGGTTTTCTCAAACAAGTAGTTAAACCAGATTAAAAACGGCCTTTTAAAAAGTAATTCTCCTTCCTAATCCAGTCTGAACTTTATCTTCATAGTCCAGCTGTGAAAATTCTTAAGAAATGGACTTAGCCTGTCTTGAAATTCTGCGCTTCATATATTGTATACAATTATAAATATTAATAAAAAAATTGGTATTAAAATTAGTATTAATATGGTATCGGATGAAGTATGTACCATATGACTGGAGGTTTTTTCCCTGCATGAAACTCAACATTACTCCATTCATCTTCCGAAACCGGGATCTTACAAGCAACAGCAAAATTTTTACAGATGACGGCACACCAAAGGTCCCGAGGCCGAAAACCTAACAACCCTAAAATGCAGCAACGGTAGCCTCTAACGGAACTGATACAAACACTACCGCGGGTACCGCACTGACACACTTCCCTACTAAGAGACCATTAATATATATATTTATCCAGTCAATCAACTGATATTACTCCCGGGAGGGGGAAGAGGGAAGAAAATGTGAGTTATCATTATTGATTTAAATTCCTAGCACTATTAGTTCTCCTTTTCCAAAGGTGAAACCTATACATACCTATAAAAATATAAAGAAGCTTATTTGGTAATTGGATTTAGTTTGGAATATATCATATACGTTATTTAGAAGGAGGAGCCAAAAGGATAACAAATAAAAAAGGTTAATATAAATAATAAAATCTTTTAATATGCCAACGTTTATGCATTAGCTGAAAATGTGAATAGTAAATGAAATATAAATTATTTAGGAAACCAAGTTTATATATATGTTTAATAAGGTTCTTTAGGCTCAGTCAATATAACAACTTATTTTGGCGACGTTTCCAGTCTCTATTAGAGTGAAAAAAAGAGGTAACGAAAAAATTATATAGGTTACAGAGGCAATTTAAAAATAAAGCTAGCAACAATATACATATATAAAAACATGCATTGGAATATATAATTACGAATAATTACAAAATATGGATGAGTATGAAACTACTTACAATGTTAATGGTGGATACTGGTATAGGTAAACGATGGAGTATAATATTACGTTTTTTTATTTTCATAAAATAAAGAAGATTAAATACTAACCAAGCAGATAGAAGGTTTAAAATTACCAATAATTTGGTAATCAAAGCTAATAAAGAAAAATAAATACAGGGATTTGTTAATAGATAATAATAACTTAAAATTAGAAGTACAAATAAGGAGCAAAGGAAAAAACAAAACAACAAAAAATACATCTAAA
The DNA here is from genome assembly GCA_003667255.2 of Euschistus heros. Classification (NCBI taxonomy): domain Eukaryota; kingdom Metazoa; phylum Arthropoda; class Insecta; order Hemiptera; family Pentatomidae; genus Euschistus; species Euschistus heros. Next base: position 1,496,291 of record RCWM02000100.1, read on the forward strand.
TTGGGATGGTATGTGAGACTTAGCCCATTTTTAATTTAACTCTAATTAAAACGATTAATTAAGTCATGTTGCTGCCAATGTCTTCCCTTATTTCGAAGTATTCTTTGTAATCCTAGCCAGTTAGTTCTAAATTACAGCTAACGCGAATATATTCAAGAAAAAATCTGCGGATAGGATACAGATAAAGTTTATCATTTATCATTTATAATCGGTTGAAACGTTCCCGAGACACAAAAATTGACTCTTAAAATATTAATGATGGGAACGAGTTAAATTTCAGTTCGATCCATTGTTCAAGATTGGACTTTTTTATAAAAAATAACCTTCAAATTGAAATGAGCTACCGTATGCGGTAATTATATAAAAATTACATAAAACAGAGTTTTCCCATTATTAAAAACCATTTTTTGAGTAATATTTATTGTACTGAATTCAATATACCTAAATCCTTATCGCAAAATTAATACCTTTTGTATATATACATATATGTTTATTCAAATATGTTTTCCTTTTATCTCGTAACAAGTTTTTGTTTTAAATAAAGTCTTGATTGATGCATAAATATATTATGAATTATTTTCCTTTATTGAATCTGATAATAATATTTCAATTTAGAAAAAACGTCATCGTAAGGAAATCCATATGTTTTATGATTTCAGCATGTTAAATCAACGCGAGATGTGATCAAAGTTGAGGATCTCTGGAGAAGATGCGGGATTTAGGAAACGAGACGAAACAATTGCAATAGTCTGAAAATACAAACTTCATCAAGAAACTATACAAGCCACCAAAGATATTAAACTTAATCCAAGAATCGTCATATAATGGATTTAACAAACTATAAATGAAGAGTAGAAATGAAAGTGCCAAAATGAAACATTGTGGAAACCGAGAATTGAATTTATTCCAATTTTTTTTTATACATTACAAATGCTATTTTTCGCTAAATATTTAAACCAGTTTAAGCTCTGTAGAACAATATTTCAATATAAAACAAAAAATTAATTTTAGCTACATAGACCGTTATGAATTTCGACAATTCAATTTATTATCGCTGCTTTAATAAAAAAAAGAAATCGTTCCGTTCCTGGCGGAATAAAAATTACTCTATTATTTTTTAATGATATTATATTAAAAAATTAACTAAAAAAAAAATTCATGATGGATATGTTTTTATAATCTACCGGTGGAACGGTAGAAGGATTTTTAAAAAGTCACATTTCAAATATGAATTAGGTAGATTACTATACTTAATTTAAGTTAATAAACAAGTTAAATTATTTCAGTCAAATAAAATATAACTTCAATTTTCATCTTCCTTAATGAAGTATTTGAGACACGCTAGCGATAATAGATCCGTTATTTCAAATAAAGATGTCATCCATCAAAGTCGAATCATAAATATTTATTCCATAAATCTTTTGTGGACTGACAGACATTTAATTATTTATTTACATATTTAAAATCCCTCGACGTCGGCCCAGAAAGCGGAATGAAGACGAAACTCCGTGGAATACTCATCACTCATCCACCAAGCTAGTTTTTCTAACGGGAAACCGCTTAAAAAAATAAAGGCATTTGTAAACAAACGAGTCTTAGCGGTTCGCTACCCTGGTTCCGAGCTTCCTTCTCAAGTCAGTAAATGTTCTCTTCATACAAGGGTTTCCCTCCGTTATCAAGTTTTCCTTTCGTTAATTTTTTTTTTTTTTTAATTGAGCTAAAAAAAATCTACTTACGTTTCATAATCCATGATAGTTCTCTTGTAGTTTAGAAGCTTAGAACTAGCAGTGAGAATACAATTTGAATAATTTTAGAAATAAAAAGGATTGTAAAATTAAATTTAATTTAAATTTAAAAAAAATAAAAGATTAATAGTTTTCAATCAGAAAAAGCTATGGTGTTTTCAAGTGATTTTAATTGAATTTTCTTCGATGAAACGAGTTTAAACAGTAATTTCCAGATCATAAATTAAGGGACCTTGATAATTTTATTAGTAATTTATTGCTATGGAAATAAAGTGAAAATTATCTCGCAAGCTAGAAAATAAATTCATGTCAGGCATGTAGAATGAAATCTAGTTTTAATATGACCAGCTAACGATTACTTAGAGCTCAACAGCTGAACTATCTATATAATTCTATATTCTTCTAACCATACATATCTTTTTGGATATGGTTTCTTTTGTCTAGTATTCTATACATTTTTGGTGTAACGTTTTTTCACATTCAAAAATGTAACAATTTGACACGCTCTAGCTATGCTGGTGGTCCTCGGTTCGAAAATTTGACGTCAGTTTCCTAGTCTGAAATTTAATGGAGAATATTTTAATTTTTAATTAGAACTACCCTTTAGGATCTATATTGTTTTAAATAAAAAAATAACGTTTGCTTTCATTTTGTTAATGTTAGGACTTTTGTAACACTACACTACTCGAAAAGTTGACAATTTTTTTTGTTTTTGTCAAAAATGGAAAGGAGGGTATTTCTTGTTATATACTATTTGTTCCGAGGACCTATTGTTTAGGAGCTTTATTGGTTTAATGAAAAAAAATCACGTTAGAAGCCCCTAATTCCTCTCAACTTTGTGTATTTCAAGATGAATTGTTATTGTAATTTAATTAATAATTAGATCCTTTTAATTATAAAAAGCTAAGTGGAAAAAACACTAGATCATAGATAGACATATCTGTGATCTATTTATATTACCAGTCAGGGAGAAATAGAGCTATTTTTTCTTCAATTTCTTTCCTCTGTATTTTTATCTATTTTTTCTCTTCAATATTTGTTATACTTATTATTTAACTCATTTATCGATTCCATTAAATAATGTTTATCTTAATTAAATGTTAATTTCTGTATTATTCTAAAAATATTTTATATATTGATATAAGAATAATTTGTATTTTTGTTTAAATACACGTTATATAGAGATATGGAACGCGTAGAAATTATAGAATTCAATATACCTAAATCCTTATCGCAAAATTAAAATATTTTGTATATATACATATATGTTTATTCAAATAAGTTTTCCTTTTATCTCTTTACAAGTTTTTGTTTTAAATAAAGTCTTGATTGATGCATAAATATATTATGATTAATTTTCCTTTATTGAATCTGATAATAATATTTCAATTTATCAAAAACGGCATCGTTAGGAAATCCATATGTTTTATGATTTTACCATGTTGCACTTATTAATTTACTCATAAATCGATTCCATTAAATAATGTTTATCTTAATTAAATGTTAATTTCTGTATTATTCTAAAAATATTTTAATACACGTTATGTAGAGATATGGAACGCGTAGAAATATATGCACACATCGCAGGGTTCCTGCAATGTAGAAAACTGGAACATGATTCTTCATCCAGCTCTTTTGAAATCTCCTCCACGTACTGAGACGCATTGGATAACCATTTAGTTTATTTGTGAATATCAAGTATTGTAATCTTGAGTAAACTGTATTTGAAGATTTACTACCCTTTGTATTTGTAGAAAGAAAGCAAGTACGTTTGTTTAATTGAAGACAAGCCGTGATGTTACTGAAATTATGTCCCTATTAAAATCTACTGAATCCATATTTTTTTAAAAATAAAAAAACAAATTGATAGTCGTTGTAAGTGAGTCATTTTTAATGTTACTAACGGTTTAAACTAGAGTACGTTTTGTGAGAATATGTAGGAATCCAAGAACTTTATAGTGAGTATTTTTATACAAAATGATTGTGATTCTTCCATTAAATTTAAAGATTCGTCAATTGAGAGCACGGACCGGAACTTACAAAACTTTTTTTTTACTTTCCATTGTAATATTAAAAATATTCGCATGAGTTAAGTAGTAGGAAATAAATTGCCTAACATACTTTAATTTATTTAAATTAAACAAGTATTTCAATACTCTTAGACTTATTATAAATGATACATTTTAGAAACAGTAATAGAGCAATAAATATTAAAAATGACTAGACTTATTCGCAGATTTGACTTCTGAATAGACGACTTGGAGACCAGAGGACCAACAGAACGCTCATTATATACGTTCTTAAAGGAGGATGTTGGCCCGTTTCCAGAAGGGAGCTATGTAACAGGAAGATATTTTAGACTCCATGACTTTGTTGACACTATTGTTCACATTAAAACGAGATATATAATGGTTCTTGGTGTATTTTAGTTTTATTGTATTTACACTAGTAATGAGCGGGTAACAATATTTTTCGAATCTCAATACTGGTACCAATACAAAAAAAATTGATTCTCAATTCTTGAAACCTCGGTTCGAAAATTGATCCTTTTTAAAAGAAACAAAATATTTGTGAACAAAAAGAAAGGATAAATCTATTTTTAAAAATATTAAGTTAATTACAATACAGAAAATGTACAAGAAATAAATTAATTTTACAAATTCTTATTATGTACACTTCATTGGCCTGGAAAAAAAAAAAATGAAAACACTTAATCAAAGGTTATGACTTTTATACTTAAATTTCTCAAAACATCTAAAGCTACAACTCAAATACAAAATTAATACTTATAATTAGTAACTGAAACCTATTTGGACATTAGCATCACAGACATAAGGAACAGTTAAAAAGATAAATTCCAAGTTTTTTAAGCTCAAACATACAAGAATATAAAGAAAGCACTTTGTCAACATAACACCATATTCTGACCTTCCCGCACCCAGATTTCACAAAAAGTTGCATGAATATCCCAATACATAAACGTCATGGCCGTAACTGATATTCAAGACAGCACACATAGAAGGCTGGATGAGGAACTAGATGAGGGATCTCCTCAGCTAAGTTGAAAGAAAAAGGTAAATTAAGTTAAGAGGAGGTGCCACAGGGTTCTTTACCCCCTCGTGCCTTTCACGCAAGGTAATTCAGTATTTCATCGAATTCACTGATTGTTAGTAACTTTGATTGGCAGGTCTTTCATAGTGAAATTAAAAAAAGAAATAATAATAATGATAAAAAAAAAAAATAAATATTCCAAATCCTTCACTTAACACTATAAATGTAAAAAACAAAACAAAAAAAAAACTGATATTTTTTCGAGAATTGTTTTAATAGTGTATTCGGACTCAAATATGTACCGATATGAACATATAATAAAATGAAAAATAATCTTTATTCTGGGATAGCAAAAATTCCACAAGAAGAACCATCAAGTTTACCAAAACGGTGCTAAGGTCTGGCTGCATTTATTTCATTAGATCGTTAGCTACAGCAGTTTGAAATTGAAATCCTATTTCTCAATTTTCCAATAGCGAATACATATTTTTAGAATTGTGACATCTGGTTTGCAGTGCTTGATTTTCGGAGGAATTTGTTTACAATGCTATACCTAGCAGAGCTAATTTAGTATATGCAAAATTTATTGTTTTTTAAAATGAAAAAATATATAATTATTTAATAATCGAGAAGAGTAATGTAGATGTATAATCATTACACAAGTATCACAAAATACCGATCGGTTCATAAGAATCGACTTTGCGTGATTTATTCTCGATACCGCTTCTTTTCTCAAAAATCGGTGGAATCGAAAATCTACAAATCACTAATTTAAACTATATATTAAGGTTTTTTACTACTGGAAAAAATGAATAATTCCTGCACCTCACAACATGAACTTCAAGAAAAAAAAATGAATCTGCGTAATCTTCTAATACAAGTTAACCTATACATTAGCTGATTACACGGTATTCTGTACATAATATTTAATAAATTTCTTATCAATCAAACAGAAACTCATTTTTTAAAATGACAAAAATATTTCTCAGCAATCAATTTCACAAATTATGCTAGCAATATTTCTTGATTTAAATTATTTCATTACCTGATTCTCGAGACATTTAAACATCAGATGTGGATGAGAAAACATTTTCTTGTAAACTGAGTAATTTTAGTTTCAATTATTATTTTGTAATAACTAATTTATTGCAAGCAGTTAAAAAAAAAAAAAAAAATCGTAATAAAAGGAAGGACAGTTGTTCATTTACACGCGATGACCTCATGATTTATAAGCTGTAATATTTTTACTAGACAAATAATTAAAATTTTCATTACATTTCCGAGTCATCCTAGAACAGATTATAATCTTTTAAAGCCCGTGAAAATATTTATGGTTTGAAAATAATTGTTTTCTTTTCATAGAAGGTACAGAAATAACACTGTAATTCGCCTAAGTACTCATAAAAAAATCTTTATGACAAAAGAGATCATAAATATGAATGAAAATACGTTAAAGAAACATAAAATAAACACAGAAGATTCTTAAAAAAACTTTTATTATTTAAAAAAAAAAATGACCATAAAATATTTTTAAAAACCTATGTCATTAATCCAGAGATCCGTAAAAAAATATCCATGATAACTGTGAGCAGATACACAAAATAAAAAATCCAAAATTATTTTTATTGCTGTAACAATAAGAATGCCAGTAAATAAAAAAGAGGTTTTTTTTTTGGTTTTTTTTTTTTAATTTTGCATTATTTGTTGTTGTTATTATTATTTTGATTATTACTTTTTTTTCGCAGCTCTCGTTTTCTGAAGGCGAAAAGTTAAAATTTCTATTTAGCAACCCTAAAATACAATAACAAAAATAAATAAATAAAAATGGTAATAATCTGTCGTAAACCAAAGGATGTATGATAAAAATAATCGGATATCGTATTGGGACAAAACTGAACGCATACATAAACTGAAAAATACTATTTGTTTTTTAGTTTTCCTTTTTTTACTTAATCAATGAGACAACTAAGTAAATAGTAAATATAGTTCACGCTAATAAATATATATATATATATATATATATATATATATATATATATATATATATATATATATATATTATTTTAGCAATTTAGATATTTTTTTATTATTATCATATTTACGTTTTCATTACCTTATATATTTATATTCTTAAATTTTGTAAAATAGCGTTGAACTTTTATAAACCTAAAATAAAACCACGATTGTAACTTATAATGATGGCAAGAAAATATGGAAACCTAATTAGCTAATTGCATGTGGAATTCTAACGTAATTTCTTTGAAATGTACAATGCATGCAAAGCGAAACTAGGAAGTTATACATTGCATGGAGTGGCCTAAATTATGGAGTCCAAATCCTCCATTGGTGCGAGATATATATTTGTTTATATTAAAATTAATTATTTGGTTTCAAAGGATTATGGTTAAAAAGTAAATTCACCATGTCACAAAAAACTGATCGACCAATGAGCCTGTAAAACTTCCAATAACAGATGGGTTCCTCTCGGTTTACACTTTGAAGATAATATTTATAGAGGGAATAAATCTGATAAATCCTGCATTCAAAGTTGGTACTTCGGGGAACCTTCGAACTTTAAAATGGTACAAGAGAAACAACAGAAGCTGAGTAGGTCGTCAGTTACGAATAATGAGAACTTAATGAATGTACAAGAAAATAAAAGCGCTGACTTGCGAACTTTATTATCCCGATCGAAAGAATTTGGGGTTTTTATGGAAGTTTTAGGTGATGGTCATAAAAAATCTTAGATTTTTTCTATTTTTAAAAAAATATTCTATTTAAATGACCACAATCTGACATTACATTGACAAGAGATTTAAAGGTTTTACACTGTGGATATATAAATGACAATCAAGAAATGAAGAATAGAAATGCATTACTATCGAAGAGGCGCTCCACCAAATCGGCCCAACCAGTGATGCACCTGTCAGTTCGATTCCGACGCTTAATTTCGAGTTTACATTTATCGATAGCTCTTTCCTATAACCTCACATGTAAATAGTGAATCAAGAAGTTAATATTAGTCTGAAAAAGGATTTAGAGCTTGTGTGTAAATGAAGGATTATAACCTTTCCCCTCCAATAGTAGCAACTAAAACTTAATAATTCGGAAGAAGGTTTGAATCAATAAAAGGTATTTTTGGTGCGTGAAAAGGCTGGAACGCTTCTTGGATAGTATTACCCTGCATTGCTTTTTATTTTGATTTAATTTTTTTTCTCTGTACATATTGTATGTATGGATCCATTGACATCCACGTTACTCATTTCCACTTAAAGAGTATCTATCTAAAAAAGAAAAGAAATAAATTGGAGAAAACAATTCAACCTGTCGACCATAAGTGGGCATGACATAAAAATTGATTGTAAAAGAATTACTGAGCTACCAAATTGTGGAACGATTACGTAAAACAAAAAAGGGATATTTAATAAAAATAAATATATTTTATAGATAATATAACGGTTTCGTTTCAATTGACACTTCCCATCCAAAAAAATAAATAGTGTGGTCTTATTGTTTCCTGTGTTTGCTGAGAAACTAGAAAAAAAACATGGTATACAGAAAAAATTGTTTGTTTTGAAGGGTAAGAGGGAACACTTCATTCTAACCACGACCCTCAGACATAATTAACAAGTGAAGGAGCAGGAGTAATTCTTGTGTTCGATCAGTTATAAACCTTCTTTACACAAGATTTTGGTGCACGATTTTTTTTTTTTTTTTTTTTTTTTTTTTTGTATATAATTGAATAGATTATGACATTAAAATTAAAACATATACCTGAATATGTCAAAAAACTACTAGGACCATTCAAGTATTGAGCTTAAATAAATGACACTGGATAATTGCGTCAAGGCCGACCTGAGAGTTTTGAGTTTTGGGGGAGTTGGTTGGAGAGAGGTTTGTGGTAACTGTTGGTGGTGTCGGCATCGAACCTTCGGGTTCGCTAAGGCTTTATTTGTTATAATAATATTAATAAAAAAAAAAAAGTTTTAATATTACATTGACTCATCACACCTACATTAAAATAACTAGCGAAAAATAATATTTAATATTCATTGATGCTTAATGAAAAATAAATTCTTATTTATTGTATTCAGACCTGAAGTACAAGCTTAAATTGCTATTGAATTATCATAAAAAATATGATTCTTTTTTTTAAGAGAACAGGAATTATATAAATACAATACATCCATCGTTTAGTGACATTTTCTCTGAGATTTAGAATAAATAAGAAATCAATAGTTTATTTTAAATAACTATTTTGACAAACATCGAATAATATAATTACGATTTGAGTTTCTTTGTTAATGACTCTTTTTCTCAAATTTACCCTTAGAGTTTCATAGCAACAATACATTTCACACGTTTGGATTAACAATGATAGAGGTCAAAATTACGAGAAAAAAAATCTTTTGTTACACTAACAATGCCTTAGTGCAATTTAGGCGAGCAAGTTCAATGGCATATTACACAATTTACTTTCCCCCTGAAATATGATGCTATGAGCAATTTAAATGTACCATTTCCTTGATATTTGCGTAAGTAAACAGCCCGATAGAGTTTAAAGCTTTAATCCGTGCCTTAGTTTATTTTGTGTTGCTGATAACAATATTGTTTTAGATTAGAATAATAATTTATGTAGCATTTGGAAAATATGGACGGTTTAATAATGTATTTCGTTGAAAAGTACATTTATGAAATACAATATATTTTGGAAATATTAAACACGATTGAACATAACTAAATACTTTTCTGTAATAAAAAACTGAATTTAGTATAAACTATACATTTTTAAGGCTCATGATCTGATATAAATGAAATGAATTAATGATAATAAGACATTATATTAAATTAAATTAATGCCTGAAACTAATAAATTATTTCGATGTTTTAATCACTACCTTCCGAGGTGGAAGGTTATTCTATTTCGTTTACAACCTAACTATAAATCATTTTTAAACTAATATTAATTTCCATAATACCTTTTCATATTAAAATGAAAAATAAGAAAGTATCAAAATATTAAGCACTATATCAATGTTGAATTAATATTATGGTAAATCAAAATTAATATAATACTAAATCACAAGTAACGGTAACTTCTGCTACACTTTCTCACACTAGGGAAGAGGAAATAAGAAAATATGAAACTTCTGATATACTTTATGACACTTCTTTTTGGATCAAAATGTTTTATTGAATTGACACAATTTGTTTCACCTTAGAGCAATAAGTAATATGGATGACAAAAAATCCACTCACACATTATGTAAACTGATTATTTTTCACATAAGAGAACTGTAAATAACCAAAACACTAAATATCCAGCATGGATTCAGTCTAATGTAAACTTGAGTTACACTTTCACACATAGTTCATTTTATGTTACTGACATAAATAATATTTTGGAAGAGAATAATAGTCTATAAAGTATTTGAAAAAGAGGCTTATTCAGTGCATAATATGTTCTCAGCAATAATATCACTGAAACTTTATTTTGCTATATAGAAGATTTTAAAAATAAAACACGTTATGAAAACGTTAAACACATCACTATGAAAATAAGAATTTTAAAAACATGTTATCATGATTGAACATAACTGAATATTTTTCTATAATAAGGAACTTAAACTAAAATATTTATAAGGCACATGGCCTCACATAAATGAAATGTTTAAATATAGACGTTATAATGAATGAAATCAATACCTGACTAATGTAGAATATCCAATGGAATATAAGCCGATATATCCTCAACTAAGATTCATTGGAAAAAAGAAAAAGTGAAGACAACACCAAAATCCGAACGAACAGAGAGACACAGAACGAGCGATGCTCACCTATGGCGGGCGCGGAGCGGACTGAACGGAGCCCCCAACCTCCAGTCCTTGGTAGTGACATCAGCGACCTTGCCCCCTCCCCTCTTCCCCTGTCTGGCATTCTGTCATGTCGGCACCCCCGGCGAGGGTGTCATCGCGGCCAACTTCCGCGGGTTAAGGATAAAGAAGAATAAGAAATAATATAAATAAATAAGATACCACTGAATCGGGGTTTCAGATTAAGTATCAGCAATTTCGCAGATATGAAAGCTTAATTTACATTGAAAATCAGAAAGTTTTATTGAGCTTCTTATAAAATAAAAATATTTTTAGCTTAGACCAGACAAGTTGAAAACTTAGGGAATCTTTTAGTTTTAACTCATTCCCAAACGCATTGTGAGCCCCCAGATGAGATTTAAATTTTTTTTTTTCATAACCCCTATAAATATATGAAGGATAGGTAGCGTGTGTACTCTATATATGTATATGTACATAGAGAGAAAGAATATAGTGCATTTTACTGTAACTGGGTTGCGTTCTAAGGCAGGTTGGAAGTATTGTAAAAAGATGCTGGGATTAATATTTAAGAAAGATTTGTCTGATTTGTTGATAAATTTCCTATTCCAAATTGTTCCTTCAACCTTCCGTTAGTCGCGTGCCCAATACGGTCAAGAGTTGTCGCGTGGCAGCTGTGGGGTGTTTTTATCTTTCTTCGATAAAAACAACTCAAAATGTATTTTATTTTATAAGGGTATTAAAAAATATATTAACCATCCAGTGGAGCCTTGCTGAATTATATAATCAAAATAATACTGTAGTAGTCGCGTCCACCTCTCAGGTGTTTGTGAATTTATGAAGATTATTTGCAAAATATTTCATTGAAAATGATTTACAAAACCCTGTATCTGAGTACTAAAAAACATATAAAAGACAATGAGACAATAACAAAAAATAAAGAAAAAGAAAAGTTCAGGGTAGAATCATATTAGGTGCTAACACTTAAAGGGTACGCTAGAAAAGGCATGCTTGGAGTGTGCCCCCGCTAGCTCGACACGTTGAAGATACGGCGAAAATTTTTTTATCAAACACCTCACAGGATCACGCGATTAATGGAGGTTAAACAGAACTCCCTTACAATGCACCATGTACAGAAAATGGGATAGACTCATATTATGTATTTGTATTTTAATTTAAAGTGACAAAATAGTTAAGGAACAAAATATATATATATTATTGTTTTAAACCACAAATTTTATGGCAATTGGCTTAGCTTGTGCATTACGGGACATGTGTAATAATGTAAATTATAATAACAATAGATTGTTGGGGTAGGCAGTCATAGATACACAGCACTTAAATATTTTTATTATAATATTTTTATTTTTATTTATAATGCCAAAAATTATTATATTTTTAATTGCTGTATATCTATGATTGCCTTTTTGGTTGTAAAAAAGAATGTTAAGCGTTTTCAAAGTGAAAAAAAAAAAAACATTTTGAGGGTGAAAAAAACGTTATACAAGAAAACTATAGAACTCAGAGGAAAAAAGACCGATTTTTCTAAATGAAAATTTATGATCCTGCCAACCAAAGTTAGTGCCATAACCAAATAGCGGAGTGGAAAAAGGGTTGAAAATCGTATGTTCTTAGCCGTTTGATCAAATAACTCGGAAACCCTTCTTTTAGAAGATTTTGCGTTCAATACATTATTAATGCAAATCAAATTTGGTTCTATTCACTTTTTTGCTCAGAACTGAAGTTTTAGAATGGTTTGGCCACCAATGATTGGCTAACTTCTCCGATAAAACACGTTGTCGGTATCTTTTGGCTAAAACTCAAAAGCTATTTTTCCGATCCTAAATTTCTTTATTGTTCATCTGAAAGCTGGTTAAATTTACTATCAGACCCCTTACATAAACTTTTAGCCCATAAAATGCCCATGCCAGCCCATTGAAGATGTAAAATAGTCATAGTTCGCCAAAACATACACATTAAGTCTACTGGCGTGGCCATTTCGCGAAAATTAAATTTTCATATATGAGGTGAGATTGTAAATTTAGCCAGCTTTTATTTAAAAAAAAAAATATTTTGGATAGAACAAATAGTTTTGGAGTTATATTCGAAAGGGTACCGACATGTTTTCGCGGAGAATTGCGACTTACTGCAAGTTAGTCAATCTTTATTAGCCAAACCGCAAAAAAATGACTAGAACCAAATTAGATTTAATTATGTATTGAACACAAAATGTGCTAGAAATAACGGTTTTTTCTTTGCCTTCCTCTATTTTCGTATTCTGTATTTCAACTTAATATTTTGCTTTATTGCACATTTCATGTGATGTTGGATACGTCAATTTTCTCAATATTTGCCTTATTCAAATCATTTCTTTAAAAGTTCTTTAGGATTTAATAAACATGATTAAATTTTTCAGTAATCTCTTAAACCTAAGATAAATTTAAAAAAATAATAATAATAATTTGCTATGGAACACATTTCAATGAAATAAATATTAGTATGTCAAATCCGGTGTAACACTTTTCATAAACTGACCTCTGACTGGTTATGTTGTCTATAATGTAATGTGTATAACGGACTATAATGTTGACAACGTTGTATTAGTGTTAAAAAGTATCAGTTGTAAGTATTATTAACATATTAAGAAATGAAACAATTTCTCATAGTTACGGTTAGAAGATGTAACAACCCATTTGTCCCTCTATAACCCTTCTTGAATTGTGATGTGTTTTGTCATTTTCTGAATCATTCTTGGTTTTTTTAATACATTTGCTTTTAATTTTTTATGGTAGCAATATATAAATAAGTTTTTTTTTTTACTGTAGTATTGTTATCGATAATCGATTTCTTAGAATCGATGCTTAGCATTTTGATTTTCTTTATTTGAACATACATGTTTTATTTCTTGATATCTCAGTTATGATGATGTGCTGCTAAATAAAAATCGAGGTGGCATAAAAGAAGAGAATTTTTTGACAGCTTTGTGTCACTTTCATTTAAATCATATGGGTCGTTCAGAATCAAAATCCGTCCAAAAATCTCTATTTTTGAAAATTTTACAGGACAAAATATTACAAAATAAATAATTTTAAGTACACTTCAATAAAGTGCTATGGAGATGTCTTAAAATTGTAAATTTTCAATTTCAATGCATGCATAAGGTGAAAATTTCTATTGGACATAATGGGTTTTGTTTTGAAAACCGGCCCAAAAATTAATTTTCTCCTAGTTTTCGTAACTTTTTTATTTATTATGTTTATGATTCATGTTACATTTCATTTACAATTTATGTAAAAGTGCTGATATTTTATGATTTTTTTATGTTTTTAGAAGATGATGAATGTTTAACTTCCGAGACTAGCATTCAAATAAAACAAAGTGCAATAGAAGTGGCAATTGATTCATAGATCCTAATTATATTGATCCTTCTATATCATCCTGCGTACCTCAAAAGACAAATATAAAGAACTCACATATTAGAATTTACTGAATACTGCTAGTGTGCGATGATCCTGAATGATTGATGTGCTAATATCATAAAAGAAAATAGCACCTGCCACAACGAGTTTTAGTTCGAAATCTTTTCAACAATAGAACAATCGTTTTTATAAACCCCTTTTTTTGTTGTTTTTTTTATCTTATTTTTGGATTATGTTTTGAAATAGCAATTTATTTTTAAACTGAGATACCGGAATGGAGAATTGTTTTTTTTTTATATCGGATCGGAATTGAGAACAGAAAAAAAATGAAAACCGACACATCACTGATTATATATACAAACTATATTATTATAATCTTAACAAATAGAAAATAAATAAGTATATGATATATGATACAATATGAATAAAGAGTGAATACCGTCTTTACATAAATATGTCCGATGTAAGGAAGGATTGGGACCACCTTTCTGCGACCCGTCCAACGATGAACTGACAATGAAGCCCTAATTACCATTAAAATATTTGATTTATTTACAAAGCAAATTATAATGATGCCTATCTATTTTCTTTTTACTGAAAAATTAATAATAAACAAAAGGATGTGAATATTTAGTTATGGAGATTAAATGCTATTTATATCCAACAGTACAATGAATTACTTTTAATCCCTTTTTCCGCCATTGCAAGGATATGTTATCAGCTAATTCATCTCATTATGGGTTAAAATAATAATCTATGACAAAGTCATGTGGATTATGATAATGTCAGGTCTCTGAAGATTATGACAACTCCAGAGCATGGAAGACTTCAAAACTTAACTTAAAGACGTCGAAGGATGCCTCAACCCTTGACCTTATCAAAAGCAGGACAAAGCTATTAATTTAATAAAAAAACAAAAAGGAACAACATGCTAATTTATAAGAAGAAGAAGATTATAAAGTTTTATACTTGATGCATTTTTTAAATAAAAAAGTGAAAAATATTAATTAAAGTTAAAATTTTTCACTAATTTCATGACAGTATCTAATGTTATAAATTCAACTTCCTCAAATCAGATAGAAGATGTATTGAAAAATATTATGTCCCAACAGAACATAAATATTTCGGAGTGATGTGTCGGTACCAAAGTTTCAATACCGGCACTGATACCAAGAAATCGATCCATTATTCTCGACACCATTATATCGATTTAAAAATAAATTGCTATTAAAAAAAAATATCCTAATGATAGCTACAATTTCTGCACAGATATTTTCAGTGCCTCTAGTGTAACTAACTACACGTAGTGTATTGTTATGTAATTGTTTGTCTTTTCTGTCTCCATCATTTAAGTGAAAGGAAATTTGAAGTTTTCACCTAGTGTAGATACTCTAAAAAAGATAACAGAATTATCTCATGTATAAAGCCGACAAAATAGTTTATCATTGAAGTATTTCTTTACAAATGTTGTGAAATGCTTTTTCCCAGCTATGGGAAACAATATTACTGATATGTAAATAAGATTATGTATATGTAATGTAAATAATGTAAAGGCTGAGTTGCCTTGTTGGCTCAGATGACCTACCCTATGATTGATATATAGTCACAGGTGAAATATCATTCTGGCTAGGCGTTCACATATCCAAGTAATTATCTAGTTGTGCTGTTCTTAATTTTCGCTATCCATAGTTATTTACTGCAATATTATCTGCAAGAGGATATATCTTTAGAGTAGGGCTTTGAATTACATGCAATAAAACTGAATTGCATGCATATATGCAAATGTATTGGGTAAAATATACAGTTAAATATCGAAAATATGCAACTATATACGTACATTACTAACAGAAATGAAAAAGAAATTGCAATACATACCTATACATAAACACAAACTCAATCTAAAGTAACTATGTGTTGAAAATTTAAACAATAGGAATGACTATTAAAAAAACAAAAATATTGAAAAAAAAAACACGTTTTGAAATCCAAAGTGTCTTAATTTATGGAAGGCCATGTCGGCTCGAGCTTAAGTACAACATAAATCGGTATCGAAACCAGACAAAATGATGATACGGAGGAGTGTAAGAAAAGTGAAGTAAACATCCAAACATTTGAGAACGAGAAATTAATCCGATTAAGAGAAGCAAATGCGATCGAAAGTTCGCGTAGAAGGAATAACCAGCACCTGGACAAACACCAACTCATTCATTAGGTTTTTAGTTTTTATTTATTTTTTTTTTCTGTTTGCTCAAAAAAATAAAAAAATGCAAGGGTCAAATGCTGATATGCCAGATATGTAAATAAATATGCAATTACAGCTCAAAAAAGTGTATTTAGGGAAAAATAAACAGTTTTATTTTTCATGGTAAATTTTATATTATAGGTAGACACTTTTTCAAACACTATATCAAATTTAAAAAGCACTGAGGAACATTATTCCGTTTTCTCAAAATCGAGAAAGGTAGCAACTGCTTGGCAAAGGCACTGTTGACTCATGTTTGTTATCATTATAGCAGTGAACTATTTAGAAGAACATTTTCAAAACTTTTGGATCGGAGATAGATTTGGTCCTAGGAACCTATTTAATAACCTTGGGGTTTCATAAAGGGAGGAAAATACGATATGCATTACATATAATTATAGATGTAAGATATAAAATTTTCTTATCGAGAATAACATCTAATTATAATTGCCTTGAATACATAGTGGGGAACTTCATCTCACTGAATGTAATACAATTTTTAATAGAAATGCCAAATAGTTTTCAATTTTGATGGTTATAGTACTGCTCTGCACACTGTTTCTTCCTAACAGCTAAGAGAACTAGGTTAAACTATTTTTATTGATACTAAAATATTAAATACGAGTGCAAGAATTTATGAAAGACCTTCATAACATAAATAACAGATTAAAAAATAAACAATTACTAGTACTAGAAACAATAAAAAAATAAACAAAATATCACTTTAAAGATAAACTGAAAACAAACACTTAAAAGAAAATGGTCTATGACAAACAATTTAGCACTTTTTGGACCCCAATCATGTAATAGTACACTTTATGTAATTTATCTACACTGTCGATATTGAGTATAGCTTGGATACTTTGGCTATCACAAGATTCTAAGATGAAGTGTTGAAGAAATTGTTGTCTATATTCATTGTGTGCTGGGCACTGAAGGAAAATGTGATGTAGACTATTGTAGATAAATTGATTGCATAATATACAGGTTTCTTGTTACTTGAACAAAAAAGTTGTGTTTTTTCCATAGATTCTGATATGTTCTGAATTAGCAACTCTTAATTGGCTGACGTGAGGTTACCTTAGAACGGGCCCTCCCAAGAGCCCCGTATCCTGTGGATAACATAAAATGTTTCTTTTTTCAAACCCGAGGTATAATATTTTAGATTGGGTTTAGAAGGATACATCAAGAGGTCCATTTATTAAAACTAAATTTTTCTCTAGAGCCACCAAAATATGTAATGGCCAGATTGGTTAATTATCAATTGTAACCTCTGCTTATGAGACCAAAATATTTTACGAAATTTGGTTTTTTACTCTCATGTGATATAAACATTCAGTATCCTAAAATTAAAATAAATTGTGGTCAACTATTGTTATGACTATACAAACATTTTTTATTACATATAATTTAGAGCTGAAACAAAAAAAATAAAATAAATTTAAAATGGAAGCGAAATAGACAATATGTTTTATCTTATTCGAAAAAGAAAAAAGAAAAAAGATGAAATAAAAGGTAGAAATTAAAATAAGTTCATTAATAAATTGGATAATCAATAATTATTATTTTAGTTACACAGGAAAGTTAAATTCCTTTTTGATTTACACTAAAAAATGAAAAACGTCAATGATCTAAAGATTTTCAACCAAACTCATAAGAAGAGATAATTTCACTAATTTTCTATGGTATGGTAGGCGCGACACTTCTTATAGTGAAGGCATCACATTACATTTTTTGCTGACAGAATTATGTTCCACTGGGTCTCTTCTACAACAGTTTTCCACATAAAACACCGCTCTTGATTTCTCTAATCATGCTATTTACCTCATTTTATCAATATTTATCTGCTGTATAGTATATAAATTTTAACAGAGAAACCGGTAAATAAGTACAAGTTGACAACTTGCATAATAAATGGATAATTAATAAATTTTACAATTTCAAAAATTGGTATCGCTTTATCCGTGTTTGACAATATGTAGTTATGATTACCAACGTCTAGCTACTACTTACCTTATAGATAGAACTAATAGTTTTGTTAGATAATTGTTGATTCCAAATATTAATTCTTGATTCCACAGATTCTTGAGGAAAGAGTCGTTATCGAGAATCGCTGAACATGTTTTATGATATATTGTTATATAATTATAATAAATAGATTATTTTCCCTAATGATAAAAAAAAACAAACATATTTTTTCATCTTCATACTTTAAAGTACTACATCGATACTGCTTTGTTCACATTTAAAAACTATTCTCTACAAAAATCGAGTACAGCTATCACATGTTGAATATATGCATTCTCTATTGAAAAACTAACTAATAAGATTAAAATTTCAAATTGCTGTAGCTGAAGCTCTAAGAAAATAAATGTAGCCAGACAAAAGCACCATTGTATACTTTTTAGTTACCCTTACAAGATTTTTGTTATCTCAGAATAAATATTATTATCTATTTCATTATTTGTTTATAATGGTGTTCTAACCCTTATGCAATAATAAACTAGTATCCACAGAAATATCAAATAATGTAAGATAAGTATTGCTTTTTTTAATAGATTTAATTCGTTCTTTTAGCTCTATTCTGAATTATTGTATCAAATAATAATTTATTTTTAAATCGAGGTAAAGTTACTAAGAATCGAGGATCAATGTTATAGTAGAAAAAAAGAAAAATGTTGGTACCGACATATCAATGGTTAATATTCCCCAACTGCATACTACTATTTAAAAAAAAATCCACATACTTAATTTCCAATTACAATATACAGTAGTTGAAATTGTTTAACTACTTAATTTTAATTTTTTTTACTTTTAAACATTTTTTTTATGTTTCTGGAAGGCCATTATTTAACAAACATCTTATTGGTAGATTTTACTTACATTTTTTCTATCTAGGAAAGAGGGAGATAAAACCTCTGATATAGACATTTTTATTTATTTATAGGCCTCACTATCACTCAGCCGTTCTTTACAAGCTCTTTTATAAATAGTTTACAAGCATCTGCTGTTGCACAACTTATTATTATTTTTTTTTAACCTTAAAACTTTTTATTGATGTATACAACTGTATACGTATATATACATAATATAAACACCTGTAACACTACAATTAATGAAGTTTCATTGGGTAAGGTTGTACTATTACTGGGCCAACGTTTGGGCTAGGAGAATATTCGGCCGAGATCACGCTCAACAGCCTCCCAATCGGTTTTCCCCAATTAACATAACTTTATTGATGCTGGGTGTGCCCTAAGTGTGTGATCCGACCTCAAACCCGAGCCACGGCTGATATGATAGAAAATAAATTTTCTGCCTTCAGCCAGTCTCGTAATCGGGCTGGTCATGTACCTTAACCACTGTGCTATCACACCTCCCTCACAATAGAATGTATACAAGTAATTTTGAGAAAAAAATATTTCAATGATATGTCAAAAACTACTCACTTGCAGTGCTACAACAAATGTTCTACATCAGAAGGTCTGTTGGCCATCTTCTTTTCGCGAGTCTCGGAGAGTTATCGGGAATCGAGTGGGAAGCAAGTTGGGAAACAAATCGATTCAAGTGGGTAAGGTATTTACAATGAAATAATAGGTATGTGGTTTGGGACAGATAGGCAACATTTGGAACATTAAGATCTTTATGGATAAGATTGTTTGTGACATAATGAAGAACAATCAGGATTTTTCGAAGGACTTTGAATTGTTAAGATTGCGCACGAGAAGATTTGAAAGGTTTAGTGGAGCCCCAAAACTCAACTTCGTATTTGCAAATAGATCAAATAATTGCCATGTAATGAGTCTTTAGAAAATTATTGGAAGCTTTGTGTCATCAACTTAATTGCATAAGACACACATATTAAGATCGCTTAAATAAGTTGAAAGCAGTATATGTACATCCTGTCAGCCTACTATTTGAGTTAGTAATTGGATAGATTTTCATGCTTCTTAATAGACATTCCACTGAAAAATTAAATGTTAAACTGAGTGTAGAAGTGAAAGGCGGTTCAGCCGGGGCTAATCTGAAACGGAAAGACTCCATTAGACACCAGGAATGGCGTTCAGCCTTCTGATATTCCACTTGTTTAATTACGGTAAGATTAGATTGTTGCAGGTTCATAACTGTCAACACTTTCACATTCTAATTTTTAATATAATAAAAGAATTTAACGCTTAAACACTTCACACTAATTTTTATTCATTTTCAACAATCAACTAAGACATGATGCGATGGGTTGAAGGGTATCTACCCCCTTCACCTTTGTCACCGGACAACGTTAAATTTATTCGATTTTAAGGTTTAAAACAAATAATTGAATGACGGTCTATGGAACGGGCAATTCATCTAATAATCCGTTCAAAATAATCGCAATATCATTCACAACTTTTAGTGACTTGTTGAAATATTGCTGGGGGAAATGGAGCGGGGGGGGGGGGGGTATGAAGGGTATGAAATTATTCTTAATTTATTATAAAATAGTTTTTATATATATGTAAATATACATTGGTACTGACTTATTGTTAAATAATACTTAGTAAAGTCATATATATCAAGAAATGTTTAACTTGTTTTGAGCAAGAATTAAAAAATAGCTAGTTAATTTAAAAATACTATGAAAAGGTTCGCAGTTTGTCGTAAAGCAACATTCAGAAATTAATCTTAATTTGGTGTGATGAATTATTTGCCACTTTTAAAATGACAATTAATCCAGTCATATTCATTCTTCTATGCCATCATGCTTACCTTAAGTGATTCTGGAACCAGCTAACGTTAGCTTCATGGCACAACTTCTCAAGACTCGGTGAATATAAATTCATTTCATATTCAAACGTTCTTTGTTTTTCTATTGATATTTACAACTGTATTGAAAATACACACCTAGTGAATGTGTAGGAAAATGAATACGGTAACATGACAAAAGCTTGTAAAGCAACCATCCATTGGTGGCACATTAATAAAAGTTGATTGATAAAATAATCAATTAAAGAAGGTGTTCTTTTCAGACGTCTAGGAGGGTTATTGGGAATACACTGGGAAGTTGAGAGACTAGTAGTGGATTTGAGTGGTTATGGAGTTTACTATAAAAGGATAGGTATCTGATTTGGGCTAAATCAGCAACATATGGAACATTAAGATCTTTATAGATAAGTTTATTTGTGACAGAGCTTTAAGGATTTCGGATTGCAAGGATTGGATACGAGAAGAATAGGAAAGTTTAGTTGAGCCCCAGAACTCAAATAGGTTTTTGAAACTAAGATTAAAATATGCCGTAGCCAACAAACACTTTTGGTTAGACAGACATGCTCGAGAGAGCGCCTCACTTCCATAAATGAGCTAATAAAATGTGGATTCTAAACCAGAAAATCATCAAGAGAAATATTGTATGCAAGAAGACAATGGGCAAGCCTTGAAATCTAACATTGGTACTTATTTAGGAATAAATAGCTTACTATGATACTTTACATCATCCATACTAGATTAACTTTTATTCCACTCTCTCTTGAGTCTGACTCTCTACACAAACAAATCAGAACAGTTGAATATCTCGTGACCGATAAACAGGAAACATTGGATAGGAAGCTTAAAAAGTTACGATCTAGCAACTGTAATGCCTATCTGATAGCATAATCATGGCCAAATTAATAACCAATTTTCTCATTTTGTCCTCAACCTAACAAAACTTCCAATAAAAATGGCGTATAATTCACCAATCCAAATTGTTCTAATCCAGCATAATCTAGTCTAATCTAAGCCGAACCTTAGGACATTTGCCATAGGCACAATACCTTTGAATATACGCACAATTAGATGAGAATTAGAAAACTATGTGTTGTCACCACCCTAACTCAACTCTTACCCTTAACCTTCAAAAATATCTCCTCATTTAGTCCCGGAATATCTTCCTACATGTGATTTATATTCTACTTGAATCATCTCTCTTTGGTAAAAATTTTCCAAAAACTCCGAATGAAACACACGCAACACCTTTTAGAACCCTGATGGAACGTTTTTATCAATTTATTACTTTATTTTATTTATAGATCGGCCTGGCAAGCATGTAAATAGACGTTTTAACGATATGAATAACAATGAAATAGTCTCTGCAAGAGGCACCCATAACAGATTTGTTTTTTTATTAATTTTGGAATAATTGTAACTATAGAATATGTATATAATAACAATAAATTGACAGGGAAAAAATTACATCAATTGCAATTCTCGGGGTCATATTTTGGAAATTTTGTAACTTTTGATGCTTCCTAAAGGATGCAGCTCCCCTCACTTCACAACTGCACATCAGTACAAAACTAAAATAGTTTATTTGTTGTAAGAATGGATATTTTTCGTTCATGATGAGGTACAACATTCCCAGCCTCGCATAGGTCTGTGTAAGTTTAATAGTGATGTAATAAATCCGGGTAAGGCGACGATCGAGATGAGCACCAATGTATTTTACTGCCTCATTAGATGGATTACACTGCAGTCTGTTACCATTTTACTGTAATATAATATATAATATATATAATATTTCTATTTAAATAAAACCTGAATGAATAAGATTAAGATAAGAATAGCTACCTCATATAAGTAGTAATAATGATTAAGTCCACCACCACGCATGATCAAGGAATCCTTCAAAAAGGTTTCGGGTTAATGCTTTTGAATATACATTAGGCTGAAACCGAAATTAATCCCGCTCATGAAACCATGAAAACGCCCTTCTACAAGCGCCGATGCACGGATAATTGATAATATGGCATATTTTATATCTTGTGCTTAGTGAAAGTGACAGTTTTTTTTACTAAGAAAGGTCAGTCTTTGTTAAAACATGACTTGTCCTTGCAATGGTTCATTTGACAAGGCTATTACCATTAACCGGATTTGTGATGTAAAGGTCATTGTTTAATTATTATAAAATATTTATTCAATACAACGGAACTTCGCCTTTCTCTTCTTAATTGCAATCATTTGGAGATGGTAACCAGCCAACATGAAGTTATATATAAGTTAGGAATCGGAATGAGCTATCCCTTTATTTAAAATTTTAATTTGCAATAAGACGCTTCTTGGAACTGAAATAGACTATTGGCCCCGCGGTTCAGCTAAAAACATTAATCCCTCTCCAAACATTTTACTCAATTTAAAACAGAGCTTTGTCGTTGTTCTTTATATGACTGTTTTTTCATTAAATTGTGAATGTTCTGGAACATTATGAAACTTGGGCACCTGTAATTGAATCCTATTCCAGTTGTTTGAATAGCGAGTTGTGGATTATGCGTTTTTACTTTAGAACAATTTATTATTTTTTTTTTTTATAAAAAAAATTTTGTTAAAATATAAGTACAATCTGGCTCAGTTATGGGTAATAAGTAACAGTGCTAATGATGAATTCATTCGTACCATATATACAAGTTCTCATACATACAAAATTAATATTAATAAGAGATAAAAATAAGACAAATAGTTATTTACAATCACCAAAAATAATAAAAATTAATTGACAAATAAACAAAAAGATACATTCACACTATATGTACAATACTGACACACACAGCCTGGGAAACCCCGAGTCGAACCTATTCTCCCACTTATAGGAAGCTAAGGCTAGACTATAAAAGATCCCAGTGCTGATCTCTCAGCTGCATCACTGGTAACATCCACTGGTTAAAACAATTAGAACTGTAGAATCCAATTTTTTTTTTTTTTTTTTTTTTTTTTTTTTTTTTTTTTTTTTTTTTTTTTTTTTTTTTTTTTTTTTTTTTTTTTTTTTTAACTAAAGGAAATTAATTTTAAAGTTTTTCTTCTAGACAAAATCCGGGGTTGTACAGTACTAGCAAACCAATAACAATTTCCTACGAACAAATCAGAACTAACAGTTGTAAATATTTCTTTCAGGTATTACCATTTCTCTGTTAACCGCTAAAGTTCTATTTAAAACTTGACAAACATTACACGGACATTTTAAATTCCCACTCTTGCAAAAGCTCAATACTGATTACCAACTGTTTAATTTTTTTTAATACTTTTGCTTGCATATAATACCAACTCGGAACTATGTATAGTATGACTCCGTGTGTATAGTATGACTATAAATACGACACAAAAAATGAAAATTAGATATAATAACTGATGAAGAACTTCATTTTTTTATCTCTAAAAATAATATACCCAAACACTCATTTCAATACTAATAATCCAAAATTGTTGAAATAACAAATGGTTTTACAATAAAAGACTCACCAAAGACTCAGAAAATAAGAGTTAATTCAAGTAAATAATATAAATGGTGTTACTAAATTTATTTGTATAGTTTCAAGGGGCGCTGAAACAAATTTTAACTTTTCCAAACAAAAAAGTAATTTCCAGTTTATTAGAATTACAGAATCGGATTCAGCACCTCCCAACCTAAAATTAAAATTAAGCAGTAAAAGGAATAAATATATATATATTGCTATATTCACCAAAATACATTATTAATGGACTGTGAGTTAGGTACTAGCGCTATCATTCACATATTGTAGTATTAGATGTTCTAGAGAAACAAAACAGTTAGTAATAAAATAGTAATAAATGTTTTTGACAATAATTACATTCAGGTTGCCTCTAAGGATAGTAATAAAATCAAACTCACTGAAAAAGGTAATAAAACTTTTTATTCCCTCCTCTTTTGGCCGAAGAGCAATAAAGATACCAAGTCAGATGCAGAACCCTCATTAGAGCCGAATTAATGCCTCTTAGCTGGCAACATTGGCAACGCAAAATTACGTCGAATTTCATTTGACTACATTTAGGGCACTCCAAGACCATTATAAGCCTTAACAACTTTATTGTGTAAGTGATATATCTACATCTGTCATTAATACTGAAAACTGCCTTTCGCAATTTTTCAAGAGTTCAATAATGAAATAAAACAAGGATAACTGCTTGGATGGGCCATCGAACTTTTAATTTTTAAAACCTCATCTATTCTATATAAAATTTCCTAAAACTATAAAAGTTATCACAATATTGGAATATTCCTAAATATGAAAACTAATGTTAGCATTTAACCTTACATGGATTAGACGAACCAAGAAAATAAATAAAAATATAATCAAAAACAAAAAACTAGCATGTGTGAATTTTATGTGATTTTTTTTTATGGCGGAGGGAAATGGTGAGAGAAGGAAACTCATTACAGAGTGTGTGAATTCTTTCTACTTTTTTTCATGATTCTAGGATCCTCGGTAGGCCGAGTCTGACTAGAACCCAATTTTCTTTGTTATATGTGTCCCATTCATAAAGTGATATACTCGGCAGCGGTAACTTTCGCGAGATCATATTCTAAGCTTGTTCCTACAGATCATTTTCGTACGTTGCTTCATTTTGTGATGACGCAAAATCATTCTACATTAGACTGGCTTTCGTTGAAGCAAAGGAACTAATAAAAAAATATTTTCTAGAGGACAAAGCTGCAAAAGAGTAGAAAGCACTGAATCCACCATCTTTTCATTGATTTCAAGAGAAGCTACTGCAGTGCATCACAACATGAGAACATGATAGAGCTGAGTATTACAACGGAGGTTATTCATCAAATAAGAAAGTCTTTAAGGGTGAACACGTTTGGGAAGGAGCCATGAAAATAGGTCTGAATGTTTTGAAATACAAAGAAACTTCGAAAAGAGAACTGATTTGTATGTTTCCTATTTAACAATGCCAAGGAGATCGTTGAAAGAAAATTTCCTGGATTCGACATCGTGAATAGGTTATTTGAAGCTCCATTGACAGATGCGAGTTTTTATGAGATTGTGGTGGTCATATCATGACACCACAAAGAATTCGTGAAGAAAAAGATAGAAGTGACGTTACCTTCCTAGACACATGTGTTTTATAAATATTAACTAATTTATTTCTGAGTTTAATAATTGTATTCGTTTATTAAATATAACCAGTCATTTACAGTTTCATTAGAGTTATTCTGAGTATACTAAATTGGTGACCCCGAAATGGATGCGATAAAAAAACAAATCACTGCTTTAGAAAATGAAATCTCTCAGCTTAAAAGCGACTCACAAACAGAGCATCAGCAAACACCCACTGTAAGTCATGTTTCTATTAAATTTCCACCCTTTTGGAAAGCTGAAGCAGATCTGTGGTTCGCACAAATAGAAGCACAGTTTGAAATAGCAAAAATTACAAACGAAATAACAAAATTTAATCACCTAGTAGCAAATCTGGATAGTGAAACTATAAAGTCAGTTTCCGACATTCTACGATCCACAGATCCTCCAGCCGATTATATTCTGCTTAAAAAAAAACCATTATTAAACGTTGTACTGAAAGCAATGAGCAAAAAACTCGTAAGTTACTATCAGGGTTAGAATTAGGAGACAAAAAACCCTCACAACTATTGAGGGACATGAAAGCTTTGAAAACTTCGTCAATGTCAGAAAAAATAATCAAGCACCTGTGGATACAGAGACTTCCAGTAGCCACCCAAGCAATTTTACAGGCGACAGACGGGAACTTAGATAAGTTAAGCGACATTGCAGACAACATAGCCGATATTAATAACCCGTCGTCCGTCTGCACTATCACGGACAAAAATCGACAAGTTGATTCGGACCTCAGACAGGAAGTAGAGGCATTGAGAGGTGAGGTAAGAAAAATTTCTTCACAATTTAGAAGACGATCACCAACCCTAGGCAGAAGCAGAACACGAGCACAACAGCGGTCAGGCTTCTCACAGCGCGCATATTACAGCCCCAGCCCTAAGGAGTGCTGGTATCACCAAAAATTTGGCAAAGAAGCTAAAAGATGCCAACCACCATGCTCTTTCAGTTCAAAAAACTAGTTCTGAGGCAGGCAACGGCGGGGTGCACCAGCCACACGAAGACAAGCCGACTTTTCTTAACTGACCGAAATACTAAAGTCCCATTTTTAGTTGACACAGGAGCAGATGTATCTATAATTCCTCCAAGATCTGGGGATAGGAAAACAACGCCCTCAAAATTCTTGCACGCAGCGAACAACTCGCGCATAGCTGTTTACGGGCAACGCAAACTTAAATTGGACTTTGGACTTTCAAAGTTATTTCATTTCTCATTTCTCATAGCCGACGTCTCCAAACCTATAATCGGATCCGACTTCATCACACATTTTAATCTTTTGGTTGATTTACCCGGAAAAAAAATTATCGATAGGAACTCATTTCTTCCTCTACGTACATCCGTTTTCCAATGCGACATCGAACCAACAGGCAGAATCAGCATAATTGATCCAATCGACCCTATAAAAGCGCTACTTAAAACATACGGTTTAGACTCTCCACCCACTTTGCAAGAAGTCACAAAAGTGAAGCACTCAACACAACATCGCATCGAAACTAAAGGAAATCCCGTGAGTTGTAGACCTAGAAGATTAGCACCTGACAAACTACTGCTGGCCAAAAACGTATTTGAAACCATGGAATCTTTAGGTCTATGTCGCCCTTCGAGCAGTTCATGGGCTAGTCCCTTACATATGGTGAAGAAAAAGAACGGGGAATGGCGACCATGTGGGGATTATAGATTATTGAACTCGGTTACCATACCCGATAGATACCCACTTCCCAATATCCAGGACACATCTAATTTTTTACACAACAAAAAAATTTTTCTACCATCGACTTAGTACGAGCTTACCAACAGATTCCAGTAGCACCTGAACATGTCGAAAAAAACCGCCATAACAACCCCATTTGGTTTATATGAATTTCTTTTTATGCCATTTGGATTGAGAAACGCGGCTCAGACCTTTCAACGCTTTATTCATAAAATCCTTCACAATCTTCCATTTTGCTTCATATACTTAGACGACATCCTCATAGCTTCAGACAACCTAAACGAACACATGCAAAACCTAGAAACAGTCTTCCAACGCCTAAAAGAATGTGGCATCACGTTAAACTTATCAAAATGCGTTTTTTCTGCAAACCGTCGGTATCATTTCTGGGCCGTGAGATTTCGGAATTTGGCATTAGACCAATTGAGAATAAAATAAAATCAATCAAGGAGTTTTTCCGCGCCCCAATACAATCTTACAACTCCGCAGATTTTTGGGTATGCTTAACTTCTATAGAAGGTTTATTCCACATGCTGCACATAGCCAGGCACCGTTAAATGCCATAACGGGGGCAAAACACTCCGTTATTACCTGGACAACCGAATTGGATACCGCTTTCCAGGAAAGTAAACAAGCTTTGGAACGAGTGGCGCTTTTACATCACCCAAACCCTTTGGGCACGCTACAACTGTACACGGACGCTTCTGATGTAGCAATAGGCGGGGTTTTGCAGCAAATAGTTAACGGCGTTATACAACCATTCGGGTTTTTCTCCAGAAAGTTGACCCCTACAGAGGTTTTATATTCCACATACGATAGAGAGTTACTCGCCATATACTGCGCCATAAAACATTTCAAGCACATGTTGGAAGGGCAAAGTTTTGCGTGTTTTACAGATCACAAACCTCTTACTTACGCACTGCGACGGACATCAGATACAGCTAGTCCCAGACAAACACGACAGCTCTCTTATATCTCGGAATTTACGTGCGACATGCGACACATATCAGGGATCAAAAACATTGTGGCTGATACCTTGTCCAGGATAGAGTCCATCTCACAACGCATCCCTACATCTGAAGAACTCGCTGCAGCACAGCAGAACGACAACGAATTAAACTATCTCATACAAAGCTCGAAAACACCTGGCCTGACACCAGTGCAGTTAGATACATCATCAATCCTGTATTGCAAGGTATACAATGGCAAACATTGTACAACAAGCTTTCGTCAAGCAATGTATTGAGTGCCAAAAGGCCAAAATAAATCAACATGAGAAGACACCTTTGATGCCATTAAAAACACCCGATCAACGCTTTGCCTGCGTCCACCTCGACATCGTTGGACCACTGCCTTTGGCTAAAGGTAACAGGTTCCTCCTTACCTGCATGGATCGATACACCCGTTGGCTGGAAGCCATTCCTTTACCTGACCAAACTGCGGAAACAGTCGCAGCAGCCTTTTGGGAGCACTGGATTTCTCGTTTTGGCACCCCACTCAAATTATAACCGACCAAGGACGAAATTTTGAATCGAACCTCTTTCAGGCGTTGTCACACAGAATGGGTGCTAAAATACAGCACACTACGGCTTACCAACCTCAGAGCAATGGGCTCCTCGAGAGATGGCATAGATCCCTCAAGACGGCTCTTACATGCCGACTCCAAAAAACCAGCAGGCCTTGGACAGAGCATCTGCCGGCCGTTCTTCTGGGTCTGCGCTCATGCGTGAAGGAGGACTTACAATCCAGTCCAGCCGAATTAGTATACGGCACCAAGCTACGATTGCCTGGGGATCTGTTTTTAGACAAAACCGGCCCAGAGATTCCTCAGTCAACTTTTGCAGCCAACCTCGCTGACATATTGAGGCAAAGCAAGCCTTCCTCGCCAGTCTGGCACTGCCAGCCAAAAATTTATAATCACCCCCAAACTGCACACCAGTAGTTTTGTTTTTCTCAGGGACGATGCTTGCCGACCTCCCCTAACACCAGCCTACACCGGACCACATAAAGTCATTGAACGAACGGAAAAGACCTTCACCATTAACATCAACGGCAAACTGGCTGTAGTATCACGAGATAGACTAAAGCCAGCCTACACAGCAGCGACAGACACACCCGAATCCCGGCAACAACTTACACAGAACACTTATCATCCACAGAAATCCGAGGAAAGTAAGCCAAGGAAAACAGTTCGTTTCTCAAGCCCCCTCGTCACCAAGACACAATAGCATCTTCAGGCCGAAGATTTAGATTGCCTTGCCACATCTAGTAAGTGTTACACTGAGGGGGGAGTGATGTGGTGGTCATATCATGACACCACAAAGAATCGTGAAGAAAAAGATAGAAGTGACGTTACCTTCCTAGACACATGTGTTTTATAAATATTAACTAATTTATTTCTGAGTTTAATAATTGTATTCGTTTATAAATATAACCAGTCATTTACAGTTTCATTAGAGTTATTCTGAGTATACTAAAAGATTTTTTAGCCGTATTCTTCATAAATAATTCGTTTAAATCGTTCGTTAAATATGACAATGAATGGGATGGAATGTTCTGTCCAAGTACATAGAGCCCTCTCAAGTGACTTTGAAACTTACAAAGCCTTTAGACGGGATGACAATCTTGCGTGGCTTTTGTTTAATACGGCGCTGGAGCGCGCAGTAGAAAAGTCAGGTGTGCAGCTTAGGGGTACTTAATTCAAACGATCAGTACAAATCCTTGGTTACGCAGACGACAGTTGAAAGAAGCCAAAGAACTGTGAATTTGGCATTCCTAGCTCTTTATGGGCAGCTCAGGGAATGGGTCTAGAGTTAAATAAGGCAAAACTCTTAGAGGAAAAGATGCATATCAAGAAGAGAGCCGGCAGACCAAGACAGAAATGGTAGATGTCAGGAACTGGAGAGCAACAGCAACACACCAAGATGACTGGCGATTGATGATACAGGAGAACTTAACCAACTATGAACTATATTGCTGATTTGATTGATTGATTAATATTCTTCGTAAAACAAATTGTTCAGGTGAGAATCTTTATTTATATATATATATATTTTTATAGCTTAACGTCTTTATATACTCCAATTGGAGCAAGAAGGACGGATTATCCTTCAGGTTACCAACCTATTCGAGCCATGTTGGGAAGGCCAAGAATTATTTCGTGGGTCTGCCACGAAATAAATTTTAACCCATCCAGATGGGATTGGAACTCCTGACCTTTACCGAGCGAGCTGATAACGTCTCCATTGAGTACCCATCAAGACTATCTTCACTTCCGTAAGCTCGGAGAGGTTAAAAGTTTTATATATGTCTATAATTATCATCGGTAATTTACTCCTAAGATTTCTACCAAAACCGAAACTTTTAAGGCCTATTTATTTATTTTATATACCTTATAACGAGTTTTAAAAATTAAACTTTAAAAATTAATTTTATTTAATTGACCTAAAGCCTATTGATATAAAATACTAGCTGAAAGTACCCTGCTCTGCTACGGTTAATATCATTAGGATTAATAATAATTTCAATAAGTGAATTTGGCAATTTGCAAAAGTTAATTTTATATTATTTTAACAGTCCTCCAGTGAATCTTCGAGGCAGCACTACCTACCACTTTACCCAGCTCTGATAGCAGGCCATCAGCTTTTCTTATGGCATACTTTAAGTGAATATAGTCTCAACATTTTTGATTTTTTCGAATAAAGTTTAGTCTTTTAAGTCTTTTAATTTTTTAGTTTTTAATAGCTTCTCGTCACGAAACAACTCAAACTAGTAAGGGTACACATCGGTAGCCACCATAAATTCACAGGAAGTACCATATTATGAGGTTTCGACATCGATCGTATTTTTATTTGTTTACAACCATAAGGAACTTAATTTGTGATCAAAGTTTGCGATATAAGCATCTAACCTATCTTTTAACATAGCTTATTTCCATATACCATATGATAATTAATCTATTGTTATTCACCCAATAAAAATTGTAATCGCATTTTTCGCAAATTAGCCGCGATTCAGGCTGATTTTTTTAAATTCATTTCTTAGGGAGCACCTACGACGCTAGAGGGAGTTACATATCGAATTTCATTCCTATCCGTTCGGTGGTTTCTGAGATTTCGTGTTAAATGAGTAAGTAGTATTTGACAAATATATAGTAGATATTTTTGCCATTCCTGAAAAAGTCATTTAATGATATCTCGTAATATAACCAACACATGATACAGCTTCGAAATTAATCTAAATTAATACCAATTGACCCTCTGATAATTAAAATGTTTCCATATTTAATATTATTAGGAATATCATATGGTTTTAAATTAAGTTATTTAAATTTAAGTGCCAAAAGTCGATACTGAAATGTCCAAGTGATTTGATAGATATAGAAATGAAAAATCTAAATGAATTATGTAATTTTTTTTTTTTATTTATATTTTTTAATAATGAACTGCACAGTAACAGGAAACAAGCTTATAAACAAAGTTCAAATGGTTCGACACATAAAAGAAATTTTGTAATTATTCGGTTTGTTAAAATATTGCAAAAGCTAAAGAGGATGTTAGGTAGAACAAATAAAATATTTGTGAATTTTACATAAACAAGAGGAAACGTTTATTTTCCAATAGAGTAAATAAAAACTTATATTCAATAGAGCGTGAGAAAGGTCTATGAATAAGGCAGAAGCCCACCATCGAAGAATAAAGAAGGGAAAAAAGATGGTGGACACTAGATAGGTCTTTTTTTTCTATTTTTTTTTTTTTTTTTTTTTTTTTTTTTTTTGCAACGCTCGAAGGGAATTAATGAATTGCAGGATTCAACAACGGATAAGTGTCACATGAATCATTTTTCCAGGTACCAGCCAGGTGTCCTCTTTTAAGTATGTACTTTAACATTTAGGTTTATCACAAAGGGACTGGATGATTCTTCTAAACAGTAATTAATATAATGCAAGAAATTGCTGATAAAGCTCTTTTCAGGAGCTGTTTCATACTGTTCATAAAAATTACCCTATATGCTTTTGAAACTCTCAGACATTTTTTAATTAGGCATTCCATATTCAATGCTTAATCCAAATATTAGACAAATTATAATATTAGTTCCTTAGTTGTAATTTTGAAATATTAAAAAAAAATGGGATTGATATTTTTTTTTTTTGACATGAATACGTCTTTAAATTTGCTACCATATGGGAGCAATCCAAAAAACCTAACGAATCTATCCTCTACATCCAAAATTAAATTATACCACTGGACAGCTAAAGGATCAAAGGATTCGTTGCAATAAACGGGAACAGTGACGTATCGCGCGTAGTGGAAGAGGAAGGCCCGCAATTTTGAGGTTATTTTGCTGCGTATCGAGATTTACAATTCGTATAACTTTTGACTCGGAGAAGCTACGTTGTTCATTTAAGTTTTAATCATCAGCTGTCGTCAAAATCTATCGATTGTTTATAAAACATTAGTTTAAAGTAGTAACTGTAAATATAATAAGGTGTAAGAATAAAAACATATTATTGAAAATATATAAATTCGGCCTATACGTGTCGAAAAGCCAAAACCAAATACAGAGGTCGTATACGGTTGGAAAGGTCTTCTCAAGAACAATCAAATGGTAATGATAAAACACAGTATGACCGAGTCAAGCAGTGTCGGAAACGTAAAAGTTTCTGATCAGCATTGTTTTATATATTACTGCCATTAATGCACAAAGCTTGTCCGCGCATCCAGAAGGCATCTCTACCGACACATTCATCAACCGATCTGATTGTTTGGCATTCAGCGAAACCATAAGTGTCGCACTTTTCGTATCACAGACCTAGAATTAATAAAGTTATATTGTAACACAATAATTATCTGTCTCCTTGCTTTTATCCTAAATACATAAATAACAATATTTTATTTAAGAAATATAACCTGCAACATAAATGTATTCACGTACAACATACGGTCATGTCCATGACACAGCCACACCCCTTTTTTTAAGCGAGAGCTTTTGTAAGTTAGTATACTTATGTTATACTAACACTATTATACATTATACATGTCAGATAAAACAAATAATTAGACGAAAATAAAATAAATACATTTTTAAAAAATTATACAAGAAGAAATTTTCGGGATACTTGAAAACTAACTCTCATAGATATTCTGAGATCACAAGTTATTTAAAGTTTTTTATTTTACTTTAAAAACATGTTGGAAAAGTTAAGAATGTTCGAGGCATCTAAATTTTGGCTTTCCAACATTTATCGAAGTTAAAAATTCCTCACTTTTTTGTATTTCCTATCAAACATATAGTGAGGGGAAGACAACGTCCACTTCAATAAAATAGCAATAAAAAATAAGAGCTATTTAGAGGCAAATTTAGAAATGGACTAACAAAAGAAATAGTTATGTCAGAAGGGCTCTTACGTAAAATGTATACCAATAGCAAGACCGGTTTCAATAAAATGTTTTTTTCAATACAACACTATTTTTATTTTTGTTTTTACTATAATAGTATATTACAAAAAATATATATATTTTTTTATTGAAATCAATATTAAATTATGAATCTATATTAGGAAAGAAAAAGCATTTTTATTCCATGGATCAATTGAAGGGCTTGTGTGATATAGGGATCATGTAACAAAACACAAGTTTTAATCATTTATGTTAAAAAAAATGTTTGTTGCTCTTTCTACGTTTGTTGGTTTTGTCGTTAAGTGACAGTATGAAATCTTTTTTTAAAATATACCAAGTTATATTTACTTACCTGTATCCCTAATATATATTTTGTATACATTCTTCCGCAATATTTTTTTAAATTATGTAAATCATCAGGCGAATGAATTAGACAAGATGTAAAGAAATTCAATCATTGCAAAGCTCTATATTTAAAAATATTTATACAAAGATTCAAAACTATTTACCACAATATTAAACCGAATTGAAAAAGTTTTAAACCACCAAACATCTATTTACCTGAGCAATATCGGAATATTATTGGCAAATCAAGCAAAAGAACTCTAGTTATAGATATGAGTAACCATTTCAGTGAAACCGGTGAACTAATGATAAGTTGATAGTCTTCAACAGAAAAGAAGTTTGCATATTTTCAATAACAGTACATATCTTAAACGATATTAGGCCTTATATGACCTGATCTAGACAATATGTAAGAATATTTATAAGAGTAAATCAAATAAGCATTATTAGTTTTTTTTATCGATTATTATAAGGATACGTGGTTGCCTGGCTGGCTTCAGAATCATACGAATGATGATATAGAAGGATCAATACAATTAGGATTGATAAAATAATCGCCACTTCTATTAGAATTATTTTATTTGAACACTAGTTTCGGATGCTACTAAACATTCATCTTTAGTTCTGAGGAGATCAAATGGATAGCTGCTTTGTTTTTTTAGTTTTTATTCTGATACACTATAAATAGTACATCACGCCTAATTATAAGCACAACCTAATTATAGCCGTAAATATATGGAAATGTAAAATGGACGTTATAAACGGAAACATGTAAAAAAATTATTTAAACAACGCAGGTTTTTGGTTTTAAAATATGAAAATAATTTCAGTTATTTAAAATCTCTCTTATTAATCATTATACTCTCCATTATTCGCAATAGATTTCTGCAAACGAGTTAATAATTTTTACACGTCCTGCGAATAGAAGTATGAGTCTTTAGTATTAACAAGTTTCAAACTTTTTTAAACTTCCGATCTCTTTAAGGTGGTTAGTGATGGTCGATTTGCTGAATGAGAGATTCTCAGCAAGTTCGCTAGCAGTTCTGGTCTCTTCTTCGATAAAAACAGTTACATCTTCATTAAGAGATCATCATTAAGTCCTTCCGCAACCTTCCTTGTATTTATGGCTAAACTTTTTTAAAACAAACCTCCCTAAATTTTTAAACCAAGATTGGACTGTATAACTCACTCACCCCAGACATCGTTAATGTTTCTGACCGTTTGGTTATGATTTTGATTATCATAGCATAATAGAGAGAGAGAGAAAAGAAATAATGAATTAAATATGTAAATGATGTCCCAAATCAGCTGTTTATTTTATCCTCCTATATATTTTTACTAG
This sequence comes from Euschistus heros, assembly GCA_003667255.2. NCBI lineage: Eukaryota > Metazoa > Arthropoda > Insecta > Hemiptera > Pentatomidae > Euschistus > Euschistus heros. The sequence continues at coordinate 1,532,247 of RCWM02000100.1, forward strand.
CATTTGCTATCGCGGCTTCGTCCGCTCTCTTAAGTAAGAATTTAGATAATTTTAATAATAATTGAAGTTTTATTTGTTTGTCAATAAAAATCTTGTATTGAAGTATACGATTGAACATTATTCCTTCAATGATATTTTCACGCATAGCAGTAATTATTAATCTGTTTAAAATTGTACCGATTAGGTGTTTGAAGATTACGTAAAAGCGTAAATGGACATCCAATTTTTAATTTTAACGTATGAGTTAGTAATCTTGAGGATTCTTGACTGCATTATTATTGTTTACAACTAACGCTCCATGAATCATATTTTTACATACAATAACAAAAAAGCAATGGTTGGACATTTTGATTTGGTAATAATCTTTATTCGGCAAAAATATTTTTATTGATTTCATCGGGATTTTAATCTATAACCATAAAAGTATAAAACATTATGGCAAAGCTCGCTTTTATCACTTAACATTGTACATTTAAACTTTTAGTATTGTAAATTTTATTCTTGCTAAACCTTCTTAGAAATGTTAAAATTTTGTGCAGATGGATCTAATAGTTTTACTTTTACTGGGATCCACATTTTTCCCCACAAAGTTTTAGCTTTTTTAATATTTTATTAGAATATATGTAAATTTAATTATCAACTTCACACTATATATCTCATCGCCTATCAGTCAATTTTCAAACGTTACTCTTATCTAAATATTATCTTTTTTTATTAACAAATTAATTGATAATCAGTAAATTTTATATTTGCTGATCCTTCCTCTAACTAAAAAGATGATGCATGTGGTTTGAATTTAGTACAGATTGCTCCAGTAGTTTTCGGAGTTAGTGATAACAAACGAAAAATGGCTTGTCCTTTTACATGATAGTATAGATTGAGAAAATATATTTGTTTTTTCAAAATTTCAAACCTCAATGTCTATTACTACTATAGAAAATAATGATTATCAGTAGATAGATTTTAATGGATTTTTCATTAATAAAAATAAAATTTTTATTTGAGTTCATTTTAACTCTTAAATAATTTTGAAAAACTTTTACTAAATATTTAATACTATGTAATAGAATGTTTCAAATATTAAAATTCTATATCACTTGATAAATTTTAGCTGTTGATAAAATTACATATTTATACGTACTCTGCGGAAAAACAAAAATACGGGTCTTTTTTCTCTCTAAAGTTCTCTTTACGATATTTAGAAGATCTCTTGTTAAGTAGACTGAATAATTCATTTGATGACAGCCGTTAGATCTATCTTCCCTTTATAATAACTCTCATTAAAAAATTCTTCCCTGCAACTAGGTCAGTTGTCATTTGCTTTCACGAGCCACTCTCATTATTTCTTTTCTTCAATTTATGATGCAAGAGATTTCTTCTTGAACTTGTAATCTAACTGTTATTCCGCTGTAGTTTTACTTTAAACATAGTAAATTCAGTAGAGTAACAAACGAAACACACTAAGTAAAAAGACATGGTTTTCAGTAAACGCCGGTGAATGATTTTTTTACTTCGTCTACTTTGGTAGTGGCTTTATTGGGTCAAATACTGGCGAGCATTGGAAATTTCAGGTCTTTAACTTGTTTGTTAAAATAACGTCAGTACCAATGTAGACAAAGTAAAACAATATTTTATCGGTGTTTGATCAAAACCATGTTTTTTTACTTAAGAGTATTTAAGTTTAATCTCACAATATGATATCACCGAATAGAAGTTTGGATTCGTTAATTGGATTATTTTTGTTCCTTAGTACATATATATAGATATTATTTAGTTTAATAAAATTTGTAAGCAGATTACTTATTACTTATTACACATTACGCAATTATTAGTCCAACCATGGTTACAACAATAATTACGACTATGAATAGAGTTACTAAAAACGTGTAGAGTTAAATAAAAGTTCCAGTGCCTAAGAAGGTTAAGGCAAAATATAAATTAGTAAAATAAACAGGATAAACAGCTTCTAACCGTTAGAGAAATGTTATATTATTATTTTTGTTTTGGGGTTTTAAATCGAAATAATAAATCATAAGATTTTAAGACTATTATAAAATATGACAGTATGAGAGTAACTATCTAATCTAATTTGTGACCAATGTGGTTTCTATAAAAACTGAGATAGATCCTTCAATAAATGCATACAAAGTCTGGCTATTGATAAAAATTGATTATACCTAATTCTATGTTTAAAATTTGAACTTCTGTCTGTTTTAAGTACCGCAATTCAAACTCTTTATTATGAACTTAGTTTAATGATTTTGAAAAAAAAGTATATATTGGATGCTCTTTTAAATCACTACCGGCAGAGTGTTTCTTCCACACTTCTTATGTAGAAGGAGTATCTGGAGACGACATAAACCTCCTCCCCCAGGAATCGCGAAGAAGACGAATCTTCAAACTGATAAATTATTTGTCACTACTCTAGGTATTTTTATTCGAAGACTATTTTCAAATGTTAAGTATGCTTCATCAGTACTTAGAATGCAAAGCGGATGGACTTCTTGAAGCTAAAATAACATTCGAAACAGTTTTGAGAATAAATAAAATATCAATAGAAGTGGAAAGTAATTCCTTAATTCCTAATTGTATTGATCCTTCTATACCTTCACGCGTTCCACAATCAACAAAGTAATTTTTCGTTTAAACATTTGAGCCACTTCGTGTGGTTTTGTATTTGTTTAGTTGTTTTTTTGTACCCTCCTTTAAACTAAGAAACTTTAATAGATTTTTCAAACCGTCTTGATTCTAGTAGTCCCTAACTAAGAGAGCCAAGTACAAAAAGAGTACCTGTCGAATGTTGTCTGAATTTATTTTCCTAATATTATCAAATATAGTTATTTCCCTAGCTAATTGACAAAGCCATATTGATATTATCCAATGACAGGAACTTTTATAGAATAGAAAGGAAAAATAATTTTGTTCAGGGACCAATCCCCATATGATAACGAATAAGTACAGGAATAAAAAGAATTAGTTGCATGCGGTCAGACACATAAATGAACAGATCAAAGAAAAAATAATAATTTAAAATAGTACTTTATACGTAGATACTACTTAAATATAAATTCATAAAGAGGAAAACAAGAGAAAACTCTATAAATATAATGAGAAATAAATTCTTTTGGTAACACATTCAACAATTAGTGTTGTATATAAAATATAAATTTCTAGTCATATTTAGAGTAAGAAAAAATATATTGAGTGGAATCTAAATTATGCAAATAGTGATTGAAAGGATTCCAGAAATGCATAAGAATTATAACATTTAATTAAGTAGGTAGATTGTTAGCGAGCCTCACCTCGGTTAAAAACAAGGTTTTGGAATTACAGTTATATAAATTTCTTCAGAGATTTTGCTTGTCTGATATCAGGAGGAATAGAATCTAAGGGGAAGGAGCGTTGGAATGCAGTAGTTCTGTGAGAAGGGATATCCAGATCAGAAAGACAGGATCTTGTGTGCATTGAATTGACAGCAGATCTGAACTGAAGCATATTGTAAATATAGAAAATATGAAGAAAATTACCATTAATGATTCATGAGAAGAATTAAGATGAAGAGAAAAGAATGAATATTTGTAATGACAATTAGGTAAAGGGATGTTCCAAGGAAATATTGTCTGCAGAAGGTGGGATGAAGCCAACTTAATTTGGAATATATATAGGAAACATGGGAGCGGCTCGGGATATCGAAGACAAACCTCGCAAAGCATTATTATACTGCACAATACAGAGAGGTTTATTTTTGAAAATTTTATAATTCCGTTACTAATCAGTCTGCGAGCTACTGCCTGCAGATTAGTTCTGATATGTTAATTAGTTTTGAAAGAAGATAGTCATGGCATTCAACGCGTCAACAAGAAGAAATTATCATAATCGTTCAGCATAGCTGTTAACAGAAGGTGATTTATCCTAATTTAAATATTCAAGGTCTTTCACCCCCTCCTAGAAATTAGGTAGTTTATGACGGGGTGTGAATATATCCTAAAAAAAAAAAAAAAAAAAAAAAAAAAAAAAATTATTGTTCAACGTCCAATGTATAAGTATTAGTTTAGACATATTTTGAAGTGAATGAAACATTTAAGCACTACTAAGTACCCCCTTACATTATTACCACCTAATTTAATTAGTTTCTAAGTAATTAATTTAAAATATTTTATTAGAATTGATTAATTCACCGTTGCTTTCCGTATCATAATGAATTACTATTTTATAAACCTCTGTGTGAGATATGTGTACATTGTTGGGTTTCTAGATAATCTACTGTTCAAGAACAGATTAAATAATTCAGTAAATGCAATAACATAACTACAGTAAAAATATATATACTTCGGAAAGGACTGAATTATTCCTTCCAAGGGTATGTCAATCTTAGTACTTCGATGGAATCAGTCCTAAATTTAGATACATATATTTTATTCAGGCCAGTTACCATTCTTCAGTATTAGATTCTGCATTAATTTATACATCTGTTTGTCAAATAGTTTGCAATCGTAAAGAATATTTATAAAATTTGACCGGCATCATCATGTCATGTTTGAACTAAATTAAACCGTTTCAGTTAGAATTTGGTACTGCCGAAATTTTTTTTATGGATATACATGACGAAAATGTTGCTCACTTGTAAAATTGAAAAAATTGCCATCGTAACGCATTAAAAAAGTGAGAAAAAAATATTGGATCCTTAATTAATGGTTAATGTAAAGAAAAATGTTAATGAAAAAAAAAAAAAAAAATCTGTCCGTAAAACTGTTGGCGATACCATATAAAGTACTTAATTATATATATTACAGTTTTAAAATGTATACCTCTAAAAGTTCTGAAACGATTTAGCTGGTTTTGAAGATATTAGTCAAGAAAAATCTACTTTCAAATAAACATCAGTAAAATCTCAGTTTCGATTAAAATGGACAAAGTTGACCTCATGTTGAGTCATTGTGATTTAAATAAAAAATGTCAGATTCTTAAAATATTAAAATATTTAATATGGTCAACAGTTTAAATTTTTCCACAAGGAGTAATAGAGAGGGGTTGAGTGCATAGTTATGTTGAAACCCTGTAGACATATGAAATGTATTTTCGTATCGTATCACCTGTATCGTGACCGAACTATTCAAAATAATTAAGATTCCGAACCACTGGGCTAGTCAGCTTAAATTCCTGACCTGAATCCATTTCAACAAGAGTGGGATGAACTGAAGGAAAGAATTAGCTCTCTATGTAGAGACTTGCCGTGTAAAAGGAGTTGGATACATTTAAAAGAAATTATTGCAGACCTTGAGGATTCAAAGCTGCTATTAGAGCAAGAATAATGACTCGGCTACTGCAAAGACTATAATAAAAAAAAAAATTGTTAAACTAGTCATGACTTTGAACTAAATACTTTCAGATATTTTTTTGTAAGTGTATTCCTTTATCTTATACTACCTATACGACACTTATCAAGTTTGGTTTCACAATCTAAAGATATAATTGATTAATTATAGAAATAATAATTTCGATAAACAGAAAGGAAAATACAAAAACAATAAAAACTAGCGGATCAATTTAGGGTCAATTTTCGTTTCCTAATAAGTACTTTTAAAATTTATTTATTGATATTTAAACTATATAAAATTTATCAATCCAATAAATATGGTAATATTGATCACAATTACATGTCAGTATTCGAAAAGAACTTACCGTTGCTGTACCGAGATTTTACAATGTTAGATGATTTTTTTGTAAATTTTGAATCGTCTAATAACAAATGTGTAAACTAGTGGTTTGAAATCTTACACAGCATTTTATTGTCTTTCTTTTGATAAAAAATGAGTTTTACACAATTAGTATGTTGTCCACAATTATGTTATAATTACCTTGGGTGAATGTTTATAACGTAGAACTGAACTGCCAAGATGAAAATGGGAACTTCCATACATTGCTGAAACCAGTTTAAAATTTTTAATCTATCTAAAAAATATAAGATGCGAATGTGTATACTAACTACTATTATTGTTTAATACATTTAAGTCAGATTGTAATATTCGCCAATAAAAACAGTTTCATATACTAGTGAAAAACTTATAAGCTTGTTAAATATATCGAGCACATTAGTATTTCAGTAACAGTGTTGATTCAAATCAAGCATGAATAAATTAGTATTTAAATTGGATCCACAGAATGTATTTCGAACATCCCACTTTTCTATAGTAAAGTAAAGTTTGCCAACAAACCTCTCTCTTTTTTTTTGGAACTTTTAATCAAATTTCTCACAATGAAGATAAAAATTAAACATAATTATTTATTAAATTTTATTTTGTTTTTTATACTTAACATTCCTATTACATAAAAATCATAGAATAGTTTTTATAGGGCGGGAGGGGGTGGAGGGTCATCTAATCTTTTATCATTTCATAACTATTAAATTAGTAGACAACAGACTGCTTGGCCAAAAAAAGGCTACAGCTTACGAATTGAACAAAAAATAAACTTTCTATTCAAATAAAAAAGGCACAAATAAATATTAATGTGTACCATACAAAGGGAAAAAGAAGTGTACAATTCACAGCTAAACCACTTTCGAGTGGGGTAAAGTGTTTGTACGAAAACTATTGATCTAAATAATAAGGAAATTATTTCATTATTCATGTTCCAAAAACCTTATCCACCTCTCCAAAATTAACAATCTTTGTTCAGAATAAAACCCTACAAACTCAGGGACTTCATTCCTTTAGTTTTAAACTAACTACAAGGAAAACCATTTTAGGACAGCTGCACCTACAAGTATTTAGCTTTAAAATTTGAAAAAAGCAGGGAATGCAGAGGAACAGTTCATTTAGACGTGCGATACAGAGTTACATATGGAACACATAGAAACTTCAAGATATGAGACATGATATGTCAAATCATGAATCTGATTCATTAGCATCAAAGAAACAATTCTTTTGTAAACATTTTCAATATTTTTACTCTCTATCTTAATCTCAATGATTGTTTTCAGATTAATCTTGTTTTGTCGTTTTCTTAACAATGCCTTGTTCTTGGATTGAATCATCACATTACCTGACTCATACAAGAAATCATGTTTTCACCAAGTCAGCAGCATATAATGCTGATAATTACAGTTATCTACGCTACTTTAAGATATACTGATAGCAGAAACTAGAGAATTATTTTGTTTTATTTTTATTTTTTTTAAACTTATATGACCACAATAATACTTCTACTCTTAAGTAATTTCTTTTTAAAAAAAATAAACTTTTTAAAATTGTATCTAATTACATTGATTATTCTACTTTTCGTTTCCTAAATTAATATTTATTACATTCAAATGGTGAACAAAGGCTCCTATACTGAAAGAACTTTTTTCAAAACCTGACTTGGTTCAATATACGGTAGTGTTTTAGGATTATGCAGCCTAACTGAAAATTTTAACTAAAGACCTATATACAATAAAAAAAAAAAATGTCCTACGGAGCTCTGTCCGTAAACGCTTTGTTTAGGAGATATTCACACCAAAAGATTTTCATTGTTGTGAATTATTTATTTATGCATAGTAAATAAATAAAACATATTTTCTTTGTTCCAACTACTTTTTTAAATGTAAAAATGAACATTCATACTAAATTTTTTTCAAAGTAATTTTCTTGAGTATTAAGATAGGCTCGAAATCATTCTTCAACAGCAGCAGAGGCAGAACAGCTTTGGATTTATGTTATTGTCAAGATTCAATTATCCTCTCCTAAACATCTCATATTTTAAACTCCTATTTATGGTATAATCATTAACTAAAGTATTAGTATTAACTAAAGACCTCAAAAGAAGAAAAAAATATTTACTATGAAGTTATGTCTGCAAACGCTTTTTTTAGATGTTAAAGTGTGGGATTAAAATATGAAATGTTTATAATCAATATATAATGTTTGAATGATCTATAGATAAATCTTCCTTAACGGCCGAAACAATTCAATTACTTTGATTTTTCGATCTTTCAGTTTTATCTGATATTTAATTTTTTTTTTTTTTTTTTTGTTAGTCCAAAAATGATCACATTAAATTTTACTTGATTTTAACTTGCATGTTTGGAAGTGGTTTCAATTCTTATGTATTATATTAGATTAATAGACATTCATTTACTCATTGCGCTTGAGGGACGCAGCTTGTAATATTTATTCAACAAAAGAAAGGAATAAAATGAAGACCAATAAAGTAAAAAATACCTTATACATTTTTTTTTTTTTTTTTAATTTTATCCCTTTGTTTTAGTTCCTGGTTACAGACTATATAGTATTAGATTATAAATTGCTCGTTATAATATGCGGCACCTCTATACCTCCATCGCACACAAGGAATGTAGTTTGGATGTCTCATATTTTTCTTTATAGAATAATCAGTCGACACAAAAATTCTGCCATCCAGTGAAATTGATGTATTCAGATGTGAAAGATAACTTATTTTTATAATTTTACTGGAGAAGGAATCCACTTCTCTCAAACCATTATCATTTCCACTAATTAATATGATGGCTATATTCTCCTGATTACTTCCTCATCCCGTTTCAGCATTAAAGTCACCCACCACGGTTTTAACTTAGTATTAAGCTAGACCATCATACTTTCTTTTAAGCAGGTCATAGAAAATATCTTTATCCTTTTTTTCATCTTCTGTCGAGGCATGGGTCCACTTCAATGATTTCTATATTTTAATATTATACATAATAAGTTAAGGTTTTTAGTCTAAAATTAAGTGACTAAAGTTTAATAAAACTTTAGTCATAAAAATAATAAGGGCACTTTGTTATATGGAGTATGGATACTAAAAGTTTCAAAAATCTAAGACAAAAAATCAAATATATTGGTACTCACTTGAGGAGATAAAACATATTTCTGAAATATATCGAGAGTGGAAGGGAAAGGGCCAGGTATGTTGAAGCTTTAGGGGTTTTATAGACTGTGAAGCTAAGCACAGTCAATACATTTTCATTCATATACACAGCGTTTTTTGGAAAGGGTATATTTTGCCTTTAAGTGAAGAAAAATAATATTACAATGGTTTATCTACCTTAAGTGTAGTATTTAAACTTAATTTTCATAATGCCTTTCCGTCGTTAGTGGATATTGGGTCGTAATATGGGATCAAAACATATTACCTCGAGGTAGCTTTTTCCTCTGGAGGTGTTAAGTAGATATTATTAATATATTTTTTATGTTGTATTTTTTGTTTTTTTAAAATGTTTTCAATAGTGATTTTATCGCAACTACCATTATGCGTCTTTAAAATATAGTCAAAATTAAATTTTTTACGACTTTGATCATATTATAAACACTACAATGCTGGATGCAAGTTTGTGATTGGAAGGTGTGATGAGGAAGGAAGTAAGGAAAAAAGCCGCAAATCCTAATCCGTCTGAATTCTGAATTTTAGATCCATCTGTGCAACATTATTTCATGTTTCTGGGTAAACGCACTAAATTATTTGCAAAAAAAACGTTTCTTTTTAATCTTGTGCATACTGTCTAATGCTTTTTGAGAACTGTCGAGAGTTGCAGGTTTAAATTGACGGTTGTATGAACGTCGCGTGGTATGTGTAATTATTTTCGGTTGTTGGTAGTGATGACTAATTTGTAATTGGTTAATAACGGTATATAGATCTATTTCAGTCTAATGGGATCGCGTGCGGTGGCTTAGTTTGGAATTTGCTGAGAATATACTGTCTAACGAGTGTAATCGTGAGTTAGTATGATGTGTTTGTGAATTGATAGATTTGTTCTATATTTATTGGCTATGTTTGAAATATCGTCGGTATTGCTAGATGTAGGTATATAGTCCTGATTCAGAGCGATAAATTAGGTAACGAGGGGCTGAGTTCTAAAAAAGCAACCTGGGTGACAATTCGTATTCCTGCATAGGGGTACAGCATCGAGTTTGGCAAGTATTTCACCATTCTGGGGCAAGAGCCTATAGGTGACAATCTGCCGTTGTTCCATCTTTGGCATAACCACTTGATTTGTTAGAGGTATATCTTAAGTAGTGTGGGGCTGATCAGTCACCCCAGCGTGTTGTTCACTAAGAAACTTGGAGTAGATTAAGTTGTTGCGAGAACATTATAATTACCGTTCCAAAATGCTTAGAAATGGATTTGGTCCCAGAGAAAGTTTTTTAATTTTATCGAAATACGAATACCCTAAAAAGATAATACCTAAAATCCGAATTATTGGCGACTAGGTTTAAGGCTATCGGAAAATATTTTGTCAGTCATGTAGGTATGGTAAGTGTGGGGGGTTTCTTTTGCCTTGCTGAAGGTCTAGTCGCGATATTGGTTTTTTTTCGGAAGAAAAACTGGAATTCATGAAGTCTGCTGACCAGTGGCTTGAGCACGATTTAGTCGATAGTTTGCAGTATATGTCTTTTCGGGAGCGTCAAGTCTTTTGAACGGCCATAGGAAGTGCAAAGTCGTCTGCAAAGAGCATTGGTTTTGACACCACCGAATTGTAAGTGTGGTACTCCAGGTCACTGCAGCGCGCAAATACATGAAAGAGGGTGGTATGGAGGCTTCGCAGCAACGAGATCACATTGAGGGACCCCATTGTTGAGTGTATCTGCATCTCTTTGATAGGGAACAAAATTGCCTATTCAAACCAACGACATTGGCGGACGATCCATAAATTATTTTGGATAACTATACGGCATATTACCTTGAAATCCTTCAAACTTGAAAAGTTTTATTTTAAAAATTACTGTAGAGCTAAGTATGAGTAAAATGCATTTATACAATATCTAAAACTAGGGGCTAGCCACTAGCTTGTTCTGCTATGGACAAAGGCGAGTGATTGGGAGTTCAGCCTCCATTTGGGACCACGATGATCAATGGGAAGTTAGAGCCTGAAATTTTGTACGAACCCCACTATGAAAATGTTTGGATATAATGGAGATTCTCATAATATCGACCTTTAGAAAATCCTTGTATTTGGACCATTATATCACGCAGTCCCTAATTTTGCGATAAACAGCTGGTTAGAAAAAATTGGTCTGTAGTTTGGGGATGGTTGTCTCTTATGTTGGCCATTTTTCAAAAAAATAGAGCTTACCACTAAAATCCGGGCTGTAGCCAAGAGCTGTGGAATATTAACCATTGTTTCCAGATATGATTATGATAATGTAGGAAGCCAGTTGAATGTGTTTTTTTGGTAATTGGTGGAGCATGTCCGTCATGGATATTATCAGGTCGTTCCTGGTGAGAACCTTGGGCTTTCTGTGTTAAAAATGTCTTGCAGTTCCCACATAGTACACGGAGTCGTTATAAAATAGTTGTTAATCCATCAGTTTTCATAATTCATATTTGTGATTATTTTTCCGCTGAGGTGTTCGCTATATAATTTGGCTGTATATGTAGCAAAATGGTCACCACAACGACCTCAGTTCGTCGTACAATCTGCCCTCTTAAAGTAACGTGTGAATATGAATGGATAGTACCAGTACCTTTATTTTTCTTAATTTTAAACACCAAACGACATTAGCGGGGTTTCGAACAGCACATTTTAATAAAGAGAGAAATGTTAAGAGAGAATTTAGAATCTTAGCATTTAGAAATGTGTAAGAGAATGAATTGATCGAGTCTAACAGAGCGAGCCGTCCATGATCCTGTTTACAGCAGTTTCAATGTTCTTCATAGCACAACGATCTTTAGTTTTTTATCTTCGATATAATTATTATCTATCATAATTTAAATATTTATTTTGGGTTGGTTTTTGGAATATTTGACGCACGGGCTTTTCTTCTATTTTGTAATGGCTTCCTAAAATTCTTTGTCATTGTGATGTTAAATCCAAGGTACAGAATGTCTTCTGTTGTATTGCCGTTCGTTTAGAGGAATAGAGAAGCTTTCAGCGGACAGCCCGATCATTGCCTTGCAGTCATTATTGATCTTTTCCATCAGTCAATCAATAGCTAAATCATTTATCTGACTTTGCAAAGGAGGTGTTTTTGATAGAGCAGAAACGTGTGGCCTACGAATCTTGCTTTATTTATGATCCACACATCTTGGTTTGTACTATTGATACGTGGTCTGGTCAGTTGTATTTAGGGTTTCAACTGAAATGGGAAATGGTCCCTTCCATTAGAGATCTGGGAGTATCGGTCCAATTAATGTTGTGGAATAGAGGGGCTGCATAAGGAGAGGACTATTGCAGAGTATGTGACCCAAGATTTGTAGACACTTCAAAAAAGTCAGGTCACCTGTATTTAATGTCAGAAGATTGGATTCCCTTCTTCCATGAAAGTTTCATATCAGTCGCCCATCAACCTGTTACGTTGTCCTTACATCCCCGCAATGGTATTGGTCCAGTGAAGTACTCACGGTGTACAGTACCGGCTTGGGTAATGGTGTAATTTGCTGTTTGTAGGTGTTCTATCTGTCTAAGAATGTATCCCTGTGGTATGGTATTGGAGCAATAGATGTGAGAGAATTCGAACAATGGACCAGTACAATCTACACATCTGACGGGGCATGTATACTATTTTCTATTTGTTTGAATTACCATTATTGGTTTATCAGATCACTATCTGACTTCTACGCATGCACGATCATTGTTGGACCGTCGTTTCCTGAAGATGTCATAGTCCTTTCAGTTGTAAAATTTATTCAGAACGGGTTTTTAAGATGAGTTTCCTGAGAGACTTATACAACAAATACGGGTCTAGCCATTTTTTATTAATCCATTTCCAATCGCTAAAAATGTGATGGTGAATTGCCATTAACAATTCCATTGAACTAGAGCCATATGGGCGGTTATAAGAAGTTTCCCCAAACACAAGACTTTGAGAACCAATACAAATCAATTTAAAACAGATACTACAGGTAGTGTACACACACACATGGTATACATCTACACACAACACACACATAGTCCTTACATACATACATCACTACATAGATACATACATCTAATACATGCACATACCTACCATACCATGACATACCACATACATACACATACATTATCATACTATACATACATACTACATTACATACATACATACTACATACATTAACGCATACCTATACATACATACACGTACATACAATACGCTACATACATACATCCCATAGACTAGATAACATAACATGCACAAATGCAATATCTACCCTGTATAAATAATAATATAACTGGTAAGAAAAAGGTTTATTAAGGAAATTTTATAGTGATAGTTTTATTTAAAAAAAATTGTTTTTCAGTGTAGTCGTTGCTATGATTGTGTACAATGTTGGTTACACCCTGAGGCTATTTCAGAGTCACACGACACAAATATATATCTTGAGTTGCACAACAGTTATTCTAATTTCAGCAGACCCCAAACGAAACAAAATGTGACTGATGCCTCACCAGGTCGCAGAATTTATTAGTTTTTGCCCTCCAGTTCTTAAAAGGATTATTCTAAATGCATTTATAGCTTCAATAAATAATAATTATTATTTACTAAAAGAAATCTACACTTCATAAAATTACTATAATAGTTTTTAAAAATGAAATAATTAGGTGCCTATATAAACAATATGCAAAACTAAAATTACTAAAATATGACTTTTTCACATTTCATTAAGTAAGGCGGAGGATTCCAAATCCAACCAAGGCCATTTCTGAAGTTTTTCACAGCTGGTCGATAAAGGCAAAAAGATCTGGCTGGATTGGGAAGAGGCCTTATTTTTGTATAACCATTTTCAATGCAATTTAACTGCTACTGGGAGAAGACCTTCCACCAGAAGATAATCTAGTAGAAAAACTATTTAAAAATCTGGGAATTGTACATGGCTGGTATTGCAATTCTACGCCTCAAATATACTTAAATGATTCGAAGTTATAGTGAATCTAAATTTCTGCAACTGGATGCTGATCTGGTCCCTTCGGAAGATATCTAACGGACAACGTATTAGCTGCAGCTCGCGTGAGGGACTGGCGTTTGTCCGTTTGAAGCAGTGCAATCAATTTTAATGATCCCCTTCATAGGTTCTAAACTAACCCCTGCCTCTTATAACTGGATAGATAAATTATCTGAGGTAATAAAACCCCACATCTGCAACAGATGATCCTAGCAGTAAATATCTTTCTATGGCCACTTAGATAGAAGCCATTCCTGTAATTCCAGTGACTCATAAAAGATATGGGATGCTTTCACTAACTGTTTATTTATTTTTTTTAATGAGATAGAATATAGTTGGGAACAACTAAAATTATTCAATTTTTCAATTTGATTCAGCCTGGATGATGGAGCGATGTGGTTCTACCTTTGCGATCAGCTGTGTGCTACCATACTATTTTACAGTTATGAACAACATACAGAAAATATAGCAGCTTTTGATGAAATATACATTCTTTAAACAGAAGAAAATCTTCGTTATGTTTTACAACAACATAAAAATATGTTTTCACGTATATCATCGCACCATGCCCTTCACAGCGCTGTCTTACAAGTCCGACGAAGTTGTTCACAGTTATTGATTTATAGTGTTTTGGATACCGCATTCGTCATCCTTCTTCAATTTTATGACATTTCTTGTACCACTCCAAATATATGTCGCTGAATCCTTCTTCCGAATTTCTTTCGATTCCACGCTGTTGTAACCACTCTTGATTCTTCTTTGATTGGCAAAAGAGCTTTGAACACATATACTTGGGGGGTCTTAAAAACGAGGCCCATCCACGCGGCTGACTTATCAAGGCTATAAATGTATCGTATACTGCCGCTAACCGTTTTTTGGTTGGAAGGTCATCTGATTTAAAAGGGTTCCTAACTATCCCTTAGTTTGGATAGTTAATACTTTGAATATATATTTTTTGTAAATTAATGTACTTTGTTTGTTGATTTTTGTATCATTTTGGAACATCTAGTTTTTCGTTGTTTTAGCCTTGAAGAAGACCTGCACAGCAGTTCAAAACGTCAGCACTCTTCATATAAAGTTTTTTTAACTTATATGTGTAGTTTATAAACCTTACTGCATCCCTGACCATATTCTTTAACCTTTATATCCTACTGTCAACTATACTATTTTTATAATGAAACAAATCTTATTTTACTCACCCCCTTAACCCTTTATTTTAAATGACCTTCTCTAAATAGATTTTTTTTACAATCTGTAAGAACAGATATTATTATTAAATTGTAATTAAATCACTACTGAGTATCTCCCAGGTCCCCAAAGTCGTTAGCCTAATTGATATGAGCGTATCCTGATTTCATCTGAAGGCAATAATTTTCTAATATTTCTAGATAATTACTGGTAACCTAATTCAGAAAAGTTCTTAATCAATATTTAGGAGAAAACTGAACTATTGGTACAGAATCCGAATTTATTTGTTGTTCATACTTATTATGCAACAAGCATCTGTACCAATATTCATCCTTTGGATTCAATAAAAATGTTAATTGAAGGTGAGAGTGAGTTATATTTTTATTTTTAAAACATAACATTTTTAGAAAAATATAATCAGAGATGCAGTCAAAGAGGAACACCACGTCTAAGTAGAAATACTATAATGCGTGCCAACCTTTCCACCTGCTTTGTAGGTCTTCATCAGGGCCACCGAACCATACTGAATAGGAGACAAACGATGTCTTTTTCATTGACTTACATGGAAGCGGCATACAAGACTAAAACGACAAGAAACGGCTCGTCGTTTTCAACTTCAACATCAATTAGACAAATTTCCAAACCTTCTGATTAATTACAAGAGACTCATTTACATTGCAGTAATTAGACCTATGTGGACATACGGAGTTGAGCTTTTTGGCTCCATTAAACCTTCCAATTCTTCTCGTATCTAATCCTTAATATCCAAAATCCTTCGAAAAATCCTCAATATTCCTTATTAGGTAACAAATAAACTTATACATAATGATTCTAGATGTTCCATATGTTGAAAATTTAGCCCAAACTAGCATCTGAAAAGGAGATAGCTTCGAGACCTTCCACTATATAACTTTTATTAAAGCACCACCAATGGGTAGTTGTTTTGTTCGTTTGTTTTAAGTTATTGTCATGTTATTTTAATTATTTTTCCACACATTCACTAGATTATTATGTACTATACAGTTTTTAATATCAATAAATAGCAAAAACGAAAAACAAATGTTATTTTTAATTTTAAGAAATCAAAATTGTTCTCATAGAGTATACTTGGAAAACTGGTATCTGGTTAGGGCCAAATCAGCAACATATGGTAATTTGATCTTCATGGATGTTTGTTTGGGATCTAATAAGGAGCATTGAGGATTTTACGAAGGTTTTAGCATTGTAAGGATTGGATACGAGAAGAATTGGAAGGTTTAATGGAACCCCAAAGCTAAACCCTATATGTCCAAATAGGTCTAATGACTGACTATATGAGTCTAATGGGTCTAATTACTAAAAAAGTATATAAATCTTTTGTAATTTATTGAGCGCTTTAAAAACTTGTATAGTAAACGTTGGAGTAGTGGGAAATGAAGAGTAGTTTCTTGTCTTTTATGTCTGGTATTTCCTTAAGGGCTCATTTATATTAATTTACTAAATTTCTATGGTGGATTGTCTAAAAATTGTTACCAATCGTAAGAAAATGGAATTTAATCTATTCGGATAATGAGGCCATAGTTAAAATTATATTTTTTCACCAATCCAATTGCAAATTAATTAAAATTAAATTAAAGCATAATACATGAATACTTATCTTATAGTAGTGGACGATAAAACATATATAAATATTTCCTTACAATAATCAGTTATGAGTATGATTATTTGAGAGCATTGCATGATAAGAAATTCATAAAATTGTTAGTCATAATATATAAGCGTATTCATAAAAAATGACATCACAGTCTTTCATACCATCATACACAGTCTATAGAAATAAAATGTGCCAAAGAAAAAACAATTAATGAAGATATGACGTCAACACTATTCGCCCAACGCCCGGTTTTCCCCTGACCATGGCAGGAGTCCTCTGGAAGTTGAATGATTCATCCGGAATCAAGAAACCCTTTTAGCGTAGTGATGAAGAATAGCATTCTTTTGAATCGAAATGTGTCATTATTCCTTATTCATAAATGCAATGTTTCCAGGAATCATATCCGTTGTTTTAAAACCGGTTGCTCTTTAGACTTATTAAGCCTAAAGCGTAGAGGTCATCAGTGTCCGTATCAACTTCGTACTCTTTTATTAAGTACTCGTACTCCTTAAAGACTTCGCCCGCCCTCAATAGTTACGAACTCATAAGATACTTTTAATTAATAATTAGAGTTTTATTTGTTTATCGATAAGAATGTCGCAGGACAAAATAAAATATTTTTTAATAATTTAAAAATGAATATAAGTAAATTTCAAGCTCTGTATAACACCGTGCATTTGTAAACTCTCATGTAGAATAGTGCTTGCCACCTATAGGCCAAATTTTAAACTTCACTGTTATCCAGAAATTATCACATTATTATTAACAAATCAATAAAAAAAAGATCGATTTTTATGTTTTCTCTAAATTTAAGTGTTATTGCACAGTTCTTGTTAACTTTCATTTTCCTCACATCTGCCCCCTATTCTTTTCCTTTCTCTTCCCACTATGCACATTTGTAATTATCTTACTACATATGCCCCAATATTTATCACTCCGTTACTGCTATGTACTTCTCATAGTTCAATTTACTATCAATTATATAGTAAATTGACTTCCTACTGTTACTATTAATTTTATTCTATATTTTGTATTAACTCATTAACTTAACTACAATATCTCATAAAATTTATAACTACACATTTTTTATATTTACCAATTATATTGTTGTATTTATTAACCTTACTCATTAACTATCACTCCTTTTAATTTCTCTTCAACTTAAATTAATTCAATAGTTTATATGTATTGTCTTCAGTGCCTTTAGATATTAATTTATTTATCTGTCCTAAGTGTCTCATTAACTTGGTATCTACTCTTGTTTTATGTTTACCAATTATATTTTTAATTCACTAATTAACTTTTAATTAACTATCACTTTCTTATTAATTTCTTCTCAGTTCAATTTAATTCAATAGTCTGTAGGTATTGTATCCATGACCTTTAAATATTGACTCATTAACTTGTCCTTATTATCTCAACAACTTTGTATCTACTCAGTTTTTATATTTACCAAGTATATTGTTGAAATTACTCATTAGCTTTTAAGTAACTATCACTCGTTTTAATATCTTCTCATTTTAACCAATAGTCTATATGTATAATAATTCAATAGTCTTTATGTATCGTCATCAGGGCCTTTAGATATTGCCTTCATGTTACTGTCTTTACACTTATATATTTATTCTTTTCATTCTTATGTTTTTTGTTGTGTGTTTTTCATACATTTTCTACAATTTAGTCATACATTTTTGCTAGTTTTCTTTTCTTCTAGCCCTGATGAAGGCCTGCAATGCAAGTCGATACGTCAACATTATAAATTAAAATATTATTTTGATTTGCTGTGTATCTATGACTGCCTACCCCAACAATCTACATCTCTAAATACTTCACAGTCAACTAATACCTTATGAATATAAATAAATAATATTTCGAATACATTAAATAGGTAAGTATTTTTTCTTTTGTTTTTTTACAACGTTTAGACATTTATCGTTCCTACTACATAAAACATTTATTTTGGTTTTCTTAATAAAGCTCTTTCGCAGCTCTAAATCTTTTCAAATCTCAATCTCAGAAAGATTAATTTTAATTACATTCATCATTCTTTGCAAATTACCATACCATAAATCTATTCATCTCTATTCCTATTAAATAGTTTTTCTTTCTTGGTGTGATACCTGGTAGAATACATGCTTCGGGTTTGGTATATGCTGGGGTCTGGGAATGACACTACGCTCCTCATGTCTACTAGCATTACATTTTTCTTCTTTTCTGGTATATGATAATGATTTAACGAAGGAATAAAAAGCATTATAACCTGCCTATATGTTCTCTAAAAATAGCTGTAGAAAGAATTGCATTAAATTATAAATATACACGAAACTAAACTCTTGAAAACTATACCTCCTATTCCCACCCCTTTTCTGAGCAGTGATCTATTAAAAATCTTCTTCTCATTCAAAAATCTTGGAGTGGTTTTTGATGAAACCTCATCCTAGAAAAACCACGCATCCGAAATTTAACGCCACATCAACCCTCTCCTAAAGGATCTGAATTACGTCCACCACCTTCTTCCTTTTGAAACCCGCGGGTTACTTTTGCAGTTACCTTTCTCATCTTTCCCCCCTTCGACTATTGTTGTACTGTATATGGTTGTGTTTCTGGAGATCTCAAGAAACAACTCAATAGACTATTTAACTGCTTAATTCGTTTTATTTTCGGGATCCTAATTTCACGTTATGCGGATTTAACGCGGGTCATTCTTTCTTATTGTCACCAGTATTTTCTACCATCCTCTCTCTTCCTAACCGTCCTATCCCAAAGTACACCTTACATTTCCGAACTCTTTAAAATCAAATCTTCAGTTCTCACCCGCCAAAGCCGTTCCCGCAAATCGGATTTGTATACTGTTGCTCATTGATCCGTTGTTTTCGACCTAATCTGATCCTCTGCAAAATTGAACTCCATCCCTCTCACCAATCGCCATTCAAATACCCCTTTTATTAATATCTTGTTTTTTATGCATTATTATTATTATTATGTACTATTTTTCTAAAAAATATTATTTTATTAAAAAGCCCTTGACTGTTAATTATTTTTTCTTTATAAGAAGCTTAAGGCCCCAGAATAAATAAAGAACTTTTTTATTTTTTTAAGGTGTCAATATTTATTAAACTGAAGTGAAGGCTGTTTGATTTAGTTTCATCATCTCCAAGGCCATTTTAAGATTTTTCTATACTACTCAATTTCAGCAGCATAAACATGGGAAACGATATTTTATTATTGAACGATTGAAATTATTTAAGTATCAGTACCTCAATCTAAGGTTTTTTTCTATTGTCAAATGGTTTACCTGATTTTTTAATGAAAACTCTTCTTTTATGCAAGGACTATTTCCCTTTCTGCTGCTCCTGCAATTGAGGTTTTCCGTGGACTTTTTCCCTCTTTGTTTTCCCCGTACTGGATACTTCTCTCGGTATCTGGACTCTCACAACTGACATGGCATTTCTGATGACGAAGCAAATCCTTTCTTCAACACCGAAGAGCAAAACCTATTTAGCAACTCTTTCGGCTATTTTACCTCACTTACCCAAACTCTGGAAACCCATACCTAAGGAATCGATGTTTCATCATAATTATATTTTTATCAATTTCTAAAATTCTTTATATTGCCGGATGATTCCAAAATATTTTCAGTGATATTCAAACTTTTATGATTAACAGGAATCAGTGGTGAAATATTATTTTTAGAAAGAAACAAATTATTATTATAACCACAAAAATGCCACGAGAGAGAGAGAGAGAGAGAGAGAGAGAGAGAGAGAGAGAGAGAGAGAGAGAGAGAGAGAGAGAGAGAGAGAGAGAGAGAGAGAGAGAGAGAGAGAGAGAGAGAGAGAGAGAGAGAGAGAGAGAGAGAGAGAGAGAGAGTGAGAGAGACAGAGAGAGAGAGCTGGACACAATTACTGCACAAGGGTCCTGGGTCGATAGTCAGTCCTGACCTACACTGCAGGCCTCAAGAGACTCGTACTATATCTAGCTAATGATTCTTTCCTGATTAATAACAATAACAATGTTTATATTAATAATATTTTGTTTAATTTATATCTGTCCATAAATCTTAGTTGTATTATTTACGTTTGGTAAAAATATATTTCTATATATAACTTTTTAAAGAACTATAAGATTGTAATATAAAATCATGTATTGGGATGTTCTTTTTGAGCAGTGATAACTATTTATAATAATTATTTTAGAAACTTTGTTCTAAGTCAATTTGTTCAAAGTCCATAAATTGTGCGAATTTTCAAAAACACATTATCTGTAAAGTTTTATCAGATATTAAAGTAATTCTCATTAATTCATCAAAATAATTTATAATCATTCGACTCAATCATCATACAAATAATGTGTGAAGCGATAAGGAAGTTTAACATGTAATATCACAACTTCTTGTACACTCTTTATTACATTTGTTAGTTTTCTATCTATTTTATGGCTCAGGAAATATTCATGAACATTCTGTAGTATTGATATCTTTTTACTAATCACAACAACTTTCATAATTCCACCTTTAGATTAAAATATTCTTTGTATTATTATTATAATAACAACTAAAGCATTATTTGTTAGCATCGATGGCCGGGTGCGATGGAGTGAGGCACAGTCGAGCAAATGGCAAAAAATGGGAAGAAATGCAATATTTTATTAACTAATGATTCTATCGACGTACAGTTATATTCAATTTAAATTGGAAAATTACATTGGAATTTCACCCTGTAAAAATTTGTAATTCGGAAAAAGACTAATTCATTTAATTCTAGAGATTTTAGTTATTTAGCAATTTCCTCGAGGAAAGGATGACAAAGAAAAAGAAGCAATGAGCGTTAGCTAAAAATGACTCATTTATTAAAAACAAATTTCAATTGGAAATGGATAAAAACTATTAAACTTAAAATAATAGAAAAAATTAACATATAAATTAACATTTATACACATATAAAAGAATAAACAATAATATATAAATTAACACTTTAATAATCATACCCAAACAATAAAGATATTATAAAATATCAGTCGTCAGTGATAATGGCAGGAGTTAAAGAATTATATCTTCATCCAATATTGATGTTATATCTATATATTAAAGCTATAGAAAACAAACACAATGAAAAATAGCAATTTACTTTCAACAATAGATTGCACGACATTAGAACTAGAAGATAAAATAGACGTTTAATCGATTTTGTAAGAAAACCTTGTCTCCATTTTTTAAATTGAAAATCGAACAGATTATATTAGATTTATAAGCTTTGGAGGAAATGATTTATTTATTTTTAGAGTCAATGTTACAATTTATGTGCAAACATATCTAAGGTGTTATTAACAGATACGCCCCCTTGACCTCATAAATGGCAAGGTTACTTTGGAGCGAGTTTGGACCAAGTAAATTTTATTTTAAGGCCAAAAACTCTATCTTATTCAAGATATAATATTTACGAATAGCATACCCCGTCGATGATATGATTTTTTCTGGATAAAAATCATAAAATTGTAGCATGCAATGGAGAACTATCGCCTCAATGATATTACCACACATAGTGATAATTTTTAGCCTAGTAAGTACCACTGAACTGGTTGAAGATTACGTAAAAGCATATTTTGACAACCATTTTTAATTCTATAATATGAGTTGGTTATTTAGGACATAGACTATTGAGAAACTCTTGCGGATAATGGACTGCATTATGAATGCATACAACTAAAGACCCATTAATCATATTTTTAAAACGAAATATCAAAAAGAAAAGGATCGACAGCTTGACTTAGTTGATTTGGATGATTTTTTTTTTTTTCATTCGGATTTTGAATTTCTAACCATAAAAGTATAAGACAGTGTGGTTAACTTCGTTTCTGCCCCTCAATATTATACAATTGAATTTTTATTATTGCTAAAACTTCCTAGAGCTATGAAGATAAAGTAGTAAAAATTAGGTATAGATGGGTTCAGTAGTTCTACCATTGCAAAATATATTGCAGAATGGTGCCAACCACCTATCGGTCGATTTTCAAACTTCACCGAGATCTACATGCCACACCATATATTTAAACCTTTTTCCATAATTTTACTGAACATAAGTAAATTTTATTTTAAATTTCAAGCTCTATAAAACACCGTACCTTTGTAACATCTCATATAGAATGGCGCTCGCCACCTATCGGTCATTTTTCAAACTTCATTGTTAACCACATATTATCGTTTTTTTAATAAAAAATTAATTGAAAGTCAGTAGATTTTATTATTGTTATACCTTCCTGGAACCATTAAAATTATGTGGTTTAAATTTGGTTGAGTGGTTTTCGTGTTTAGTTGCAAACGAAAAAGGCTTGTCCTTTTATATAATAGGATAGATATAGATTGATTAAACCGAACTCGTACGTCATTTTACATTAATTAGCTATAAATTAGCTAAAACTGACGTAGTTAGACTAAATTTTAAAAGTTTTGTTATAAAATCGTCCTGACCTATAAAATCCGATGCAACTAAAAGGGGCCGGTAAGCCTCTCGGCTGATTGGCTATTATCGAAATTGCTTTCTGTTAAGGCCACCCCACGAACAACAATTACTTATCTTGTAACAGAGTAACAGTTACGACACCGTAGAGACGAGCTCCTGTGCTTCGTTCTTATCTCTCCTTCTGAAGGTAGAAATATATACCTCATCCCACATCACTTCTGTTTACGTCATCCTCACTAATCTGATGAAGGCCGGCAATTAGAAGTAACGAAATAGTGGGTCGTGACGATGATGAAGTATACTGTTGGTCCACGGGCAGCCATGAGTCTAAATCATTAAGGTCAGATGTTCAATATATTTATGAAAAATATAAGAGCTTTGAAAAAGGGGAATCGAGTGAGAAGCAAGTTGGGAGACTGGTGGTTTTGGGGTAAGAAATTTACTATGAAAACTTAGGTATCTGGTTTGGGCTATATCAGCAATATGTAAAACTTTAAGATCTTCATGGATAAGTTTATTGGTGGCATAATAAGGAGCATTGAGAATTTTACGAAGGATTGTGGATTGTAAGGATTGGAATTCGAGAGGAATTGGAAGGTTTAGCGGAGCCCCAAAGCTTAACTCCGTATGTCCAAATGGGTCTGATTACTGTAAAGTAAATAAGTCCTTTGTAATTAATTGCGAGCATCAAATGTTGGGGTAGTTAAAAAATGAAAAGCAGTTTCTGGTCTTTTAAGTATGCCTATATTTAATATGTAATGCTAAAATTAAAAAAAAATCGTCTAAATGCAGTCCTAGGTAGTGAATTTGTTCACTGGGAATCAGTGGAATATTATTAAAGAATACTGTAGGATCTAAAGTCGTAGGTTTACGACGAAGGGTTTGAAAGGTTTTAAATAAAAACCTAAATCAGTTTTAATAATTATGTTTTATGTATGCATTTATTATGTTTATGCTCAGTGAGTAAGGCATTAGACTACCATGCTCCTGGGCTTAAGTTAAAACCTGACTGGCAGGAGAAAATTTATTTTCTGTTAATTTGGAGATGGCTCGACTTCGAGGTCGGAATTAGGGAAAAATATCCAACACATTTTTCAATGTTTATCCCAAGAGCATTTAAATTTATTTAGGTATTGATTAAAAATAAATAAAATAGAATAAATTATCCTATAGCAGATTAATTTTAATAATCATAATAATATATTTCTTATTTAATTTATTAGTCAAAAGGAAGGAAAACTAAATTTTAAACTTTGAAATGGCTCCAATAAATATTAAAATAAATCCCGTTGCCATTATTTTAAACAAGGCACAAATAAGGTGCAAGTCCTATTCTTTTTTTTTCTTGTTTAAATCACTTATTTCTTTAAAAGTTATAAAAGTTTTTTTGAGGACCAATAAAATATCAAAAAAAATTAATCAAATTTTTAAAATTTAATTTTTTATTTAAAACTAGATAGAAGCCCAAGGCATAAACTTTAAAACTGTATAGAAATGTTAAAATCCATTTAATTTTCACAAATATAATAAAAATTAATCTGCCGATAGCCGACACCAGCCAGAGACCCCTCCTCTGGTAAGTAGTGGAATCATCCAATGATGGCCAGTCCCCTAGGATGAAGAAGCAAAGGTTTAGGCAAGGGTTGTTAGGTGGCTCCTCGTGCCGCAGGCGGGAAACGCCTTTTCGGTAGGCCTGGTAAACCGATGAGGTAGGCTATGAGCCGGTCAGGAGGCTCCGAGGAGGCAGCCCCTTCACCTGACTCGGGGGCAGTGGGCTAATAACCCACTCCCCTTAAACACTCTTTATTACGAAACCTCTACAAGCAGATATAGCCGGATTGACTTTACGGAACAAAACCAGGAAATGTTTGAAGGATTTAAGAATCGCCTATTGGAACATTTTATCATTATATAGACTCGGAGCCCTACGGACGCTCCTCGAGCAAATTGACAACTATCGCATCGACATCGCAGCGGTCCAGGAAGTCCGCTGGCTTGGAAGTGGCACTCATGAAAAGAAGTACCATACCATATACTTCAGCGGCCATGAAACCAACCATATATATGGAACCGGATTTATCATCCGAGGAAGAGCCCGGCAATTTCAACAAAGTTTATCCCCATATCCCCTAGATTATGCTACCTACGTCTTAAGGGAAAATTCTCCAACATTTCGATAATTAACTGTCATGCACCAACTGAAGTGTCTTCTGAAGAAGAGAAGGACACGTTTTACGAAGATCTCTCTAAAGCCTTCAAGATTTGTCCAGCTTATGATGTTAAAATAGTTCTGGGAGACTTGAACGCCCAGATAGGCACGGAAAGAATACATCTACCAACAATTGGAACCTTCAGTCTTCATCAAAACACAAATGCCAATGGCCAAAGACTGATTGATTTTGCGAACACTCACGGCCTGGTGGTCGGAAGTACCATGTTCCCAGGCAAAAATATTCACAAAGCTACCTGGAGATCACCCAATGGAGCCTTTACCAACCAGATTGACCACATTTTAATCAGCGCCCGTCACAGGTCCAATTTGATTGGAGTAAGGACATACGGAGGAGCAAACGTGGATTCGGATCACTACCTCAGTATTGCCCGTATAAGCGCCCGGATTACCACGAAACGGAGCTCGGATATTGGAGAAGCTGTGATGAAGAAATTCAATGTTCATAAGCTAAAGTATCCAGAAGTGTGTGAAACCTATCAGCAACATCTTTATATTAAGCTGGGGAGGAACTAAGGGATAGGAATGACACAGTGGATGACCAGTGGTCTTCAAATAAGAAAAATGAAGCTTATAAGAAGGCCATCCAACGCCATACACGTTCAACACAGGAGACATATCGAAATAAAAGAAGGGAGGAAAAGAGATTGCACAGGAGAAAGAAGAGAGCTTGGGAGAATTGCAGGATGAAGGACGTATAAGAACGCAGGACATCTCGTGGCACTCGCCTCTTCTATCAGAAAGTAAATGAGGGCCGTAAAGCCTTCAAACCTAAAGTAATTATGTGCAAAAATGAGGACGGAAACCTGCTAACGGAGAGAGGGGAAATCCTGAAGAGATGGGCAAGGCACTTCAGCGGAGCACTTCAAATGGAGAACCTTGAAGTAGAAATGGCCAGAGAGGAGGACGACTTCTCTAACGATGCCGAGCCACCAGATGATGAAGACATGGAGACGGCCATAGCGAAACTGAAAAACTACAAGGCTCCGGGACTGGATGGAATTCAAGCGGAGCTGATACGCTATGGAGGAATAGAAGTGAGAAAGGAGCTCCATAATCTCATTTTGAAGATATGGGAAGAAGAGAAGATGCCTGATGAGTGGAAAAGGGGAATTATCTACCCACTGCACAAGAAAGGGGACCAGTCAGACTGCGACAACTACAGAGGCATAGTGATCCTCTCGGGCTCATATAAAGTTCTCTCTAATATCCTATTTGAGGGACTAGTCCCTCATGCCGAGAGGGAGATAGGGAAATATCAAGCGGGATTTAGACGAGGGAGATCAACGTTGGACCAACTATTCTCACTGAGGCTGATGCTAGAGAAATGCAAAGAGTACAGAATAGTTACCCACCACCTCTTTCTTGATTTTAAAGCCGCTTACGATAGTGTAACTCGGCCAGAACTCTATCAGGCCCTGTTAGATATGAACGTCCCAGCCAAGCTGGTACGGCTTGTGAAAATCACAATGTCGGGCTCGAGGTGTGCAGTACGAGTAGGAAATGACCACTCAGATGATTTCAACACAAACTGCGGAGTGAGGCAGGGGGATGCTCTTGCCTGTATTCTCTTTAACTTTGCTGCAGAGAAAGCGGTACGTATGTCCGGAATCCAACTCCACGCAACCCTTTTTAACGGTACAGTTCAGTTTCTGGGATACGCTGACGACTTTGATATTGCTGCTAGATCGGAACGTGCACTGAGAGAGGCGGTCTTGGCCATAGAAGATGCAGCAAAGAAATTTGGGCTACACATTAATGAAGACCAAGTACATGAGAGTCGGAGGAGATGGACTAGGGATTGGCCCATTTGTGGCTGGACCATATAATTTTGAAAATGTAAGTAGCTTTATCTACCTCGGGGCTGAGATCAACTCTGGAAACGACATCTCCCGAGAAGTCAACAGAAGGATAGCAACAGCGTAACGGTGCTACTTTGGCCTTGCGAAGCATTTTTGAAGCAGGTTCCTGTCTAACAGGACCAAGATCACCCTCTACAAAACCTTGGTCCGTCCCGTTTTAACTTATGGATCAGAAGCATGGGCCTTTAAAAAACAGGATGAAAATAGGCTTCTAATCTTTGAAAGATCAATTTTGAGGAAGATTTTTGGTCCTGTTAAAGAGGGTGGAATTTGGAGAAGAAGAAGAAATGTCGAACTGGCTGGCCTGTATGGGGATGCAGACTTGGTAAAGTTTATCAAGATAGGACGACTTCAATGGGCCGGGCACGTCGCACGCATGGATAACTCGGCGATACCCAGGAGGATACTGTCCGGAAAGTTGCATGGGCGAAGAAAAGTCGGCAGGCCAAATGTGAGATGGGAGGATTCAGTGACACTGGACGCACGGGCTGGTCCGAAACTGGAGAGCTGCTGCAGCTGACAGGATTGACTGGCGAAAGCTTTTGGAGGAGGCCCAGTCTCGGTGACGGGATGTAGAGCCACCGATGTATGTATGTATGTAATAAAAATTAACAATTTGTCTCAGAGCGGGTAACCTCTTTACTAGTTGTGAATCTTCAACCCATAAAGGATCAATGCTCAAGTCTATATTTTAAAGGGTTAGAGTTTTTAAGCATATACAGAACTTTCTAAAAAATATTAGAATGAAATTGCGAATTCATATGAATTTAAAAAAAATAAATTTCACTTCCTCAATCACGAAACCTAAAAGAAGCAGTGTAGCCAAAAACTGTTTTTCGCGTCTCATTTAATTTCTCTTCGTATTCCTTAAACGTGAGTTATCAAAATTTTTAGTTGTTTTAGTTGAAACCCACATCATCGTCTATAATTTAATGTTAAAAATTTTTGAGGATTTCATCTGTAAGACCAAAAACAGAGGAATCTAGGATTATTGAATGAATATCTTTAATAATAGTTTCGGTAATTCAAACCGTATAGCTTTAAAGCGGTTTTTAAATTATGTTTTTTCTGTTGAGTAGTCGAACTTCATATTTTTATTTTTGGTCCACTTTTTGTAAAATTATATTTGAAGAACAAGACTTTTTTTAATGATTTGTGCAATAATAAAATCAAACGTCAAAACGTTTATGTTCACAATTCCTTATTTTTTTAGCTAAACATAAAAATCCATTTCACTCAAGGTAAATAACTGATAGGTATGATAACGAATCCATCCATTAATGCAATTGCTTATATATGATATATAAGCAAAGCATCGGAAAAATTAAAAGTGTAAGATCTTGTAGAAAATCAAGAATAGAGTAAATAATCTTGACGAGGCTAAGAATAGGACATTCAGCTTTCACTAACGGTTACCTGATGAGAAGCCTAGAACCACCGATTTGTACAACTTGCATGACAACACTGACATTGAAACACATTGTAACAACATGTACACTATACTCTGACACCAGAACAAAGTACAATATACCCTCAGGTATAGATAAAGCACTGGAAGACACAGAGGACAAAATCAAAAACATTTTTGAATTTCTAAAATTTTGTAAATTGTTCGACAAAATCTAATATGTATATTGAGCCGCTAATGACTCATGTGAGTAGATGCGGAATGTAATAAAATAAATCAATAAATAAACAGTAAAAATTAAAACTCGATTAAAATAAATATTAGAAAAACTGTATAAAGAAAGTTAACAAATAAACATTGAAATACAATAAAAATTAACAGTAGGAGAAAAAATGAGGACTCTTAAAGAAACGGCAATAATATTTTTAGTGATCAATATGCTATAGTACATGGTTTTCATATCTTATTTTTATTCTGATTAGAAGACAAACTTAAAGAATTTTTTTTTTTCACTTAATTCCAAAAACACGGCCCCAGAACATTATTTTTGCAAATATTTCTGCGTCAATAGGGCTAAAAGTTGTTTCACTTGAGGTACCCATTATGGTAAAGAAGGATCAATACAATTAGGTTTGATGAATATTTGGCATTTCTGTTGGAATTTTTTATTCCAATAGTTTATAATTAAATATTTACGAATCATTAGAAATAATAAAATAGTTCAAAAGCAATCCAGATTTTCGTTTGAAAGTAAAAATACATACATTTTGAAAATTTTTGTGTGTTTATAGAACTATCAGTTCCGAAAATGTACAAGTAATGATGTTATAAATTGAAAACTCGGGGTCGAATAAGGAATTATAATCGAATCAAGCAGAATAAAAATAATTCATTAATCATAATATTAAAACTTATTTGTTTAATTTTGCAACTTAATTTTCTCCATAAGATCAGATCAAACTTAAAATAACATCTTCGAAATATTTTCATAATAATTATTAAAATATATATATATATATATATATATATATATATATATATATATATATATATATATATATATATATATATATATATATATATATATATATAAGGTATAACTTTCCTTGAATCTCTGATATGAATTATGGAGAAATGTCCGAACAATATTTTTCGGAAATGTCATAACGTTGACATATTGAATGATGTTCACGAAAGCTGCAACCCACAAAAGAATAAAATCCTTAAGTCTCTAGATGTATTGATACAACCGAACATAACTAAGAAACGACATGTTTACAGGACCGAGAAAATAAACATCAAACAGTCTATCCGTGGATCGGATTGCTCAAGAAGTCCCTTTGATGAATAATTGAACCAGAACAGAGCACGAGCCAAACATGCTGACTAAGCCAATGCTCAAGGCAATCCACCGCAGTTTTTGTAAACCAGTTTTCTAGTTACTTGACTATATGCCAGTCTATTTAAGAGCAAGTATAACATGCTACGAGATAAAATAGACCATTATATTTTAGTTACTTCGTGTAAAAACATTTTATTATACGAAACAATAAATTTATTTCCCTACATTATCAATCATCTTTTGAGACATGCATGAACCATCTGGCATAATTTAATTTTGTTTGTTTTTAAATACGAAAAAAATAAACGCATTTTGAAAAATTGATTTGTGCTTTGAATTTACATTTTTTATTTATTACTTTGATACCCTTATGGATTACTGTTAGGAACTTCATAGAATCTGAATTAGGTTGTTAAAATAAACTCAGGTAATTTATTAATTGCTATGTTAAATATCTTTCTGACATTGATTCAGTGAGGGTTTCAAATGGAATTTTCTATATAGATGAGATTCAGGTGCTTAAGAGAAGTGTTTCACTATTTCAGCTTGCGCTTAATGAAAAATCTACACCTCACAATTCGCAAACTTCGAGATATGAAGAATGACCGATTCAGAAATTATTTAATATTGTGTCTTCTTGTCCAGAAATGCAACTGATTTTCTGTATTGAACTAGTCTCGGGAAGAAAATAGGAAAAATACACTGACAGGCACACAATCACGCGAGATGTTTTCATTTCCACGGCTGAAAAAATCATTATTTTTTAAACTCTTTTCGTCCACATATACTTTAACCAGGCCATATGAAATGTATTAAAATTATTAAAAATAATTATTAAATAATACGTATTTTAAAAAAAATTATCAAACAATTAAAAATGTATTACATTTTGAATGAATAAGGTTTATACCCAACCATAGCGTTCATTACTTACTAGATTCAATGGGGTACAGTACTCATCGGATTTCGGATGAAGTCTTTAGGGATATGCCTCATGTAATACAAAACTATAAAAAATCATATTAATTTAAAATTTCAAACTTTCTTTTAATTAAAGCTTGATTTTGTTTAGTTAATATTTTTAAGAATCCTAATACGTCTCATATGTACTTGTTGTAAATCAGAATGAAAATTTAAGCCAAAAAAAAAATAAAAAATCAATTGGGTGGAATATTTTGCATGTCCGAAGTTGACACTAGTATATGATAATATTCACATCTTAATTTTACTTCCTAGCTGAAGAGTTCTTTTCATTTACTGATATTTGAACTGTAAAATAAATTTTTAAAAAGAAAAATCCAAACTACAACAGCATGCTCCAATTTAAGAAATATTATCTACGGCTTCCAAAGATTTGCAATGCTTTTTTATATTTTTTTATTAGCGTTTAAAAGGTTAACCAACAGAAATTGAAATATATTTATACATGTTTGAAAAGAACGAAAGAAATTATATAAAAAAAAATAATGAACGAATTTGTTAAAAACAAATAAGAAAGATGATTTCTTATATTTCAAATCCTATAAATGGTGTACAAATCTATTTGTATTCAATAGTATGAATCAAAATTGTTCAATAAAGAAAAATAAAATAAAGACCTGGAAATTGGACTTAACTGGTTTTGAAATTCCAAGCACCTAATAAAGGTGTGCGAATGGTTTCTTTGTCTGTTTAATTTATTTTTATTTTTTTTAAAGAAAAGCAAATTCCCTGGCACATGAGAAAGTATCGTGAAAGCAATTTGAAAATGAATATAATCTTTTCCTAAAGTAGAGCGTGCCTAGAACCATCAGGCCACCTAAATTTGCATTAATTCTAGCTAAGGGGTCATGTGAAAAATTCATGCCACTCGTGTGACTTGATTACTTGGAAGGTGACTTCTAAGTCCCAATGAATTCTTATTAGTATTGAGCCTGAGACTACAACATAATAGTCTTTTCATTTATGTTGAAAGTTCAGTTGTTTTATCATACCATTACAATTAGGATTTAGCTGTTCACTGGAGTGACCATCCCTTAAACCTTTTTACCTTATTAACCTTAATCCTAATATTTATCTCTCACTACATTTGTTAATCCTATTGTTTAATAGAGCCATACAACCTTACTTCGAATGCTATAAGATTACTCACACGTAAGCAGTCTACTGAAAACGTAGTCATCAAATCTTTTCTGATCCATAGTATTTGATCGTCATGTTTTTTCAGGAAAAACACCGCACATGTATTTCAAAAGTGATGCAACTTAAAACTCTGCATAGTTCAGGTTCAATAGTCTTCTATGACATGTTAAAAGATGTATCGAATTCACTTTAAAACCCAACTGATAGATCTCACTTGCGGGAGGGATTAAAAGATTAGTCAGATACACTTCGATATTTCATACGAAACATGTAAAAATATTTTTTATACACAGGTTTTTGAGTTGTATCACTTTTGAAATACATGTGCGATATATGAATCAACCAAGTTGTCATTACATAGAAAAACCAAATCTTGATCATTTATTCATAATCTAATCTAATGCTTAATATATTTAAATATATATTTATTTATTTTGATATATTTATATGATAAATTAATATATCACTTGAGGTACTCATGATGGTGTGGAAGGAGCAATAAAATTAGGATTGATGAATTAATTGCTACTTCTAACAAGTTTCGAATGTTGATTATTCATCATCATCTAAAAACGTGCAACGATTTCAAAAGATCAGCACTTCGCTACATTAGATTATACACTTTAAACTTTTTTTATAAATGTAAGACATTAAATTTAATATCCTGGTCTCACCTTAAAAGGGAAAATGAAAAGAACTTTTGAAAGATTTCAGGACCTAGAGCAGACTGAATTAGAATAGTAAAAAAAAAATTATTAGGTAGATAGGTAAATGTTTTCCGGGTTCCCTATGACTGGTTGTTTTTCCACTCCTATTGAAAACAAAAAAAATAGAGCAATTAGATATTTAACTATTTTGATCGTTTTTAAACGATTTTATTTTTTCTAATGATAAATGTTAAACTGAAGACTATTTTTTACTTGAGGTGCTAGTTTAGCTCCCGAGACTTTTAAGAATTTATGTTCATCTTCGTTCAAATGGATAGCGAAGTTGGAATTGCGCGTCTTATTATTGTATGCTCTGATATGTTCTTTGAATATTTTATTTACTGATCTTTCAGTTTTTCTAGTGCATTTAGCTTCATATTTAATAAGTTTTAGTTCATATACACTGATTTTTTGGTAAGGGTCTATTTTTTCGTTAGGTGAAGAGAAATAAGATGATAACGGTTTATCTATTGTAAATGTGGGATTCAAACCTAATTTCCTTAATTCTTTTTCCAACTTTGGTGGATATTGGACCAGACTATGGGATCAAAATGTATTTCTTCGAGGGTTTTATAGTATATATATATATTATTTATAGTTTTTTATGGATTTGTTCCATATTATATATTTTAGTGTTTAAGAATCAAACATTCTCACAGGCAATCAGAAAGCTCGCATAATTTTTTTTTTTTTTTTTTTTTTTTATGAATAATCAAAACTAACATAAGATTATTCCTTTATCTGTTCATTTGATTCATTGACAACTAATAATATTAATACAATATATGAAGCGTATAATTCCATAATCAGCCATTTTTGGAATTTTTTTATAGCTGGTCATTAAGGTAAAGGTTTTTTTTTTTTTACATACCATTCAAAAAATTCATAAATTCAATTAATTTTGATAAATTGACATAAAAATAAATACAACTATAATGATTCATGAATCTTGTTGTTTGAGAAGGCGTATAGATGTATATCTATGAGCTTCAACTATGAGCTTATTATTGCTGTATTTCTCCCTTCTTGTATTTCTTTATTTTATTTTTTTTCTTTCTTTATTTTATTTTATTTTTATTTTTATTTTTTTATTTATTTCGTATTATTATTTTTTTTTATTTATTTCGTATTATTATTATTGTTATTACTTATTAACTACTGTTTATACCTCTGGATTTATAAAATTATACAATAAATTGTACTATAAAAATTGTAACATAACCAAGCGTGTAATATGCCCTACAATCAATGGCACACGTTTTAAATAAATTGCCTCTTCATAGGGTTACTATGAGGAGGAAAAAGGAAAAAAAAAAAGAAAAAAAAAAGAAAAGGTAAAGGTCAGACTGGATTAAGCTTTATTTTTTGTAAGCCCTTTTTCAATGTGCTTAAACTACTTTTTTGAGAAAACCATTCACCTTAAGACAGTCTAGTAGAAAAACTATTCAAAAATAAAATCTGGAAATTGGACTTGGCTGGTTTTGGAATTCCAGGCCTCATATGTGTTTCATTATTTAATTTTTTTTTTGGCGTAACTCCCATAGTATTTCACAATCTGTAGCTACATGTTTCGGAACATTGTTCTATCTTCAGGCCTCTAATTTTTTTTAAAATTATATTAATCTATATAATTATACTAATAGTTTTACTAATATCCCCATTGTCTCTTCATCTATGTCCATATTACCAGCCATATTACTAAACAATATTCATCACTTGTTTATTTGATGGTCTTATTCATATCTACTAAGACTATTTAATATAGTGATTGTCCACCAATATTAATATTTTTATTTGTATTGTATTGTCCTTCAATTGATTAAATCTCCTTCAGCATAAATTGTTATTAAATATGTGTTTAAGTACTAATAAGTGTCATGTAAATCAACTTTTGGTTTTGAAAATATTTTAATCACTAAGTACCAAGTTCAAAAAAAGAAAATTCTCCTTAGTGGCAAATGATTCTTAAATCATCATGAATGTCTAAAAAAGAAGTATAATAAAATTTACTTTAATGTACTTGGTTAAAAACAATAAACAAACAAATTTGAATTTTTAATGATTGCCATCCATTTATCGGTTTCTTTTATCAGCGCAGATGTTATCGCTTCTGAATGGGAACATACAACTGTTCTTGAGCGTGTTGCAAACCTGGGAAGCGAGAATTTCCCCACTGAAGACATTTACCTTCGTATCGCCTTATCTATCTCGAATCTAGACGCTACTCACTAAACTGAAAATAGACTGCTGCCATTCTCCACCGAAACATAACATTCGAAAGGCAATTAATAGGTAATAAACCTTTGTAATGGAGTAACAAATATTCCAGATTACATTTACTCAACTTCGCCTTCTCTTTTTATATCTTGCTTCTATCGATTCGGTTTATTTGAATAAGTCATTTAATTTTTAAGTTCCTTTCATTTTCATTTAATCTGACATTGATATGAATGGAACTGTCTAGCAAGCATGTGGAGGGACTATGTTATCCCAGGAGTGCCCCAAAAAACCGAGAGGATTTGGAGGATTTGGATAGACCATGTAATCCATAGAGAATGTACCAGTAAAATGCTTTATTATTATTCGAAACCATCGCGTAGAAGCAAGCATATCTATAAAGTATTAAAAAAAAAAAGTGTCTTAAGAATGAGTATGAATTGTATTGTGATAAAACCTTATTCTCTTTGTTGAGTTTCTTTAGCTGTGTTTATTAAATATTATCAGAATAAAATGCATAATAATTAAACATAACGATGCATTCTTCTATTATCTTACGTACACAAGGGATAGAAAACTACCTTATAGTTTTACTAGGCATAGTAAACTAGCATATATGTTCACATGAGCTCTAATTAGAGTAAGCTAAACTTAAAATTTTACTATCCCATATTTGAACTATTATTATTATTATTAAATGCCACTAGGGGAACACGTAAAGTGAACTATATTATACAAAAATATTACTAAATAACTGGAGGACACGAGGAAGAAACAAACTATAATATTGGGATAAGTATAATATTCGTCTAGACTGCTAGTTGAAGTTTGAGCGTAGCTGTAGTTCAATTATAGGTCGACATTTTCGCGAAAAAAATATTACAAAAGATACAAGCGGCTTGTCTTATAGTTATTATAGACCACAAAATAGTGGAAGCAGGAAGTCAGAAAGGGTTTAGACAAAACAGTGGATTATGCGTCCGAATAAATTTAATACTGAAAAAAATTTGTTGTATGAACTTCGAACAAAGGATGAAAATTGCTATTGGAATTGTTGTCACTGAGATCCAAACCTTTTCTTCTACCCTTTACTTTTGTTGTTTAAACATATGTTAGCCTCCTCTATTCCACATATTTAATGCAAGCGCGATCAACAATCAACTATACATTCTTGTTGGATAGCTGCAGGTTGTCATATATTCTATAAAGATTGTGTTCACATGAGTATAGTTTTACACTATACTGTAGTTAGAAATACTAGTAACGTTCAACTATACCAATAATTTTGGGTTATACGAAATTAGTTTACTATCCCTTGTGTACGTAGCTTTATACCTATAAAAGTAAATAATAATATTCAAGTATACATATTATGTAGCTTCTTAATGAATCAGCTTTCTTTAGTTGAATTTTGTAAATATCCACCCTCACTAAAAAAAAAAAAAAAAAAAAAAAAAAAAAAAAAAACTACGTCAACTTCGTCGAATCGGTTACAGCAGACTCGCTTTTTTTTCTCAAATCAATATTTAATGATTCTATTTGGCTCCGAAACCAGTTTTCTAGAAACCTATGATCACTAGTGAGGCGTCACCCAGTGCTCCAATTGTGATGGGCGAATTTAATGACAGGAAAAAGTGTGCTAATAATCCTCCTTCGTCTTCTTGTGGTCGTCCTTGAATTAGGTATTTTATTGGTCTCATCTAGTTAGTGTTTGAAGAATCTCATGTACTAATTTATTTGAACAGATCGTGCAATTTATTTGAATATCGTGCAATTCTGATAAAAGTATAGTTGGCGGGATGATGAACGCAGGTCGAAACATTGGCACGTAATACTTAGAGACATCCTATCATATAACATCTTATCAACATTAACCATTTTTCTTAGTACCTATCAACATAAAAGTTTCCCATACATTTTAAGATGTGCTTCTTAAGACAATTAAAAAATATATACATCATAAGCAAAAACGAAAATTTTCAAGTTAATAATAAGATAACTATAATTCGAACTATCCAACAGTATTACTCAACATAGCGGAACGTTCACTTATCACTAGTAGCACACGGCGGGTATATCCACAGTACAACAGGCAGATAGCTATAATGCAGGTAGCTGAGTGATAACACTCTGATTACATGTCGGTACACAATCAGGTTCATGTTCTGTCAGGAAATCGCCGTTAAGTGATCACTGTTTGATTGATAAATGGGAAAAGTTTTAATCCGTAATCTCATTTTTCTAGAATAATAATTAAAAACAGAAAATATATTATATTTGGCATTAATTTTTCGAGTATGAAATCATACAAAAATGATATAAGGTCACACTTGTATATATAAGAACGAGAAAAGGGCAGCATGTGACATAATTATAGGTCAAGTGTTGCCGATATTCTAGGAAAATATCAGGCTTGTCAGATTTAAAAAATAACAGCATTCCGTTTTTTTTTTTCCAATTTTCTTAACATTTTGCCATTCAAATATCGAAGAACGGTAATAAAAAAATAAAATTTTAAGACAGCTCTACTTTCTGCCTCTAATGGATGTCCTTAAACACTGATATTATAATTGGTGATAGATGTAACTAGTAGGAGCCTATACTATATTTTAACAATCTTTATAATGGCTAGTTTCCACGAAACAAATATCAACTGAACCAAGTGTGAATCCAACCCACACCGGTCCCTGTCCTTCAATCAGTAATGCTTAGTAAATAAATTTGAATTCTTTACCACGTCAGCCAATTCTTACAAAATAGGTCTCAGAGAGAGATAAGCAGAGAGATATTATTAATAATAGATTTTTCTCAAATGGATGAAGAACCATATCCTAATATATCATAGAATATTCTAATGTAGGCTTGTTACTCTAACGTAGTCTTGATCCATAATAAGCAAATGATTCATGAGACAGTTTTGCTGAACATAATAAAGAAACTATAACTGCTGTGTCTCAACAGAATATTAGAAAGAGTCATTTTTACATTTCATAAATAATAAATCAACAGCCCTTATATGACGGTAATTCTAATAGTAAGGTATTTAATTTTTTATGAATAAAAAAATGAAATTCAATCATCTTTACATTTTTTCAAAGGTCAAAATGCATATATTTTCCACATGATTCCCATTTCAGTGGATAACCTTTTGTAGACGCTGGGACAGCTTTTTTATGCCTATGTCATACCCGTTACCCACCCTGTCCACAAAAATAGAACCAAATTGCCAAAATCTGGCGATGGTTTTTTGGGTCTCCTAGACTTCTTTATCTGAAATTGATAGTTTCCAATTATTTTCTTCAACATGAACTACGACCGACTGTAAACTCCTGAACCAATTTGCGAACATTATTGACCTCCATGAACTATTCGCCATAAGTCTATCGGCGATGACTTAAGTACATATGGAGAGCCTTCTGCATTAAGAAACCGAATAGCGGCGAGGATTTCGCACTTCGCGGTGTTTGGTGTTCAATGTGGAGTTCATAAACTGCCAGGCCAACAGTGAGCGTTCGTGAGCGACACGCGCTTAATCAGATAAGGATGGAAGAAGCACCTTTATCACGGAGGAACGCCAAAACTGTTTCCCTACGCATTCAGGGCCTTTGAGACCTTACTTCTGGGATTACGATGTTTTTTTCTCAACAAAATAGTATCTAACCCATACCTCTTCGTTATTTGAAATAACAATAAATAGGCATTGTTAATTTTGATTCAGCAATCGATGATCAGTCATTTCAGTGAAAAAATTTCCATTGGAAAACATCAACAGTGATAGAAAAATAATATGAAGAACAATGGCAGATAGTAGAGCTTATTTCAGTCTACCTAAGCTCTTTGGATGTAAATTGCTTATTCGTAGAGCCAGGCTCAACTATTTAACACACTCATCATAACATAAATAGCTGAAACTCGGATATTGCTTAAATTAGAAGGTGGACATATTAATAGGTTCGAAAGGGAATTTTAACGCACATTTATGGACCTAAAGAAGAGAATGGTGTGTATTGACTTTAAAAAAACAGGGGCTATACACACTATTTAATGGAATGTATGTAACGCAGCGAGTTAGGTGGCTGGGGCAGGTTATGAAAGTAGGTGGGGAAATAATGTTCAGAAGAGTCTGTTACTGAAAACCTGTTACAATAAGGCTTTGGCAAACCAAAAAATAGATGGAGGGACAAGATCGATGAGGATCTGATAAGAATAGGAATATCCATCAGGCGGGCTATAGCCAGGGAATACTGGGGGAGAATGGATAAGCTGGCAAGGGACCGCTGTATACCTCTGTATACAAAAAAAATAAATAAATAATACGCTTACTAAAAAACTTACTGGATAAAGTCGGAGAAGGGGAAATAGTTTTCGAATCAAATATAGTTAAACTCAAAGAAAAAATTCAAACTGTATTAGAAAAATACAAAATTTATTTATTTAATTTGGATGTATTCTCTAGCCAGCAGTCGAATTTTAGCACATTCTATAATAGCATTAATCCAACCGGTTCCATCCCTGTTTACATTAATATACGGATAAATATTATTTTCACTAGAATCATTGCACAGTTAAGAACTACAGGAAAACATATAATAAAAATAACCACTCCAGATAAAATCACACAAATTAATCCTCAGGATATTTGTATGGTTTGTAACATGAAAACTAATGAGGACCTCGGACATATTCTTTACACTTGCCCAATTTATAATGGCCTGCGTAACAGTTATTACCCTAGTATTGATTCAAATGACAGTTTTCAAATACTTATTCCACAAAATGAATTAGAAGCAAAAAATCTGGCATATTTTATTATAAATATAATTAAAATCAGAATTTTTTCACTGAGATATAGTAGTTTTAACTGTAAAATATCAGTATCATGTATTTACCTATTTTCCTGAGATATGACATATATATATATATATATATATATATATATATAATATATATATATATATATATCTATATGATAATATATCTATATAAAGTATATAAAGTTTAAAGGTTTATAAATGTCATAAAAAAAAGTGTTAATTATTTTATTAGGTATTTTTTATTATTTAGATTGAAAACTATTTATTTGCTTTTTACAATTTGCATTTAATTTTTAGTTTATTCTAAATTCTTATGTATATTATTTGAATTATTATCTGTTAAGTATTATAATGTACATAATATTTGTAGTTGTTTTATTATTTGTATTTTATTTCATTGTACATAATAAATAGCCGAACTTCTTTCGGCATAGCCCTGCTTACAAATTAAAAAAAAATACGCTTAAAAATTCAAACATATCTATAAAGCATTAACATTTCTAGGCTCTTAGAGTTTTATTAATAAGTACCTGATTCCAATGGATATGATTTAAAAATACGATTTAAGTAGCTAAGCACAGGATCTAATCCCTCTCTCTTTCCAACTAATGGTAGGCCTGAACCATAGTATTTAAATACCTATTATTAAATTAGATATGCTGTTATTATATTATTAAATCATTAAAGCTATGCCCAAGAATATTAAAACCCTTTAAGTTCAAAAGCTTGTAAAAAAATTATAATCATCTAAATAAATTCGGTAATCACTGAGTGAGCTGATGGAAACCCTAACTTTAGGAGATGACGAATATTATGTAAAATTTATGATTAACATAAGAATGATTAATACTTCTAAGGCGATGTCAACAAAGACTAATATCATAGCTGACTTCACCACCATACACTTTATCACGTCATAGTAGCATCCTTGTGACCAGAAATTAATTAAAAGTAGACGTGTTTCCTTGATTATTTCAGGGGAAATTCACGATTCATATCTCAAAAAAAACTAGTGATCATGGAGGCCTTGGTAGAGGTGATGGCTGCCCCTTGTTGCCTTGTGTGTATACGCGTTACGCTAATGGCGCGTGCTGTGTCTACTCGTTAGTACCTGTTACGCCAGCTGTTTTTTCTCAATTACTATTGCTTCATTTGTCATTGGGTGATTTAAAATGTTTGTTTTGGATGTTTGTTTTTTGACTGCTCATAACGATGGTAATGTGCCCGTGGGCAAAAAAAAAAAAAAAAAAAAAAAAAAAAAAAAAAAAAAAAAAAAAAAAACCTTGCAAACGATTGCTAACTTCTTAGCAATACACTCTCTCTCTAATCACTATTCAAATGAACAGCTCACATGCAATTGAAAAAACAAAATGGAATACCATTAATGGTCAGGAGTAGTTCTAATCTTGCGTCAAGAGCTCGGTTCATATATTTGAAAATTCAATATTGTTCTTGAGCTTCAATCAGCTATATTATGGCGAAGTTTCGAGACTATAAGTTATCATAATCATACCCTACAACGAACAAAAAAACAGTTACAATAGAATTCTGTGGTTATATGCAAAAGTTGATTTCACTATTTTAAACTCATCACTATTTGTGTTAAGCGTTGTATTTTTCTATGGTACAATTTGATATGTCTATAGAAAAAGTTTAGCGGATAAAGATTTTCTATAGACATATGTATAAAATTTTGGTATAGAAAAATGCAACTCTAAACACATATGAATGATCATTAAAGTTTAAAATGGAGAAATTTGACATATCACCTACGGGCAAATAACCACAGAATTATATAAGTTAAACAAGTAATTTAAATAATAAAGTTGACAATATAAATATATAGACTATATAAGATTCTGACGTACGTATTATATATATATATATATATATATATATATATATATATATATATATATATATATATATACTATTGCTGGATTCATTTTTTAAATAGCCTATATAACGTACATAATTTTATTGTAACTTTACTACTAATATTAACAGTCAAGTAAATATATCCCTGTATATATATATATATATATATATATATATATATATATATATATATATATATATATATATATACAGGGTGTCCCGAATTTAAATGGCAAAACTTCAGGAACTTATAGGCGACCGAAAAACTAAGACAAAAACTCCTTTAGAGATTTGCTCGTTTTTGCTTAGTTTTAGAGAAAATCGCAAAAAAAGAAACAAAACAAAAATGTTACAGGTAGCGATTATTACTTTTCAAAGTCGTAAGGCTAGGCAGTGAGATATGTAAACACTTAATGATATCTTTTACATTCTTTTATTTGTTTACATTTTGGCTTCCTTCTAGGATTATAATTTCTAAATCAGTCTTCAGTCAGTTACTCAGATATTTTTATGTGAATAGCATCAGCCACAATGCCGCATACATATTCTAATGTTGAATACGCTGATATGATTTTTGTGTATGGTTTCTGTAACGGTAATGCTTTAGAAGAGTTGCGGGAGTATGCGCGCCGATTTCCAAATAGAAGAGTGCCTAATCGGCGAGTCTTTTCGTTAACAGACTACGAGAGACTGGGTCATTCTTAATACGTAATGAAGGCGACCAATTCCAGGCAGCAATAAGAGCAGATTATCGGAGAAGAAATTTTGTCCAACGCCACTTCGATAACAATCCTCAGACTAGCATCCGAAGAGCATCTGCTGCATTAGCAATATCGCTGCAAGCAATATGGCGAACTTTGAAAGGTGATAATCGCTACCCATCTTCAAAAAGTTCAGAATTTATTACCACAAGATTATGTCAAGAGATTGAATTTTAGTAACTGGTTTCTTGACAAAATTCGCGATGATAATTTATTTCCATTAAATTATATGGACCGATGAAGCTACCTTTACAAGAGGAGGAATTGTTAATCAAAGAAATTATCATGTATGGGCTCTTGAAAATCCCAGAGCTATTAGAGAGAATAGGTTTCTGCATGAATTTGCTATTAACGTTTGGCTTGGAATTAGGAACGGATTACTGGTGGGACCATATTTTTTACCTGGAAGATTGAATGGTATCACATTTACACATTTTTTGCAGAACGACTTTTCTAATTATTTAGATGACATTCCCTTACAGCAGTGTATTGAAATGTGGTTCCAACTCGATGGATGTCCAGCTCATTATAGCAGAGTTGCTCGAGCTTGGCTGGATATAAATTATCCACAACGATGGATTGGACGTGGAGGAGTAGTACCTCGGCCACCCAGATCACCTGATATGACACCCATGGATTTCTTCTTATGGGGAAGCTTGAAGCAGAAAGTTTATTCGGTGTCAATCAAGTCAAGAGAGCAATTAAAGACCAAATCATAGATGCAGTGCACCAAATATCATCAGAACAGTGTTTAGCTGCAATTTATCAAGTGAGTGCTAAATGTAATGCTTGCATTGGTGCAAGAGGACAACATTTTGAGCAATATTTACATTAAACAGAACATAACATAAATACAAATGTAAATAAATAAGTATAAAAATGAAAACTTGTTTCTTTTTCAGCGATTTTCTCTAAAACTAAGCAAACACGAGCAAATCTCTAAGGAACTTTTTGTCTTAGTTTTTCGGTCCCCTATAAATTCCTGAAGTTTTGCCATTTAAATTCGGGACACCCTATATATATATATATATATATATATATATATATATATATATATATATATATATATATATATATATACTTATGTATGTGAGGTGTTTATAAACACACAATGTTTTTTTTAATAAACAGAATAAGAATGAACATTGACAATAAATGAAAACTAATATTTAACAATATGCAGTACTATACAAGTTAGTTAATCAAACAACTCAGAGGATCATGGAAGACGTTACTTTAAGATTTCGTACTTTACAACCTTATGGTGTTTTTATCCTTATTCGGTGACATTACAACTAGTTCCTAGTTTACTATCATTATAACTAGTTGTATGTGTATTGTCTGCCTGCAATTCCGTGATATATTGTTACTTAAAATTGTATAATTGATATTTATTAATTATAGATTAGCGTAAATATTACGAATTATAGATAAGCCTAAATAAATTTTATCAACACTAAATATGAACTTAATCGTGATTAAAAGTTTATTATTGTCACAATTAAACCAACATACAAACACTGACACTAAATGATCTACGCATCAAAGGAAAAACTGTTCACCTACTATACAAATGGTCGCTGATTTCTAGAAAGAAACGCGCTTCTCTTCATGCCGCCTCCTAACTACTACTGAGAAGCTAAAATATAATTTGTTCAGTCTTCTTAGGTAATTGAGATTGCTGAAATGATTAGCGGGCACTTACGCAAAACCT
Organism: Euschistus heros; assembly: GCA_003667255.2. Taxonomy (NCBI): domain Eukaryota; kingdom Metazoa; phylum Arthropoda; class Insecta; order Hemiptera; family Pentatomidae; genus Euschistus; species Euschistus heros. The sequence goes on from RCWM02000100.1 coordinate 1,576,437, forward strand.
CTTAAAACCAAAATTAGCCGAACTTTTAAAGTAATTTGCAATAACTGTAAAATGTTTCAAGAAGCCCCACTCCTTGTGTTCTACTTAGGGTTCCTTTTGGGCATCTCATAATAAGACCGAAATAATGAGTCTGTATTTCTTAATCCAGTATTTTTTTTTTTTTAACTTCAAATACCGATTTACTCCCGTCAATCAAAAATATAGTTTTTGATATATTAAAATCAGTGAATAACCTAGCGTGGAAGGCATAAGGTAGAGAAGTGCCACACTATGGCACCTCCTCTTTATTTAATTTATTTTAGAAGATTCCTTATCAGCACCTCTTCAGCCTCTTCTGAGTGTTGTCAGGAATTTGAGTTGTGGCCATGTTGTTTGTGACAATGTTGGGACGTCCATGTAATTTTTCGTGAAATCGATTTTAGAGAGTCCGTGTTTCTTCATTAACTGTTGAAAAACGAATGTGAGTATATAGAGTTATGTTGATTACTTACCAAGGTGCTTTCGTGATAGTCCTGATTGTTTTTGCCTCAAAATTTTGGAGTTTGTTTTTATGGGTCTTTTGAATTATTTTTTTTTACTTTTATTTATATATCCACACCTGTAAAATAAGTAAATGACACCAGATGTACTTAAATAAAAATATATAATCTTACATGTTAGGCATGAGGAGAGATAATGGCTCCCATGTCTCATTTATGTCCTTTTCTGTACCCTTCAGAACTGATCATTCCATCTATGATTCTGTGTGTGTACATTTAATTTATCATTAAAAATTTTGTAATGCGTCCGTATTCGTTCATTGACTGTTGGTATGCTTAGGTCAGTGTCTATATATGATATACTGTTGAGCTCTGCAAGAATGGTGGATATATCCTCGGTATGATAAAAATCACAAACTGTTAAATTCATCAATCAAAGTCAATCTTATAACAATGTATATATTTCATCGTAATAAAATCTTTTTTATCTTATTTTGAATAAATCATTTTCAGAGCCCGAAGTTTAGTAAAGGTTGTCCTTCATGAAATGTCTGTTTTTTGAAACAGAATAAAAACAATAGATCCCTGACTGGGAAGAACAATAGATCATGGATGTGTATCCTGCTTCTGATAAGGAAACTTTCGGTAAATGTTTCAAAAAAGCCCAATCGCGTGACTTTTTCTATTCAAACCAATATAGCTACTAAACGGTAGGTCTTAGCGAAAAATGTTCTCCACTGCATTTCTGATAAGAATACAGCCGGCAAATTTCCGATGCGAGAAACACCAACTAAACTGGAGCGTGGCAAAATGTTATATTTTTTGGGGTGAAAAAGTCTTTACACCAAAAAAGTATTGGCCCCAGCCAAAAAACTTGCATCGATGTCTAGAAAGTATCAAACAAATCAATTTCTTATGTTGAACAGTTATTGGAGTAATATATATTAAAAATTTAATATAAATTAAAAATAAATAAATTAAATTCATTGTTTTACTGATTTAAAATTCTAAACAATAGTTACATTTTTATTGTATGATTGAATCAATTGTATTATTTATCTGTACAGCATGCGTGAACTAAATGGCCTAAAGAAATATACTCTAAAGAATTTTCATTAGAAAACATATCCTGTATACTGATTGATAAAAAATATACAAATTTCAGATGTCATATATTAAATTATTTAATGATAACATCAATAATTACTATCATTTCAGCTCCTTCAGAAAAAGGAATACGAGTAGCGAAGAGTAAACAGACGCGAGAAGGAGCAAGGTCGGGAGGGCTTCCGGTCCAGATGCCATCGCAGGGAGTGGCGTTTCCTTAGAGCTCTTTAGGGATAGTTGTTTGTCCGTCTCTTGTCGCATCAAGATGGACAACAGAAGATAGGAAGCGATTGTACATTGTCTACCAAAGGAATCGGCCTAAATATGTAATATAAAAAATTGAAGGCGTTTTTATTAAAGGCCAATAATTAAATATTCACACCAGTTATGTGTATAATACTCAACAATTAGGTGTGGGCAAAACGTATTTATTTATTTTTTTTTTTTTTTCCAGAATCCCTCAAATAAAGTAGTAGAAGAAGAAAATGAACTTTATTCTGTGACAACTTGTCCCCTAAGCTTATTTGTGCATTGTTATTTATACAATTCATAGGACATTGGCTTGGCTAAGATAATTGATAAATAATGACTAAATGAGTCACAAAATAGAAGACAAATCTTGTAAAACATTATACAACTTAAGTATACCGTTATAACATCTATATCATGAATATTCATATTTTACATTTGGTCGGTAGATTGGATACTCAGGAGGTAAAGAAATAAATGCCCTTTGAAGTTAGAGGAAGCGCGGAGGACAGAGGATTTTTTGATGGATGCTGTTTGATGTGCAGAAAAAGGTTGGTGGGTTGGGATCTTTTATTTACGAGGTGGATTGAGGAGCTTAAAAACTCGGTAAGTCGACTGAACTTTATTTCCTGATTACGTTTATATGATGGATTGTATTCGTTAACTCGAACCACAATCGGTTACTCGAAATAAAATTTTTGTTTTCGCAACTCCTAAGACTCCATAAGTCGAATTTCCTGAGGCGGGAGACTCTATAAGTCAACATTTTCTAGATACCATGATTATGAATATACCAACCTATCCTCACTTATCCACAGTACTGTTTCATTTCAGGGAGAAAATAGGCATTTATTGCGTTAATTGTTTTTTTGTTAACGATGACTAGCAGGGGTAGAAGCTAATGTCTTTGATGCTTTGCACCCAATGCAGCGTGTGATAGATTGTCGCACCCCTATATCTAAGCAGAAGAAAGTTACAGACTATTTTAAATTATGTAATGTATTACAGATTTATTTTATAATGTTTTATTAACATCAGTATCTCCGTTTCTGTTAATATTTCTTCGAATACATTATTTAAAAAATTAAGTTCTATAAAATTAATTATCCTTATACACACACACATATACGTGAACAACTCTATAACTCCAAAAAAATATTTTTTGCGAACTCAATATCTCAAAACTTTGTTATTCCGAAAAATTGATAACTCGCAGTAAATTTTTCACCATTCAACTTCGACATATCGAATTTTAACTGTATATGGGTTTTTTGGTTTTTAAGGACTGAAAAATTAGTGCACCAACGAAGTATTGACAGCGGAAAGCCACCAAATTTCAAAACACCGAAAGATATTTCAGTAGGACTGGGGGTTCCAAATAAATAAATCTGATAAAACAGTTCATTAATTTTAATCATAACTGCAAATGTTAATATTGAGAATTTATTTTGTACGTAAACATTATATTTTATATAACATTATAGGAAAGATAAACTAAGCAAAGTAGAGTAGGATCCGTTTTATACCAGGTTACCAGGAAAAGAGAAAACGCCCGTTTAGTAGAAATTACGGATAGTAGAAAAACATATCGATAATAATTTTTTTTTAATTGTTTTTAGGTAAAACGTATATCCGTAAAAAAATATAAAATGTACGTTAAACATTGGAAAATTGCATATCATAAACTTAGATTGTTTTTCTTTCTAGAAAATCTTTATAAGTATTTTTTTTTAAATATAGTTGATTATAAATTATTTATTGGGTATTATTAAGTAAAAATATATTTATTTAATAAAACATTATTATTGCTAGTAATTTTCTCTTTCATTTATTGTAATTTATATGATAAAACAATCAGTAATATGTTTTCACTTGTAAATATTGAGAATATTTATATTTGTATAAACAATTGATACATCTGATAAACTAAGAATTAAATATTTTTTTAAGTGAGTAAATTTTATCTTATTTGCTGCGAATACATAAATTATAAATGTTTGTCATATAATATATATGTTAAATATATAAGGTCGGAATTTCCCTGGATTGCGAGTGCCAGAAAAGAGAAAATTTACTATAATTCGTATTTAAAGAATATAATAAAAAATAATTTTAAAAAAATATATTTTATTAGAGTATTAAAATTTTAATACCAGCTGTTAAATCCCGCGCAGTAGCAATCCCATCAACCTGAAACTAATTTAATAGCCAAAGTTAGCCATTTAAAAAAAATAAAAAGGTTTAAGGCTGTATCGTGTATCATCTCTTTCAAACTGTTAAAAAATATCAGATTAAAAACTTATCTTCAGTTACAAACCCTAACTTTCAGACCTTTTAATATTTCAGGGGTTTATAAAGAAACCTGATATAACATAATTTTTACGAAAATTTCTACGGAATACATAATCTTGGTTTCACGACTTGAGGTTGGTTAGTATCAGTTACAGTTTTCTAAACATATTTCAAGACCGTTGGCTGGAGTCGGGTCATTATAGCAACATGAAAACGAGTTTTGTGTCTTGAACAACGATTTATTGAGTTAGATCTTTGTTGAGTTTACTTTCAAACCTGGAAAATAGGTCTTTTTATTTTTTCAATACCATTTCCATTTAAATATATGTCCATATCTATAATGATAGCCACATATCATTAAATGAGCAATTGATCTGGTATTTTTGACCAATAACGCTGCGTCATCTGCAACAGAAATTCCGGACCAACTTAATTACACCTGTATTTTGTATTTAAAATTTTTACTTTTGCAAATTTCATTATTCCGATACCTTCCTAAAAATGAAGATGGTATGGTTAAAATTTGGTACCAAAAGTTCTTTAATTTTACCATTGTAAACTTCATTGCAGAATGGTGCTAACACCTGATCTTCGAAGTTCACTGGGATCCATATGTCGCATCACGTATTTATATATTTTTTAATAATTTAATTGAATATAAGTAAATATTAATATATATTTCAACCTCTATATAACACCGTACCTTTGTAACATCTAATGATGAATGGCACTCGCCACCGACCGGTCAGTTTTTAAACTTCACTGTTGTCACTGTTATTATAATATACTATCACTTTTTTAATAAAAAATTAATTAAAAATCAGTCAATTTTATTATTGCCAAACCTTCCTTGAACTAAGAAGATGTTTAGTACACATTGGTTTAGCAGTTTATGTGATTATTGATCACAAACGAAATTGGCTTGTCATTTTATATAATAGCATAGATTCAAGAAGAAACAGTTGCAAAGTTGAAGGTAGAATATGGATCTCGTGAGTTCAAAAACTTAAATAACAAAACTATATGGATATAAAATAATTATATTTCCAGCCTGATATGGATATGAAATATGTCCAATGCAATTTAGGGAACAACCCTTTCATGTGTTAGAAAAACAAAATATTTACTCTGAACAAGAATGAGAGTAGACTAAAAAATTTATATAGAAACACTTTTGGGTGGGAGATCGCTGAAATGGTCGAGAAAAGTAGTTTATTTGTTTAACGAAGAACTCAGTAAGACATAAATCGGTATAGGAACCAACTTGATATCGCTCTTATGGTAAACCAAGGCGTAAATCAGAGGATTTGTATAGCCTAGGTACGTATATATAGCCTGATCAAAAATCACAGAGAGTTTTTAATGATTAATAACTTCTTTATTTTATAATTTTAGTTTTACATCTTTATAGAATTACATATAATATTATTTATTAAAAATATTACAATAGGTGTGAAACATTAATTGTCTTAAATGGCCTTCAATTTCTGCCTCACACAAACCTGCTATTTCAAATGTTTTTTCCATGACCCCCCCCCCCCCAGTGCATCTGGTTCTAAATCTTTTATTTCTACTTCGAAAAAGTTTTTCAGATGCTGGAAAGTTGTAAGTTTGTTAATATGTTCCCGTTATTTCAGATGGCTCCATAAGAAGAAATCTGTGCAGTCAGATCTGTAGATGGCAAAGGCCAGTTTATGTCCCAACCAAAAGAAATTATTCTTACTTCAAACACCTGTCTGAAAAGTATCCATTCTTATAGAGTAAGGAAGAGTAAAGGTCATTTAATGTTATTTGTTTTGATTTATTTTAATTCTCATATTCCGAAACTATTCAGAAAGTCCGAGAAGTTGAGTTGTAACAGTGTGGAGGTGTCGCTCCATCTTATTGGAACTATGTGCCTGATCTCTCCTAAATAGCTGAATGTAAAAAATGTTTTATCATAGAAGAATATATTTCACAGTGTTTACAAACTCATCTTGAAAAAAATATGCTGCAATCCCCTAAAATTTTAATTTAATAATAAAGGTTTTATTAATTATTGAAACCTCTTTATGACTTAGGATCAGACTGTATACATTCATACTTTATACAATCATCCTATTTACACTTTGTTTACTTTTTGGCGGTTTTTTCGTTATCCAGAAAAAAAAACTCGACTGTTTCAGCGATCACCCATCCACAAGTGTTTCCGTCTAAATTGTCTTGTCTACTCCCAGTTTAGTTCAGAATAAAAATTTTGTTTTTCTAAAAGATCAAATTATTGATTCCTCAATCTAATTGATCATGTGTTGTGTCCCTATATATCAGTTATATAACAAAGTATAAGCTTTTTACACAGTTATATTTACATTTTTTAGACTTAAATGATGCATTATACATCTTTAACTTTCCATTTTTTCCTGAATTTAATATCTTTTGAAACCATAGACCTCAGCTACTTCTATGACTTTTACACTTATTTAGGTTAATGTCCGTCGTTCCAAAACTATAATATTTTTGGTTTCAGCTCTATAAGGTATATTTTGAGATCTAATTATTTATCACTTTCACTTATCCTCCACAAGTTTGCGTTGGTTCAAAAGGCCGTGCTGGAACGCTTTCTTTAAATAAGAGAAATGGTTTGGGTTCCCCCTAATTTCCGCATGTTTATTTCATCTTGCATCTAATATTATTTTTTTTAATAATTTATTTTTCTTTATTATAGGTATATTTGAGGTACGCATGATGATAGAGAAGGATCAATTCTATTAGGTATATTTATATATTTAGTAATAATTATTTACTTTTGTAGTTATGTATACGAATGGATTTACTTTCATTTATAGTGCTGATAACTCATAAACGTGGCAGAACATAAACGTTTGTCTGACTTCTGACCGATTGCAGTTCTGAAAATCAGATAAAGTTTTTAAGTACCCCATCAAGGAAAGTAGCAGCCTGTTCCATTCCTACCAGCCATTACACTATCCAGTGCAGTTTATAATTTCCATACTGGACTTGACACTTGCTCATAGCGGTCACTTTCACTGCACGCTCTAGGCAATTGTGAAGAGTCAGTTTGCCTTTCCATCTTGTGACCATGGCTGGGAGGGAAAGTGAAATTTGACCAGACTCCACGGGACCTCATGTCTGATTAATGAATGGTTATTACGGCCTTTGTCGCAGAACCCAACACGCAAGCATTAATATTGAAAAATAATTCCCAAAGTCGATAAGATCGTCCCAGAGAGCTTTAAGCGGAAGGCTTTTATGAAGAAATGATGGTTTTCCTGAATCTACCCTAGTGGTTTGGATGTGTGACAAATATCTTCAAATAAATACAAAATAGAAACTGAACAAGCCATTTCTGATCGCTTAAAAACTAAATCGTGGACTTCATAGAGGATTAGAAATTTTGAGTTGTCCGTAAATCAATTAATGCAGGATTTCATATTTAAACCAAAACCTGAAATTATTATTAAAGAGATTATTTATCTCATTACCGCAACCAAAACCTAATACATTACTTTTACTCTGCGTCGTAGTTTCGGCCTTATTAATTAATTCCTGTTACTCAGACGTTTTGACTTGTAACTCACTGATTTGAATGCCGATTTTTTTGTGGGTAGTAGGAACCTACAATAGTGCAAAACTCGAGTCCTAGGCGCCAATGAGCATTGGGAGCCGAAAAAAAAAATGAAAATCACGTTTTATTATTATTTTTTTTTTTTTTTTTTAGCTCTCAGTCAAGATAGAGAAATCGTTTTTTCACGTAAAATTGTAGTTTTGTATGCTATCTCTTTACTACAAATAAAACCCGTTGTCGAGAAATGAATGCAGGATTTCATGTTTAAACTAAAACCTGATATTATTATTAAAGAGATTATTTATCAGGCTTTGGTTCTATCACACTGAATCAGATCTGGGTAATGGGATCTTATTTAATAGGACTTTCAGGCCGAAACTAAGGCGTTGAGTAAAAGTAATGTATCACGTTTTGGTTGTGGTAAAGAGATAAATAATCTCTTTAATAATAATATCAGGTTTTGGTTTGAACATGAAATCCTGCATTAATTTGCGGACGACCCAATACTTTAACAATGCCGCGATGTATAAATTCAGCTAATTCAGTTTTAAAAAACCGTTTACTAAAGATAGCAATGCCTTCTATGACAGATATAATTACTTCAGGTACGAATAATGACATAGAAGGATCAATTCAACAAAGATAAATTATTTTCAACTTCTATTGGAATTTTTTTATTTGAAGACTAGTTTCGAATGCTACATTCATTATCAGTTCTAAAAACATACAAAACATCAGCGCTTTGCCACACATATATAAAATTATAAAAACGTAAGAAAAGAAATCAAACATGTTGAAACTTGATAAAATGAAAGGACTTAAACCATATTAAGGAAAATACCAGGACCAAAAGCAGCCTCAGTGTAAAGAGACGAAGGTGGGATGTATATAGTTGGGTAAATATATTTTGATCCCTAAATTTATCAGTAAGCTAAGTCGTCAGTCCTTTAGGTTTTCCCTATGACTGGTCAATTTTTCTGTCCCTATAGACAAATTTAAATTAGTACTATTGGTAATATTAATCAGGCCATTTAAATAAAAAGCTTATCTTATTGTACATGTTTGCTATTGTTAGCGGACAATATATCGCAGAATGAAGATTATTTTTTTCTTTCGTTATCCGCTTTAAATTCAACACTATCAACAGGAAACGCGCCATGCCTCACTGATATAACTTTCAATAATAATTTAAGAGAAAGGTTGCATTCTTTTCTGCTAAACGCTTACAGCTTTAAGTGTCAATCGGAAAATATTTTATTATACTACATATTTCCTCAATGGATCTTTGAACCTCAACATCTCCTTAAAATTTAAAAATGTGAGACAGCTTAATCTGAAAATTTATTTTCGGTTATTTAAGCTTTGGATAGACGTTAAGATAAGGGGCACACCCAACCTCTATAAAGTGGATACCCTTAGTTGGGAAAAACCAGGCGGTTGAGCGTATTTTACGCCAAAGTTCCTTTCATAACAAGATTCTTTATGTGGTGTAGTGGTACAGGTACTTTTTATTTTATTTTTTACAAGCATTAAAAATATGAAAGAAGTACAGTACTATTATTGCATATGAATATTGTAGCCATCCTTTTAATTAGATAAGTTTGAATGCTTTCTTTTAAGTTTTTTTAATTCATTTTAAATTTTAATTCTTCTTAATTACACCATGTTTAGAAATTAAACTCGAGAAGCAGATCTCGTGTGAATGAAATCGTTACAATTTTATTTAATTTATATTTTACAACATAAAACTTTATTTTTGTCTGTATTTTTAACATTTTTGATACTTTGAACATTATGAAAAATACTAAGCTAAAGGTAAACCTTCCAAAGAGTGGATTAGATGTAACTGAAATACTGTAATTCAAAAGTCATACAAGGAAGTTGGTGCGACGGGGCGTGAACCATTTTATACCACTGTTGACTTTTTTTTGTGGGTGGGACCTAAAGGTTCGCCTCTGACATTTAGCGCATGTTTCCTCTTCCTCGTACACCATATTTCAAAAATCTTACGTATATCCCGGAAGTGTAAAAATGCTTCTCTTAAGATTTTGGAATTATTGCATTCAGAACCATTAATAGTGAGTAATTTTAGATAGATAGAGAAAAAAAAAATTTTAATACTTAATATACTGTGATAGGTAAAAATTATCGCAATAATCGGCCTTTTAGTCTGCCAACTAGTCGGCCAGAGTCTTGTCGGTCAAAGTCATAGTCGGTCCATTTCTAGAAATTATTTATTAATTTTTTTTCTAATTCAGTCTAGAAGATGACTTCTGGGTCTGCTTATATAGAACTTTTATTGAAGAGTTACAAATAGGTAGTTGTTTTATCTATTGACATTTTATTACAATTTTTTTTTTTAAATAATTATTTATTGATATTTAAAACTGTATATATTACATTTAATAAGCAAATTTGAGAATAATGATTACAATAGCATGTTAAGAACTACTCACTAGTAGTATTTCAATAAAAATTCTATATTAGGTCTCTTGGCCATCTAGTTTTCAGATCTATCGGAGGATTATCGGGAATTAAGTGAGATGCAAGCTGGGAGACTAGTTCATTCCACAGGGTATGGAGGTTATTATGAAAGAATAGGTTTGGGCCAAATCTGCAACCTATGGAACATTAAGATCTGTATGTATAAGTTTGTTTGTGACATAATAAGGAGCATTTTTAATTGTAAGGATTGGATACGAGAAAAATTGGAAGGTTTGGTCGAGCCCCAAAGCTCAACTCCGTAAGTCCAAATTGGTCTAATCACTGTCATGTAAATAAGTCTTTTGTAATTTACTCAGTCTCGTATGTGGATTCCAAATCAGTCGTTTTGCCAGATGTAGTACCAGGTAGCGGATCTGTTCAACAGGGAACAGAGGAATATTATTAAAGGATGTTGTGAGGCAGAAGATCGTAAGTTTGCGAGGAAGGGTTAAAATTTGTTGATGAAATTTATTAGAATTTATTATGATTCTACATTTTTGACACTATTAATGAAGGTTTGTAATATGAGATTGGAGTGATTGAGATGCAATGAAAGAATAATTATTTACTGATAACTCGCATACACACGCATTACACCATCAGTTTAAGTAGTGAGGACTGTGGTAGGAAGAGTCGGGATGCCAATTATTATCTTTTAATTTACTTAATGTATTGTGTAAGTATACAGTCGTTAATTTCAATTTAAAAAAAAAAAAATACAAGTAAAATATCAATGTATAAACTTATAAGGGACCCAAGAAAAAACTTAATAATTATTTATATGTTTCAAGGTAATGATTCAAAATTTCAACTTAAAAAATAAATATATAAAAAAACTCATTTTATTTATTGATTTTGTTATCCGTATTTTTTTTTTTCCACTTTTAAAAATATATGTGCTTTCATTTTCTTCTCTTAGGAAAAAGTTTTATATTTAGCAAAAATATAAATTGTTTTTTAAATTCTATCGCTTGACATAAAAATAATAATTGTATCTTTATTGGCACTCTTAGGAGGTGAACACGTCCAAGAATAAATTATTTTTCTTATTCTTATTCAAATCACTCTTGTAGGGGAACGGCAACAATGGAAATTTATTTATTTTTTAAAATTTATTATAAATAAACTTAGGCAGCCAAATAATTAGTTTACTCATGCTTTCACAAATAAAATGAGGAGTTATCTTTCAAAATTTAACATGTCCAGTTCTGAAAAGTTTTAAAAAATAGCAAAAAGCCTACACCAGTCCTCCCCCTACTGTTAAACCCAAAACAATTATATTATTTAAATCCTTAAATAGATAAACAGAGGGCAACTAACGAAAACAAAGTATAATAGTCTGTGCTAATCGCAAGGCTTAATCAGAAAATAAAATTGATTGGCCGAAAGTGGACATATTCTCACTTCGCAATGCTAGTTTTGCATGCCATTTTACTTAGCTGTTTAATATTTTTACTAAGAAATACTCATAATGATCATTATTACAAATTTGAAAAGTATAACGGTACAGATAACATTCAGTTTAAATTAAAGTTTTTAAAACACGATCGAATCTTTATTTATCAATATAGGTTATGGTTTGTAATCGCAGTGAATGAGTGAGTGTAATCACAGTTAATAATATCAGAATAGTTTTGTTGTTTCCAAGGGTAAATCTAACTCAGACCATCATTCTTCATTAAGATAAGAATTTTCCAAACAAAAATATACTTATTTAACTTCGGTCTGGGAATCAACAACTGCCTTTTATAAACTTTAAAGGGAAGGTAGAGATCCACCAATTTATAAACGGAAGTTCCATTAATTTATAAATACATATAAGAAATTATATAATCATTAATAAATTAATTAATATACATTCTTTAATAGGTTTTAAGAAGAATTTAAAAAAATATCCATTTATAGTATTCATTGTTCGTGTGAATAAATGAAAGTTTTTTTTATTAAATTAGAAATTGGTCGAATTGTGTTGTCAAGTGACCTTCGACCAACTAATCTGTGCAATGGTCCTAGACTAGAAATTACTGCCAAGCGTGGAAATATCATTGAGGCTATTATTCTCCCAGGAACAGTGACTGGAGAACGATTCCTACTGATCTATTATTTAAATTCAAATTATTTACATTTCCAATTAAAGTTTCATTTGCTATTACAATTAACAAATCGCAAGGCCAGACTTACAAAAATTTTGTAGTGGATTTTCTGTTTCACTCACGGTCAATTATATGTAGGGCTTTCCAGAACTGGAAAACCTAACAATCATATCATTCTACGGATGTCGTATGAATTTATTTTGTCCTTTTAGCATGCTTTCTGCAATAAAAGATTTTTATTGAATGATAAAAAAATAAATAACTAGTTTAAATTATCCAAGTTCTTTACTAAAGAGAGCGGAGGAAACCGCGACGAGTAATGCTAGTGTTTATAAAACCTATAATTCAATGGTCATTAGCTTAAAATTTATTAACAAAATGTTAGTTGCTTGTCAAAAACCTGCTCTGATTCGACTTCATCCTTAACACCTTAGTTCTAAATCTAACATTTAAACTAACAATACTATAACAAACGCCTGCTTTGTATGCTTGGCATTCTTAAAAGTACGACAATGACAAGCGGACAGGAACAGTTAGCCATAAGTATATCAAAGGTAAGATGGTACCTTCGACAAAGGTCTACTTCACGGCCGAATGAATACTAACAGAATTTCACGATTGCCATCGCTGCAGACAGACGGCACCGATCCGACCAGCATTATTGAAATAGCTGCTCAATATGAAGGGAAACGTTAGGTCTTCTATGCAGTCTATTATAAGAGTTATATGGAAAACAGCTCCTTTATCGGAAGGAAGGCTAGAAACCAGCTAGGCGATGGGCGTTCTAGGATCTTGCGGTCCTCTGGGATCACCCGGAAATACTATCCTACTCTATCCTAACCCCATTATTCCCTAGAGAACTATACTGTAACATTGGTCAGCCTTCCTGGAAAGGAATTCCAGAATATGTGGCTATTGTTTCAGATGTATAAACTTTAGATAATTTAACTGTCAATTTTAAATGGTGGTCGTAGATAAGTGGATAAGCCACATTTCTCTTAAAAGGAGTTCACTATTAACCTTCAAAACAGTATTTTAAACAACCGCGTAATTATAAAGTGGTTTTTGTGCTTCTTAATACGGTTTTAAAGAATTATTTTGCCGCGAATTATATTTTTCGAGTAATTCCAGGGTTTTGGAAAACAATCAAAAGTGTACAATTTTGATTTAACCACTTCTTCACCACACGCAGTATATGGGGGAAAAAATAAATAAATAAACCATCACTAATTACAACTCATGAATTTCTTGGGTTCAGTACTTAGGTAAGGTTATTCTATTTCGAAGTCAACAGTTGTGTAAGGAGGAGTTTTGGCTCCTTGGTTATTCCTATAATCGCCAGACTTTTTCCCCAACTTAGGGTACCCACTTAAACAAGGCTGGGTAGGTCCCAGAAGGGTACTCAGATCCCGACGCCGAGGCACGGCCGTAATAATTTCAGTATCAGTCGTACTCGAACTTGGGCCCGGGGTCATGATAGTCAAGCAAGTGTATGGCGTAAGAAATCAAAAATCATAATTTTGTCTTGACAAGGAATATTATTTTTTAGATTACTCAAAAACACAAACATAGTGCATATAATAATTAATTATGGTATAAACTTAAACCAAATGTACATAGAAACTTGCATATGACATTTAAGAACTTACAAAAAATACGTTTATACAGGAAATTACAAATAAGAAACTAATTCCTCCTCAGAATTATAGAATGTAAACTAATACTATCACTTCCCATTACGTACATTAAAGTATTTTCGTCAATTGTTTGTTTTTCGTAGGCATACTTTCTTGTTGAGAAATGTGGATCTGATGAAAGGAGAAACATTTTCATTAGATCCATATTTGTATTTATACCAGAGTTTACCTTGTGTTGTGTTCTTTGAGGTATCTGATGTTCTAGTGTAGATACTCCAATTCTTCTTCTGACCATTTACCAATTAGTGTAATGAAAACAGAAATAATTTCAGAACCATGTAAAAATAATTTATGAAAGATAATGCCATACAATACTTCGTGAATTTCAGTATACTAATTGATTTACCACTAGAAACTACTTTCAAACTGGTGTCCAAATTAATTTTAATGTTTCTAATTTTACTAAAAACCTGTGACAACTGCCCCATTTTTTTAAATATCCAAGCAAAACAATGGTTAAAAAAATAATATCGACATGAAAAATTTTTGCTTTTACACTGTAAAATGTGATAGAAAATTTTTTTAGCCCTACACTTCCATTTCAGCACCCTCTAAACTCAGGAAACGTATGTATATACAGGGTGCGTATCTCTTAGTGTATAAAAAAAAATGGGTGAAACTGCATCAAACATGTAGCAAAATGCCGCATATCTCACCTTTCTATTCCAATCCTTTGCAGATATACGATAAAACAAAAACTTTTTTGAGGAAACCACGTTTTTTTCAATAAAAGCTTTAATATCTCCACTTTGCTTAAATATTTTTCAAATTTTGACAACATTTTCAGATTTAGCATTAAATTTTCTATAATAGTTAAGTACCTGTAACCTTGAATTTTACAAACTTGATATCTAAAGAACAGCTTGATCTTTACCTCATTGGGGAAAGTCACATTGTCTTTTATTACTTCAACGCTCACCGTTTTTTAAAAAACTATCCACAAAACGTCAAATCTCAAAAAAACTTTCAAATTTAATAAGCTTTCAAATGATATGTTAAACGTAATGATTTTGTTTCGATTTCATGTAGAAATTCACTTTTGAAACCGAAAAAACATGGTGTTCTCATTTGTCATACAAATCAGTTACTTGTGCAAATAAAACATTATGACAATCCCTTAATGGGAATGTGTATTTTAAACATAATAAACTCTTCATTGGATTAAAAAGCAAAGAAAAAAAATTATTGTTTAATAGAAAATAAAGGAAAACTGTAGCTTTATTGACCAGATCAGGGGATCTTATGTTATAGCATTTATTTATTTATTACTGTAATTTAGGATTTTATTTTATTAAATTTTCAATTTAAGGTTTAAAAACCAATGATAATGAACATAGACCACAATTTTGCTATTAGCTTCTGAATGCATATGGATTAAACAATATCACTTTTTGAGATGAATTTTATGGACAAATGAGTCTGTTTTTACAGGGGAGGCATTTCTACCGTTCCATGTGAAGTATCGTTAGTTTATTCATCTTTGTATTGCTGTCGAATAGTGTTTGTATTGTAGTCTCTAAATCATAGTTTGCCCAACAGATTGAATGATGAGATTACCAAGATTTGTTACAAAATATCCTACCACAACTTCTTCACGATATTCTATCTGAAGTTCGGCAAAATATGATTTTCCAACACCATGGTGCTCCTTCACATTATTCGAAAGTAAGGATAACCAAGGATATACATGGATAGGTAGAAATGCCTTCCCCTGTAAAGACAGTCTCATCTGCCCACAAAATTCACCTCAAAAAGTGGCATTCTTCAACACAACCTGCAATCAGAAGCTAACCGCAAAATTGAGGTTTATGTTCATTATCATTGAGTTTTAAACCTTACATTGAAAATTTAATAAAATAAAGCTATTTACATTCCTAATATATTCCATATCAGGATTTATAAAAATAAAAAAATAAAAAGCAATAGATAATAAGTTTAAGAAAATGTTAAGATAAGGTTTACATCCGCCCCTTGCGATAGAGTTTAGGTGTAATATGATTTCTGATAAATTCTTAAGGAATATGCCCCATCTAATGCAAAACTGTAATAAATCATATATATATTTTGTAAATTGTTTATTGGTATTTACGACTAAAATAAGTAAATACATCAAGTAAAGGTGTGAAAAATTATAAAAATTACATTTCAATAATTTGTACAGAACTACCCTAACTAAAACCGGGTAGTTCTTCAATATAAGTTTTATATTAGAAGGTCTCAAGGCCATCTTCTTTTCTGACACCTGGGAGGGTTATCAGGGATCGAGTTGGAAGGAAGTTGAGGGGCTAGGAAATTTGAGTGGTTATAGAACAATAAATCAAATCAACTTAAAATAAGTAATTTTTTTTTTTTACTTTCTGCTAGATATTATTTAATTGTTTTTTCTAATTCTACGTTTCTCTATGCCCTGGTTAAATGGGTTAAAATCGGGGACGTAAAACCTAAAGAAAAAAAATCAATTTTTCCTCAACTGGTAAAAAAACTTTACATCATGTATATGTTTATCAATACATAAAATATTTTTATTCGTTTCATTAATTAACAAACTTGTATTTCACGATTTATTTAATTATTTATTTTTTTAAATATTAATATCTTATATTGTTAGAGGATTTTTATTTTATTTAATTGTACATAGTGTTTGAATGTATTCTTTGCCATCCATATTATTCATTGCCCTTTAAGAGGCAGCTTGTAATATTTATTAGAATATCTAAAAAAAAAAATTAACAAAAAATATTTTCAAATAAGTTTCTGATGAAGAAAAACTAACAGAGCTAGAGAGTGTTGAAATGTTGCATCTTAAAGGGTGAAAAAGCGTCAGGCAAAACTTGAATTTTTTCATTCAAGCCAATATATTTCTTCTGTGGTAGGCCCTAGCAACAAATGTTATATACACAAAAATATTCTCGATTAAATTTCTGATTAGAAAACTGCCACACAGACTGACACATTTCCAATCGGAGCAACAACTACTGAGCTAGAACGTGACAAATGTTACATTTTGTGGGCGAAAAACGTTACAAAGAAAAACTATAGACCCACAGCCATCGTGGTAGAATGAAAAGACTATTTTAGTAACCATATATAACTAAATTGAAGTGTTTTTATAATATTCCAGTAGCCTGATTGTTTTAAAAATCATAATTTTTTATCAACTATTTATTGATATTTACAACTGTATACACTATATAAGTATGTAAAAATTAAATTTTTAGCCAAGAAAATGAAAAACAACATTTTGTGTAATTTTTGACAGTTTGAAAAAATGAAGTAAATTCAGTGAAATTAAATCTATTAAATCTATATTTATCTTAAACGCTTAAAATATCGTGACACAAGACTTATAATTTAATTTTATTAAGATGTACGATAACTGATAACAAATTTCTAAACCACAACAGTATTGAACTATACAATGAGTTTTGGTCGATAATATTTTATCTAGAAAACACTAAATAAGACTGGTTATAAACACGCATACATAAACTTGATTCAGGCTTCTTTATAACGGAGTCGTAGCCGTGTGAATACAAAGGAAGAAGAAAATAAAATCATTTACCAGCCCCCAACAATGTGAGCCTACTACAAGTGCGGTTTGGAAGAAGGTCTGGAGGTAATGAGTTTCATTTCCGGTTGCCGATTAGTCGGGGAACTGCCTTCTATTCCTAACAGTGAATAGGAAAATTAACGACTATTATACAAAACGAATTGCGGTAAGGAATTGTATAGGATTCAAGGTTTGGGAAATTGTTTTTAATAGAAAAGGCAATTGCGGCATCTGCTAATTTCGTTTGAATGGCATGATCATGATGTATGCAAGAAACTTAATATAACTACTAGGTATAAAGGGGGACTCGGTAAATCGTGATAGAATGGAATGACTATTTTATTTACAGTAGTGTATTTTAGTAACTAACGTACACATATATTACTATAATGAAGTGTTTTTATAATAATCCAGTAGCTTGATGATTTTAAGAATCAATTTTTTTAAAACTATTTATTGCTATTTACAACTGTGTACATTAAATAAAACAAAGAGATTTGAAAAAAATTACAATGGCATCTCAAAAACATGTAAAGAACTACCCACTAATAGCACTTTAGTAAAAGTTCTACATTAAAAGTTTTCTTGGTCATCTTCTCTTCAGACTCCTCGGAGGATTATTAGGAATTGAGTGTGAAGCAAGATGGCTAAAAAGTGGGTTTGAGTGATTATGGAGTTTAGTATGAAAGGAAATGTGCCTGGCTTGGGTCTATTCTGCAACATATTGACCATTAAGCTCTTTATAGAAAATAAGTCTATTTGTGACATGATACGGAGCATAGAGGATTTTATGAAGGATTTTGGAGTGTAAGGATTGGATACGAGAATAATTAAAAGGTTTAGTGGAGCCCCAAAGCTCAACTCCGAATGTCCAAATAGATCTATTTATTCCCAAGTAAATATCTTATGTGATTTATTGAGAGTTTTGAACGCTTGTCTAGTAAATTCTTTTTAAAAAATCTAAAAATAAGCGCGCTAATATTATAAGTAATAAGCGTAGGTAGTATTTCTTCAAGAAAAAGAAAATATTATTAAATATTTAAAATATTAATAATAATACTTATTTAGTGAAATGGTCAAGTAAATTAAATCCTAAAATGGTTAATAATGAAAATTAAAATTTGATTTAATAAATGAGCAATCAGTCGACAAAGTGGGATAGACTGGAAAATTTAGAAGTGCATACATCTGAACAATATTGAATTTCAGAATCTCACCTTTTGGTATAAATGCGTAAGGAATTTTATCTAATCTCCACTGTTGCAAAATGATAGCGAAATCACAGGAGAAAGTTTCGTATTGTAGGAGAAAAACTACCATTAAATATCGAAAATAATATTTTACCCTATAATCTAATAAGCCTATAATATTTAACAATATAAACAAGGCATTTACTTTTTAAAACTAAGTTTTCTTTTATTGACAACTATTTGTTTATCTGTTATTCTTTTTTAGTATGATTTTGATTAATAATCACTTTAGATTTTACGTATCTTAAGAGATCAAAGATCTCTTGAGGGTAAATAATGAAAGATATAAAAAATTCCAGTAACGAAGTCCAAGTATTTGGGTGCACATATTAATGAGCCTGGATACGTGGAAGAAGAGCGGAGGCAACAACAGGAGTTTCGGGGTAAATGGAACTGTTTGACGAGACTCCAAGAGCAGAGCAGTTTACAGGAAGAAAAACATGGCACTACATAAATCGACATTCCTTCGAATCCTATCATACTCCTCTGAAGCTTGAACTATTACTTCCTAATGCACTGCAGGCGTAAAGTCGAAGGAAAGACTTCAAAGGATAAGATTCGGAGCACTACCATTTGAACTAATTTCAAAATAAAGCCAACAGAAACGATTCTGGTGGAACGAAAGTTTGACACCTTTCTCAGAATAAGCTATTAAAAAATTACAAGAATGATCTACTAGACTCAACTGGAAGGCAAGCAGCGTCGGGATTTCCCTTTACAGGAAAATGATAGACAATCAAATCACTTTTTTTAAATGTATTTACGATCTTACCATTACTATACTCCGAGTTGGTCTTTTTTAAGGCAATCTTTGGATGAGTTCATAAAATTTCAACCGCAAGTCCTCAGGTCCTCAGCGTCTAATTCAAATGACGAAAAGAATTTGGATTGGACGCTAAGGACTTCAGCTGTTTTTGTTTGGATTTTGAATTATCGAATTTATGTGGACTGATTTTACTATCAGACGGACTTCCTATACTATCAGAATCCCCTCCAGTTTAAAATCAACAAAAAGTGGACTACCACGGTATTTCCCCCTGGCCCTTCAAATTGCTTCCTTACAATATCACGGTATTTTATAATTTGTTTTCAATTTAAATGTTTTTCCTATACATAGAAATATTATCTATTAACTTGACGATTCATATGTGTATAGGTATATAAGTGAATATGTGCAGTGTATATAAATATATATTGTGGTATCTGTTAATATTTCCTTCATTCAATGTACATATTGACATAGTTCATTCTCTGTATATATCTTTTCTAATTTTCTTATAGTAATTTTTTTTTTTTTTCATTTCTCCTTCTTATGTTATCATATTTACTGAAGTCCTTTCTACAATTATTTGTAATTACTGTATTTGCATGTCTCATGTTCCTCCTATATAAATACCTTTGTATGAAAATATGCAAGCTAGGCCATTGTACTATCTTATGATACAATTTTGTTATTCTTAGGGTACAATAAGTCCAAGAAAATATCATTTTTTCATTTCATTTCATTATATAAGGTTGCAATAATGCACGCTCTCTATACCATGCGAGTTACCGTATGGCAACTATTTTATAGCTGGAGTTAATTTGTTAAGCTGAGCATAAGATTCATTATGTCTTAAATGCAGAGGTATGTGGGTTTTTAAAGGGGCCCCTTCGGTAGGGTGGTGAAATTAAAAAAAAAAAATAAAAAAAAAAAAAAAAAAAAAAAAAAAAAAAAAAAAAAAAAAATAGACCAACAACAATGACATTATAATTTATATCAATCTTAAACAATAACGGTTAAACACCAATGATTTTAGAGACGGGAAATAATAAAAACCGCATTATTAAATTTTACTATAGTCATTAAAGATAGTTGAATGTGTCGGATCGTTTGTATTTTTATATTTATTTTTTTTATTTATGGATCTTTTATTGAGAAAGTATTACAATCAGTCTCATAGAGAGCAATAAGTAACATGGATGACTTTAATTTATTTTAAAAATTACTCTTATGAATAATATAAGTGCGATGACCAATCACCGTCCGTCTCAAGCACTTAATTTAATAGTAGAACCACTAAAGACCTGAAAATATTCTAAAATACAAGTAATAGAAAAAAAAATAACAACAGAAAAAAAAATTTAACTTAAGAAACGGTTGCATCATGAGAATATTTAGATTTTAATATACACTGTATTACGAAATTCCTACGTAATATGCATAACATGTTTAGAGACTGAGGTACAAGTGAGATCACGGTTATGAAAAATGTCACCTACTTTTTTTGTACACGTTCAACATTCAACAAGATAAAGGGTTTTGTAAACTTCTTCGTGCAATGACGCAAGTGACCATGTAGCTTGATAGTTGCCGAGTGCTAAGATTTATTTACGTATTATTATGTTCTAAATCATTGAGATAGAGAAAGAAAACTTTTAAAAAAACAAACTTTTTTTTCTTAATTTATTTATATTTCCAACTGTATCATGTAAATGTGTAGAAAAATGATGTCTCAAGATAAAAATCAGATGATCATGACCTACATTTTTAATCTAAACTACAGCTAGTTACAAAATTATTTTAACGATGTTAGATTAACTTCAAAATACCAAAAAAAAATAAAAAATAAAAGTCTAAAGGTTTAAGTAAAGACAAAAGTTGTGGTTTGACTAATTGTAAGATTCCAAATCAATTAAAGTAAATAGATTTTACATCACTGAAAGAAATTCAGTGATTGGGTCAAACAATAAAAAAAAACAGTCCGAACATCTAAACCTCAGCTGTAACCAGTAAAAGGTTACATTTTTACTCGGAAAAGTAATAATTATATACACATTATCTCGGCTTGGCATTAGACAGTTGACTAAAATAATAAAATAGGGTCGACCTATCAATAAAAAAATAATAGATTGACCTAATCTAAGGCTGAAACTAGTATACTTATCCAAGTAATTTTCAAAATGAACATTTCAGACAAACGCACTAACGCGAGTATTCCGAAAAAATTGGTTAGATACGAAAATGCCTTATTTAGAGCCAATATAATGTTTTCTAATGTCAAGTTCCTAGGTAACCAACATTGAAAAAAATAAAAACCAACAGAGTTTCGATCGCTGTCAGAAAATCCGCACGACCGTTTGCATTTAATTTCTCAAACACATCCGGATCCACGCGTCACAGAGATATAGAATGGTTAAACGGACCCATCTGTTTCAACACTAAGGACAATCACAACACCATAATGATACATCATCCACTTAACTTTGCAAATAGATCACACATTTGATGACACAAAAACGATTTTTTGACAAAATACCATCACATCATAACTTATGAATGACCTTGTGTCGTCCTAAGTACCCTACAATCCACGATGAAGCTCGATGAGAGAACTCAAAGGTTACTAAGACGACCATATCAGGTAGATAATAACATACAGTTAGCGAGTTATCATCTTTTAAAAAGGTTCGATATAAAAACGAAATCAATAAAAAAAGGTTAAAGATGAAAAAAATTAATTAATTGTTGAAACGAAATACGTAAATAGAACGTGTTAGGAAAGCTAGAGATTTTCAAAACGGATCCATGGATTCTTTCCCTGTATATGATTTTTTTTTTGTCCCCTCCTCAACTCTTCCTCTTTTCACGCCTTGACAGGTTACATTTTCAAGACTTTTATTCAGTTTCCTTTACAATTACGTTTTGCAACACCAGTTCTTTCCTAAATCCATTAGCTTCAGGATAACTAGAATGGCGTGTATCACACCAGCTTTCACGTTAGCCACATTATAAACGTCTCCTATCTTCCGTTATAAGCAAAATGACACACTGATAATGTCAGCTTCCAACAGATTGGATAAGAATTTATCGAAAATAACTTACCAGTGACGGAACTGCGAAACTACTTCTTAGCCATCCTCTCGCTTCGAATCAAAAATAAGGTGTCATAAAAGACATTCAGTTAAAGAACGGATTCTCAATCAGAAAAAAGTTTTCTAAAATAAAAAGATAAAACTCAATCTAATCCAAAAGCTGCCCGACTGATAAAAAAAATAAGCAGTCACACACTTGCTTCAAGCATAGAGGTGTCACAGTTTGTAACGTGACTAGAGGACAAAACTGCAAGTGCATCATCACCGATTAATTTAATTGATAACACGACCCAGAAAAAGAGTCAGCAAAGCAAGAATACTTTAATATATCTTTAAGATCGTTATATTGTAATAATATTACGATATTATAATAATGTTCTATTATATTTAGTACAACATGATCATATATTTAGTTAATACATAGAGCTTCTTTTCCACAGCAATGCTTCCTTCCATGTTATTTATCATCTAGGACTATGCAAAATTCCCATTATACTAAAAAATCTTACAAATTCTTTACCATAACAAAAAGAAAAAAAAAGGCCATATTTAGTATCATAAGAGACGATCCACCGCATAATACTTAGAGCCAACGGTGACCGGGACATAGGTCATTAACTTCTTGGCTACACACTTATAATATAAAATCGGGATTCTCCGAGTTTATTAGCAAACAATTTAAACAACAACTCAGAAATATTTACAACTTTTCAAGCAGCAATAAATGGAAAAATGAAATGGTACCAGACACAAACACACACACACACACACACACAACACACACACACACACACACACACATATATATATATATATATATATATATATATATATATATATATATATATATATATATATATTAGTCTATACATAGATATACCTTTTGGATGGGCGTCTATACTTTTTTGGTGTTACGATATTTTCACGTTTGGCAATGTGTAACATATTTTTCACTCTCAAATGTGTAACATTTTTTTCACTCTCAAATGCGAAACATTTTTTCCACCCGAAAAAATGTAACATTTTGGCACGCTCTAGCTCTGTTTGCGTTGCCCAGATCGAAAATTTGCCGAAAGTTTCCCTATCAGAAACCTAATGGAGAATATTTTATGTCAATAACATTTGTCACTGGAACCTACCGTTTAGGCATGAATGAAAAAAGTCATATTTAAAACCCTAACATTCTCGCTACTTTGTATATTTCGTTAAATTTAATCAAATCGAATAAATCTGATGCCGGTGAATTAGTTCAAAAATTTTCTTTTATATAATAATTATCCTGTATTTGTTCCATATTGACACATAATCATTTGTTTTCACTTTAAATGTTTTTCCTTTGCAAAGAAATATGATCTGTTAACTTGACAATTCATATGTGTATGGTTGTGAGTATGGGTATATGTACAGTGTATATAAATATATATCGTGGTATCTGTAAATATTTTCTTCATTCAATGTACATATAGACATAGTTCATTCTCTGTATATATCTTTTCTTATTTTCTCATGGTTATTTTTTAAAATTTATTTCATATCTCCTTCTCATGTTATTTACTGAAGTTCTTTATACAATTATTTACATTTAACTGTATTTTATGTCTCATGTTCCTCATATATAAACACCTTTGTATGAAAATATGGAAGCCAGACTATTGTGCTATGTTATGATAAAATTTTGTTATTCTTAGGGGACAATACGTCCCAGAATAATGATTATTTTTTCATTCATTTATTCATATCAGTGATCCGATCTTTTCCTAATCAGGGTGAAATAGAGTTAGTTTGTCTTTAGTCGTATAAGGAATTTTTCAATTTTTATCATAGCTCTATATAGATGGTAGCACAATACTTTTTAATTAAATTACTTTATTTTTTAAAGTAATATTGAATATTTTAATGCATTCAGTATGTCTGTATTCGTATATGTCTGTACAGTAATATAATTTTATTGTGGTACATATGACCGTAAACCCCCAAACATTTTATCTTATATATTATTGCGTTCAATAGTGTCACCTTTAAAAAATTAATTTTTGAATCAGCATCAAAATATGGAATTGAAAACTAAATCTATTTGAAATTAAAGTAAATAATAATCACTTAAATATTATGCACATTTTCAAAAGATTATAATTAAAGAAACATATTAAAAGTTGGCCTTATAATAACCTCAGATTTTTTTATAATATGCCGTTCCTGTCAGAAATCAGCATACCTTGACAGGAGGATTATTACTACTTTGCAATTATAAATACCATATTATAATTCTTTACGAAAAAACAAGAAAATCCAGTATCGCAAGGACTCGATCTAAGAAAGAGATTATTAAGGAATATTCAAACAATTCTTTGTGCAGTTTAACCCATTTTCAACCGACTTCAAAAAAGAGGAGGTTCTCAACTCGTCTGTATTTTTTTTTTTTTTTTTTTTTTTTTTTTTTTTTTTTTTTGTGTATGATACGCGATTACTCGGTCAATTCTAACTCAATTTTGATAATTCTTTTTTAGATCGGTAGGGCATACTTCAGGGGTGGTTCCACCACATAATAAGTTATATCAGTCACTTATTATTAGTTATTCACTCGAGTGAATAATTATACAGTGGCTATTGAAAATTCTTTCAATTAACGAAAAGTTAAAATTGATTTGCAAAGTGCAGAAAGGAGAAAGAAGTTGGGCGTTTTTTGCCAGTGAATTCCGAATTCCGCGTAGTTCTCTTTCAACCGTTCTAAAGAATAAAGAAAAGATCGCCACTGGTGGAAGGCGGTAAGGCACCCTCAGAAAAAAGCACAATTCAGTTGAAAGTTATATGATAAATTGGTACCAGGTATTTAATTTTCTGTATCAATGATTTTATATGTATGTACAAACAACATACACATACCCATTAATGAAAAATATACCTAATGATTTCAACTCCCTTTTTGTGTTCAATTTTCCTAATTACATGAAGGTAAGTGGAATGATAACCTCTTTAAGTCTTTGTTCAGTAACTCGAACTATTTTTAAGGGTAGCTCGAAGATCGAGAATTGACTATATAAACCAAAATACATTCACCACTAAAAAGTGAAAAATAAAAATAATTTTTAGAGAAAAAAAACAAAACCGACTTCAAGATTAAACCTTCATACACAAACTTAACTAAAAACTAAAAATAATACTTTAATTGCTTCAAAACGAGATGATGAGAACAGTATATTATCGAAACGTCACCAAAATAGTTGTTTTTATTTATTGGCTGAACCTCAAGAACCTTACTTAACATATAATCAGCCAAGAAATTTATTTATATATAAATATTTATAAAGCTATTGAAATACAAAACCTTAAGTAGCGGGTAGACTGAATATCTACTTATAAGCGATTATAAATTATATATACATATATATCCTCATTACAATATCATAAAAACCGAAAATCATTTGTTATTCAAAAACTTCCCTGGCTTATAAGTATTAGTCTACTACATCGAAAATAGAAACAATTGGTCATTTCATTGAAAATCACTTCACCAGGTTTCACTGCCAGTTACCAGGTGTAGTAGCGTTCAATATAGAAGGGACTTCAACAACATCCCACAGATTGAAACCAAGACACATGCAAGACGTTCTAATGTTAACATTATTATTATTTTATTCACTAGTACACCAATTATTGTTCTTATACTATTATTATTAATATTAATTGTATGGAGAGTGTTTGCTTTGCTCTCATTCTCACCAATTCTTTGTTCTTATTTAATTACTCTGCCAATACCAAACATATGTTTTATTTGTCTCTTGCATGAAACTATGCTCTTACTTCTTCTACTGTTAAAATTTTATTAAAATTGTTAATTCTCCCACTTAAGGATTACCAGCCGATCTGGAAACTATCGTAACGTATTCATAATTTTTACTTTTTTTTTTTTTTTTTTCAATGAACTTGAAATTATTATTTTTTCAAAGTTATAAAATTATTTCTTTTGTTTTAGTATATAATAGAAAATAATTTTATTCTGGGACCAAGGCCCTTTAAGAATAACAAAAAAGTACAGAAATAAATAGAATTAGTAACATCTGGTCAGAGACATAATAAAATGAAAACATAATGAAGAAATAATATTATAACAATGATAATGCAAAGATAATAATTAAGTATATAAAGAGTAAAATAAGAGGACATTCTGCTATTGAAGTGAGAAATAAATTCTTTTGGTACAATGCTTAGTGTACTATATACAATTGAAGTACCTAAATGCTATTTTCGGAGTGAGAAAAAAATATATTGAGTGAAATCTAAATTTTAGGAAAGTCCTTGGCATTTAAATGCAGAATGCATAGCAATATTTCGAAGGCAGTGGATTGCTACGACATCGGAACTGCCTTGATGGCCGTAAGTAACTGGCGAAGTTACCCTTGATCTTAGTCCGGGTCATTAGAAGATTAAACTGAATGAGATTGCAGATGAACTAGCGTTGAAAATTTTAGGTATATTACTTCCTAGATCAGATCCCGTTCGTGTATGTCGAATATCTCAATTGGGAATGAGAACCTTGTCCTTGAAGCTTGAAAACAAAAGCGTTAACTCTTTACTAAATTGTTCAGATTTATTTCTTTACCAAATTTTACCTTCAACAAGAAGTTCATATACATTCCGGTTTCTCTAAGAGTTGCTAATATCAAGAGAAAGAAATATTCTAAGCGAACCAATACTTTGATGGTCTATCGGACTTTACATATAGAAAAACAGTACACCTAATTGAGTAAAATGTGTTTAAAATATTTTTTAAACATTTAGGTGTCGTATTTGTTTTTAGCACTTCAGAAAACCACCGAACAAGCCTCACCCATGACGGATAAATCAAAGAAAATTAAATTTGTTTTGTAGGTAATAGGTCCACGATTTGCATGTATATACAAGATTTACATATACAAATAACATATTAATATAATGTTTTACTTCTTCGAAAAGTATAACGTTCACACTCGTTCTCTATTTAAATAATTAGAAGTAGTGTAATTAAAAATGGTAATCATTAGTCAAAATGAGGTTAATTATGCAATGAATTAATAAAATAATAACTTGTTAAATAAAAACGAAATCCAGATGTTTAATATTTTTCTCACAATAGTTGACTTTAAAGAAACACTTCTACTTATTGACTTAACTCATGATCACCCTTCTTCGTAAATGAAGTCGTGTGCATTTTCTACAGTATCCTTTGATAATAATTTAACTAATTCCTGTTGAAAAGATCCTAGAGCTCCATCTGGACAAACATCTTACTTGGAATCCATGAATGAGACTAAAATGATAAGAAACTGCTCATTATAGAATACCTCAACATTTACTGAACAAATGTCTTAAGGTCCCTATTAATTATAAAAGATTAATTTAAATGACAGTAATCACCCCCCTCGCCAGAAACACATTTTTAAACTTATTTTAAAAAATACTACAGAAATAAACTTTTACAATGAAAAAAAATGTATTAGGAGAACATTTACTCAACACTTTTCACGATGCTTACCACAAAAAGCCTAACGGCTCCAACGAACCCAGTTAGCAGTTGACTATGTCAGTAACTTGAGGAGAGTTATATTGCCAAAGACAGTTGTGGTTAGTGGTTACCTTAAGAGGATATATCGATGGGAGAATCGTAGACCAGTTAGAGGATCTTCGAGGTTCTATTTCCCGAGGCAAAAGCGGTGTGTGCTGAACTACTTTCGTTTTTATGCTCATGCAACGTCCTTTAAATCAAGCAATTCACTTGCGAAGTCAGAGGCTGTAAAAGTACAACAAAGGACCAATAAGAGAATACAGGAGAAGTGTTGCACGCTTTCTATAGCATGACATAGCCTTCAAGCTGTCAAAACTCTATCTTCCATGTCCAATCTGTTGTAAAGGGAATCTGTTGCATAAACATTTTTAATGAAGCGTCCAAGCGGTAACTCTTTGTATCTTCATGCGTTAACGTGTTTACAGAGTAATTATGGACAAAAATTAATATTTAACACAATGAAAAACATTACAACACCCGATTCGATACCTGATACGCTTTTGAAGATTGAATGAATTCCACATCATGACTGAATCATAAAAAAAAAATTAAGGATCTAACAATAGCTATAAAACGAAGAAAAAAAATATACAAAAACATTGACTCAAATATGAAATATGATATTCAAAACCTTTTAAATAAATTACATAACTATTTGTTCTTTTAAGAAAAATTCAAATCCACTATGAGGGTTCCCGAAATATTTGAATAACATAATCATTTTTCTATAATAAACCGCATTTATATATCTGCTAGTGCTGTATTCTTTAGAGCTGGTTTGTTTGTTAAATAAGATCTAGTTTTGAAATCTCTATTAGTTCTTAAATATATTTACTAATGTTTTGTCTCAGGTATGAGTATATTGTTTCAGATTTATTTTAAATAAAATATGAATTTTTTTTATTAACGTCATATATTTTATAGGTTCATACTTATTTGTTGTATTATATATTATGAGGTTCTTTATTTCTTTTTTCTTCTTTTTATTGATATCGTATTTTATATATTGTGTGAATGGAACCATTAAGGGATACATATTACTTATTGCCTACTTTGTGGCAGATTGTAATGCTAAATTATACAGTAGTTAATGTGCTGCGGAAAACAAATGTAATGCTAATCTGCGGTTAAATATCTTTTGATAAATACAAAATTAGGATAAACATGTTTTGTTTCGAATCACTTAATGATTCATCTGAACCCTCAATAGATTTAGCTTTAGGCAGTACCCGTTCCCTTTTAGTTTCATCTGTTGAATACCAGATTTCAACATACCAAATCGTATGTACGCTCATGTGTTTCGGTGCCCTTCTTTGGGGGGATTCGCTTTGGGTTAGTTATCCTCCGGGTGAAACGGGCATTCATAATAGTTTTCAAATATCAATTCTTTTTGAGACTTCGGAATATGAGAATGCTCGTTTTAACTATATTATAATGAATATATCACCATGCGATCAAAGCTTTTGAAATATTACTGTTTTTTTTTTCTTCAGTCAACCTTAATTTCCTCGCTTTAGTCACAATTATATAACACCATTAGACACCAACCATGATTTATATGATCAACTTATACCTCACCTATCACCATCGCAAAGCCTCCTGTGTATCACTTCTTTCAGATATCACCTTTTTTTCCTCCTCTCTAATAATTATTATTCCTAATAATGATATAACCAATATAAAGAATGTTTTATCTTATAATATTTGTACAGACTGTATTTAAATTCTTTAAATTAAGTTTAGATAAAAACAATAATAAATGAATAAATACCTTAAATAAATAAGGTAGAAAATGTTTGAAACATGTTGTCATACATAACATATAATAAAATTACATACAATTATAATTAATGTAATGCAGTTAATAAATCAATAAAATAATTTAATTATAAATAAACCAATTTATTAATATTAAGTCACAATAAAATTAATTACGTACGTATTAATAAAATCATTTTATTATTATAAATTAGATTATATAATTATTAATTTTATAATAGTTAATAATATAATGAATTAATAAATTGATGTACTTTTATTGTGTTTACACTATCAAGTGAAAACTTCCTTCCAATTGAATTTTTCATTGTCTTTAGTAAAAAATGTATTCATTTTTACATTTTTAGTTCCACATTTATTTAGATAGGGCATGATAAAATGTATAAGAATTATAAAAATATTAATAGAATAAAAGCAGGCTGTATTGAAAAAAAAAATAAATTATCAGGTTTATATCTACACCTTACATTCAATACGCCACACATTCGAAACGGTATTGGTCTAAAGTGATTTTTATTAGAATCTTGAAGGATATGCACCAACTCTAATAAATCATTATAATTTAATTTCTTTTAATACTCCATGCATTTAATATTTTTGATATTCAGTAATACGTTTCATGTGCTCTGATTAAAGTATAAAGAGGCGTAAACACCTAGAACAAAATAAATCATTTATGCGAGGAAATGAAAAAGTCAATTGGCTGATTTTTTTTTCTTTCCAGTGAATATGACTGCACATGCTATCTTCTCCCTCATATCATTATAGTTAATAATATTTATTTTTTTTAATAAATAAAAACGTTATTACAGAACTAGAAATCTCATTCAAAATAAAATAAAAATATATTTCAGATTTATTTATAAATGCATACAGTATTTGGTATACAAAATACTGAAGAAAAAAAAATGATTTTTTAAATATGAAGAACCAAAACATGTTCCTTTATTATTTATTTTTTTAACGTCGTGATAAGCTTTTATGGTAAGTTTATTCAAATCTATTGACGCACAATCAACTAAAGAAAATAATGAAGATATTTATTATAGAAACGAAATAGATGGTTTTTAATAAGGTAAACATGGTGTTTAGAATTTATAATTGTTTTGTGATAGCAACAGTTTAAAAAAAACGTTTGTCTCGTTTCTGTCAAGACAAGCTTCATTCATCAAGAAAGCGGTGTTAAGAAGCAGAAGCGTACCCGATATCCTACGGCCGGGTAGCTTGATGCCTTGTTCATCGAGTGGAGATATCAATGATTTATTACCAGTATCTCTTCTTGGATCAGTTACATCGCGTGACTGGATTCACGGCCACTAATCTCTTCTGTTTGTCCTTTAAACCCCGTATCAAACCTGTCATTTTCGAGACAGAAACGTAAATTTGCTAAAGCCATAAAATATCCTGTTCTTGAATTTAGTTTATGTAAGAATCAATTGGTGTCTACCGAAGACCAACCAGCATATAGAAAAAACGAATCCTAAGTCAAAAGTTCTCCCAAAAGAAATGAAATTCGTACGTGAGAATTAAGTTGTGCTTAGTTATTAGGTAATTGACAACTAATTATACATAGGTAGGCAAAAATTCCACCTGATTGATTGAATATTTTTTTATTTTCTCGGCTAAAAGTTTCGTTCCTTTACACCATATTCTTTATTCAGGGCATATGAAACGTATTAGAACTTTTAAAAAAAAAATAGATAATTTTTAATACAAGCAGTATTTAAAAAAATTACCAAGAAATTTTAAATTTACATAATTTTTAATTAATAAGGTTTATATCCGCCCTTTGCGTTCATATGATGGGGTATAGGTCTGATGTTTCTTTCAAATAAATTCTTGAGGCATATGCCTCATCTAATGCAAAACTGTTATAACCCGTATAAATTGAAAATTACTTAATAGTCCAGTCAATGAGTGTTGAAATGAGGGGTGTAGAGTGCATGAAATATGCTACCACACCAACTCGAATCCACTAGTTTTTCAAACTTGCCTCACAAATCCCCAATAATCCTCCAAGGCTCCTGAAAGGAATAGGGTAAAGAGACCAATTGTCATCACAAGTGCTACTAGTGAGTAGTTCGTTATAAGTTATTGACATGCATTTTTAATCATTTTCCTAAAATTTACTTGTTGTACGTAATACAGAATGTTGTAAATACAACTAAACAGTATTAAAAAACCTTGAAAAAAAAAGGTGTATCAAGTAAAATAATCTAGTTGAAAAGTTGAGAAATAAATTGCAACTAAGACAGTATTCAATTAAGCTAAGGTAAGTAAAACAACACGTGCTACAGATGCGAAGAGATGACCACAACAATTATTAAATCAACAGCTGACTCACTGCAAAGAAAATATCTCTAGAATAATTATCAGCAGATAAACGTAATCGCTTATTCTTAAAACAGATAAAATAAAATAAATCTTGAATTATCTAAGTAAATATTTTTCTCAAGTGTATAAAAAAATATTAATGGTGCTTGCTGAGCCGAAGGCATACATTATTCACATTCAAGGATGACATGAATGTTTAATTTCTTAAATGACATCATGTTTCCCTCAGGATGGGGGATCGCAAGACCTTAAGGATCTTGAAGGTCTTTTGTTTCCTTGAGAAGTGACGTATTTATGTATAATGAGGCTTCTGTAATTATTTTTACATTATGCACTAAAGCGTTTTTTACTCATATTAAATAAAATATTTTCCTTATATCCAATTAAAGTAAGTAAATTATTTCTACAAACAATACTTAGGGGCAGGTAATGGTAGCGATGTCTGGTACTCCAGAAATATACACTGACAGGTAAAAATTCCACCCACTTTATTTTTTTTATTTTCTCGACAGCAAATTTTCATCCTTTTTTAAGGGTTTACGTTAATATATAATTTCACCAGAATGTACAAAATGTATTAGGATATACATTTTTTTTTTATAACTATTATTTTATTGAATAAAAATTACAAGCTGCCCCTCTAAAGGCCAATGAATAATACGGATGACAAATAATCCACTCATACAATATGTAAAATTAAATTTAAAAAAAAATTCCTCTAGCTGTACAAGATACATAATTGGTAAATATTGATATAAAATAAATCTTTTTTTTTTTTTTATAACAATTTATTGAAATTTACAACTGTACAACATTTATACATCAAGTAAATGTGCTGTTAACTATTACAATAACGTGACAAAACTTGAAAAGTACAGTAGTACTGATGAGTACATCAGTAGCACGTTAATAAAAATTCTACACTAGAAGGTCTCTGGGCCATCTTCTTTTCAGATCCCTCGGAGGATTATCAGGAATGGTTTGGGAAGCAAGTTGAGAAATTAGGGGATTTGAGTGGTTATGGAGCTTACTATGAAAGGATTGATATCTGGTTTGGGCTAAATCTGCAACATATGGAACAATAAGATCTTTATGGATAAGTTTATTGGTGACAAAGTAAGGTGCATTGAGGATTCTGGATTGTAAGGATTGGATACGAGATGAATTGGATGGTTTAGTGGAGCCCAAAAACTCAACTCCGTACGTCCAGGTAGGTCTAATCACAGTCATGTATATTAGTCTTTTATAATTAATTGGGAGCTTTGAACGTTTGTCTAGTAAATGTTGCAGTAGTCTGTAACGACGGGCAGCTTCTTGTCGTTTTAGTCTTGTTTGTGGATTCCAAGTTAGACGTTTGTCCCAATGAAGTCCTAGGTAGCGGATCTGTTTAACAGGGACTAGTGGAATATCATTAAAGGATACTATAGGACAGGAAGTCGTGGGTTTACGACGAAGGGTAAAGGTTATTTGGTGAGATTTGTTTGGACTTATTTTGGTTTTCAATTTTTAGACACCATTCTTGAAGGGTTAGGATATGGGATTGGAGTGTTTGGGAGGCAATGAAGGGATTATTGTTTACTGATAACTCACATCAGCGTAAGTGGTGAGGACAGTGATAGGATGAGTTGGAATGTCAGCTGTATACACCGTGTAGATGATGGGATATAAAATAGGATATAAAATAAAATAGGATATAAAATAAGGTTATAAAATAAATTAGAAAATAAAGATATAAAGAATATGAAAAATAGTAATTATAAAGAGAGAAAAAAAAATAAACATAAAAAATAAATAAATAATAAAAAATATAAATATTAAAAATTCACAATCACCATCACAATAAGAATAAAAAATAAATAAATAAATAAATGCAAGCAACATATAAAAAAAGAACCAAGCTAAAATAACTTTGTTTTATTAATTAATAAAATATAAAATGCCTAATTAATGAGGTTTATATCAGCCCTTTGCTTTCTTTCAATGTTGAATAGGTATAATGTTTCTTTTGAATAAATTCTTGAGGGATATGCTACTCAAATCGTAATAATCTAAAATTTCCAATTTGCTTGTTTTATACGGCTAGCTTTTATTTAATTAATGTTTTTAATAATCCTAATACGTTTTATATGCTTAATGGAGTAAGCATATAATATATAATAATTATATAATATATGGTAATAATAATTTATGGTAATAATTCATATGCCTGGTTGAAGAATATACGAACGGAAATTAAAGTTTTATTTTTTTATCAATTAAAATTTGGGATTATACCAAGCAATTAATAAGCATTATTTCCTCAATGATATTTTTACTTAGAGCAATAATTTTCAACTAAGTCAAAATTACGAAGAGTAGATGGTTGAAAATTACGTAATTAGACACCCAGTTTTTAATTTTAATCTATGAGTTGGCTATCCAGATGGTCAGAGACTATTAAGAAACTCTTGCGGATAATGGGCTGCATTGCCCATTACGATTTACCCGTGCAAACCCCCTTTTAAAATACCATATCTAACAAAATCGTGATATTGAAAGCACTATAAAGAATTACAAGTAAATTTAAGACTGTAAAAAACATACTGGGTCATGGTGTTATTGCAACAGTACCCATGGAGAATTGGTCCTTATGTCATCTAAAATAGTTCATAAAAGACACATACTTTTACTTGAATTCCTAATTTTTTTTTTTTTAACTAATAAAAAAAAGTATTATAACAGACTATCAATATTATTATAGATCAATTTGATTTTTACATTAAATGGTTAAATATATCGGGATTACCTTAAGATATATGAGAGGGAAAAAACCAGATATCTTAAATGGTCCAATCTTAAGCCGGTTCCACACATTCCTGTTATGTCATAACACGCAAAACGAAAACGGACAGGCTCGTCAAAGATTGGGGAATGTGTGGATGGGCACTCGGCTCGTGTTATGTGTTATGATATTGTTTCAGATCCTGTTGTAGCCGTATAGCCAGTTCCACACATTAGTGTAATGTCATAACACGCAACTCGAAACAGGCATGCTCGTTGAAGGTGCCGAATGTGTGGATGGGCACTCGACTCGTGCGTCTTATGTGTTATCAAGTTGTTTTTGCTCGTGTTATGGGTGTAAGGCGATTTTTAACACACACCAAAGGAAATTTGTTTCCCCATAACACAAGCCGAAACAGAGAGAATCGCTTATTCACAAATTCGCTTAGCAACAGCTCGTGAAGCTCAGTTAAGCAATATTATCAAAAATAACTGTTTTAAAATGAAAAACTATTAAA
Source organism: Euschistus heros (assembly GCA_003667255.2). Classification (NCBI taxonomy): domain Eukaryota; kingdom Metazoa; phylum Arthropoda; class Insecta; order Hemiptera; family Pentatomidae; genus Euschistus; species Euschistus heros. The sequence continues at coordinate 1,611,991 of RCWM02000100.1, forward strand.
TTTGGTAATAAATAACGTTAAGTAAGCATGTAGCGATTCGAAAAAACATATAGTTTAAATCGATAACTTATGTCATACATTTTGAATTGAACTGAACTATATTAGGTATATTTTTTTTACGGTAGCATTTTTAATGGGAAACTACATTGTGGACATAGTCTTTTTCGTCTATTCAATCAGTCAAGAAGAGATTTTCGTAGCTTATCTTCACTTTTGCTCTTAGTTGAGTCTGAAGGTAAATAGATCATGGCGTAAATAAAGCTTACGCAAACTTTATTAACACTTGAGACAATGTGATAAAGAAATAATAAATCGGGAGACTAAGTAGCCTCGCATTAAAAAAATGGTATTTGAGAGGCTAAAGAGTCCTGAAACAATGGCAAAATAATATATAAGATATAAGAAAGGGGGAGACCAAAGGATAAAAATCAATTTCTCAATAAACAAGGAAAAACAATAGATCATAGCCCAGTCGATTTATACATCGAAGGATATCCGCCTAAAATACATGTTTTTAAATACAGCAATAGATACTTGTCCATATTTTTTAAATTGAAAAAGAAGCAGGTAGATTCCTGCCAATTCTCTCACTCTCTTTTAAAACCAGAAATGCATTTTTTATCCTCAAATCCCATTTTGTAATCTTTTCTCGTTTCTAAAAAAAAATTGGTCTACAGGTACAGTTTAGTACTTTTGTTAGAATGTGGCTGAGAACTTTACTCAACGGAAAATTTCAATTATTGTGAAAAATCACAATTTTTTGGAGAACTGTCTTTCCGCAACCAATTAATCTACATAGCTGTGGTTAGAATTAAATTGTCACACATTTAGTATTCTTTAATATTGTAAATGCTATGTCAAGCAAATTTAAGTATTTTAGAAATATAAATGAAAAACGATAAATATTATTAGTGCTAAAATTCCGCGGTTTATCGAGTACTACGAACATACCTCCTGGTTTTGAGGTTTGAAAACTTGGATTTTAACTAACCTTATGGGTCCTAACAACTTATTAAAAAAATTAAATACATCCGTTTTTATGAACTTGGCCTATTTTATTAGGTATTGATATATTGTTATGACATAACAGAGAACTGTTTCGTCCTTGTTTCGGGTTATGTGTTATGCCATAACAGAGAACTATTTCGTCGTTGTTTCGTGTTATGTGTTAAGCCATAACAGAGAACTGTTTTGTCGTTGTTTCGTGTTATGTGTTATGTGTTAAGACATAACTCGAAACAGGTTCGGCGAACATTGGGCGAAACAGTTTCGTGTTGCGTGTTATGACATTACACGAATGTGTGGAGCCGGCTTTAGACTTGATCAAAACTTCTAATTAAATATTTAACTCTTAACTAATTGGTAAAATATTTAATTTAATTATTAGATTTAATTCTTTTTATTAAAATATTTTAATACTCTTAAATAACATTTATTCAATTTCATTTTTAATTTTTATATATTTATAAAATATAATTTTTATAATGTTTAATATACTTACTTAAACATAAATAAATATTATTTGTATATATTTCGTTTTTAATTTTTTTATGTTTATAATTAATATTCTTTTCTGTTAGCATATGTTGTATATTTATTATGTTCTGGTACTTTTTTGTTTTTAAAATTTATTTTATATTCTTTATTTACCCTATTTATTTTATTTTATATTTTGTATATTTCGAGATAATTTTCTAATTTTCATGATATTGTATATTATTAATCGTATTTCATATTGTATCGTATTTTATTTTATTTATTTGTTTCATACTGTTTTATTTTTATACATTTTATTTAATATGTTTTCATATCTGATTTATATATTTTTGTATTCGATATCGTATTTATTTTTCATTGTATAATTCTTTTAAAATTGTTTTTAAAGATTTTTTTTTTTAATCTTACTTATATTTATTGTATTTTGTATCGAATTTATATTTTTTTTAAAATAAGTTTATTTGATGGTACATCATTATTACTACAGGTACAGGTACTTTATAAATCTCATTTAAGCCATCAAATCAGGTAGTATGCAAAATGCATGGGTAAAATATTTTTTACACATAAACACACTAAGAAATAAACTTAATACATATGTCTATATATTAGATGTAAACAAAAATGGGCTGATAACCATTTGGTATGAAAATTCAGCAATACAGCTTAATCCAGAATAACTATCATACCAACCGATGCATGGAAATTTATATTAGTTGGTACATAAGTTTTCTTTTACTAACTAAAAAAAGGATCCCGTTATGTCTCAGCAGTATTTTTGTTTTTTTTAAATTATTTTTACTAAGAAAACCAATAGGCTTAGAGATAACCGGTTCTGGGGATCTATACAGAATAACGTTTTAAAACAATCATAATTCACTAAAGAAAATAGTTATGGTTGGAGATGGAAGTTATCATTTCTGCAGTTGAACGGGTCAGTAAAATGTTTAAATCAGTTCTCTATTATCTGTTCAACAAGCTCATTTCCTTGTTAAAAATGACAACTGTAAATCACATTATGAATTACTATCACAAATCAACAAAATTTCTAAAACATATAAAATAAAATACACATTACACTATTATTATACAATATCATAGGTTATTTCTATGAGGAACAATTATTTAAAACCTTTTATTGACCACCTCTTCATGAACAATTCTATCAATACTTCATATATACCCAAAAAATAAAGATGTATACTATAAAACTTATTTATGCTATAAAACTATAAGAATTCAATGATTTTATCATCTTGATTTACAATTTTATAGTATAAAATGTATTAATTACGCGACAGTGAAATAAACATGGCAATAGATGAATCAATATAACACGGATGGTGAAAGCAGTTCTTTGAAAGTTGAGTATTCGGTTGGAATTGTTCTAAGCTGGAAGTTGAATGGTCATTAAAAGTTATTAACGTTTAAAGTTGGAACGAGTTCTAAAACTTAGTTTGAAGTTTCAGTTTTGAAACTCATTGACGTCTGCCCTCAGACCCTTTTCTACAATATCCATGCACATTCCATTCGGTCTATACTTAAACAGTTTAGAAGTGATGACGACCTCACTGATAAACATCATATTTACTACAAATACTGCGATATAATGGCAATTTATGAAATATGGAGAATCACTGAGTGCATTATTATCCTTCGTATAACGGGGATAAATCCAATAATTCTCATTGATATATCACTTTCTGTTATCTTTTAGTGCATGATTAATAACCGTGGCTATATCGGCCTTATATTCTACATAATTGTTTTGTTTTTTTAAATTTATTATAAACTGTAAATCAACATTCATCGTTAAAAAGAAAAAATAAATTAAAAAAAATATTTAAGGCACACTGGGGAAAAAAAAAATCAACATTTCAGAAGTGATCGCACATATATTCTCAGTCTCTTATGAAATATCAAAAGTGAACCTGAATTATCTTTTAATCCCAACTGCAAGTGAGATGTATTATGTGGGATTTGAAGTTAATTTAATACATTTTGGACACTTCGTAGAAAAGTATTAAACTTAAACATGATAGTAAATGTAAAATACAGATTTTTGAGTTGTGTCACTTTTGAAATAAATGTGCGATATGTGTTAATCCTCAAATATAGCGTTACACTTAAATTGGATGGATTTAAATATTTCTTAGTATTATGCAGTCATTATTTTTTTTTTAATTTATTGAAATTTAAAACTTTATAAATATATTCAACAAATAAATTTGAGGAAATTATTAAATGACCTCAATTTAAAGCACCTCAATAAAAAAATCTACATTAGATTTCTTGGCTATCTTTTCAGACGCCTCAGAGGATTATCCAACTAGCCAAATCAGAAATATATGGAACATTAAGATCTTTATAAGTAAGTTTATTTGTGACATATCAAGGAGCATTGATGGATTAAAAGTATAATTACTGTCATGTAAATAAGTCTTTTTTTAATTTTTTTTTTCTTTCTTACTTCTGTTTATATATGTTTTGTTATCTTATTACCTTATGGTATACAAATCCATAAATGCAAAAGAAGATCTAACTGGATCGATTATTAGGTTTAGTCTTAGTTATTTAATTTCTTAGGCTTTTTACTTCATCACCAGTTTGAAATGTTTGATTTTTATGATACTGTTTTGAAAAACTGGTATATTTACATAAAAATGTTAGAGAACTCAATTGGACATTCTTGTGGACAATCATAAATAATTTAGGACAAGGACCATCATTAAACTTCAAAATTAAAGTTTTGATCTCATTACTGATTAATAAATTATTCAATAATCAAGGAAGTGTTTTAGGCTTCATACCTCATAAGCTGGTTAATATTTACTAATTGAATAAATACAAATATAAATTAGTGGAAATGATTTTATTTGTATTCGGAAGATTTGGAATTTTTTTCACGAGCTGGATAAAAATTTATGAATGTATATACGATAACATCACCTCAACCAAAATTATGAAATATAAAATTAATTTGTATTCTTGCGAATGATTTCAACGAGAATCCTTTTGAGCTATTACCAATGGATAAGTATTACAGAAATATTGCGGTTCATTGTCATAAAAAAAAAATTGTTGCCAAGAAATAAAAACCTTCATTTCTTGAATGTTTTTAAGATTTCTTTTATCAAATATAGCAGATATTTTTAAGAAAATACACCTCAATTAATCAAAGATGGGTTCGCAATTACGGTCTAATATCTTTCCCGTCATAGCAATTAGTAATTCAATCAGATAAAATATCTGCTGGAGCAAGTTGAGCTTGTTGATAACAAATAGAAGAACCAGCCCATCCACCAAATCCTCTTAACTTAGTTTATGTTCAATAATCGGTCGATTTGAACTTTGTACAAAGTTTGTTTTATCAAGTCCAACCAAATTGGGGCTACTGAACCTTCACTTGCCTAAACCTAGCCGATAAGTTTATAATGGAAAGTTGAGGTTTCATTAAGAAGTATAAAATAACAATTAATTTTTTGAGAGGAAACATTGATTTTTTGAAAATGTAACTGTAATTAAAACATAAAGAAAAAGACTGGGTATAAATAAATCTTATAATTTAATCATGCAAATAACATCCTGTAAGTAACTAGTTATTTCTTATTTTAGTAGAAAAATAAGATTAAAATATTTATTTCATTATTTTAAAAAACTAAAATACAGTGAAATCTCTGGAACGATATGTTTGCCCGTTGTTCAGGGGTGGCCTCTGAAAACACGTGAACACGTGCTCACTAAAAAATGAATACGCACATGTATTAAAAATAGTTCATTGATTTTTTGCTCACCACCCAAATAAGATTCATTATCAAACTATGGTTCTTAATAGGTTAAAAAAAGGTTTTTTTCTGTGGAATTTTAAGAGGAAATATGTTTATTATCGTATTGTAAGTTTATATTAACAATTTTATTATCTCATTGTACAAAATAGATATTTAGATTGCGAATCACATAAATATATCTGTGGTTATTTTTCAAATGTCGATATGTCTAATTTCACCTTTTTATACTTTACTGTTAATGATAGTATGTAAAAAACTTTTTCTTAAGACAAATCAAATTGTTCCATGGAAGATTACAACTGTCAACACATATTATCATTAAATTACAAAATGGTGAAATAAGGCATATTAACTTTTGGCAAGTAACTACAGATATTTATTTAAAAGCATGAGGAAACGTAAATAATTAAGTTTGAATATTGCCATATTAAGTAGAAAAATGTTTAAAAATATTTGGGAAAAATTACGCTATCCCATTCAAACGCACTTATCTTTTAATCCCAAGAAATTTAACTATAAATAAAAAATAAATTCCAGATTTGACAATCAATTAAAGTTAGTACAATTTCGCAAGGTAAAATTTAATCTGAATCGATCGGTCGTAATTGATTACGAATAGAATAGTATGCTAACAAGTGTTTCTTATAATAATTTTAAAAAAAATCTTTTGGGGTGTACCAAGATGTAAACTCTCAATATTTTGTACGTTAACATTCGGAGGAATAATGTTATTTCTCGGTGAACCAAATTTGGCTGTTGTATCCCTAGATAAGTGCCTGTTGGAAAGAGGTCTATTAACCTAAAAGCTAAAGAGACTTTTCGTTGGAAGAAAAATTTCAGTAGGAGAGTTTTATCATATAACGACAATATAATCTCTCATTTCCTTTACAATTTTTAATATGATTTTCATTTATAAAAAAATGTTATTATAAAAAAACTTTATTTTTAACAATTTATTGATATTTACAACTGTATACAATAAACATCAAGTAAATTTGAGGAAAATGATTATAATGACATATAAATCACTTGTGAAAAAATAATCACTAGTAGCACTTAAATAAAAGTTCTAAACTTGAAGGTCTCTTGGCCATCTTCTTTTCAGACGTCTCGGTAGGTTCAGGGATTGAGTGTGAAACAAGGTCGGAGACTAATGGATTCGAGTGGCTATAGAGTTGGCTTTGAAAGGATAGGTATCCATCCGTATTGGGCCAAATCAGCAACATATAAAACATTAAGATCTTTATAGATACGTTTGTTTCGGACATAATAAGGAGCGTTGAGGATTTTACCAAGGATTTTAGATTGTAAAATTTATTTTGCATTTACATTTCTTTTGCGTTCCTCATTATTCCTGACAATGATAGCACTTCTCGCCAGAGAAAAGCATTCCCAGTACTTTTTTTTTCATTACGTCTCTAATGAAAGATAATTTTAATGAATCTCAGGACCGTAAAAACTATACTCGGAAAGGGGGGGGGGAGCCGATGCTCTAACTGTACACTCCAAACCGGTTCTTACAGCATTTCAACTATGCCCTCCTCTAACCTGCCTATCTCTGGACCTCTAATACGATATTCCACATCCTTCATCAAGTTATTTATAGTCACAGGCACGAATGACTATAAATGAGATTCTGGCCATGTTTAGGTATTTTTAAACGATTCATCTTCCTTAAAAATTAACTTAAATTGATTCCAATAAAACATTTTAGTATTTAGAATAAACAATATCAAAAAAGTAAAAGATTTATAGATTATTATCACAGTATTATTTTTCAGATTATCAAAAATAACATGAGAGAGAATTCGAGGCGAACTAATTTCTGTTTTTTTAAAATTTATTTACAAATCTATATTTTATATAGGTATAAATATTTTTGTAGGTATATTCACATAACTGTGTCACCTTTGAATAGAGTGTTTTGTTCAATTTATTTTATCGGTTTAACTAGGTAGACTATTTATTTTTTTCTATTGGTGTCTAATGGGCTAACTAATACGGTTATGAAAGAGGTAAATATTCGTTTGTGGAGAAATATTTATGCATTGTGGAAAGAATTTCAAACATTCAATTGCTTTTATAAGGAGGCGTGGTAGCTCAGCGGGTAAAGCACTTAGCCACCAGGCTCGGGTTCGAATCTCGTAACATTTACCAGACAAATATTCAAAGCCCCCAATAAATTTAACACAATTCAAGTGTTCAAAGCCACCGATTTGGACTTAGGGATTTGAGCTTTGGGGTCCGCTATACCTTCCAAATCTTCGTATCCAACCTTTACAATCCAAAATCCCTCGTAAAATCCTCAACGCTCCTTATTATGTCCGAAACAAACGTATCTATAAAGATCTTAATGTTTCATATGTTGCTGATTTGGCCCAATACAGATACCTATCCTTTCAAAGCCAACTCTATAGCCACTCGAATCTACTAGTCTCCTAACTTGCGGCAAAATTTAGTGAGGCGTCTGAAATGAAAATAGCCAAAAGACCTTTTAATGTAGAACTATTGCTTAAGTGCTACTAGTTAGTCGTTCTTTACGTTTTATTGGCATGTCTTTGTAATCATTTTTCTTAAATTTACTAGTTGTATATAATGTATACAGTTGTAAATATCGATAAATAGTTTAAAAAAACAAAAATAAACATACTATTCACAAGGGATACATATATATTTTACGAAATATCTGGGTAAAATAAAATTCAAATATATTTTTGTAATAAGTACTTGATTATAATTAAAAATTATTGAAAAACTAAATGAAGCTTGCGGCGAAACCTGAAATTAAAATATTTTAAATTATAAAATAATTAATAAATACTGAAAAGATATTTACGTAATTTGAAAGATGGTTTATAAACAAATTCTCCTAACCATCAACAATCAAAACATTCTATACATTCTTACAGCAAACAGTTATTAATAAAACAGTAACTTAGCTTGCTTTATTTTTCAAACAACCGAGAGGAATTTTATTTTCAGCCAGTAAATTCCATTGGTCTAAGAATAAATTATGTTTTAAGAATATTTTTTCTCTTTTAGTTCAATAAACTCTGTCTTAAGAAATGCAAACATTTTTTTTTAACATATTTTTATTCGTCAGGCATTTTCTTTCAATATTAGGAATCTGACTTTAATTTATTATAATTGTTCCAGAAAAATATATATATATTTTTTTACAATTTACTAATATAATATATTTCATTGTCCTAAATTATTAAGTAAAAATATTTGGCTGACATGTTTCTATTAAGTAGTAATAGTAACATCTAGGCTATTTGATTTTTACAAAACAATCATTGGTCCGTGCTACTGCAACAAGTATTTATTTTATTTTCCTATCTACACCCTCCTTTTTAATAATTTACAATTTTTAAAATTGCCATCCTAATGTTTATTTATTTTATCTTTTTTTACTATTCCTACATTTTTCTGGTCTTAAATTTAAACTGGTTAGATTAATATCTAAGGAAAAGTATGTGTGTACAAATAAAATAATAATCACTACTGCCTAAAGAATATTTAAAGTACACAGAAATTATAATGAAAATATAAACTCTTATACAATCCTTAGGCGAAAAAAAAATAGTACTGATTCTAAATATAGATAACAGTCTAGTCAGTTATAAAAAAAAAAAAAAAAAAAAAAAAAAACAAAGAAAGGAAAATATTCCAAAAGAATTGATTCATTGATGGCGATCAAATTTGAATATTTGAAATATTACTTTAGTTGAAGCTTAGAATTCAAAAACCTGCTAAGTCAATTTTTCACAGCTGGTTCATAAAGGTAAATATTTGTCTGAAGAAGGCCTTATTTTTTCTATGGCCTTTTTCAACGTGATTTGACTGAAAACCTTTCACCCAAAAATATATATATATTTTTTTCATTTATTGATATTTACAGCTGTACAAAATAATATACAAGTAAATGTGTTGACACTGAATACAATGACATGTAAATAACTTGTGAAGAACTACTCACTAGTATCACTTCAATAAAATCTACACTAAAAGGTCTATAGGCCATCTTCTTTTCAGACGCCTCGGAGGATTATCAGGGATGGAGGAGGAAGCAAGTTGGGAGACTAGTGGATTGGAGTGGTTATGGAGCTTACTATGGAAGGATACGTATCTGGTTTGGGCTAAATCAGAAACATATGGAACATTAAGATCTTTATGGATAAGTTTATTGGTCGCAAATTAAGGAGCATTGAGGATTTTAGATTGCAAGGATTGAATACGAGATGAATTGGATGGTTTAGTAGAGCCTCAAAGCTCAACTCCGTACGTCCAAATAGGTCTAATCACAGTCATGTAAATGATTCTTTTGTAATTAATTGGGAGGTTTGAACGTGTGTCTAGTAAATGTTGAAGAAGTCTGTAACGACGCGTCGTTACAGACTCGTCGCGACGAGCAGTTTCTTGTCGTTTTAGTCTTGCAAAAATAATTAAGTTAAAAAACAATTAATCAACAAAACAAATAAATTGTTGATATTGATTTATCTGGTTTTGGGATTCAACGCTTCTAATATTAATAATAAACTTTAACATAAACCTGGAACTAAATTCGGTGCAAAAAAAATTAATAAATACAATAAAACTTGATATTTCTATGGCTTCAGTTCGGGATGTGTGAGGTTTTGCAAAAATGTTGTTGAAGATTTGTGTATAATTTTCGTTATTTTAAAAGAACTGCAGAAATTCAAGTAACAAAGTAAATTATAATAAAACTAATGACTATAGAGCAATTTAATACCGTATAGTTAGTAAAACAATAGCGTGTTTTAAAAACTATAATTATTTAAATCGTTTCATATGCATTCATTTAGTTAATTTTTGTTTGTTATACAGCTCTATGTTCAATTAGCGGATATTAGTGAATTCTTAAGATAAACATCTTTTATTATTCTATACGTTTTCAAATACTTTTAATTTGTTGTAATTACTATGGGGATCCATAGCAAAAAAAAAAAGCTGAATTAATTTTAGGAGTGATTAGCATGATTTTCTAGAAAAAAGTAGGTCGGCATCATGTATATTTGCTTTACCTCCTAAAAACAAAACTTGTTGATTTGTTAATTGAAAAGATCTTTTAATAGATTCACATATCAATTATTTGTAGGTAATTCTTTACCCATCCATCCTGCCCTAGTTGAAGTATGTAAGGTGGTTAAACCACAATAAACAAAAACAATATCTACTTTAATTATTTAATTGGTAATTTGTTAACTACATAATTGTTCTAGAAAGATAAGAGAATTTGTTGATAGTAGGTAAACAGATTAACAAATCTATATTTTACATAATTATAAAATAAAAAAATAAATATATGTTAATGTTTCATTTTTGATTTTTTGATTTGACTGTTCCCTCCTATATATACAAATCATATATTTCTTTTAGTGAATATTTATTTTCAACTCTCAACATTTTTATTTTTTTTTTTTTATATTATCAGTGTCAATTATTTATCAGCTGTTTATAATGGCATTGGTTTTTTTTTTTATTCTTTGGGTTGTAAAAATTAAAATGTGATTGAAAAATACATTAAACGCTCTCTCTATCAGTTTGAGCTGAAAAGGAAGAAACTAACAAATAACGTTTTTTATTAAATATTGAATTAAAGCAAGAATTGAATATTTCAAATAAAGGTAATAAATGACCAGATATGGGCCGGTCGGTAAAGCTGACTAGTCGGCCATTTTATTTATTTATATATCTACTCTTAAAAATAGGTTGATTAAAATGAAAACATGTCCTTTATTGATTATAATTCTTATTTTAGATTCATCTAAAATCTTCATAATTTTATTCCATGAATAGTTTATGAACACGATATCTATTTCGGTATGATTGAATTCCTAATTTCACAATTCGTTGTCATATTCCAGTGGCTCCAGAGAAGTTGACTCTTGCATGGAGAGGTATACAGCAAATATTTGTTTTGGGTGCTTCCCTAACCCATATAGATCATTTTTATTTTTAGTTTCTACTATAGGGAGATATTTATCAAAATGAGCGCCAATATATGCCAAAATTACATCAGGAATATCAAAATATCTCATAAACTAGTCGCTCTATCAATTAATTTTAAAGCACCAATTTTGCTCAAAACACTTTCTAACATTGAATAAATGTACTTTGGTACTACTTCTACAGTCTGTCCTTCTCTAATGGATTAAAGCAATTATAGATCCTTCCTATTGATAGGTTTGGAGAAACAAGTTATGGAAATTATGACATACAAATTATTATAAACAGACTTTCTGGGATATGACGAGTAAATTTGGAGCAATACACTCTGTTCTCACATAAGTGAAATACTAAGATTCACAGTAGTAGTAGTAGTAGTAGTAGTAGTAGTAGTAGTAGTAGTAGTAGTAGTAGTAGTAGTACAGAAGTATTACACTGCGTATACAAAAACGTTTGTCAGATGATGCTATTAGAATATTTTCATCACACTTAGTGTTTCTGGCATGATGGCACATAAATAGTCATAAATAGTCGTTCCTCAGCTTGTCCAAGAAAAGATTTCAACGTATTTTCTTCTATGATTTTGTTAGTAAAAGTGTAATAGATTCATTCAATCTAAGGGGAAGCACACAGAACAAAAATTAGCAGTACAAACCTCCATGCATCAGTCATCTTATTTATAGCTCTTAGACTAATCTAAGATAAGTAAAATAATTTGCTGACTTTTTTTTTCTTTCCTTTTTTTCTTTAAACACCGGCCCGTTTGAAAAATATATGTATATTGAAGATAAACAGAAACCTGTAGCAACATGTATAGATGATCCCAATGTTTCCAAATGTTTCGTTTTTACCTCTTTCTTGGCTAATGATATGGGAAATTAAACCATATCCGGGTAAAATTAAAATATAAACTTCTGGATGCCCGAAGAATCAGAATAAGTGTTGATATAAGATTGGATCCCCTCCTCCAGAAGGGTCAAAGAAGGATGTATTGAAGTTTCGGTCGGTTAATAATATAGTAATAGCCCCTGCTAGTACGGGTAAAGATAAATCTATAACAAAAAATCTATAACAGAATATAGAACATTGTTGATGTCACCCGGATTCCAACGGAAGCAATGATCGGTTGGGCCGAATAGTTTTAGCCTTTCTACCAGCCAACAAGTTGGTTTGTGACTAGTTGACCAAATTCATAGTTGGTCCATCTTTTTTTTAAATTCTTTGTAATTGCTTTAAGTACTGCCTTTTTTTATTCAATTAATATTTTTAATAATGCTAAAAAATTTAAACTTAAACAGCGATTAATCAAGCTGCAAAGCTATAAAACCAATTCACTAAAATTACCCTTGTTTCATTGACAATAAAGAGATTTTTCTTTTCTTTTTTTTTAATTAAATGGATCTCCTGAAATATTCTACATAACGTAATGAATATCTTAATTAAAAATATTCATTAAAAAGTTTAATAAAAAAATAAATATTTGCTAAGGATTTCTTCTTTATTTCATAATTTTATCTGTTTATTTTATTTATGTTAAAAAAATTCTCATCTTGATAATTTTTTTTTTATTTTCAAGGAGTATTAACTAATATACTCCGCCATAAATTAAGCTAAACCTAGCTCCTGGCGGTAATTAGACCACGGTTGTCAAGGTACTTCCGAAGCTGAATGATGTGGGGGAGTCTACATCTCCTCCTAGGAATGGGCCCCACTAATTGAGATAGACTTCCGGCAGCCCTCTGGGATCCGAGGGTTCACTCACCTTGCCGCGGAATAACCCAGGGGATCCAATACAGCAGGTTCCAAGTCTCCTTCAGGAAGTTGAGGACCCTTAATGAGATGTCATCAACTTATTCTTGGAAACACGATAGCTTGCATTTTTCTTCTTTTCTTTTTTTGGGCTGCCAATCAACAATTTTCAGGTGCAGAAACTCGTCATTACTCCTTGTTTTGCTTAAAAGATAATTGTAAAACTAACATACTTCGTTGTCGTGTGTCGAATTTTTCATGCTTCTCTTAAATTTGTTCAGTGATAATAATTGTTCATAGGTGGAAGGAATACGTACTTCTTTGGCAATTGAATTCTGCAACAATTCATTCCAATTATTCCTGTTTTTAAGTTTGAATCAAGATTACTTTAATTCACATTTGCATCCAGTTAATTGTAAGCTTGTTATTTTTAATAGATAAAAATAAATAAATTCAGAAATTTAATATTACTTTTGCACTCCTGCGCGATACAATAATATAATATTGTGAAATATGATTTTTTATTAAAATCAAGAGAGAATCTTCATCCGGGTTGTAATATTCATTACCATTATTGGATTATACAAGCAAACAATTCAAACCAATTGATTTTTTTTATTAATTGACTTAAAGTTTCATTTTTAAGGCGTTTACGTCCCCATATACTTTAACCAGAGCATATAAATATATTGCAATAACTAAAAGATTGATTAAATAAAAGCAAGCAATTTTTAAAATTATCACAAAGCAATTGTAAATTTACGAAATTTTTAATTAATAAGGTTTATATCGCCTCTTGCATCTTACATGCGATGGGAGTTCTGATGAGATTTTGAATATAATTTTGATGGGTGTACCCTATCTAATGCAAATTAAATTAAATAAATTTAAAATTTCGTATTTTTTTTAAAATAATGGTTGTTTTTATTAATTAATGTTATATCGGATTACATATGTTATGTGATATATTAATTAATCCTGATACGTTTCATATGCTTTCGTTAAAGAATATAAAAGAAAAACATCATATACGTAAACATCAAAAGAAAAAGGAAACCTTTAGCCATAAAAATTTAAAAAATAGGTGGAATTTTTGGCCAGTCAGTATACAGGGTGAGTATCTGTTAGTGTAAAAAAAAAAAAAAAAATTGGTGAAACTAGATCAAAAATGTAGCAAAATGCCGCAGGCCTCACCTTTCTATTCCAATCCGTTGCAGATATGCCATAAATCAAAGACTTTTTTGAGGAAACCACGTTTTTACAATAATAATAATAATAAATAGATAAATATAATAACATTAGATCCTCTGATCTGGTGTCGCTTTATTGACAGTTTTCCTTTATTTTCTATTAAAAAATAATTATTTTTTTTTTGCTTTTCATTCCAATGAAGAGTGTATTATGTTTAAAATGCACATTTTCATTAAGAGATTGTCATAATGTTTTATTTACACACGTAACTAATTTGTATGCCAAATAAGAATACCATGTTTTTTTCGGTTTCAAAAGTAAATTAATCGATGAAATTGAAACAAAGTCATTACGTTTAACATATCATTCGAAAGCTGATTAAATTTGCAAGTTTTTTTGAGATTTGACGTTTTGTGGATAGTTTTTACGAAAAACGGTGAGCGTTGAAGTAATATAAGACATTGCAACTTCCCTAAATATGTGAAGATCAAGCTGTTCTTTAGATACCAAGTTTGTAAATTTCAAGGTTACGTGTACCTGTAGCTATTATAGAAAATTTAATGCTAAATCCGAAAATGTGGTAAAAATTTGAAAAATATTTTTAAAAAAGATTTTACAGCTTTTATGGAAAAAAAACGTGATTTCCTCAAAAAAGTCTTTGATTTATGGTATATCTGCGACGGATTGGAATAGAAAGGTGAGGTCTGCGGCATTTTGCTACATTTTTGATCTAGTTTCACCAATTTTTTTTTTTTTTACATTAAGAGCTACTCACTCTGTATATGGTGGTTTTTAGACACTTAACTGATGCCAAACAGTCCAACAAGCTGAAACTATAATATACCTAGAACTAATCATTGATACAAGTTTAAAATGTAGCATTCATTAACAAATCTTACAGACTCTTCCAAGACAAAATGGGAGAACACACCAACCCCCTAATATAGGACATGCTTACTTCAGACATTTCCCACACCCTCGACGACTCAAAAGGACCTGGATGAGGGACTGTTATAATTTATTTTTTTCGTTCCCCTATATTCTTCATCACTACATATCAGGACAAGAGGAATCTACACTGTGATACTCCTCTGTCCTGCCTACCACATACTGTATATATTATATACGCCAGCACATCTGCTAGTTGTGCCCATTGGCGCAGGTGTAGATTAAAAAATAAAGATTAAAAACAAAACAAGGTGGATATGATTCTAGTAAACATTAAAAGTAATATCAAAGTGCTTGAACAGCAAACCGCTATTTTTATTCTTTTTTTTTTCCACAACAATCTTTGTAAGTTTTGAAAATAATCAATTTCCAATATTTTTATTAGATATCTGTAGATTCAAACATGATTTCTTTGGGAAATAATCAGAAGGCCATTTTGTCGCCCAATTTCCTTTAGAACAATCCCCGGACATTTCGGAAACTTCAGATTCAAATAAAGACTATTTCTCGAAAATAATTAGTTTTCAGAAAAGATGTTTAACCTGTATTTCTTCCTATATCTAAATTTTCTTTGAAAGGAACAGATGGGGAACAATGAAAGGATTCCATTCCAATACGACTAGCGTGGAACGACGTGGATATCGTTCTGTTAAAGGATTACAGCCAGCACAGACAAACCTCGACCTACTTCATTTAAGAGGAGAAATATGCCATTGTGGTTGGCGATAGGATCTCCTCTGCAGCAAGGATCTCTTCAGTATCTCCTACTCCCAACAAAGGCATCGAGTGCTTCCTCGTCTCTCGGCGTCGAAGCAGGGTACGAGCACTGATTGTCTCCATCTCGACAATACTTCAGTAATTATCTATTCAGTGATAGCCTTCGCATGTCGCGGAAGCGATTGCTATTGTATTATTAGCTTTTGTTGAATTATATCACTGTAACTTTTTTTTTTTTTAATTTAGGATAAAACAATCCTGACCATCATACTAAATCGAGGATAGTTTTAAACACTAAAACATTTCATATATGCATATTTTAACCAGAAAGGGTCAACCGACCCGGGATTAAATAAATATATGATTTTTTCGTTTCAATCTTCTTTGTGGTAAGTTAGACCAATTACTTCTAAATGCTCTGTGCCATTCTTTCAACCCAGTATTGCTTCATTCTTTCTTATCTTGTATTCCTCTCCTCCTCAGAGATTTGGATTATTCGTTTTGGTTTGATTTTTGTCCTTAGTTACTTTTTTTGCACTTTTATCCATGAGCACATTTTTTTTTTATACAAAGTCCTTTTCTGTTTCCTTAAACCAATTTGGTTTGGTCTTTGTGTTGCGGAAGAAGTCAACAATTTTTTTAGTCTATTTAGGTTCATTCTGAGGAGGTGTCTACAGGGTGAGTATCTCTTAGTGTAAAAAAAAAATTGGGTTAAACTAGATCAAAAATGTAGCTAAATGCCGCAGATCTCACCTTTCTATTCCAATCCGTTGCAGATACACGATAAATCAAAGACTTTTTTGAGGAAATCACGCTAAATTTTTTTTTTAAAAAAACGTAATATCTCCATTTTGTTTAAATATTTTTTTTTTTTTCGCCACATTTTCGGATTTAGCATTAAATTTCCTATAAGAAAAGAGTACACGTAACCTTGAAATTTACAAACTTGGTATCTAAAGAACAGCTTGATCTTCACCTTATTTGGGGAAGTCACAATGTCTCATTTACTTCAACGCTCACCGTTTTTCGAAAAATCTATCCACAAAACGTCTAATCTCACAAAAACTTGCAAATTTAATCAGCTTTCGAATGATATGTTAAACGTAATGATTTTGTTTCAATTTAATGGAGATATTTACTTTTGAAACAGAAAAAACATGGTGTTCTCATTTGGCATACAAATCAGTTACTTGCGTAAAGAACATTACGACAATCCCTTATCAAATACGATCTGAAACGTACGACTAAAGTACAGATAGAAAATATCTTCTTTTTGATGTCTTCATCTTTTATATAAATCATTTTTCACGAATTTTTTTACAATTATGTTAAGGTTAAAATGAAAAGAAATTAAAATAAGCGATAGTTACTTAAAAGTTAATGAGTAAATTCAACAATATAATTGATAAACATAAAAAATGAGTAGATAAAAAGTTGTTGAGATAATGAGGACAAGTTAATGAGTTAATATTTAAAGGTCATGGAGACAATACAGACTATTGAATTAACTTGAAATGAAAAGAAATTAAAAATAGTGATAGATAATTAAAAGTTGATTAGTAAATTAAAATATATAATTGGTAAACATTAGTAACGTAGTAGTATACATTTTTTTCGATATTCACTTCTCTCTCATTATTGTTTTTTTAACATTCATTACTTTGATATTTCATCTAAAATGAGTAGATACAAAGTTAATGAGAATAAAAATCCACATCCACCTTGAACCCTTACCCATTAATCAAAAAATAGATAAAGAATACATTTCCCACATATATTCCCAAGTTTTAAACCTCCTCAAAAACATTAATTTCCTCCTGGTGTTTATATATGTTATTATTATTTTATAATCTTCCTTAAGACACACAGTGGGGCAAACACGGAAAAACCCTATGAATGACTTTATTATTTTTGTCATGTTTGATGGGCTATTGTATTCATTATTAGTTGTTGCTAACATTTAAAGTTTGTTTTTTTTTCAATTTCATTTTTATTTGCGACTCTGAGGCCTTCCAAATTTGGACAATATTACTTGGTCCAATGTATGAAATATATTATCAAAAATTATACTAGAGCGAGAGAGAAAAAGTAGCTACAGTTTTTTATTTAACATGTGTGGCCCAAAAAAAAAAAGCTCCGCTGAGCTCCGGTAAAAAATTACCAGTTTCATAAACCTTACACTACTATAAAATATTCCTATAAATTTCATTGACAACTGATGACAGCTGTTCATAAAAACAAGGATTGTTTACAAAGTTGGGATTAGTACGTTCGTGGTCTCCATGTTTGTTTATCAGTTATTAAATAGTTAACAGTCTGATTTCTTCTCAAAGAGTATGAACATGGATATTCTCATTATAGAGACTAATAAAAAAAATATTCCGATGTATGTTAGGCTGTTACTAATGACAGATCATTATAAACTTTTGTTTTTATTTTCGGGAAATATACTTTGGTATCGGATGCTTTCCTAACTTCAATCAGTGGTACAATTAATAAGTCTTTTTTCCTCTTTACAAGAAAAATTAAAATTTGTTTTAATTTAATAGGGATAAGTTAACTTATCCCCAATCTTTGTAAAGAAGAAGCAGTTAAGTTGGTGATTTTTCTACTTCAAGTTAGACTTAAAATTATGGAATAAATTCTTCACCTAGGCTATATCCTGGAATTCCAGTGTTGGAGAACTATCAAAACTGCTATCTCAGTAAAAGAAGCTGCAAAGGAACGAATACAAAACCGGCCTATCACTGAATTACGGATAAAAGTTGATTTTGTAAAGCAGGGATACGGTTCCAATAACACCGGAAATATATCAAGAATATTTTTCTGAAATCCTTCTTTAACGGCCTAAATAACTCAGGTTAGCTATGAACTTAAAGTGTGTTTATTTAAAGTGTATTCTAGTACATAAACTTTAAATACATACACTTTACTAGGAAATGTTGCCATACAGCCATGAACAAGGGTGTGTTTTGTAAGCTGCCAAAATCTTCAGATTCCTACATAACACACACGAGGCCTGAAGCTAAAACTGAAAAATAAACACCTTACCATCAGTAACGAAGCACTCTCATTGATAATGTGAGCCGTTCCATCATTCTTTCCATTATATAGGCAAATAATGACTTCTGAACCAGCTTATTATAAAGGTTTGTTTATTTACAAACACTATATACTCAACCTAAGGAAGGGATTCAGGCATACAAATGAAGTGATCTAATTCTCAAATATCAAACAAATATTTAGATTTTTTTGCATTTTCTGAGAAATAGTTATTTCTTATTCCACTTATCATGGATAAATTCATTTTGTTTTTTTATTTTTTTTAATATAATAATTTTGGCAATACAAATAAGTGATTATATGATAAATGTAATTAAAATTTCATAACCAAAAAAAAAAAAAAAAAAAAAAAAATTGATACTCCATTGCGGTTTTAGGTCTGCTTTCTTCTCAAAAAGTGTTAACATATACATTCACTTTATGAATCAAAATAAAATATTCCGATCTCTTTGAGGTATTTTTTAGTGACTGTTCATCAGAAACTTTTGTTCGCGACAAGTATCCTTTGGAATCGGATGATTTGATAACTTTACAATTTTGTGCAATTAATAAGCGATTTTTCTCTCATTATAAGCAAAATTTAAAATCGGTTAATTTTAATAGACATAAGTTTAAAACTAGATTTTATGAGTGGATGAATGAAATATAGATATTGTGATATGTTTCATAAGCTACTAGGATCATTAGATCTCTACATTGCGTACATTAGGCCTCAACTTAAAAGAAAACTACTTTCCATCAGTGAAGAAGAACTCCAATTGATATGTGAGCCGTCCTATCATTCATTATGTAGGTAAATAATAAATTACTCTGAACTAATCGACATAAAAATGTGATTATTAAAAAAGGGGAACCAATTTTTTTGTTATAATGCAGTTAAATTAACATACACTTAAATGTATGATTGTAATTTTGTTAAATTAAACTAAAATTATGTTAAATAAAATTTTATAAAAGAATTTAAAATATCTCTCAGTGATATTATTTTTCAATATAGTTGCAATCCTAATGTATTTTTTCTTTCTGAATCGAATGAGACTATTTGCAGCTCGATGGGACTAACCGTTCTCGAGAAAAAGAGTTTTTTTCCGCTTTTTGGCTGTTCTGCCCCACTGTGCGACACCTTTTCCACTCCCTTCTTCACTCTCCTTTACTGACACTTATGGTAATCGCGCCAGCTCTATATCACCTTATTGTATTTGTCCAATTACTGGTACTGGCACTGGTTCTGTAATCCAAACCAATAACTGTATTCTATTTATTGAGTATTTCATAGTTTTTTGTACTATTTATTTTAACGAAACCGGGTTTTTTTCCGCAATATTTTAGAATAATATTTCTAAAAAACTATATAAAAGCTATAACTAACCGTTAAAGTAAAATAATCCAAGTAGCTTAATTTATATATAAACATTTTAAATGTTCAAAGATAATTGCTTCAATGCCATACAGAGATCAGGTACAGACACATCAGCCTTGCGAAAAATGATTACTCAAGCGTTCTGATTAATAACCCATCAGAAGAAACTAATGCAGTTTAAGTGGTACATGACGTGGACGCTGATATTTCGCCACGAAATGGCGCCTTTTTCATTTTTAATGGATCCAATATGTCAAGGGAGTATTGGAAGAAGTTAGCAATATCACCAGGTGTAAAGTACACCAAACCCTGAAGTATTTGAAGATAAATCAAAACTTCTTAAGACCACTGCACTGACGACTAACTCTCAACTCATTTATCAAATACTTTTAAAAGAAACACTTGGAGGCTATTGATTTTATGATATGACTAATAATCATTTCAATGCTTTATACAATTGGCATAAAGAAAGAAGATAAAAACATACACAAAAACATACAACAACACTAAACCTAGCAAGATGGGTCAAATGACCCTTTTAGGAATTTTTTTCGGAAGGTCTTGGGAACAACATTCATTACTTTGTTTTTTCACTAAAATATTTTAAAAGTGTTTTTTCAATATTCACTTATCTCTTATTATTTTTATTATTATTATTTTTTTTTTTACCGAGAATTAGAAAAGAATGTATATATAACATTTTTAGTTAGTTCAAATTCATGCAACATTTAACCAAATTTATTTTTTCACAAATTTTTATTTAAGGTGATGACTAAAGCCCGAATTTTCGTGCAACGAAAATTCTGAAATGTGCAAGAAAAACTTGAAATTGTGCAAAATCGTGCAATTAAATTTAAAATCGTGCAAAATAAAATGCAAATGATAAAAAAGGTTGAACAAATAATTCGCTAGATACAATTCTTTCTAAAAAGTTGTTTTTATCTTAAGATTTATTGATCCAGTCCTTAGTAAGGGAGTAGTTAAAGAATCATTGTCTAAAAAACAATAAGAACAAATCGCATATCTTTATTGTAAGTGGTATACATAAGCTAAAAGTACATATTACTTAGGAGTATAAATATGTATGTTAGGAATGATTAAACTTTATTTAATTTACCGTTAAGGAGGCAGAAGAATAAATTTGCTTTGTTTAAATTGAAAATGTTTACTAACAGAAAAGAGGGCTTAATTTAATAATTATGTTGTACTTATTTGAAATATCCGTAAGTTAGGAGGGAGTTTTTCTTGGAAGTTAAGAACCCGAGTTCCTTAGCTAAAGACAATCTAAAGTTGTTCTTAAAATTGTTACTTTTTCAAAAACACGAAAGTGTTGTGCATTCAGGATTTGAATGCAGGAATTTTGTGTATTCAAACTGCAGAATGTACAATTTTATGCATTCAAACTGCAGAATGCGTAATTTTATGCATTCAAACTGTATTATGTGCAATTTTCTGCATTCAAACTGCAGAATGTGCAATTTTATGCATTAACCCCCAAAACGTGCAATTTTGTGCAATATTAAACTAAGGTAAAATTGGCCTAATCGTATAAATAATTTGTCTCTGGCTGATTACGAGCTTGCAACAAAAAGATGGAATTGCACGAGAAACCGGGCTCTAGTGATGACATTCACATACGTTCTTGATCTTATCTATGTTTTTAAGGTATTGCCGATGTCCCATCCAGCAATTTTACAGTAATTTATTTGCATTTTGTACTTTATTGAATTACCATAGTACCATATTGCATCTGTTTTTGAAACCATATTGCAAGAATTATAATAAATAAAAAATAAAAAAGTTCCAAATTTATTCTGATACCTTACGTCTCATAAGAATAAAATAAGGAGCCTTGAGATCCTTAAAATGATTACTAAATAATATTATTTAGAATACAATTACAAATAATAAGAATAAAATAAAAACTAAACAGAAAGATACCAATAAAAGTAACTGAAATAGTTTTCGCGGATCTGGATGGATGGTATGTGGTTAAAAAAGTGATATTTGAAAGTGGAATGGAGAATGGTGAACGGGATGATGATCGGATTAGGAAAGATCAGTCGAAAGTTGCGGAGCAATGAGCAGGAGTATCCAAATCTATTTGGCGGGTAATATCCGAAGATTTAAGCTGAAGGAGTTCATAAATGTAAGGTGGACTTTGGGATTGGAAGATTTGGTAGAGAAAGAAAAGAGGCGCTTTAACTCAGCACAAAATTATGAAACGAGGGCGTTCCTCTTGATCCCGAAAATAAAACGAATGAACCTATAAAACAGCTTTTTGAGTCTGGCCTCGAGATTCCCAGAAAAACCCACTTGCATAGTACAACAATAGTTGAAGATGAAAAAAGTAACTAGTGGCCTGCGGATTTCGAATGAAGGAAGGTGGTAAACATAATTAAGACGCTTTAATATAGGGATGGAGCGGCGGTTGATTTCGGATATGTGGTTTTTCCAGAATAGGGTTTCATGAAAAATGACTCCAAGATTTTTGACTGAGGGGTAGAATTTGATAAGGTCACTGCCCAGGAAAAGATTGGGAATAGGAGGTACGGAGTAATTATGTATTAATATAATTATCAACGGTATTGAACGATAACTAGATATCGACTTTTTGCTTCGATACTTTTACATTTTTCAAGAATAGCGTTTAAAGAATCGACACTTTCTAATCATCATGATTCACCATAACAACTTGCGTGTATACAATAAGCAACGGGGTATTAGCGAAACTTCCCACAAGAATTAGATGTGACAAAAAATATTCATATTTTATATTTTAGAAAGAATATTAATCAAATAAAGAATTCAATTACTGCTGATTTAGTCTCAGTACCAAAATTAAAAATACATCGCTATAACACCA
This sequence comes from Euschistus heros, assembly GCA_003667255.2. Lineage (NCBI taxonomy): Eukaryota > Metazoa > Arthropoda > Insecta > Hemiptera > Pentatomidae > Euschistus > Euschistus heros. Next base: position 1,635,143 of record RCWM02000100.1, read on the forward strand.
TCTAAAGCTATAACACCGAATACTAAGCCACACTCAAATCTAGTTGACCCGCACATACTAGAGACTAACGGAAAATATGTGAACAGCAGGGAGTGCCAAATCTCACAGAGCTTGCCAGGGAACGCGGCGATGACATTCTAGTCGGAGGATTTGGGTATGTAAGCCATCCAACGCAACACAATTGAACTGGAAAAATTATTTCTGAGTGCAAAGGAAGAAATCAATCTGGAAAATGATAATAAGAGGCAGCAACAAATATATTAAAAAATGTATTACTTGGTCAATCTTAAGTTCCATCCAATTACGTACTTGATCAGTTTTTAAGGAGTATTTTACATAACGCTTCTTTAGTTGGTGAGCACTTGTGAACGGTACTTCTACCGAAAGCGGTGATTGTAGAATAAAATATGTGAATAGACAAATTTTTTTTTTTTTCATCAGTACATTCTAGTATACCAAAGAACTTGAACATTTTTTTTTTTCTTTTTTATTAAGGACTAATAAAAATAACAATAGTGCCCTTTATTTGACCTTTATTATATAAAGAACCAGATAATTGTGGTGTGTGTTAATTTAAAACACAATAAAAGAAAATCAATTTATTGAGCTTACGTTTCATAAATTGATCTTTTATTACGTTTTAAATGACCGCACTAACTAACCAATTATCTTCTTCCTATTAGAATTAATGGTTCATCGGAAATAGTTTCAATAAAATATAAAAGAGCAAAGAAATAGTTTTAGCCAAAATGATTCGTAACATAGATATCCATATCCTATATATATTAATACTAAACCTACCATAACGGGTCAAATTATCCTTTACTGAATTTTTAGCATGTTCTTGGAAACAAAATTCATTACTTTGCTTTTTGACTTTACTACATTTATTTGAAAAATATATCCCAAATGTATTTCTAAAGTGACACAAATCAAAAATCTGTACTTTAAGTGTATAATTGTGTTTAAGTTCAATACTCTCCATATTCCGCCTGATGGATTTAAATTTAGTTAAAAGATTATTCAGGTAAGCTTTCGATATTTCATACAAGACTGTTAGAATTTAACAATTTTTTAATGCAGGTTTTTGAGTTGTGTCACTTTAGAAATACATGTGCGATATCAAAAGTGTTTTTGTAAACCCATTTATTTTCAATCGTTTTTATGAATTCCACGATAAGACGTTTTTGTGATTTTAAAGTTGTCATGGGTAGGTTTCATTCAAAGGTATATTTTCTACTCTTATTTGTGCAAAATCCTATATTGTATAGTTTGGTCTCCATCTTGAAGAATTGTGAATTGAATTGAACCAAAAGAAACCCTATAAACGCAAGATTGATTCGCCGGATTTCATTCCCTTTATTCTCAACCCTTATCCTCTGACTCCCACTGCTCCAATTAAGTTTTCTAAACTATCCTTCCATCTCATGCGTGGGTGGCCCTTAATTCTTCCCCTCCAGGTCTTCTTTCAGTAAATTTCTTGGGGATCCTTTCCGCCGGCGGATAAACAGTCTTCTCATTATATACCTGCAGTCCCAAGGAATTTTTTAATTCCCTCAAAGACCCCCAAATATCGCAGCTCTTGACATTGCAGGTGTTACATCATCTACAAAGGATAGATGTTAGGACAACCTTTTATATTAAGATGGAATATGCTAATTTTCATGTTTTTATGTAAACCTAACAGTAATTTAATTCATCTTAATCATAATTATGTCTATGTACTGAGACGGAAAATCCTAGAAGAAATTAGGCAACTCTTAGGGTTGAAACTCATTCCTCCGCGGATACTTGGAATGCAGCAGCTGCAAGGAGCATTTTTGGAAATCAATCAACCCTTTTGTGGAAATTTCCAAAAGGTTACGACAGCCCCTCCCAACGTAACTATACATAACAATTGAGGCTGAGGAAAGTGCAACAATGGTCCAGAGGCACAGATTTGGCGACACATTGGCCCGATTCACGTTTACTGGGCCAGCCACTATTCAGCCTTCCCTTTATGGACTAATTCCACACCTTAGGCTTACACATACCTTCTATTCTTTAATATTAATTTTTTTTTTATAGTCAAGGAGTTTCGCTCAGGATTGGAACCACTTTGCAGATAAAAATTACCGAACACAATATGCGGTGAAGGTAAACCAGTGTTTAAACATTTAACTATTTATAAGAACTTCACATTAATGAAAATGCGTAATACGTTTAGAGCGGAATTCTCAATCGAGCGGTATTGTTTGGATTAAACCAAACGTTGCTTAATCCAAAGTCATAACAATATTAAGAAAGAAAATAGCAGTTGTTATTTAGTGTTTGAAGAAGAAGGCCACGTGTGTTCTCTAACCTCAAACTGATAAGTGATAGTTTTTAAGTTTAATTCCAATTTTCAGTGAAATAGTGTAAACCGAACGATAAAGACGTGTTTACGTGTAGGATTACCGGCTGTTTGCAGCCAATTAATAAGTAGAAACTTTACGAGTATCATTTTATTTTTTATATTCTTTTATTTATTTTTTTTTTATCTGTTAAAATTACTTAATTGCCAGGAGGGAAGCCAAAACAAAGTGACGTCGGAGAACGGGGGCCCTGGGCCCCCCATCTCTGATTATAATGCTAATGAAAAACTAAACACCAACCAGGCAAATATAAAGTTGGATCCTTTAAAAATAGACAGCTTTGACAAGATAATGAGGGAAACAACTTATATTAAATCTAATAATAGTAACAAAAGATCAATAATTAGTAATTCAGCCCAAGCTCACACAAAAGTAATTATTAAAGGAAAAAACGAAATCATTAATGAAAGGGAAAAAAGACGAACTGCCTTAAGACAAAATCTCATTAATAATCGATACGGCCCCGAAGACTGTGGTCCTTTTATGGTATTTATTGAAAGTAGTGAGAAAAATCTAGGAAATACCCACCCTATGCTATTTGGAAAATGGCTTTTCCAAGATAAAAAATTCCATAACAAAACCATATTAGAAATTCGAATTTCTGGCCGAAATCGAAAAAAAATCACATGTTCTACTAAAGAAATAGCTAACTACCTGGTCGAATGCGAAATATTAAAAAAGGAAAATTTATTCGTATATATCCCAGACTTTTTTGTTAAAAAAACAGGTGTCATCCGTGATGTAGATTTAAATTTAACTGACGAAGAAATATTAGAAAACATGCAATCAATAATAGTCCCAATAAAAGTAGAAAGAATGAAAACATATGAAACTTTAAACGAAACAATAAAAATCACACCAGTCTCAACTTGCGTGATAACTTTCAGAGGACAAAAATTCCAGATTCTATTACAATTTACGGAAGCTTTTGTCGGGTTAAACCGTATATTCCACAAATCAAGCAATGTACTAATTGTCTTCGCTTTAATCACTCTGCAGCTCAATGTAGAGGGAAACAAAGATGCCTCAAATGCGGAAATGAACATGGACTGTCCAAATTCCAACCAAGACCCAGTATGTGCTCATTGTAAAAAAAACCACCTCGCAAATAGTAAAGAATGTGAAATATTTAAAAAACTAAAAGAAGAAAATATAAAAAAATTTACTGAACAATCTTACGCATCTGTTGTAAGTACTAATCGGTTTGAAATACTGCACGTACTGAAGGAAGATGAAGATAATGAAGCTTTCGCACCTTTAGCACCAAACCCTAACCGTCGTAAAATATACAGAAAAACACTAGTTAGGAATTCATTTATTAACCCTCCCTCGCGGAATCAGATCTCTCGGGAGATTATACCCAAGAAGTCAGAATCAGTCGAGATTTGCAATCTATGAAAAACGTCAGAAGCCGAAAAATATATCACAATACTAAGTAAAATTTCACAAGAAATAAAAGAAAAACAAATGTCGAAAAAAGAAATTATAGAAAAAATCGGAAATACTTTGTTCAATATAGTTCAAGAAAACCTCGATATTTAGAAAAGCTTAAGCATGGATTATGAAAACAACCCTGATATGGAATGACAGACAATAATAACAAAAATATAATTGAATTAGGATAAAATAAGAAATATATTAAAAAAATAATAATAAATAAATAAACAATTTAATACGAATATGATAGACGACTCAGTGCGAATTATGCAATGGAATATTCGATCGATTACAGCAAATAGAAATTGTTTAGAATTTATCCTAAGACAAGACGGAATAGATATTGCCCTATTATCAGAAACGTGGCTAAGGAAAAATCATAAATTTAAAATCCCTGAATACGATATGGTCCAACAAAATCGAGCAGACGGATATGGCGGAAGTGCAATTTTGATACATCGAACTATGAAATTTACACAGATTCCGATCACGAACCACTGGGAGGATCGTATACAGGTTTGTGCGATAAGGGCCTATTTAACTTCCGGTGTGATATCTATCGCATCCATATACGTAAAACCAGATCAAAATCTTACCTCTAGAGAATGGAGTAATATTTTCAACCAATTAGCACCCTTTAATAGTTGGAGGGGACCTAAATGCCCACCATCAGGCCTGGGGTAGCAGTTACCGCGACAGGGACGCTACCGAACTCATAGACGTTATTGACCAAGAAAGACTTTGCTTCTTGAATAATGGAAAACCGACCCTTATAACACGACCGGGTAGAAAGTCATTGGCTCCAGATATTACCCTAGCTTCGGCGAGTATAACACCTTTGATGTATTGGTTGGTCTTACCTGAAATCTTAGGATCAGATCATTATACGATTTTGATAAAAATAGATTTGGCGAATGAAGACAAAATTCAGAACACAATGGAAAAATGGTTGATTAACAAAGCAAACTGGAGCTTATATACCCAAATAGTTGAGGAACAAGTAAATATCAGATCTCCGAACAACTATAAAGACTTATTAAATATTATCAACGAAGCGGCAACACTTAGTATTCCGAGGAAGATCAGTGGCAAAAGGAATCGAAACAAACCAGGTCGCACACCCAAATACTGGTGGGATGACAGCTGCACGGTCAAATGGAAACAAAAACAAATAATATTCCAAAGATACAAAAAAGACATGAACGCTACAAATTATATTGCCTGTAAAAAAGCCATCGCAGAATGCAGAAGACAGTTCCACGATAAAAAGCGAGAGAGTTGGTATGCATTTTGCAACTCTTTAAACCACGAAACTCCAATAGGACAGGTATGGAACGGTATCAGAAGGCTTAAAGGATTGGCCGTTAAACATTGCACAATAGATCAGGCTGTTATGGAGGATTTCATGAGCACCATTGGCCCACCGTCGGTACCAGAAAACATAAGAATTGAAGATATTCCAATTGAAGAAAACCCCGAAATAGATGAACCCTTCACAATCGAGGAATTAGAAGTGGCTATAATCTTCTAATACAAATACAGCTCCATGATAATCCAGGTTCACTACCCCATGATAAGACAACTCCCAGCCAATGCTAAAGGGCAACTCTTGGAAATTTACAATGACATATGGATAAATGGAACCAAAATACCCCAATGGGATATTCAAACTGTCATACCAATCCGAAAACCTGGGAAACCACCAGATAAATCTACGTCTTACAGACCTATTGCATTATCTTCGCGTCTTCTCAAAACATTCGAACGGATGATTAAAAAGAGGCTGGAATGGTTTTTTTTTAGAAGAACGTAAAATAATTCCGGACTTTCAACACGGATTTAGAAGAGGCCATAGCACGTTCGATAACATCACCACAGTTCTTAGCGATTTTCAACAAAACTTGGCCAAAAATAAAACTACAATAGCAGTATAATACAATAGCTAACGCATATAATAATGTAAATATTAAAATTTTAAAAGAAGTAATGATGAGAGAAAATAACAAGTACAGTGTTAGGCCTCATAGAAAACAGAATAATTTATTTTCAAGTAGGAGGGAAAATACAAGGACCGAGAGAAATCGTCGCAGGTTTACCACAAGGCGCTGTTTTGAGCCCATTATTATTCTCAATATATACAGCATCACTGAAAAAATAAAGATTAAAATCTTTAAAAATATAAAGATTTCACAATTCGCGGATGACATCACGGTATATGGAGTAAATAACGACTTCAAGGAAGCTAAGGAAATAACGACTGTGTTTTTGGATAAATTCGCCAAATGGAATGATGAATTGGGACTACCTGTGGCTGAAGACAAATGTGCTGCCATGATACTGAGCAGAAAAAGAAACACACCCCAACCGGAACAACTAAACATAGGACCTTTTCAGATTAAAACATGTACTACGTTTAAATTCTTAAGAGTAGTAATAGACCGCAAATTATTGGGGAAACCTTACATGCAATATATTGAGGGAAAAACAGAACAAGCTATGAATGACCTTCGGTGTGTGTCAAGAATAAAATATGGAGCTCATCCCGGTATTTGTATATTAATATTTAGGGCCCTGATCCTATCACGTATAGATTATGGGAGTATTTTTTATGATAATGCTGCAAACTCTCATATAAAAAAAACTTGACCAGATTCAATTCAGAGCTTTAAGATGTTGCTTAGGTGCCATGAACTCCACCCCGACCAACGCTCTTTTAATTGAAGCGGATGTAATGTAAGAAGAGAAAGGCTAGCAGCCAAATTTTTAGCTCTCAGGTACAGTAACAGAGATCACCCAGTTACTAAATCCCTCCACGAGCTGGCTCCGTACCTGTATAATAACAACACCTATACCCGAAAGAAAACTCCCGTACTAATTCGAATGTTAATCAGACTAAGAGAATTGCCATTAGGAAATGTTATATTGCAAGATAAAGAAAACATTAATTGGAACGCAGTTATTCAAAAACTAAATATAGTAACCACATCCGACAAATTAGATGAACATCCTGAATATGTTAGAGAGTGTTATGAAACAGGGCGATCCCCTGTTGCTTGCACAATATATACCGATGGCTCAAAATCTGAAAACAATGTTGGGGCAGCAATAATAGAAGTAAACTCCAAATATCAATCGAAAATAAAATTGTCACCCATAGCCACAATCTTTACTGCCAAAGCTTTAGCCATTCTTGAAGCCTTAAAATATATAGAAAGCATCAATCATGAAAAGGCAATAATTTTATCAGATTCGTTAAGCGTTTTAACAGCACTAAATAGCCCCGAAATGACCGGCGGACCTATTATAACATTCATTAAATTACTCCTGTTTAAATTAAAAAGAGGTAACAGAACTGTTCATTTTATATGGGTCAAAGGCCATAGCGAAAACCGCTTCAATAACAAAGTGGACCGCCTAGCCAAAGAAGCATCACTCACCGGAGACCCAAACTATGCTATCACAAGTACAGACATAATTGCCCATTGCAGGAAAATCCATAATTAAGGGGCGTTTCTATTCTAACGTTCAACCAAAAATTAAAACCAAAGCATGGTTTCAGAAAATAAACAGACCAAGAAGATTTTTCACAATCCTGTGTAGACTTAGATTCAACCACAACCGCCTCCCCTACCATTTACATAAAATTGGCATTATAAATAACAATAGTTGCAGCTGCGATAATACTACAGTAGCTGACCCAGACCATATAACATTGGCATGCAACATATCATGCAAACTATACAAAGAAGGAAGAGTTAATGGAAACACTGGTGTACAACAAGGTACCGCTCTCCACAAAGGTGAGCCAACTGGTTTCAAATACTAAAAATTTGGAGGTGCAAGACAGTATTCTTCAGTTTATTCTTCAACACCAAATCGAATTATAGATGAATAATAAAAAATGAATGTATTTTTATGTGGCAGATGTGGATATACACAAAGCCAAAATAAATAAAAAAAAAAAAAAAAAAAAAAAAAAAAAAAAAAAAAAAATAGGTGTTACTGACTTAAATTCAACTTAAGAGTAAAATTTTGTTTATTGTTATCCTGAAGATTAGATCATCCTATACGGAGAAAGTTAACATCAGAACTAAACCTTACTATTTAGATCAACAACTGACCCTTAGAATTGTATAGATTTTTAATTAGGAATAATAGAGCCACGTTTGTATTGTATAGGCACATTATAGAATGCAGGATCACCCACTATGAATTATTTTCATATTTTTTGTTCTCGAGGCATAGTTTTCATTTTAAAATCATTATAATCTGTGTCCTAAATCAAAAACCTCCTAGATGTAACTACCTATCATGTGGGGAACAGTGTAACAAAAAGTCATTTTTGTTTTTAAAAAATAGTTCATACTTACTATAACAGCAACAGAATTTAACCTTCATATTAGGCTTGAAATAATAACAAAATAATACTTAATTTTTTTAGTTACCTGAAATCACAAATTTTATACAAATGTAGAAGTATAGTATAACAACATGGGGAACATTAAACATGCAATAAACTAAACAGAATATGAATTAGTTTTCCAACAAAAATATAACTTCACTGACCACTTTGTTCACAAAAGTTTTACAAAAAACATAAATCCGGTTATTCTTCAGTTTATCTTGCAATTTGACGTCCAATGACAGAATCTTAAGATGGGGGCACATGAAGTTGACTAACAAATAAAGAGACACCCTAGTCAAAATTAAAAACGTTCAGGGCTAATCATTATGTTACACTCTACCCCACTTGACCCTAAATTAAGAATTTACTTCAGCTAAGAATTCCATTCTTTAAATACATGCATTACAGTTAATTTAAAATTATACTCTTCATCGCAATATTTAAGAAAAGGTCTAGAAATATAACTACTTACGTGAATAATAGCCTCCGGGAACTCACCTGAAAAAATAATACTAAATGTATTATTTAGTTTAACATTAATACCCCTTTCAAAATATCAATCAATGTATGATTTAAGCGTCCTTGCAAAAATAGTAATAGATTACTTTACTATTGTGTTCTTGAAAATTTCTTGAAGCACTGATATAATATAGAACTATAATATAATTATAAGCACTGAGAGAAGTCTCAATGTCTACGGATTTCAATTAGCCAAGGGTAAAAACACTATCATATAAATCTATCACGACAAATATAAATATATCAAATAGATGGACCTGCTTTGGATTGAAGATTATGAATGTGGCCTATTATTGGTGAATGAATTGATGAGGCCTAATGAATTGGCATTTTGGATTACATTCATCATTTATTCTACTCACCAAAATTAGTTCTAGAGTTCTTAATTATGAAAAAATATGTTTGACATTTTCAGTTTGGTAAACTATTAGCTAAAATTACCTCTTCATTTTGAATGTAGTTAAATGCTTTAAATTATATTCTGATTTAAAACACATCAGATGTAACATTCCCATGAAATTTAATTTGAATTTAAGAGTCTTATAAAAACTTCCATTTCTTACACTACGTTTTTTATCGTTTTGCTCATATTCATTGAAATATGATGATTTTTAGTGACAAAAAATCACTGATAAATATATAGCGTATAACATAATAAATAAATACAAACTCTTGAAGATTATGGTGTATGCTATTGCAGCTATAAATAAAACAATTTATTTTTTTCAAAGTCATTAAAATCTGTTTTCTACAGTAAAATCTGTCTTTATTAACTAGCTCTGGTTGGGTTTGCTAGTCTGATTCTGCACCTTCGTTGGTCAAATGGTTATCTAATAAGAATTATAGTTTGTTTATACCACATTTAACTGAGAAAGTAAAAAGAAAAACATACGACCAATTTGATCCGAGTTAATTAAGTATAGAAGAAAAGGGATAATCTACACCCTTCAATCATTATTTCAAATGTTTTAGAACGATAAAAAATCCCGTATTTGGAATAGTTCTTAGTTAGGGCACTAAACAAAGCAGTAGTAGAAAGAAAACGATTATAATAATATGAATCAGGAATAAATAAGACCCAGAATGGTAAAAATGACAACAAGGACAACGACATTTTAATTACAACAAACTCACCTCATGCCTCACCTACAATACGCTGTTTTAGACCCTAGAAAGAAGGGAAATAGTTCAGGGGATCGAGGGGTCAAATCTTCTACCTAACTTTGACAAAAAGGACTGCAAACATTCTCCATTTATAATATTTTACTCCTAAACTAAAGAAACAAAATGAGGATTGGATTGAAGAAAACAATAAGTAAATTTGCATAAGCTGATAAGATTTAAATAAGTTGAATTCGAGTCACAAGATATCAAACATCAAAGCAAAGAAGAGGACATTTATTTTACGCTAGTTGATCCCATGAATAGATACCTTCTGCTATGTGCCAATCTCATAGTTTTAAATTATAATAATATAATTATTGGGGATTATACACTGTAATACGCAGCGGGCCAACTCCTCAAAGCTCTTCGCGAAAATAAAGGATTGCATAATTTTTCAGAGAAAGAGATTACAGTTGGGCTGTAATCAAATTATAGCTTTTTTGTAGCACATCCTACATATTATTCTCGTTAACAGTATAGACTGCACCAAAATTGGTTATCCCCTTAACAGTTCTTGAAGAACATCTCAGCTTCCACCAGGGAATCTGTATATATCACCATGCTCCGCCATAAAATAGTCCCCAACCAATTTAGTTAATTATTTAAAACGATTAACCATAAAATCCCGTATCTTCGGCATTCTTGTTATTACCACGTATTATTACTTTTGGTTTACTCGTCCTTCTCAATATACTGATGGTTATACAATCAGGCCAAAAGTTTTTTTAACCTTCTGTGGATTTTATAAAAGCGACTTTTGGCCGCCCAGATTAGCTAAATACCCCTACGTGCGACGTAGAACTTTTAATAAAAGAATACTTTTTTATTATTAAGTAATGAGCATACAGACCCCAATAAGCTATCAGAATATGGAGATACAATAGAAGAGCTTATTTAGATATTCCTAGTAGCTCACTTTGGTGTACCGATGAGCATATATATCAGTTATGAGGAAATATTGTGGTTTGTACTTCATCGAGTATAATATTCATAAGTTGAAATACCGAGTTAATATGATCCGTTTTGAAATTTGAACGACTGTAAACCTCAGATCAGAAAAGAAATCTCGATTATGACAAGCGAGGTTCTTTAGTAATGAAAAATATTGACCTTTACAATACTAGTAGGACGAGGAAAGTAAGATTGGTGCCTCACCCATGTACCTACTAATTTCATTCATCTGTTTTAGGCCGGCTTAATCATAACACATCGTGATACATGACGTTATAACCCTACGTATTTTACAAGGATCAATTAACAGGCAAATTAAAAACGGGATCGTTAGAAGATTTGATTAAACCAACCTATTATTGAGTCAATCAAGTTTAATCAATGGTATCAAAAATGGAGAATAAAAAGAAACCCAAACAAATCCTATCAAATATAAAAGTTTCGCCTGGTTCAACAATCTTCATATGATAATGTTTTCTCTATCATTCAAATAACTTTCATTTTTATTTTTCATCTTTTTTTTTTCCTGTTCCCTCTCAACAAATATTATTTATCTGCATCCTTTACTACGTTTAACATCAAAAATCTATTTTTCAATCAATTTCTGATATAAAATTTTTTTCTTTACCGATCGTAAATAAAGTTTATGAATATTTATATAGTGTGTTTGTGTTTATACATATGTATAGATTTTTTTTTTCATTTTATTACTTATTTTATTGTAAAATTGTATTTACTTTTTATTATTTTATTTTATTATTTAATTTATAATCTCTAGGCCAGATATAACTTATGTTCTGTCATGTAACCATTATTCTTATGGGACTTTGTCCTAGAATAAATGGTTTTCTTTTCTATTCTAAGTCTCCCTGTCCTATAGCATCCTTTAATAATATTCCACTGATCCTCGTTGAACAGATCCGTTACCGAGGACTCCATCTGGATAAATGTGTTCCTTGAAATTCACATATCGCTCATTTGCAGCAACAACGATATAACTCAAAAACAAGCTTTTGAGTTATGCCGAGCTTTTGAATAAACCATTCACTTATGTAATTTTAGTCTGTAGAACGTTATATTTGAGCTTCAACTATTAACTAAGAGAGAGAGAGCAGGATATGTCACCATTGTATGTCTACAGATCGTCCTGTACTTTATTTACAAACAAGACTGTCCTTCTGCAAAATGTATATTTTTGAGTTATGTCGTTGTTGCAGAAAATGATTGACATGAGAGTTAAAAAACAAGAAACTGCTTATCGTTTTTGACTACACCAACATTTACTAGAAAAGCGTTCAAAGCTTCCAGTAAATTACTAAATATTAAATGGCAGTAATCAGACCCGTTTGGACATACGGAGATGATCTGTAGGGCTCTACTAAACCTCCTAATTCTTCTCGTATCCAACCCTCACGATCAATAATCCTGCGTAAAATCCTCAACGCTTCTCATTGCGTTCTAAAGTATAACGATCTAAATGTCCTATATGTTGCAGATTTGGACCAAAAAGGTACCTATCCTTCTATGACAAGCTACATACCAAAGTTAGGTTAAATTTAATTAGTTCACTTCATAAGAAAGTGTCATTATGTTTTGTTTTTTTTAACTTTCCATTTGCTTTGATATTGGCCATCAATGATTTGGCCGAAACGTTGACAAACACAATAGAATATGTTTGTTATTTTTCAAACATTGCCTTACATTTTTTTCTGACTGACCTCATCTAACACCTTATTCAAGAAATATAATCATAAATACATTTTGCCCAACTCCGCTTTATTCCCAATCGAATCCATAATTCTTCCAACATACTTCTCACTCGATTCCCGATAACCCCCGACGAGTGTTAAAATAAGAAACATACTTACTTTCTAATAGAGAACACTTATTGAAGTACTACAAATGGGTAGTTCTTCACAAGCTATTGAAATGGTATTGATATCATTTCATCACATATTTACTTATTGTATGCATTTGTAAATATCAATAAAGTTTTTTTTTTTTTTTTTTTTTTTTTTCTTCTTTTATATTCACGTAGAAATAAACTTTTTTTTCTATGGTTACACCTCTTTTTCTAATGTTTGCTTGTAAGGTTTATTTTTCATAAAAAAATGTCCACAAAGTCAGCAAACCTTGGGTGTTCTAACTTATTATTATTTTTTTTTAATGTATGAATAAGAAAATGTGAATCACTCATTAACAGGACGAACCCTTATCAAGGACCAAATTAATGTAACATGTTTGCTTTTCCTGCAAATAGAGAATCTACAATCAGTATTTTAATTGTTTTTATTTCAACAAGTCACCATGACTTGTTTATTATTTTTTTTTTTAATGAATAATTATTTTTCTAATATTTATTAAAACGAAGAAATAGATTGCGAAAAAAAGGACATTTTCCTGACATCAATCCTGAAAGATAAAGATAGGTTGGAAATACTTGTCTGAGTATAAATATATAATACCTTGTATAGATATGTTCAAAACTCCATTTTAAATATTTAATAAAGATTATCAAGAACATTTCAGGTAAAATTAAGAAATCAGAAGAACCTAGTAATTGACATGAGTAAAGGTTTCAGAAAATCCCATTCAATTATACTGCTAGGTTTATAAACCATGGGGATGCTTCCGATTTATGAAATTTTCATTTTGTATTTGTTGATCACGCTAAAATAAACATCTTCAGGGCTCCGTAACTTAGACTTACCCAAGACAAACGCCAACGATAAGATATAGTGGAGGAGATGTAAGATAAAGTGGGATTTTTCCCAGAACCTAAATTAGCCGGAAGAGAGATGGAGGGGGAGGTCCGGATTCCAGGCAAGGCCGTGGCCTCTGGAGGGCAACCAACCCTGCTGGAGCAGCTGGAGAAATGGCAGGATTTTCTTCTCAAGCTGTGAAATTTCAGCAATGCTTAGTCATATTCGATCAATTTTTATTTTGAGAAGTAAGGGTAATATATTTATTTTCTGTTATTATTGTTTTCTAATAATTTCTATACTTTTTTTTTTTTATTGCACATAAAAACAATAATTATCAAAGTTAAAGAAAATAGCTCACGCACACACACACAAAAAAAATGTAATGTAAAGTGCTATACAATCCCAAAATGAGACACCGATCTTCAAATGCCGAAAGGCAATCCAAGATCCTAATGTTTATAAATAAAAAAAAATGGAGGATTAGAAAAAAAAATATCCCAAAATGAGAAGAGAAGTGTTTAGTGCTTTTGACAGTCAGATTTTTAAACAATAAATAGTAGAATACCAAGGACACCACTCGAGAAATTTCCTTATCACTAGTAGTTTTTTTCAAATTTTATGAAAGGGCTTTTTCACACCTGAAAAGAATCCGAGATATTTTTTGCTGTAGTCTGCCTCATAAATGTAGTGAACAACATTATAGCATTGTTGTTATCTTATAATGTACATTTTTGAGGAGTTATTTGAACGGTAGCCATACTGAAACTTTTATAGAATACGTTCTGCAAATTCCAAATTTTAAATAATTAATTTCGAAAAAAACAAAAAAAAAACATTGGCATATACGTTTCCGAATAAATGTATGAATTACCTTATCTTTCCAGAAAATGACAAAATCCAATTTTTTTTTTTTTATACATTATCCTTGTGTTCTCCAATTGGCAATCTATTCATAATTTAGAGAACCTCGAGAATATGTGCCATTAGAAAAAATGTATCGAAATATTGTGCTTGCTGAGTCTCATATATCTGAATATGTTGTATCCATTATCTTATGGTGACTACCAAACATCTCAGCTATCATCTTTAGATTTAGCTCTTTAACCACTGGTCTTCATTTTTTCTTATTTTTCAAATAACAATCCTGGTCTGTGTTTATCGTCTCAGTTGTTATGTTCTCTGGTAAGTTATACCTTCCTTTATCGGGTAGTGATAATGTATATTTTTAATTTAATCAACACTGAATGTATACAAGTATTATTTGACCAGTGATCAGGGTCATAGCTATATTGGTGAAGCATGGGGAGAGCTCACCTACCCCCTCCCCCCCTATTTTCGAAAGTACAAAAGTGTTTATGCCCTCTTTTTAACAAAATAGTATTCTTGAGAAGTCTTTGAATTGAATCAGATACTATGCTGATAGAATATAATATGGTTATACTTAACTTTAAATCGGAATTTCGTTTAAAATTAAAAAAATATAAAGTGTTTAAATATCATGGTATATTAATATTACATTAATAACTCAAATATTAAATTGGTTTATAAATTTTATAATCAGTTTTCTTTATCTTAAAATTAATAAATTTAAAAATACTAATTTCAAAACAGACCAATTCAACATGTACAAGTCTGTCTTTCCAACGGTTACATCCTCAGCTAATATTGTTCTATATATGAAGGGGGGTATCCAGTAACAATAGTTCTAAAAAAAATCAAAAATGTAAATTACAGAGGATATATTTTTTATAATCGGGAACGGATTCTTAAACTCCAAAACAGGTGACAATCATCTTTCTAGCCTTTATGAGACCACTACAAGTGGTAGTACATGGGACAAGCTAGCAGGTATCGATGAAATCTCAGTTTCGATTTTTTAGGGAATTTCCTCTTCTACCTTAACACCATTCATATAATGTTTAGAAGCCTGATTCTAATTGAAAAGTTAATTTGAAGATGAATTAAGTTAATTAAGAAGTGGATTCCTTTGATAAGTATTTTCTTATTCCTCACATATAGTTTCTAAAGCCCTTTTAAAGCTTCTTTAGTCATTCCTTTTCCCATGATTGTAATTAAAAGTAGTTAGACTGAATGAATTTCATTTAATGCGTTTCCAACTGAATTTAAATGCATCTAGTAAATGACTGTGGGGATCTAAAGTGGGAGCGTAAGTGACAAAAATGCCATAGGAAGATGAGCTATTTACTCATTATTTTTATAACTGAAATGATTTGTAATAGAAAAACGTAATAAACAAATGAGATCTATTTTAATTTTAAGGAATGGTGTTCCACCTAGCTGTCGTCACTATCGACTAAAGCCAGACGCGTATAACAAATAATATTTTGAAAGGTCATCATTTCTAGACATATTGATCTGTCCCTTCCGCCACTTTAATAACTATAATGAAATTATTCGTAAGTTTCAAAATTTTCGATATTAGTCAGGGAAACCTCAACGTCCTTTTTTCGAGGTTATATTACTATCAGTACTAATAAGTTTATCAGTAACAATAAGGACTTATTAAGCTTTAGATAGATCACAGCTATCAACTTCTTATTGTTACGCTTTCTAAAGAAGTAAGCAATTCCCAAAGCATCATTTTCTTAAAAGACGGTCTTTTCAAGGAAATTATAATTTATGCCAGAATGTCAATGGCAGGTTGTAGCACGATGCAACTTAAGATAAGTTATTTTGTTGAAAAACAGGAGTGGCAATAGGAAAGTGGTACATTGGAAATTAAAATCATAAGTTGTTGAAATCAATTTTATAAAATATACTAAATTTGAAAGATTTAGAGCTGAAAGACAGACTCAGAACATTAAGACAAAGGTAAGACATTTTTTCATCAACTGACATTTATTGATTTGAAGGCAGCATTTGATTCCAACTTGGGCATGATATTCAGGATGCCTTAATAGTAAAAGGGGTTGCACCACTAAATGGTCAAGCATATCTTTCCATTTTTATAAAGGAGTAAAGCAGGGAAAAAGCCTTAGCCCCCTTCTTTTTATCGTTCTTATGGATAAAATTTGGAAGGTGTATAAAAGAGTATTAGCTATGGCAATAGCTAACTCCCAGTAAAATCTCCAGGCATCTTCGGTCAAATAGCAAGAATAATTAGAAGGTTAAATCAGCTAAAAATACTTAATATAAACCCTAATATAAGAAAGTCATTTGTGTTGGAAGGGAAAATCGGGTGATGGAGGCGACTGAAAGGCGATGAATTTGGGGCTCTTGAAATTATCACTAGTGATGGACAGACCAGAGGACTATGGACACTGCAAAATTAGAGACAGCAAGAGGATGCACTATTACGAAGATTCTTTAGATACAGGAACAAGTTGACTAGATGGGGCAGAACTGCAACTCTGCGCTTAACAACAAATAGGACTTGGAGGAAGGAAGGATATTATTCTCAAACTAGTCAACTACCAAACAAAAGATATTAAAATTACCGGTAGATTCGACAGCTTGAAAGTAAAATATAGTAAACATTTTAACAAAATAACTGAACTATAACATGAAAGCTACAATTCTATGAAATATTTAATTAAGTATTTTATGAATGAAAAATATTTGACTTAACCATTCGAGAAAAATAAATAAATTAAAAAAGTAATACTTTATTTATTTTTTTTTTTTTTTAAATCAAAGAACGGACCCGTGCGAGCCAGAGTCGTTAAGAGCGGACAGTCTTAGGGTATCCAATAGCCTTCCTTCCCAGAAGGGACTAATCACTAAGGTGGAAACCATTTAGGCAACCTCCTCAATTAGTAAAAGATTGAAAGCTAGGATTCCAACGAAAAATGAATCAAATAAATCGGTATCGAGAATCGTTTTCTAGGGACCGATCAATACCACAGAGGTTGGCAATAGTTTTACGATACCTAATTTTTGTATATCACTGCTTATTCCATATGATAACATAATATTATCATATTATCATAAGGCGATATATATAATAACACCGCAACTTTTCACATGCTAGATCAGCTCCTCCTGATACAAAATTCATAACAATTAACTTCTAAAATTGATATAAAAGGACCGACTAAGACAATGGCCGACTAGTTGGCTAGCAAAAAGGCCGATTAATCAGACTAGCCGATCATTACTTCCGTTGGAATTCAGATGACGTTGACAATGTTCGTTTATAGCTTTATACCTGTCTGAACATGTAGCAACAGGTTTTTGTTCATATTTTTAAAACTGGCCGGAGGGTAACGGAGTGTGTTTTTTAGAAAAAATATAATTCAGCTAGTTTTAAGTAAATAAGGGATTTGTAATCAACTATATTGCTGAAAAGAGTATAGTTCAATGTTTGCAATATAACAAAAAAAATTATCCTGGCATTAAAAGCTGATTTTTTATGTTAAGTTAAAGTTGAACTTTGCACTCCATATGACGCACTTCCCCACTTCACCTTAATTAATGATATTTACTGTTTACTAAATGGATCAAGCTATATATATTACTTATCTAATAAAGCCATTGATATTACTTATCACCCTCTTTGAAGTAGATTGTAATTCTTCTTTCAAATTCTTCTTTTTTAAATAGCAAAAAATAGCTATTTACTAATAAATTTCTTGAATGGTTAAAAGATTTGGTTATTTTATATGGAGAATTTTAAAAGATCTGGTTAGATTTTTAGCTTCTACAAGGATAAGTTTTTGTAGCAGCCATTAATTTTTAAACCAGGATATCTAATAGAGAATTGGGAATCGATTTTTAGGTATAGGTAAGGAGAATCGAACAATTTTGGTACCGTCACATCACTATTTTTAACTATTCAAAAATATTACGCCAAGGCCTGTTCCTTGAGGATGGCGATGCGGAACTAGGGAACGGAGATGCTAGCGAACCAGAAGACTGGAAATAACGGAGATCCTGAGGTTTAGCGTAGGTTCCAACCTGCCCCATTTGGCGGGGAATTTAGAGCAGAGCGCTAGCTAACGGGCCAGTCTTCCTACCGTAGGCAAACATCGGCTATTCTCGATCCTAATGTCATTAGTTTGGGTTCCATCGATCGGAGAAGTGGCGATAGCAGTTATGAACTCCTAAGAATCTTAATTGGTGAAATCACCTTTCATTGCCACGGTATAATAATAGCTTAAGAAAGAAGTTCTGATCAGTAATATTATTGAACGGCCATTAATTTTACAATAAATGAAACCATATGACCATAATAGGCCTGCATCATTTCCTCAGGTATTTTAATACACCTGGATGTCAAGTACAAATATTCATTTATTGTGACAACCTAAGTATATTTTGAGTATACTTGAGTTTTTCAGGAAAACAATTTTTTCTTAATTTTTTTGAGAAAGGAAGTTTTTTCTCAATTTTTTTTAAGGAGACTTATTTTCTAACGATTGGCTCTCAGACCTGCTTCAAGTCAACAAACCTGAACATATCAAACAACTGAATCAGCACCCACAAAAAACATATTTAGACAGTTTAAAAAAAAAATTTTGCAACTATTTTCAGTTCGTATGCTTTGAAAACCGATTGGCTAGGGTGTAATTTAAAAAAGGTTGGCATAACTTGTAAAATATAAAAGGTTCACATGAGGAATCAATAAAGAGAATGTTAACTTTACTGCTTCCAGATACACACTATAACCTAAATAGATATATCTAACCGGGAATAGAGGTATATTTAGTCGTAAACAGCAAGAAGGGATAGTTTACGGATACCTTAGTTGCAAAGTTGGGCAAATTGTAATTGAGGCGTAGAATTTTAAAACCAACCTAGTGCAATTTTCATTTAATTTTTTTATAGTTTTTCTACTAGATTACCTTCAAGTAGAAAGTTTTATCCGAAAAGTAGTTAAATCACATTTAAAATGACCTCGCAAAAAATTAGGCCTCTTCCTAATCCAGCCAGAACTTTCACCAACTGTGAAAATTTTTCAAATAAACTTTGACTTAGACCCTATGCCTCAATTAAATTAAAAAATAAGAATTTCGATAACATTGTGATTGTAGTACCGGATAAAAAATACATCATATGTATGGCTGTTTGACGCGAGTCAAAATGGGAGGCAACCTCTCAGAAAGAAAATTATTCCCGCTGAAGTTCTCCGGAATTAGCTGACGGACAGTTATCACTAAATATCGGTAAAGGAAAAGAAACTATTTATCCGAGCAATAGGTGGAAACTGTCTCGGAGTTTAGGCAGTAAATAAAAGCCAAAGAATATTTCTCATACCAAATGTTTAAGACCACGAATGGGAACGTTTTTAATGTCTCTCCAAAAGATGAAAAACCGCAGCAGGATGTTAAAATTGGACATTAAAATTTTTGAATGACTGTCAATGCGATCCTAAGGTGAGAGACTGTTTCACCTACAAACGAAAAAATATTGTTAGACTGATTACTTTGTATACCTTTCTTACTTGAAAAATAATATGGTTCTGGATTTCATTAATTTGAGTCAATTTGTCGAATTCCATACAATTCGCAGAAACTATAATTACAATATATTGTTATGGTATCGGGGACTACATGATTCTCATTAACGCATGAACTTATTATTACAGCCACTCAAAGAGGATTGAAGTTTTCATTACCACAACTCGATCAATTTGGACAATCGGAATTTGTGGTCAGAAAATGTGAATTGAGCTCTATCTTGCGCTTTAAATACTTCAAAAGGGCAAAATGAAACCTAACAAATACTTGGATTTTTTTTTTTTTTTTAATTTCACTTCCTGGTAACTCAGATTCTAGAAATTGAGCTCTTTTTTTTTTTTTTTTTTTTTTTTTTTTTTTTTTTTTTAGGGGAATGACCCGTATTTATGAATAAATAGACTATAGGCTGATTTAGATCGAGATCATCTATTCTGCTATGTTAAACATATTGAGCTGTATTACTTTTTAATTAATCACAATATTATTAGGCGATTCATATAAAAATATATCCTTAACACAATGTATGGAAATATGAAGAGGTCAAAATAATTACTAAGCTAAGATGATGTGTCATCGTAAACCCCATACTTATCTGTCCTTAAAGAGTTCCTTGACTGATCCAAGGATAGGAAACAAAAAAAAGGAATGACAACAGAAAGAACTTCCAAGAAGAGGGATCTAAGGGAAAACATGACAGGGCAAAGTGAAAGGTATCATGTTTTTCGGACTGTTGACCGACATTTTACCGGCCATCCCTGCTATTGTAAATTGTAAAGTGACAAGTGCCGTCACTCGGGGAAGGACAGTGTCATTTACGTTGTCACTGTCTCATTACAATTCTATGTCTTATGATGTTCAATTTATTCACCGATATATACATGCCTGTCGTCATGAGATATTCAATTGTATTTTTGTTAAAAAATTTGGGCATTATAGCCATTTTTTAAAAAATATTTTCTTCTTCGGTTATTATTATTAATAAATAATATGTTGTTGAATTATAAGAACGATCTAGATAAAGTGCTGCTGTCCTTCAGTATAGTTGATCAGGATACTAATGAGGGAATCCAGGAATGTTTGTTGTGCTACAGGACTGTGTAAAGTTCGAACATCCCAATAGGCTGTGTAGCCCCCAAGTGTAGTCTACTGACGGCCGCTCAGATTTCTCTTATGTATAATTCTGGCTAATATTTTTTGAGCTTTTTAGATAATAATTTTAATTATATTATAGGCTTTTTGACTCCTCTAAGCATCTTGAACATCTTCCCTATCCTAAGGTGGCTTCCTAGCACAGATGGCGCAATAACCTTGTTTAAGTTGTGTGTGTCTGTGTGTAAGTGACTAGTATATTCTAGATTGTTCAAGACTGTTTAGATTGTTCTAGTGAGTATCAGCAGTGTTCTGTTCTTTGGAGTGTAGCAGGGTTAGTTAAACTTTGATCGCTGCACAACACTGCTGTTACTTGCGGGAATCTTTATAACAGTGTAAGGTAATGATTTGGATAAATAAATCTATCCCGTAGTAGTTGTAACTATTTCATCCCTAATAATTACATAAGCCAGTAGACTGCTTAGCGTAAACAGCAACATACGCTGATGATATAGCAATATTAAATAGACATAAAGAACCCACCATTACATCATTAACTCTTCAACACAACTTAACAAAACTTCAGCGCTGGTTCAAAAATAGAAAACAAAATTACACTACACCAAATCACAGTACATCACCTTTGCACTCAGATATGACCACAAACAAACTAAATTCATTACTTAGGACTCACATTCGATAGAAAAATGACCTGGGGCTCACATATGAAATAAGTCCCAATCCAAACAAGAGACTAAAACTTTTGTATCCAATAAACGGTCGACATTAAACTCCGACAACGACTAAATGCATACACTTACTTAATTAAACCCACGTAGACAAACGCCACACAAATATATGAGACTGCAAAAAATACTCAGTCTAATCACTCGATCACCTTGGTACACACAAACCACACACTTCACTCTGATTTACAAGTACCCACAGTAAATGAACATATACATAACCTTTACAGACTTCATGGACATAATAACATACTCATTAATGATTAAGTCAGGGCCAATGATGAGGATTGGAGTTTTAAAGGGAGAATGGTAGTCAACGATTGGTGGAGTCGATTCGAACCTTTGGGTTCACCGAGCCTTTTATGTATAATTACGTAATCCTAATTATATGCACCTCTTCCCATTGTTCCTCACTATTTGAAGCACCAAAATTCCATTGTACTGATACTTTTAAAGAACAGTTAGAATAGAAACGGAAAGAAAATGAAGAGAGAGAAAATAAAAATAAAATAAAATAAAAATAAAAGTCAATTTCAGACGCTGCCCGTATAGATAGGGCAGGGTCTAATCATGTTGTATTGGGCACGGTATTATCACTGTTCACTGTACACTGTATAAACACAGACTGTGATCATTAATGATTAAGTCAGGGCCAATGATGAGGATTGGAGTTTTAAAGGGAGAATGGTAGTCAATGATTGGTGGAGTCGGATTCGAACCTTTGGGTTCACCGAGCCTTTTATGTATAATTACGTAATCCCAATTATATACATTTTTTACCTGATTGGAAGAAATTGGCAACACTTTTCTAATCAAATTATTGAACAAATCACTTAATAACCCATACGGTCTTTTGACAATGTTTTTTTTAATTCTTGCTACATATTCCCAAGTCCAAGGGACGACAGCTTCGCTGCTGGGAAAAGGCGCTGACAATAGATTTTTTTTTTTTTTTTTTTTTTTTTTTTTACTCTTGAAACGTCAGATTTTTTTGGTGATCAAAATCAAATTAAGTCAGATAAAGAAAGGTGAATTATAAATATTGAAGAAATAGAAAAATATAATTAGATGTTCATTCTAAAAACAATTTTTTCCTTGGAAAATAGTATGGCGTGTAGAGGTACACGTCGCTCGCGTGCTGAACGATAAAAAAGTTTTACACCTTGGCGTGGAAAAAGTGGCATGACCAATGAGGAGGCTTTATCACACTATTATTGATTTACCTATCGCAGCCTCCAGGACCGCTGCCAACCGGGGGGGGGGGGCAGATCTTTCCCTAGGCCTCCTAGGCTAAAGGTGTTGTAATCTTTTCTATTTTATTAAGAGCAAATAAATAAACATTGAACAATTATGTTCACTAAGCAAAGACCATATACAATATTAAGCTATAATATTTATATATTTTCATCAAAACATTGAAAAATATAGAAAAATCTTGTATTATTCCTCAGGTATTAGGTTTGTTGAATGTGTACATATATACGCTAGCAGCCCCTGTTCCAGGTTCGCCCGCTGTTATAAGTAAAGAACTTTTTTAATATTGTTTTATTTTATAATAGAAATATTTTTAATAATAACTTAGGTTTTATTAGTTTAACGATAAAAATCTTGTTTTGAAGTATGCCATTGATCAGTATTTATTTCTTCAATGATATTTTAACGCATAGCAGTCATTTTTAACCTTGTTGAAATTGCTCTTATTAGGTGTTTGAAAATTAGACATCCAATTTTTAATTTTAACATATAACTAGGAAATCAAGACGGACAGAAACTAGTACGAATGTCTTACAGATAATGAACTACATCATCTGTGCTAACAACTAAAGGTTTTATAAACCAAAATTTGGTTTATATAGGTCATAAAGTTTTACTAAAACTCTGTTGCAGATTGACGCTACATAGCCACATATCGTTGGATTTATAAAAGTCAATAAAATCCACACGTCACACCACATATTTATAGCTTTTTTTATATTAATTTAATTGAATTAAGCAAATTTTATTATCAATTTCTAGGTCTATAAAACACCATATCTTTATAACTTCTCTTGAATGGTGCTCGACACCTATCGGTCAATTTCCGAACTTCACTGCGCACCACATATTTATCTCTTTTTAAAAAACAATTTAATAGAAAATATGTAAATGTTATAATTGGTAAACCTTCCTTGAAATATAAAGATGATATAGTTAAAATTTAGTGCAGATTGGTTCATTAATTTTCGCGGTAAGTGATCACAAACGAAATATGGCTTGTCCTTTTATATAATAGTATTGATATATATAAATAGAATGTATTGATTCCAAATATCGATTTCAGATTCCATCGATTCTTGAGAAAATTATCGATATCGAGATTCGAATATTCCTAGGAACCGATTGGTACAGCTGTTTTCTTATACATAATTACATACTTATTACTCATCTATCGATTTTTCTTTCTGGCCAAAAAAAATTTTTAATCCTATTATTTTAAATTATATTTTATTCCCTTTTAAAAAAAGAAAATTTTCACATACTAGATCAACACTGCTCGGTACAGAATTTGTAACATTGTTTTGAAAAATCAAGCATTGCTACAGCAATCCAAACCTCAAATGGTTAAAGATATGTTTTCTGGAAAATTAAGAAATAGAATTGCTACTTCCAATCAAATGCTGAATCACTAAACAAACTAATGCGGCCAGAAAACAGCACCAATTTAATATACTTTTTGATTATTCTTTGAAGATTTTTGTTGATAAAGATTAAAACAAGCCTTTTTTTTATTTGTTAATTTATAAAAGTTAAAATTATAATAAATGTGAAGTACAATTCAAATCGTTTAGGCAACGGTGCCAGAGATGGAATACAGTAAGCTCCCGCTCTTTTTCCTGACTCTGCGATTAGCAAATACTTATCGTATAATCAGATTTTTCTTCTCCTTTATTTTCTTCCTCTATTCTCTCCTAATAATCATATTCTTAGAAAATAAAGAAAATAGCCAAAATATCTAGATGGAGTGAATCAGTTTAAGACTTTTTTATGGGTTATCAACCATACCCAGACCGTGACCTGAAGCCTAAAAACAAAGCTTAGCAACAAGCCTAGTTAACAAAATACTTAAGCCAACAGAAACATATTTTCATAATTGACAGATTAATAATCATCTACATAAAATAATTTTAACAACGAATACAATTCTAAATATATCCTCTCATAAATTTCAAAGTAAATATCAGCATATTTGAAACCATTTGGTTCCTACCCTTAGTCAATAGCTCCAACCGCAGTAGGTGACCTGGTAACGACAGTGGGTTCGCGTGATCTGACATTAATATTTTTTTAGTCCCATTAGCTGTAAAGATCGCCTTTAGCGGTCGCCTCACGAATTAGCATCAATCATTTATCACGCTATTAATAAAACATGAAAAATATTTTTTATGTGAAAAATTTAATCGGAAAAAGTGATTCTTACGCTATCGTTGTGAAATTCATTAGATAAGGTTTTTATTCTGTTCCTGATGGATATTTACATATTCCTTCATCACCATAACCATTATCGAATTATTGGAATTGTCAAGATCGATCCATTTATTTGTGACAGCTTATCTGGACAATAACGGGCTAATCTAAAAATACATTTGTATATTCTTCAATGACTATAGCCACTACAGACACACGTGCTCGCACAAATACATATAGAAAAGAAATAAAACTATATTCTGAGATTAAGTCCCTTAAGAATATCATTACATAACTGTAATGTAAAAAATATAAAAATCACATCTAGCCTAGAAAATTTTTAAAATAAAACAAGATAAATTAAAGTGTAACCAGATTTACATTATAAAAAACAAAAAAAAAAATAAAAAGTCAATATAGAAATAAATATTATTAGAAAATTTGTTGAAAGAGGCCAGAAAAATCATGCAGACGTTCATGACAAAATGAAAATATTATCATAGGAAAACTATAAATGAATGCTATTTTTATATGTTAGACATCATAAACTATGATTATGAACTAGGTTGTTTTGAATGTTCCGATGAAAGATTCTTTCAAATTCGATTCCCCCAAAATTATTCATCATGAACAAAATAATTTTATACGAAATATCAAAGAAATGATGACCATAGAAAAATTTATAATATACGAATAATATACATTTACATTAATGTATATCATATAAATCATTTTTCCATTCATATATTACACCGAAATACGGAAATCCCTTCATGTACCTGCGTCTGGGAATACCACCAGTTTTATTAATTCCCCCAACATTTAACCTTTTTTTCAAGATTCCCCAGGTCAGTTATGTACTAGAATTGTTATAATTCAGAAGTAGATACCATATCCACCATCTAGCATTGCATGTAGTTTCCTACTCCTTCATATTTTGTAATTATATGTAATTAATTATTCTAATGCATGTTGATATATATTTATATTGCAGCTAACTAATGTTTAGAAATAACTTGTATAACTTATATAATTTTATTGTAACCTGTTTTTTCATTGTAGGGCATGATTATGAGAACAATATAGTCTCGAAACGTCGCCAAAATAGTTGTTTTTATTTATTTACTGAACCTCAAGGCCTTACTAAATATATATATATATATATATATATATATATATATATATATATATATATATATATATATATATATAGAGAGAGAGAGAGAGAGAGAGAGAGAGAGAGAGAGAGAGAGAGAGAGTATTTACAAGATTTTGGAAAAGATCAAAATTGCTCGACTGAAAAGTGCACAATTGTGACTTACCGACTTCTTCACGACAGTCAGAGTAGAAATTAAGGGTTGTGCTCATGCAAAAGGATTTTTTCAACAACCTAGAAATATATTTTTATAAAAATATTATAATCGGTTACATAAAGCTAGTACATATCGAAGGAATATGACTCCCTGTGATAGAAGCGGCTTGGACGAAATATTCTTGCGGAAGTGGTAGGGGGGAGTACATTATTGGAAAGGGTGACGCTAAGCGAACCATCCATTGAAGGGGGTTCTTGGCAAGATATTCCGTGCATGGCATCAACGATACCTGATCCATCGGCAAAACGAGAAGAGGGAAACCCTCCAAAGTCAGGGCAACACAACTTGGTGTATAATAACGTATTCGCCATGTTATGCGTATTTCCCACGCTTAACATTTCACTGTGAAGAAGGATGAAGGAACTTTTCGAATCACAAATTATTTTATTTTTATTTACAATTTTATTATGAATTATTTTATGTAATGATTAGGTATTTGTTTGTTAATCAAAGAACTTGAATTTAATAAAAAAGTATTGAGTTAATTTATCAAAAAAGAGGTATGCCAGTATTTATAATTATTATAATTTGTAATATTATTTTTTTATTATAATAACCATATAATACGAACATTTTTATGTTTTAGTATTAGTGATCTAAAACATTGTTATTTTTATCTGTAGGCCTATAGGTCAACAAAATTTTATTTAAAACAGTATTACGAAGAAAAATAAATAAACAGGTCCAAAATGTTTTGGTTTCTAGAGAGCTTTCGTCAGGAGCACCTTGTCAATAAAAATTATAATTACACATGAGAAACAGCAACTAGAAAAAAATATAAGTTTGTATTTATTTATAGAAAATAGGTAACAAAAAAATAAAAGTAATATATAAATAAAAAGAAAGATGGAATCGAAGGATCAATGCAATTAGGATTCATGAATTATTTGCCACTTCTGTTGGATTTTTTTTTATCAGAAGGCCAGTTTCGAGTGGTTACAATTCATCATCAGTACTAAAAAAAAAAAATCAAAAATCAGCACTTAGCTACAGAGTTTGTACATAATTAAATTTTAAAAATGTTATAATAGAGATTAAATAGTACAGGAGCCGACGACACTAAACGTGTCACCATAGTTCTCCCAAAAAAGTCATGTTTATCTGAAATATCATCTATTTTCGTGTAAGAAAAACCACTGCTGCCGTACCCAAACACGGTCAAGATGGCGTCAGCAAGAAAATAAGGTTCCAGAAGGCTGTTTTCAGGAAAAAACTGCTGAACTTTTTTCACAACAGATTTTAATGTTTTTTAGGTTGCTGAATCCGAATCAGAAGTTTGCTACCGCGGTACCCGTTGGCTGCCGAAAAAACCCCCAAAATAGCAGCCGTTTTCGGTTATTTACCTATAATAAGACAACGAAGGGGTTTTCGAAAAATATTTTTACATAGCAAATTGTAGCAAAATTTAGTACTTACGAAATAAAATAAAAAATACCAAAATCGGACCATTTTTCGCGAAGTTGTGGCCTAGGGACCATTGTAGAGATTAACTAGTATTAAAATGGAAAAATTAAATATGGGATCGAACGAATATATGCGGAGTTATAGAAGAATTGTTTTTGAAAAACTTGCGATTTCACAACAGTACAGAGTTTTATGCGTAGCACGTATATTTTAAGGGACTTGATTAAAACTTCAAATACAGGGTCTAATACTTAATTCAAACAATTTTAACACGATAAAAGAAATTTTGAATCGGACAAGTAGATTCGGAGTTATAGCTGAAGGAGTACCGATAAAGGTGACCGAGAAGTGGGGCTGACCGCAAGTTAGCCAATCTCTACAGTGGTTTTTCTTACACAAAAATTAATGATCTTCCAGATAAACATTGATTTTTTTTGGATATCTATCAGGACAGGTTTAGTGTCGTCGACTCCTAGACTAAAAAATGTTGATACTCAGCTAAAGAGACAGAAATGGAAAAGACCACTAAAAGATATCGAGAAATAAAGACGAAAGGGTCAGGTAGATGGGTTGTACTATAGGTTTTCTCTATGAATGGTTGTTTTTTCTATTCCTGCTGGAAATAAATTTCAAATGGAACTATTGGAAATACTTATTTGGTCATTAAAACAAAAATATGGATTGGTTTTTATCGTTTTTATTATTTCGAATGATTCATTAGCATTTAACATGAGAATATTTGAGAAGAATCATGTGTCTCGATTTTATACGTTCATACTTATATACGAGGGCATACTTTCTCTCTCTCTCTCTCTCTCTCTCTCTCTCTCTCTCTCTCTCTCTCTCTCTCTCTCTCTCTCTCTCTCTCTCTCTCTCTCTCTCTCTCTCTCTCTCTCTCTCTCTCTCTCTCTCTCTCTCTCTCTCTCTCTCTCTCTCTCTCTCTCTCTCTCTCTCTCTCTCTCTCTCTCTCTCTCTCTCTCTCTCTCTCTCTCTCTCTCTCTCTCTCTCTCTCTCTCTCTCTCTCTCTCTCTCTCTCTCTCTCTCTCTCTCTCTCTCTCTCTCTCTCTCTCTCTCTCTCTCTCTCTCTCTCTCTCTCTCTCTCTCTCTCTCTCTCTCTCTATATCTCTCTATAATCTCTCTCTCTCTATATATATAAAAAATAAAAAAAAAAAAAAAAAAAAAAAAAAAAAAAAAAAAAAAAAAGGAAAATAAGAAACGAAATAATACTCACAAGTGCTGGGTAAAGACTGACTTTATTGCTGTATTAATCCTCTATATATACATTTATCAGTGTTTTCATCCCTAAATAGAAATATGTACAAGATTAAGTTGTATATTGCTTCCCTCCTCACCAGGAGGACAAGCCATTTTTCGTTTGTGATCACTAATCGCAAAAAATTAAAAAAATTTTAATCTTTAAAAAATCGATAATTATGTGGTGCGCAGTGAAGTTTTGTAATCGACCGATAGGTAGCGAGCATCATTCTAGAGTGGTCAAAAAGATACGTTGTTATATAGAGCTAGAAATTTATGATAAAAATTGCCTATTTTCAATTATATCTTTATTAAAAAGCTAAAAATCTATGGAACGACGTGTGGATCCCAGTGCTGTTTAAAAATCGACCGATATGTGGCCAGTCTGCGATAGAGTTTACAATGGTAAAACTATTAAACTCAACTGTACCAAATTTTAATTACATCTTCTTAGTTCTAGAAAGGTTTAAAATAATAAATTTTAATATGATAATTAGTAAAATGTAAAATAAAATTATTTCAAAATTAATTTATGTTTTTACGTACTCTTCAGGAACCTATTCAATACAATTTTAACCAGGTTAAAATTATCACCGTGCGTGAATATGTCAATGGCGAAATAATGCTAAAAGATATACTTCCATACTTCAATACAAGATTTTTATCAATAAACAAATGAAATTCAATTATTAATTAAAATAATCTAAGTTCTATCTTTATCAGAGCGGGCGAAGCCATGCTTTCTCATTGCATAGCTAGTTAATTATAAAGACTTAAAAAGATAGCAGTTAGATTGAATGATCGGTTAATCTGTTGCCGAAAATTTGTTGTAATAGACCAACACAACCCGTTAACGAAACCGCAAATGGTGACGACCTCAACAAAGGCTAGACGTACCGTTGCTATTTGATATTAGCCACAATTGCATTATTCTGCAACTTTTTCAAGGTAGTCAGTCATTTGATTCAATTGCGATATTGTAATGGGAGATATAATCAGGCAAGCGGATACCGTTGATTAAGTGAAACGATGATTATGTAGTTTCTAAGACAGATTCATTTCCATTACTCAAACTAAACCCCTCTGCTATTTCATGCAATTATGACCCACTTTAATTATACGTTATCCCAACTATAGTTGCTTAACTAATATCTCATGCTTCACGCTTTAGCTTTATATTATTTTTGAAGAACGCACAATTGTGATCCGTACAGTACCTCTTAAGTTATTAAAATAAGTTATCAAATTTTTTTTTTTGATTGAATGAAGTGATTTTTTTCTTTTTACATAAATATAGAACTGTATTGAACTTCCATCTCTTCGTAATTGTTTGGTCGTTATTGTGCACCAAAACGTCCCTAAACATGATTGACAATTTCTCTAACTAGGGCAGGACACACTCAGTCTCTCACGGATCTTGTTGGCAAATTTTTTGGAGGTTCCTGGTCAAATATATTACAAATATATTTTACCGTTCCGACTGAAGGGCCCTAGAAGCCGATGAAAAAATGAAACAGCATTAAACAAGTGTATTATATATCTCTAGTTTAAAAAATTATATCGATATGATTCTTGCTCGCTTCAACCTGATTTGTATCGTTGGAAATATAAGAGTCTCAGCTTTCTTTTAATGTATATAAATTCAAAATTCGATGTACGCAAACCTCTTTGAAAAGTTGGAAAATCCAAAATCCAATTTGATTTTTAACTTGAATATGAAACCAGACAGGAAGATGAAACCAAAAACACTTCAAGTGTAATACTACCCCCATTTTGAGTACAGCTACATAGATTTTGGTTTAGGTTAAATCAATTCCGAAAAAAATATTATAAATAAAAAAAAAATCAAACTACTCTCAGAGATTTTTTTAACGCAAGAAATGGCTTCTTCTTCTTCTTCTTTATCTTCCACCCATTTGCCTCTCAGCGTGGGGGTGCTTCCAGCCATCTATGCCATGCCTCCCTGTCCCTGGCGAGATTTCTCATTTCTCCCAGAGTCTTTCCTCTACGCCTCCCTATTCCTTCTATATGGTGGATATAGGAGGTTCTTGGCCTTCCTCTTGGTCTTTTTCCCATCGGCTTCACTTCCATAGTTTTTATGGGGTCTCTGTGATTGTCCATACGGCAGACATGTCCGTACCACCTTAACTGTCTTTTCTCCAGAGTCTCCCTTACCGGACAAATTTTCAGGTCCTCCCTAATCCTGTGGTTCCGGACACAGTCTCTCCGTATCTTCCCTGCAATTCTCCAAAGAAATTTTATTTCAGCTGCAGTAACACGGCTTTGCAGCCTCTCATTCAAAGCAAGAAATGGCATCAGATTCTAATAAATTAAAATGCTAAAGCATTGTCCTGCTAAAGCATTCAGAAGAACCCTAAAATACAAAATTTCATTTCACTTATTAAATAGAAAAATAAAAAGTCGTAACTACCAAAATTTGAGTGACCAAATGGTCAGCAATTTTTTTTGTTAAACGGATCGATTTTATATTTTTACTCAAGTTAAAAATCAAAATATATTTTGGATTTTCCAACTTTTCAAAAAGGTTTGCGTTCATCGAAATTTGCATTTATTTACATCAAAAGTAAGGTGAGACTCTCCTCTTTCCAACGATACAAATCAGGTTGAAGCGAGCAAGAATCATGTTGATGTTTTATTTTAAACTGGAGATATAAAATAAATTAATTTAATGCTACTTAATTTACTTTTCTCGGCTTCAAGGGCCCATTAGTCGGAACGGTAAAATCCCTGTCTAATATTTTTTGATCAGGAATCTCAAAAAAAAAAAATTCCAACAAGATCCGTAAGAGACTGACTGTGTCCTCGCCTTTTCAGCCGCATTTGATATTTCTAGTTATTTATTGTAAATAACTGTTTAGTTATCACTCTTTTGTCTGTTTTCTTTTTCTAGTTCCAAAAAATTACTATTCTTGTTCCTAAGCACTCCATATTTTAACTCAACAAACAAAACAGCACCGTTCTTTTGCTCTATAATCCTCTACGCACAAAACTGTCGCGTCTTCATAATTCGTCCCCCAATCCTCGAGTAATCTCTCCCTTTCAAGCTTCTCTTCCCTGACCTCTTCATTCAAATAAGGTTATATTAATTAAGAACTGTAACACTTAGTTTCAAGTCAGTCAGCTTATATTATTCATTAATTTCATTTTCATTATGTTTGTTTGCATATTGTAAAGTACATCTTTATTGTTCAAACAAACTTGTATATTTTTCATATCATTTCGATCCCCTATCACAAGATCCTGATCTATCACCATTATTAGAAAGAAAGGAAACCATCCTCGCTACTTTTATTTTATTTCATTAAATGAAAATAATTCGTTTTTTAATTGCTCATAATGTAATTTATACTCCTTTAACAGGGTGTCCAAACAAATATGCACGCTACCCATAGTTCTCACTTAAAGTTGAAAAAAAAAAATTAGACTTTATGTTGCATGTATAACAATGCACTCCCATTCAGCCTCCACTGGATACTGATACCAATGGCGCAGCTGAGTGAGCAATGTTAGTAGAGGATGAATCATTAGTATTGGTGAGCAAACTAGTTATGAGTAGGCAAATAAAATTTTCACAATGATAAGGCATTATATTGCAATGACTTTTATGTGTGATGTCAGGTAAAATATTTCTGGAAGGGGTTCTAGATTCATTTACTAATGAAATTTCGAAAGTGAGGAAGATGAAATAAAGTAACTCCCTGAAGTGAGATATGTTTTGATTTTTAATAATAAAAAAATCATTTTTCTCAAGAGTTATGAAACAGTGCGAACGAAAACTTGTCTCTCTCCAGATATTAGTGTTCCTATTTTTTGTTCGAATGTCGGTTAGAACTGACGTACAGATGATAACCATCTGGGGACCACCACGTCATGTCTCCTTCCTCTTTTGTTAATTGGTACCATTCAAAAGAGCGTCTGGTTGTTGAGTTCTCTGAATGAGAAAAAATTAAATACACGTTTAGCATTTTATGATTCGTATTTTACTGATAATTTAAACATAAATAAAATAATAATTTTTCATAAAAAAAAAAAAAATTGTCGTTGCTCCACAATGTCTTCTGTGATGACCTCATTAAAGTTCTTTCTAGTCATCATGAAGTTGAAAAGTGAAATAAAATCGTAAAACAATTCTTTAGGAGAAGCAAAATACAAATTTTTATTGAGTAATTGTACATGACTTACCATCTCGTAATAGCATACTTAAAATACAAGAAACTTCTCTTCGTTTTCTACATCTACTAGACAAGCTTTCAAACCTCCCAATAAATTACAAAAGAATTATTTACATAACAGCAATTAGACCCATTTGGACATACTGATTTGAGCTTTGGGGTTCCACTAAACCTTCCAATTCTTGTTGTATCCAATCCTTACAAAACCTCAACTCTCTTTATTATGTCACAAACAAACTTACCCATAAAGATCTTAATGTTCCATATGTTGCTGATATGGTCCAAACCAGATACCTGTCCTTTAATAGTAAACTCCATAACCACTCAAATCCACTAGTCTCCAAAATTGTCTCACACTCCATTCTCGATAATCTTCCGAGGCATCTGAAAAGAAGATGGCCAAGGGACCTTCTAGTGTAGAACATTTATTGAGGTGCTACAAATGAGTAGTTGCTTACATGTTATTTTAATAATTTTCCTCAAATTTACTTGATATATATTATTTCAACCGTATACATTAAAAAATATATGTTGTAAATATCAAAAAAATAGTTTTAAAAAAAATTAAGCATATATATACATATATGTGTGTTTAGTTAGGCAAGTCTACAAACAGGATAATTTTAAAGTTGAATTGTTTTTGAAAATATGGTAGATCCAAATAACAGCATGCAGAACGACGACGCTGATTCTGCACATATTTCAACACTTCCTCGCAGCTAGTTTTAAGGAGCGTCTCAATGTTTTTATTAAAGCGATATAATTTACAACAAAGACATCATTTAAAATACTAGGGACGTTTGTAGATAAGGCAAGGGCAAAGTAATCTATTTTACAATTAACACCGGCAGAAATCTCAGCATTTTAATGATACGATAGGAAGACATAAACTTCAATCATAGACTATTATAAACAATAAAAAGACATTGTAATCATCCAAATTACAATGGTATTCTTTAGTCCGTTTGGCTTGACTTGATTGCTGCTAACTAGAGGGTCAAGGGCCAAATTAGAAGGTAGTCCAGGATTTATAGCTATCTCTTGGAAGCTATTTCCTAACTGCCGTTGATGAGAAGCATGAAAACGGAGGGCAGTACTTTATATGTTTATGGAGAGTATAAGTTAATTTATATACTTTATTACTGCAGGGAATGGAAAATTTACAATTTTCAAAATACAATTAGTAGAGATAAATTTTAGTAATAATAATGGCCGATATCAATTTATCTTCTTAATAAATACAACTTGGTTTTAGCTGAAATTTGTTACTTAAAGAAAATACATTTAAACTATTTTTTTCAATATTTCGTTTGGGTCGTGCGTGTTTGAGTGCCTTGCACGCCGCATTGATTCAAAATCGCAATCTAGCGCGAAAAAAAGAATATTTTTGAGAAAACACAAGTTCTATTGACAAATCTATCTTATTGGGTCTAGAAACGATTTTTAGATTTTGCTTTAGTATTTTTTTTTTTATTTCTATTCTTCTTCAATAAACTGTCATGTCCACATGAAATTTTATGTTTGATATAATTTAACAGCACCATAATACTGTCTACAACTCCCAGAAGTATTTTATTTTTGCTTATTAGGTGTTCAGAGAGCTCTGGCTGCTTTTTTTGGTG
Organism: Euschistus heros; assembly: GCA_003667255.2. Taxonomy (NCBI): domain Eukaryota; kingdom Metazoa; phylum Arthropoda; class Insecta; order Hemiptera; family Pentatomidae; genus Euschistus; species Euschistus heros. The sequence goes on from RCWM02000100.1 coordinate 1,670,261, forward strand.
TCTCGACTTCACCTTGTTTAAAATTTCTTTAGAATTAAATGTAATTGCTCTTACCTGAACTGGTATTTGTAACAAAATTAGTCATATTGCTTTTATATATTCTTCCTAGTCGAAAGATTAAACAAACAACTTATTATTTATTAAAGTTGCGACTGTGTCTTATCGTGTTTCTTAATGTAAAAGTTGTTCCTTTATGTGTTTATTATTTTTTTTTTTTTTAGTGCATAAAATAACCTCACAAATCCGACCTCTGAGGGACCAAGGGAAAGGGCGGAACAGCCAAAAGGTAGGATTGACCGGATACTACAATGAAATATGTGTTTTTCATGGTTAAAGTGTATTATAATTATATCAAAAGTTATATATTAATCTTTTAAAAAAATACAGGTAATAAAAACGTACTTAATATACGCTAACATAATAATATGTAGATATGCTTTAGCCAACATTCTGTTTAAAATAAAACATTTTTTTTTTAAATAGAAGCATTGGCCGTAATAGCACTATATTGTGTTACGTTCTTAACAAACTAACTCACTTTTAAAATTGTTCTTAATGAAGTATTCCTTAAACGTCGTTTTTAAGGACATATGTAGCAAAACCGTAAAAAAATTATCGCCATTTTTTTAGAGAAACCCAAAAATTTGAATGCTTGTATCTTAGTCCCCGTTTAAGTTACAGACCTTATTTTTTGCTCAACCTGTAGAAAATTTAACTTAAGTATAATTTCGAACGTAACAACCTTTCCTTTCAAACCAACCTTGCAGCAGATAATCTGGAGATGCGTAGAAATAGTCAAAAGTTTTGACACAATGACGCTACCAATTAGCAAGTGGCACCGAAGGTCGAAAACTTGGATTTTAGCACACATGCACAACACTAAAAATATATAAATTAATCAAAACCACCCGGTATTTTGCATACCGAAATGTACAATTTTACTATTAGGGATTCATCGAAAACATTGCTCCCCCCTCCTGGGACTCCGTGAAGGGGTCGGATTATCGGGAGAGTCGGAATTAGCGAGGTTCTACTGTTACTCCTTCTGTCTTTTTAGCTGTAGATGTTATAGCGTTTTTAATGCCTCTCCAACGTTCTTCGATTTCATCTCCCGGTTTATTTAGATATACACATATATTTAAATAAATAATAAATTACATAAGTAATAGTGTGAGCCAAAAATAAAACATTTGTAAACATGGGAAGGAAGTGCATAGAAGGCTGATGATGAAAATAATCCTAAGGTGTCAGTAGGTCAATGTAACTTGATAATGATAGCGTCATAACCATGGGGATTTATTTGCATATTTGAAACTTGGATGGGGTTACAAGATGTCTCGATCAAGGTCTTTAGCTTAAGAAAGGAATCCAAACATCTGAATGAAATTGAAAGTAATTTTTACAAGTTAAAAAAAATGTTCCAAATTAGGGATGAGTCGATTCTGAATGTCAATTCTCTATTTCACAGATTCTTGAGAAAAGAATCGGTATCGAAAATCGATGACACCAAGTCGATTTCTAGAATCTGATTGATACTGTAGGAGTTTTTCATTACGTAATTATGTAATTATTATATGTAAATCAATTATTCTCCCTAACGATATTAAAATATAAGATAATTTATTTTAAAATATATTTTATATCTTATAATAATAGAGACAATTTTCATATACTTGATCAACACTGCTCGGTAAAGGATTATAACATTCTCTTGAAAAATCAAGCTTTGCTACTGCAAGATAAACGTCAAATTGATAAAGGTATTTATTCTCTAATGGTAAATGAAGATATAGGAATACCATTTCCAACTACCGAAGATGAATCACTAAATAAATTAATGCGGCCAACCATAGCACTATTTTATTACACTTTTTTGTTATTCTAAGAGGATTCTAATGACACCTCACCGATCTGAGACCATGACTTCCACTGACGATGCCCTAACCACATCATAGCATCTCTCACTCATTAAGATAATTTAGGTTAAGTTTGTTTTGTTACCACTTTTTTAAAGATTTTACATTTAGTTACAATCTTTATTCTTATTGTAATACTATATGTCAACCCTTTATATCAATATACCTTGCTTTTAATTTAACAACAGTCTTTGACCATTTGCATGTAATTGATCCGACTAATTCTATTAGATTGCTCTTTCTTTATAATTTAATGGCCCAACGTATTAAAATTTTGGAGAAGATCTTGTTAATTAATTACTTTAAAACCATTAATATTTTGCCAGGCAAGTGAGTCCTGGCTGTTATCCCTTCAAATATAATAATTAATAAGTTATCCGGACCCGACCTGGGATATAGCAGTATCAAAGAAGTGAAAATGTGATTATATGTCCTTCTCACAAGGAACAAATTTAGAAAACAAGTCTCAATCACTTTTATAAAGGTTGCTAAGTCAGTCCACCTTATTTCTGATAGTTCTCAACACAAGAAAATAAACATTAAGCGGCAGGAAAGGTCCCCGTTCCATCTCACCTTCCCCAATTTTAAAATTCTTGTTATTTTCATTCCTGAAGAAGACCTGCGAAGCTGGCCGAAACATAGAATTTTTTGTTTTCAATGTAGACGTTTTTTCTCCATATTGTATCCTTGAGTGACTACTCCATAATTTTCATTAAGGAGTCAATAAAAGGAGCGATACAAACTCCATTACAGTTTTAGTGAACAAAAAAAAAAAAAAAAAAAAAATGGAAATTACGTTAAAAGCAGAAGCTACACAGCAAAGCAATCAATGGTCCAATCGCAACAGTAAAAGGTCCTGCTAATAGCTGATATTGTCTACCACTGATTGAAGCTATTGTTTCATCTGTGGCCTGGACAACAGCGAGAGGTGGCAATGGCTTTTATAAACATGATCTATCATATTTTTATATTTATTACAAATATAAAATCCTACCTGTGGATAACTCATCTATCATTTTTGTCGGTTTATAAAATTATTTTTCAGCTTATTTTGTTGTAGGGTGAGAAAACTTTTTTCTTTTTACAAAAACTTTGGAATAAATATTACAATCTATTAGGTAATGAATCCATTCATCAATTCATAAAAATGCTATAAAAAATAAAAATAAACAATAAAAATAACATCCGGGGATCCCCGAACCAAGTGCTTCCTCACTTAAATATAAACTTACCATAAACTACTGGGCCACTGTCGTTTTAACCTACAAGATGGGTTATTAGGATATATAGAACTGAACAATGATTGAACGTGATGGTTGGGATGGTTGAAAGAGTATGTATGTGTATATATGTATATGTGATTTGTAAGCTTTTGATGGAACATGCCAATAAATTACAATTCTAATGGACTTTAGGGATAATAAAATAAATTAAGGACTGAATAGATATACTTCCCCTATTCAGTCATCTTGTTGATAAACAAAGCTTTTAAAAAAATCGTAAAATCAGAGGTCAACGATATCACGATTTCCCCATTTCTGTTGTCGGACGTCACTCTACTAGTAAACCGTGGAGATGATCATACTTATAGCACTGACTCACCTCTCATAGTACTGAGTCATTCTTCTTCATAGGAGAGGCAGAAGGACAGCCTAAAGGACGATAAACCTGGCGACCTTGTGGGTCAGCGATCCCAGCCCGTCAGTCATTAGGGGATTTTCCGCTTTTCTTCATCGCTTTTCATATCAATGGCCATGCTCCTTTCTGTCCCATGGAAAAAATTATAATTGCCCCTCGTGACAAACACCTTAGTTAGCGGCATCATGAAAGAGATTGAATCGAATTTTCACGGGACCCACGAGTCGGGTCACAATGAAAATTGCCCTCCGTACAGAAATAATTTCTAGAAGGCAGCGAACTTTCCAACTATACTTTTATAGATCGTATTCTTACGTAACTTCACATAAAACTGAAGATACGAATGGCTCGGTAATGTATTCTTACTATTTTTTCCCACAATTTCTACGGTCAAGGTTCTTTATTTATCATGGAAAATCTAATCAGTACTTATCATATAAATCGCATGAGTACTTGTCCGACTTTCCGTCTCATTCAAATGTATTGAAACCTCCAGATGCTAATGAGACAGTTTTATAATCATATTCTTATTGTATAGAAAAAATTATACTACTGTATAATTACTGTACGAGGCTTGAAGGACTGTAGCTCCGAAGCTATAGTAAAAATCTATTAGCATCAAATTTGCCCACAGCTTAGATAAATCTATCTGGTTTCATAATCAAACAGAACTTGCTTTTTATAAACAATACATGTACCAAGAATGCGTTCTTGTAAAAACGTTTTTTATTGGTTACCAAGGAAAAATCAAAATTGGAAATCAATTTTTGTTTAGGAGGAGCCAACTGCACAGAAATACACCAACAACAATAAATGATACAAGCAATTAAACATAAGTACCTAATAATAACATTGGTCTGGAAAACATGATAGAAATACCTGGAGTGTCCTTATATGGCCTACCCAGCGAATGATACTAGGGCATCTGCTGTTTTTTCATAAAAGCACACAAAACTATATCATGGAACAATGTTGGAAAGTCTCAATGATCTAAAACTGCGCTTTCTTACCTTAAAAATCATCAAACATTTTAAATGAACCACAAGAATGATGGACACTCAGTAGAAGTTTCTGACCTTAGCTCAAGAATAAAATCAGTCAGGTGTTCTTCTTCGCCTCTTTATGTGGCGACCACAGACGAACTAAAGCCTTCCGAATCTAACCTTATCTTGCTCTGACATTCTGTCTGGATAGAGAATCACTCGTTTTTATTTTTAAATAGCATTTTTATTTGATTTTTTGGCGATTGGCGATATTAGGAGGCTGGCCATAATTAGGCACCCTATCTTATAGGAGAATGTATTCAGCTTCGTGCCGATATTATGTGCGGCCCTACCTAACCAACGTTACCTATCGTGTCGGAAAATCCTGTTTCCAGAAAAATAATACGCGCTCCGATACGTCAGTTGTGTGTGCGAGCCTTAATCCAACTTTCTATCCATTTTATTCGAATTTCTTGATCGAAAACATTAATAATTCGGTCTGATTTTAAACAGATCCCATATTTGCAAAGACCTTGTAAATCGAAATAAGGCCAAACTAAAAAATAAGATTCAGAAAATGTTAAATAATTAAAAAAAAAATCAAACTAATAATAAAAATAAACTCATGCAGCATGAATTAGTCACCCAAGAATACCAATTGTCCTACTCGCCTAATTGAAGCTCAGCGTGGAAAAACTATTATAGAGAACTTGAAAGAATTCAAAATTTACGCATGGGAGGATTATGAACAAACTATTTCCTTAGTTTGCGGGTATAATTTTCCTAGTTTTATTTTTCATATTCAAATATTTTCTAATCATATAACTTCCTGAAAGTAGTTGTATTTGTATTTAAACAATCTTAATTAAAAAAAAAAAAAAATTCTGCCTTTCGACTTCTTTAACATTTACTAGACAGACGTTCAAACCTACCGACTAATTACAAAAGGTTCATTTACACGACAGTCATCAGACGTACTTGGACATATGGAGTTAAGCTTTGGGGCTCCACCAAACCATCTAACTTTGTCACAAATAACCTTATCCATAAAGACCTTAGTGTTCCATACGTTATTATTATACATGTCCATAATCATTCTTATCCACAAGTCTCTCAACTTGCTTCCCATTCTATTACCGATAATCCACCGTAGCGTCTGAAAAGAAAATGGCCGAGAGACCTTCTTATATAGATTTTTTTTTTCGTTCAAAAATGTTACATTTTAAGCGTTAAAAAACCGTTACACCAAAAATGTATATGTCCACAACCAAAAGGCGTATCCATGCCAAATGTTTATATCTTTAGCAGTTGTTTTAGCGGTGAAGAATAAAGGTGAATATTGAACTGCTGGGAGATATTTAGTTTGAAATTGGAAATAATTTTTTTTAACAAATATAAACTAACGGCAAGCAATTGAAAAATAACACATATATAACATGCCATCTGAGGATGTCTGATTTTATATTTCGTCAGCTTTCTGATATCCATCATGTATTTCTGTGATCTCTGAATTCGTAAATAATGACCATAGTATAAATCTTATACTATGCTGATTTCAGCTAGAGTTGGACTAAATGTAATCATATCTAAAATTTATTCGTAGCTATATGATAAATAATTCCCTGGAATCAAACATTTAATTTAATAATCATTAAATCATTTAGTCAAATAATCATATTTTCAATTAAAAAAATCATTGCAAGATTCAAGCAATCATTAATAAGGTGATTGATTCCAGGAAATAAGTTGCTAAATATCTATGATTAAAGTTTGCACAACTCTGATATCAGGTTGCTGTTGCTAAGCCATTCCTTGCTGTTGAGGCTTTGCGGTTTACTGGATGCAATTCCTAACAGTAGTATGTAATGATATTCACATTCCTACTACACAAGAATCGTTGCATTTCCTTGTATTTATCTTCGAAACATCGTTTCAAATAAATATTCTACAATATCCTATAATCTTAAATTTTAAAATTAGATCACTGCAATTTTGACTTTAAATTTCAAGACATGATTGACATGTTACCTTTAACACGTTTTGTTTATTAAGCCAAACATTCCGCTGATTGTAGGTATATATTTCGAAAGGTGAGGATAAATAAATAACGTTTAAAAAAAAAAATTAAAAACGAGGTTTCAGAGTAGTTCAAATTTAAAGAAATAAAAGAATCTTAACACCCATAAAGAGGTAACGTTCACATTGAGATATGATTGTTTATAACGTTAATATTTATTTATTTGATTACTTACTGCATCTACTCACATGAGGCTTAATACACACATTAAATTTTGTCAAACAATTTACAAAATTTCGGAATTTCAATTTTTTTTTTTTTTTATTTTCTCTTCTCTGCCTTTCAGTGATTTATCCATACTTCAGTGTATATTATATTTTGTTCTTGCGACAGAGTATAGTGTACATGTTGTTGCAATGTGTTTCAATGTCAGTGCTGTCATGCAAGTTGTAAAAATCAGTGGCTCTAGGCTTCTCATCAGGTAACCGTGGATGAAAGCTGAATGTCCAATTCTTAGCCTCTTCAAGATTATTTCTTCTATTCTTGATTTTCTAAAAGATGTTGTCCAGGCCCGGTGTCTTGTTTAATTTTTTTAAGTTTACTGGTTATTTGGTTCCATTTTTTTTTTCCTTTGTTGAAGCAACTTTTTTTCAGTATGTTTTTAAGTCAGGAGTTGTTGAAATGCCAGTAATTATGGTTCCTATTTGGTTCAGTCTCGCAATATTTGCTGCTCTGTCTGCAGCTTTATTTCCGACCGAAGACGCCACAATGCGAGGGTACCCATATTAGCACAGTTGCTCCGACCCCATAATACTACTGTCAGTGGTCGAATATCAGGGGTTTGTCCCGATCGTACACCATTAAAAAACATTTCTCACAACATTGACGAATTGGCGCCCGGTTTAATGCATCATCACATTCTTGAGACAAAGACCATGGGACATTTTTGTGGTCAGGCATATAAAGGTCCAAGTAAATCAAAGACATTGTTGACAAACTTGTGGTAAAATAAATTTATTTTAACCCAAGGAATGATTTTGAGCTCGGATCTATTTTTAGGTTACTGGCGCCCCCCATTTTGGGATGGCTGAAATTTTGGAAGGGGAAGGGCGCAAACCCCTGCCCATCCAGACAAAACCGAGTAAAATTAAGCAATTCGATCGAAGTTTTGAACCATTTACATTATCTACATTCAATTTGACATTATACTCATTTCAAACGATTGAGTGCACTTTGTTCCACTGAAAACTGCTTCTTCCCATGTTTTGACCTCCGATAATAATATTATCTTAGATACGCTCTAGTATTGGGAATTGACTCAAATAGAATCCATTGTTGACTGAAACAAGGCTGGAGCACTAGATAAACCAAACATCAAAACGGTGAAATCTGAACAACCCTAATTGTAGTATTAATCGTAAATAATGTTTGCCAGTTTTCATTTAACTTTACTTGCAAATAGGCATTTGACAGTCTAAATTCACAAAACAACACTTTTGAGACCCCACTCATAATAGACTGAAAAATATCTTCGCGATTTAGGGATTTGAGGGATAGTGATCTAAATCTACGTATTTGTTCAGGGTTACTTTAAAATCCACGCATAAGCGAATTTTACACCGGTTTGGCTTTCTAACACAGACAATTGGAGATTGCCCATTGGCTATGCGCTCACCCTACTAATAATTCCTTACTTTCCAGAGACGCATTCAAGTTCCTCAGCCACTGCCTGTCCTCGTGATTGCTCGCATTCACCAATCTCATCATAAGGTTACATTATAGGACGTCTACTGAAGTCTCTCACCCATCGACCACCATGCATCTTATTGAAATGCTGTTGATGAGAGTTCACTTTTCAAGTTTTGACATGTTATTGTAATCATTATCAACACATTTATTTAATGTATCTATTTTTTACAGTTGTGTTTCAATAAAAGGATAATAAATGAAAAAAAAAGCTTAAATCATAACGACACATCGGCAGTTTCAATAAAGTTGTGTAAACTTGGGCGTGTTTTTATAAGACCATAAACACGATATCTTTTTCGGCATGATAAAATTACAGGCAACTATAAAACTATAAACAAAGCGCCTCAAACATTGTCAATGTCACTCGAATTCCAACGGAATCAATGGCTTGGCCGACTAATTCTTTTTGCCAACCGATTAGTCGGCCAAAGTATATATATATACACACACACACTCATATATATACATATTCATATATCTTAAGGGACTTTGTCCTAGAAAAAAATTATTTTTTTATTCTATTCTGTATATTAAGCAATGTTTTTTGTTTATTTTATTCTTTTATTAACAGAAATTTACAACTGTATTAAAAAAATGCGTCTAGTAAATATGCGGTATACAATGCAAAATAACAACATTAAAAAAATTTGTAGAGGAACTACCGATTGGCGGTACTTTAATGATATAGCTACAATAGAAGAAGATCTCGATGCCATCTTCTTTTTAAACGCCTCGGAGGATTGCCAGGAATGTAATGGGAAGCAAGTTGTGAAACTAGTGGATTTGCAAGAGTATTAAGTTTATTGTGAAAGGGAAGGTATCTGGTTCGTGCCAAATCAGTGACAACAATATCACGGTCATTGTGGATCAGTTCATTTGTGGCAAAGTAAGAAGCATTAAGGATTGTTCGAAGGATTTTGGATTGTAGTGATTGGTGCGAGAATAATTCGATGTAAGAAATGTTAAGTATTCGTTTTGTCGAAAAATGGGTCGAGTAAAAATATATTCATTCATAACAGTTGAAAATAGGAGAGAAAAAAAACAGAAGAACATAGAAAATAGTTCATAATTGTTTAATTTCATAATCCTTCTTATTTATTATTTTTTTTACAAAACCTGTGCATGGCACACCACAATTCTGTATCTGAAGATTTTTAAATTTTCCATTAGTAAATCCGACTTTGTTATCTGTCACTTGTATTTCAGAGAGAATATTCTCCAAGAGGGAACATTTGTAAGCTACAATAACGAGGAGGAGTTGTTAGAACGAGGATAAAATAAATAAAAGAGTGGAAATATAATGAGGCACTGCCTAGATGCTTAGGGGAAGAAAGAAGTACTTCAATTTGTTAGGCTTACCAGGAGCGATGATGCAGTAATAGCAGCTATGCAGCTTACTCTTATACATTTGAATTATTCACGCTCGACACATTATTGAAATAATAGTGTATCAATTAAACTCAGAATATTAACATAGTTTCACTACAAATATTCATTAGCATTAATATGAAAGCTGAGGGACTGGAAATTTTAAAATTTTATCTGAGTCCGCTAAGAGCAAAATCAAGTTTAAACACAGTTTGGAGTAAAATTTGATGAAACATGGAAGTGGTTATAATAACGAACATTCGCACTTAAGCTTCGGGATTGTACCGTAGCATCAGGGAACATTAGTTTAATAATAAATTTTTTTATATATTATATATTTTACGACGTAACTGTTTAAAAATAGCTTTTAGAAAGTAATACTAGAATCATTTATTTTTAGAAACAATTGGAATCTGATTCGAATTTAAATAAAATAAATTTACATATCCCATACAACGTCAAACTAAATAAATGTTGTTACATATTGATATAGTAATGTTTTACACACACATACACACATATTAACGATTAGTTAATTTACAATTTAGCACAAACGATAAAATATTGAAATACCAAATATATAAATAATAAAAATAAATATGGGTACATGTAATTGTTTAGTCATGAAAAAGTGGGTGATTTTCTTTTGGCCAAGGGGTTCCAAATTTGTCTTATCTAATAAGTTGTCTAGAACAACAGGAGAGGTAAAAACATCTTCGTATACATATTGCCTGATACAGTACTGTCCAATCTTTTTAAAGATTTTCTTGCTTCGTTTGAACAGCAAAATTCTTGAAAAGACTCTCGGGTCTACATTCCCCACATGATCCTAGTTTTGATCTGTAGGGGATGAAGGATGAAGCAGTTACGGATTGTTCCTTCAGTAACGTTTTTCCAAGCTTTATCTGCCAATTCTATTGTACACCAAACTGTGATTTAACTAACGGTTCCTTCTTCCACAGTTTCCACCATAGTTCTGACTACTCCCTAACGGTCTAGAGGTAAAAGCCAAAAGCCTTGAGTCTACCATTTTGTGAATAACATCCCCAAAAACATTGTAGACTTCGTATTATAGAGGCAGTGCCTTGGTTTAGTTCGATTTATATAAGTCCATTTGGTCAAGTTATGAAATATTTTCTTTATAATATCGAGATTGTCTAAGTACATTAGTTTCCTTCGATTTAAAAAGTTTTTCTTAAGGGACCAACCTTACCACTGGCCAGAAAGTTTCATGCGCAACAAGTACCATAATATTTAGCATACTGAAAATGTTAGTTATTCTCTATTATACTATATGGTTAAGATTATAACTGCTCAGTATCCACCGGGACAGTTTCCGGGACTACTCAGTTTCCAGTCTACGGACGCTATACAAAAATGACAATCTGGTTTCCATTATTTTTGATCTCTTCCTGTTTATTATTAAATCTCATTTCGGTTTTATCTTCCTTTTACTAAAGCCTGTTCCAAGCTTCATCTCAGTAGTTGGCCTTCATTGCTTCATCTGTCCCATCCATTCTGGCGTTCATTCATCTGACTGTCTGAGAAATTTTATCTGTTTTTTTATATCCCTAGCTCCGTAGCCGGAATGAAAACTGGATTGTATTTTCGCAATTCCTTCTAAATTTGTGTTCAGAGTATTATTAATTTTGTTACTACAAAGTTAGAATTTAATAGAAAAGAAACAGCTCGGTCTTACAGACAAGAGACGACCACTCCAAATCTGCTAGGCAAGCATTCAAAGCTTCCAATAAATTACGAAAGACTTTTTTACATGACATTCACTTGGATATGGAGTTGAGCTTTGGGGATCCACTAAACCTTCCAATTATTTTCGTATCTAATCCCTTCAATTCATAATCCTTCGTAAAATCCTCAATGCTCTTTAATATGTCACAATTAAACTTATCCATAAAGATCTCAATGTTTCATATTTTGCTGTTCTGGTCCAAACCAGATCAGGGAAATCCATGTCCGATCGAATCCACTTGCCTCAAACTCAATTCTTCGAGGCGTCTGAAAATAAGATGGCCGAGAGACCTTCTAATGTAGAACAATTATTGAAGTGCTACTAGTGCGAAGCTGTTTACATCATTTTCCCCAAATTTACTTGTTTTATATAATGTATACAGTTGTAAATGTCAATAAATCCTTAACAAAAAATCTTTTAATTAAGTCGAGATCCTACTACAACCACTATAAAAAAAAATAACTACAATTCCATCATCCATAAATGACATTGGAGTATAGCTCACTTCCTCCGCCAGAAAAGTAAATGATGACTTCTACACCTGGTCATGGACGACCAAGGTAAAGCGATGGCCAATGGCGTCATCTGTTGTGATGATGTTGCACGACGTGTTAGTTTTATCAATGAGGAAATGTTTAAATCTGGCCTTAATGGTAAGAGCTTTAATTTAAGTATCTTATTTTCAACCTTAGTGTGATTATATATAAATAATGTTCAATCATTGTATTAATAAAAAATACAAAACATAATAATAAGTGTCAGTATTTATAAGTAAAAACACCTCATATCTTCTGGCTTCGTAGCTGAAACTAGTAATTGAAGGGTTCGGTAGATGAAGGAGTTATATCACATTTTTTTAAATAAATAAAATCTAGCACAGTAGAAGAAGAAGTTCTATGCAGAAGTGTTAGGTAGCAAAATCTTAACATAAATTACTCGAAATTGTATTTTGTTACATAACTCCTTCAACCACCGAACCCTTCAATTTTAAATTGACGTTAACTAACAACGATGATCAAATGTATGAAAGCTCTAATTAAGGTAATAATTCTGGTATTTTTTAAGAATAAAATATAGTTTTTAACTCATGTAAATTACTGGGAGATACAGGAGGGTTGGCTTTACATTTCAGGGCTCTATATTTAAATCCGAGCTTTGAGCTAGCCATCTCAATGTGCCACATTATCAATCTAAATTTGCATATTTTACGTAATACAAAAATACTTGCGGTCGTGCATTATCCTGCATGAAAATGGTATCTGCATGGAATCGTGAAAAATGGTCAAAAGGGATCACATAGCCCCAGGATGATTTTCCTCATCACATACAACAACAAAAGGTCGCAGCAAATTTGAAACATTCGTTATAATCATCTGTATTATAACTGAACATTTCTAAACAAGGTTTAAAAAATTAATGTCTTTAATGTTTTTCCCTCTATATTTATAGCCTATTACCACTTAAAATGTTTAATATAAATTAAAAAACATCAACAGCAAAATTATGTTTGTTTGATAAGAAAGATTTAGAACTTTCTACGGGTGCCACTTTTATTGTGGGTGGTGTTTGAGGTAAAACAAATAAATTAGTAAAACATCTATAAGCTAGATAACACTGCTCATGGTATCACTGGACTTAAATATAATTTGAACAAATGGACAAATAGCTGAGAGGAAAAAGTGCCTCTTAGCAAAAAGTGCCATATCCAAGCAATCAGCCCAACAAAAGGTCCTCAGTACTGGCTGGTTAATTTTGAGTTACAACTCCACTCCTCCCTTAATCTTGGCCAGGGAAATCCCGTGTTGTCGAAACGGCAAGAACTAGACAGAAAAAAAAATTATCATTTGGACATAATTTAGGGTGTCTGTTGGAGATCGGACAAGTTGAATTATATAAAATTCATTAGATTACTTTATTTACTTATATCAATTTTATTTTTGTTATTAATATAGACGTAAAATAAAAATAGTAATTATAAAAGGAAAAATAAGTAAATATCATTTACTATAAAACCGAACTACAATACGAAACAGAAGAACAAAAAATAAATATAACACCGTTATTCTCCTTTAACGATTCCCACAAGCCTAATGTTGAATGGGGAAGGTTATTGTTAATTTTGTTTAGGAAGGTTTACCCAAAAAATCGAGCTCTGAATATCAATATGCGGTATATCGGTGATCATACATATCAATTTATAGACATATCGTGATTTTTTTCCCTTATTTTTTTTTTTATAATTACATTGTAAATATTCTAATGACGTTAAAATGATATCCCTGTTTATTTTATCGGTTTAATTAAATTGAATATCGACATCGAACCAGTGATTCACCAAATTCGTCAAACCCGCATCACCCTTGCATGCCCTTGCCTGCTCGATTCCGATGCTGCACTTTGGGTATCATATTTATCGATAGCTCTTTCCTATAATTTCACCTATAAACTTCCATTTCTCCGGTTTAAGTTGGATTCTATGGTTTAGTGTGTTTTATTGATATTTTCTTATTCCGTCTTCTAAAATCTAAGAAGATGTAACAAAAGTTAACAACATAACTTTCTAATGTATTTTGTTATTTATCATTCCTATCGTCAGAAGGTTTATCAGAAGATAGTAATATCACTTCCAATATTGATTTAGAGGTTTCTATTTAGTTATATAAAGATATTTCGGGCGGGAGCTGTGGTTCGATGTTGTTACCTTACTATATTTTCCAACTTAAACAGAAACACACTTATTTCAAATGTTAAAATATATAAGTAGTTTATTATAGATTAAAACAGTAGAAAGTAGATACATGTACTTAAACCAATATCAATACCGCGTTGCCAACAATTTACCCCCACATATCGTCATCAAAAGATTTCAGGAAAAGTAGCTATTCCAAAATGTTTCCTCTTAATTTATTCCTTGCGGGTGGTGGTTCGCCCCGATCTATAAAATACTGTTAGCACTGAATTCGAAACAGTAGCAACATATTTCCTAGCCACTTACATGAAGTTGGAAAATTTGCATTAAAACATTAATAATTATAGACTTTATCTTATTTAAACCAATTTTATATGGTTTTGTTACTTTTTAAAAAATATAAATACAAGAAAACGATATATCGTGAGGTATGGATATATATCTATATATTGAAAGAAAAAAATATGGCATAATCGGAAGAAAATAATAATACTTCGATATAACGAGTATTGATAACACCCCTAATGGTTAATACATCATCAACTATAACTGAATGTGATCAACCTCACATACAAGTGTACTAAATTTATTCTTTCCAAAGTGCTAAGCAAAATAAGAGACCGTGCCATAAAATTTCTAAATAATTAAGACAAATAAACGCAAACGACTGAATACACATAAGGGGATCAGTATTACATCGGATCAGTAACGGAAATACTGACAGTATTTTCCCACAGGACCTTAGAAATGAACAGACGAAGCCAAGGTATTCCCCAGGCATCAGTGATGCCGTTAACTGTGGAACACTGAACAAGAAATGCTATGATAAGCAGAATATGAAAGAGGAATGCTTCCGTTACTTCTAAGATTACTGCCGACAAATTTTAGCTATGGCAGTTCCGTTTAGAAAACCTGTCCACAGTCATTAACATCTCAGCAAAACAGAATGTGGTGTGAAAATCCCAAAACATATTTTTTAAAAACATAGTTGCATCAATATTTGCTTTCAAGCAGTCCAGAACTAGAGCTTCACGCTGGTTCCTTCGTAATAAAAAGCGAATTGGCAGTTTTTTAAAATAAATTATAGTAATTTTTTTGGTTTGCTAAATGAAATTACAATCGTTTTTTTAAGGTTTTGAAATGAATGTTAAGATGCACTCACAAAAACGTTGGAGGCACTCATGTCGGTCTATTAGTGACTGAGTGGTTAGAAACGGGCAATTTCATGACAACTCTAATTATTTAATAAATAATACGATCCAATTTTATCAATTTTAATCACTGCCCATTAGCTACGAGACCCCGAAAAGAATGGAGACCTAAATAACAGCAATAATAGCACTTATAATCGAGCCCACATGTCTTCAAAACTGAGTTTCATTCTGGTAGTATTCTTATTGTTGTAATAAATATTTATTTCATGTTGATATATATTTATTTTATTATGTTGGTATTAATTACGAAACTCAAGAACAGAAGAATTGTGATTTTCAATTTACCTTTTGACATGCCACTACTATTTTTTTTTTGTTTTTAGAACTAAACGTCCATATGTACTCCAATGGCAGGTAGGGCTTTTCAAAAATATGGAATGTCATTTTATGGGTCTGCCACAAGATAAATTTCAACTCACTCAGGCCAGGTTCGAAGAAGAGGTTGCAAGAACTTGGTCAAAAACTTCAACATCCTCGGCCACAAACGGTCTCAACTGCTTATTTAAGATAATAGCTACATCCAAGTGTTTAATAAATAAAAAGTTTCTGATTTACTCCAGTTTTGCAATTTCTGTGTGATGATAGTTCCTCAGACGATATCTTTTCCTAAAAGAAATAATTATTTTGAAAATGAAAGAAAAGGCTAGAAAATATTAATTAAATTAAACTCGATATAATTGAAGCTTATGCATATCTAGGTTTTATTGAAAAAGGTTTTTTACTAAAGCTTTTCTTTTCATCAAAATAAATAACCTTATTTCATTTAAAATTATTTCAATTTAAGGCCATAACAGAAAAATATTTTTATATTTCTACAAAGTCTGAGACGCTATTGTTGTTTTTGTTACTTGGAATTTCCTGCTTTTCACTCTAATTGTAAGTAAAAATAGAATAATATTAACCCTAAGAAATTATCGTTAGTTACCTTCTATAATAGCCAGCTTTAATTAAAATTATTTGTGGTTACGTCGAACTTGTAATTAACTATAATGTATAATTTGTTTAGTTCTTAATAAATCCTTATAGCCGGTAAAATGTTGAAATGATAGTTAAAAAATAACATAATTGTTAGAAGAAAGATAAAACAAAAACCGACTTAAGATTAAGCCTACATGTACAAATTTAAACTAAAAATTAAAAAATAATATTTTGATCAATTCAAAACAAACAACGTTAACCCTTTTAAGGCACAGTGTACTACAATACACCACCATTCGATTGATTATTTAGAGGGGCACCATCATTCAAAAACATGAAATTAGGTTTAAAAACAAAAAAATTGTAATACATTAAAGTGATTTTTTTTTTTAAAATATATTTCTTCAATATTGCACCAATAAAAAAATAGAAAAAGGAGTGAATTTAAATATGCATGCTTGACCCGAAAAGGATTCAAGGACATTCAATGAAAATAACGATATTTATATACCTATTCACATTTTTGATCAGTTATTTTTGGAGTCGGTGCCAGCCAAGAAGGGCAGTTTAATCCTGGCTTTGCAATTAACTTTCTGCACTCCTTTACAATTATCAGCTTTCTTTCGATTTCTGTTTGTTTTGGTTGGCACCGGCAACAAAAATGACTGATCATAAATTGTGAATAGATATATAAGTATCGATAGTTTCGTTGATTGTCCTATAATGCTATTTGTTTTGAAGTAACTAAAATATTATTTTTTACTTTTTAGTTCAAGTTTGTACATGTGGATTTAATCTTGAAGTCATAGAAAGTTCTTTTCTGTTATCTTTTTTATTTATTTTATTTTATATGTATATATTTTTTTTTATTTCTATTTTTTTTTTTGTTTTCTCTTTGTGTTGATATAATCATATGCCATATATATTACTTATTGCCAACATTTGTGGCAGATTGTAATAATTACTCAATAAAAGTTATAAAAAAAAAAATCTTGAAGTCTTTTTTTTTTCCTAAAAATTAACTTTATTTTTCCATTTTTAGTGGTAAGTATATTCTGTTCTTTTTTTATTTCTTACTTCGAGTTTGTACATGGAGATTTAGTCTTGAAGTCGGTTTTGTTTTCCCTAAAATTTAACTTTGTCTTTCAATTTTTAGAGGTAAGTGGGTGTATTTTGTTTTTATTTACTTTTTAGTTTAATTTTGTACATTTAGATTTGATCTTGAAGTCGGTTTTTTTTTTTTGGGGGGGGGGTCTTAAAAAGCGCTAGATTGATTTCAAGAAAAGATTTATGGGACCACCTCTGATGTATGGCCTACTAATAATAAAAAATCATCACAATCGATTCACAATTGATGGAATAATTGAAGTAGGTCAATTACTGCTCATTAATAGTTTTAATCTATACAAAGGCTCTATAAGTAGAGTATTTATAGTATTTATCTATATTTCCATTACATAGCTATTTTATGCCCTATTATGCAAGGGCACTTTTAAAATACTAGAACCAAACATCGATACTGCTTGTTAAACAATAACGAAGGCACTATATCGGTAAGATGACTATCTAGGTGGCACTGGCTGGATAACGAGCACGGGGCACGACATAGGCTCTCTTCCAAGCCCCACAGATAAAACGAAATCAGTAATGAACACATACAAACCGCATAATTTTAACATTAGCCAGTTCCTAATCCCCTTGAATTATACCAAAACAAAAGATCGAATATGGACATCCTGGTATAAAACATACAACACGATAGCACTGTAAATAAACAAAAATGTGGATGTAAAATAAACATAATTAAAATTTATTAAAGTTATACCAAAATCGCAAACCAATGTAGACGATTTCTAATTAAATGCCACAAATAATACAGCTGAAAACTAAAGCTTATCGTTAATATTAGTTCTTGAATTTAAACAGTTAAAGCTTTTAAAAAAGTGAGAAAATATTTTTTTGAAAAAGTAGGAAAAAGGTCTGTACTCGTCCACTATTTGGGGAAAAAATATAAATTATTTTGTAGTTAACGAAAAGAAGTGTATAAAATATATCTTGAGATTGCAATTGAAATAATACACTCAGCCGACGGAATCAATTCTCGAACTCTCAGCTTTCCTACTGGGCTAAAATGCTTAAGGTGATTATAAAAATTCGAAATAAATAAAGGAATGACTCATCGTTAGATTCAATGGAGAACAGAGTAACAAAGCGTCATTTTTATATTTAAAAAAAAAAACCAGTTATTATATCGTCTTCTTATTATTTACCATCAAATCAAGTAATCAACATTCACACTAGGCTTGAAAAAATAATAAAATTACACTAAGAAGCTACTTATTGTTTTAGTTATCTGAAATTACAAATGTGTTACAGTATGTCCCAGGGGTGCGGTACAGTGTAAGAGCTATAGGGGTACAGTTTAAAAACATGGGGTACATTATAGTATTTAACAAAATAAAATTAAATATGAAAAAAAAAAAACGTGAACATGCGTGCCATGTATGAACCATGTTCCACAAAAAACTGTTTTGGTAACCAAAATTCGGCATAAACTAATTTGTAAAATGAGAATATTATCGTTTCTTCTTTAATGTCGTCATCATGTGTAGACGAATGTCTGTCTTCCTTTTTCTATTCCGAACCATTTTCGATGTGACACACCAAAAAAAAAAATATATTATCAAAGGAGGCACAGTAAAAGACGTTACTTTACA
Source organism: Euschistus heros (assembly GCA_003667255.2). NCBI lineage: Eukaryota > Metazoa > Arthropoda > Insecta > Hemiptera > Pentatomidae > Euschistus > Euschistus heros. The sequence continues at coordinate 1,689,220 of RCWM02000100.1, forward strand.
CTGTGCCCCACAACCTTCTGTTTAAAACAAAAATTCGTTTAAATTTTATTGAATTAATTAAATTATATTAAAATTGCAGCAAATTCTCTTTACTATTTAAACACCAACTAATTGAAGATTAAAAGTAACATATACTCAAAAATCATTAGTTTTCCAACAAGAACAAAACTTCATTAGCTAAATTGTTCACAATTTTTTTTATAAAATCCTGCAAGTCCAATGAAAGCTGTTTAAGGTGGTAGTGACGACAAATAACTCTATACTAAAGAGTCTCTACACTATAGTCAAATTAAAAAAAAAAAAATGCAGAGCTAATCTTGATGTTACACTGCATCCCATTTGACCCTATATATAATACAGATATGCTGCATGAAGTTCAACACACTGGAAACAAGCTCGACCCAATATTTAGTACATTTATTACAACAAAAGCTCCAGTGCGGTGAAAAATGGACCCAGTTCAGCTTTTAAGAAAGAAAGTGTACCCCAGCACTTGAAAACCAAATCAATGTTTCCATCACAGAACTTACAGTATCGCAATTATTCCTTAAAATGAAATGCTACTTAATCTGCTAAGCATACTACTAATTATCTATACATAGTACATTACTTAAATTTGTATCTGACAAGGGATTCGAAAAAAACAAAACATATATTTACCGCATGCATGAAGAAGGTAGAAGCAATGCATCAAGAACCCTCTATTATAGAAAGACAGAATTATTAATGATGGTTGTCAGATATATTAGAATAATCTGCTTGAGAAACGTTGACCCATTAATTTTGAAAGAGTCCCTGGCTCATAATAGATAATGATCCTAAAGAATATCTTGCCATATTTCAGGAAAGGATTAGCTTCCTAGCTTGTGTTATCAAAGTTTTAATGATATGCATGGATTTTTTCAGATAAAAATTAATAAGAAAAGCTACGCAACACTAAATCTCTTGAGTTATTGACCCGAATTACCGTTGTAACTTTAATTTTTTTTTTCATTACGTGTTGTTTTTGATGTTTAATGACTTCCTTCATCCTTGTGGAATTCTTAATTATTATTTAGCTTCTGGTATATTAACCGTCAATCCTGAGCTTTTGCTCTTCAAGAAAAATTCTTCCATTTTATTTTTTCTCCTCTCGCCGAAGTTTGTAGCTAACCCTAAGATCATTTTTAATATACCGTCCTTACAAAAACTGTTTTCTATCACAAAATACACTAAAACAACTACTTGTTAAATTACATCTTATTTAATTATGTCGGATATATTAATTGATATAAAAATAAATGTTGCATATCTGGTAGATATAATCATACACAACATACATTAAAAAAAAAGATATTTTTAAGGAATCTCTGCACATTAAAACTAATTGTAAGTAATGTTATACACATTAACAGTAAAAATGTCAATTTTTCAGTGATTTCATCTCCCAAGCAGCGTATTCCTAACCCATTCAGGATTTGAGTATCCGTAAGAAATCTTTCTGAAAATGCATTTCCATTCATTTAAGCTATTTTCACAGAAAATCAGCGTAATGCGGAATGCATGTAAATTGATTCGTGATAACTATTGCAATCTATGATGATAGTATCCATACTAAGAGCTATAGTTAATGTAATGAATCATAAACTAATTTTCACTAACACTAGTTTTTCCAAATCTTTTATTTTTCAATTTTTTAAAATATAAACATCTCTAATAACTATCAAGTTATTGTTTTATATTTTATTCTAAAATATGATAATGCAACTCATATTAATTGTAATGTATCAAGTCAGTAGGAGCCTTGACCTATATCTCACTTTCTAGTCTACTACATTTAAAGTCAAATGACGTAAATCTGTTTCAAATTCTTTAGGTTTATTCCTAAATTTTTAACCTGAGAAATTATAAAACCAAATTAGCTAAAAAATATTATCAGCGTAGGGTATATCAACGAAAACAACTTCAAATTTTAACTGTAATGCAAAAATAATATAACAGTTTTGTACAATAAATGTTAACTATAGATAAGATATCTGTTATAATATTATGAGTTTTACCGGTGCACCAAATAAATTTTAATAAACAGGAAACTAAAATTACTGCAAACTGGTTTAGGAAGCTCAACATCAATATTTGATGAGAAAACACTGATTGTTAACAAACAGCTATACAAAAATAAACCGAAACCATTATATATATATATATATATATATATATAAATATATATATATATATATCTAATTCCATTATTTTTATTATTATTTTTTAAATCAATGCAATATGAGAGTAAAAGAGAGAGAGAGAGAGAGAGAGAGAGAGAGAGAGAGAGAGAGAGAGAGAGAGAGAGAGAGAGAGAGAGAGAGAGAGAGAGAGAGAGAGAGAGAGAGAGAGAGTCTGAAAGAGAGTAGAGAGAGAGACAGAGAGAGAGAGAGAGAGAGAGAGAGAGAGAGAGAGAGAGAGAGAGAGAGGAGGAGAGAGAGAGAGAGGTGAGAGAGAGTGAGAGAGAGAGAGAGAGAGAGAGAGAGAGAGAGAGAGAGAGAGAGAGAGAGAGAGAGAGAGGAGAGAGAGAGAGAGAGAGAGAGAGAGAGAGAGAGAGAGAGAGAGAGAGAGAGAGAGAGAGAGATTTTTTATAATTAATGGAGCCCGACAATAACTTCAAATCTTTGCAACTTCTATATTATTTTTAAGGAACAATGAATAATCCATAATATATACTATTTTTTATTTCATAATATTTTTGATATTCAGAAAAGACTAAACCCACAAGAAACTGCCCGTCGTTACAGACTACTTCAACATTTACTAGACAAACGTTCAAAGCTCCCAATTAATTACAAAAGACTCATATACATGACTGTGATTAGACCTATTTCGACGTACGGAGTTGAGCTTTGGGGCTCCAATAACCATCCATCTTAGCCCACATCAGATACCTATCCTTTCATAGTAAGCTCCATGACCACCGAAATCCGTTAATTTCTCAACTTCCTTCCCACTCCATTCCTGATAACCCTCCGAGGCGTCTGAAACGATGATGACCTAGAGTTTTTGGTGGTCTCGTTCACTTTCAACAACAGATACTCTAGTGCATTGATTATTCTTTTATATGAGTAGATTACTTAACCTTTAGCGTATAACCAGGCGTATAATATAAACGAAAAAAGTATCGATAGTTTGTATTTGAGCCAAGGTATTGATCTAATACCTTATTCATAACACTTCTTTGCTAACGCAAGGGATCCTATAATGAGGTGATAAAATATTGAACGCTCGGTGACGACTTGCTAAAACTGTTACTCTTCAAGAACGTTCATGAATCAATACTTGTTTATAATAAAAAAAAAAATAATCTTATATTTTTCGAAACAGATGAATTTTACCAGCGATTTCGGCTATATTCGTCAGGATCTTGTCATCACGAGGTATGTCATAAATGTTTGTTATTCCTAAGTTCAGGTTCAAGATGATCCTGAAAACATTGGGTATTCATATTGCGTATTCTCAAAAATATCTGAAACTTGAAAACATCTTAATTAACTCAATTTCTCTTTAGATATGTTTATTAATAATCTACTGTTTTTCCCATTTTACATTTTAAAATTAAAAGGATCAAATCACCTCAATTGTTAGTTAAATTAAATTTCCAATTAATAATTATCCTTTGATCCTGTGCCGTCTAGGGATTTCGCGTCTTTTCTACCTTCTTCTTTTTACCCAAACCTAGCATAATCTTGACTGAGTATTCCTAAGGCAAACCGTTAGACAAAAAAATGAGTTTTGTATCTCAGGAATACGCGCGGCAAGAAGGGAAAGAAGGAAACTGCCTATTTAAACTAGTCTACAAAATAAACGCTGTATTTTATTTGACTTATAGCCCAACAAAACCAGTTAATTATTTATATGCTAGGGGGTAACAGCTAAGACAGCAGGTACTAATAGTAAGTACAAATAATGCCCAGGCGAATGTGGGCATGTATGATCTAGCCCTGTAAAATTTAGCGTTAGAGTTATGCAGGCAGTGCAATAAATTATAAGCGTTTTATTAGACGTCGGTAGATAACTAGTCTGACTGATCTATTAAAATTTTTAGAAATAGTAAATTGATTTAATCATTGTGTTAGTTATAGGAAAAATAATTTCTCTTTTCCTGGGAAAAGCATTACATCATAGATATGTAATTATAATCCACTGCTTTTCCCAATTTACATTTTATAATTAAAAGGATCAAATTACCTCAATTATTACTTAAATTAAATTAACAATTAATTGTTATACGAGATAACAAAGTTGAAAGAAATATTGAGTTCCGAACGTAACTTTTTTTATTTAAAACAATATAGCTCCTAAGCGGTAGGTCCTAGCGACAAAAGTTATTTAACAAAAAGTGTTCTCGATTAAATTTCTGACGGGGAAGCTGTCGTAAAATTTTCGACCGGAGCAACACAAATAGAGCTAGAGCGAGTCAAAATTTTACTTTTTTGAATGTAAAAAAAAGTTACAGCAAAAAAGTATAGACCTCCAGCCAAAAGATTTATCCATGTCAAAAAGGACTTTCTCTTGGTTAATCGTTAGTAAATCCCAGAGCTAACGTATCATTTTATTTTCTCGTTTTTAAACGATTTTTCTTCTATAAAGACATGTAGGCCTTTGCAAACTTGAAAAATGACTTAATAAGCAAATAATTTTTCTTTTTCATTACAGTTGTTCCAATTTCAGGCCTTTCAACTTTATTTATTAAACTATGCCAAGAAAGATACAGTGTTCCCGCTATGTTGTAGCGTTGCCGAATTCACTTCTTTTTAATTTGTAATCCATCTTGTTCTGAAATTGTTTCAGGACCTTTATGTACCGAATGATGTCTTTAATTGATTTTTTAAGGAATGATGGTTGAAATTGATTTCGTTGTGAAACCACGGAATGAGTCCCAAACTTTGCACATTGACTAAAATTGGTTGGGAACCTGTAGAAAAAACCATCCTTGTCTTACTTGCTCTAGTTGGAGTACATAAGGACATAAAGTACAACCAGCAAACAAGCAATCATTACATTTCGCAATCACTCTAGGATTTTTCACTTGTAAACTCCTCGAATGAAATTCAAAAATGTACCCAAATTTTTTATTTTATTATTTTTTTTCTTGTTTTTTTTTATTAGTTTTAGGAAGGAGTTTGTATAGACACATTCATAAATAAGAAAACAATGGCTCTAATGATATAAGTGTAAAAAGAAAAATTATTTTAGTAGTTTATACTGAAAACAGCTGGTTGAATGATAGTCTCAGACCTTCTAATACGGTTTTCAGTATCTTGAGTGATGATTCCTTATACGTCGACGGCTAGGGAATAAAGTGGAACCCAACAAATTCAAACCATCTTACCTTAGATAAGGTAAATTTTAAAAAAAAAATATTTTAATTTGTTTCTTGAGATATTAAAATAAATACCGATATTGAAAAAGTGTAATTAAAAACAAAATAATATAATAAAACATAATAACCAACAAATAATAATTTTCTATAATTACAATTAATCGACTGTAATAACTTAATAAATATATAATAAATAAATATCAAATCATGTTATTGTATCTATGATAACATGTAATTGTAAACAGAATAACGACTTGTTCCAGTAGTATTCATAAGAATAAGGATTATTCCTAGTGTACACAATCATTTTTTCAATATTGTAAAATGAATTAAATATAACATGAACAATCATTACTACTTATTGAAAGATATTTTGTAAACAAAATATGGTATGACTATTGAATTACTTCAATTATTAATTGAAAATCATGAAAAGTTTCAAAAGAATAATAGTGGATATATTTACATAATCAATATTTTTTCTATGACAACTCTTTCTTTAACATCAAACTCAGAGATACCAAATATGTTCCAAATGTGGTTAAAGGAGCAGAATTTTCGCAGACAAAGAAAAAAATATTAGTTATTATAGCAATACACAGAGCTGACATTAACTGTTGAGATGCATTCTCTCGTAAAATAAGCACTGACTTCCGTATAAACACTGTATTACCATACTAATTTTTTTCCATCTTCATTTGTTTCTGTAACTTCCTCATGTCCTTACAGTGTAACTGAGTATCTTTATAACGTTCTTGGTTAAATCTGTAGATGAGTGGGATTTTTTGACTGTTAGAAAATATGACTGCATATATGATTGAGCCATGATAGCCAATGAAAAAAATAAGGGTTATTAAATTTATAAATATTTATTATTATGCCTACGTTAGGATCTATACATGTATGACCATTATCATGGTTACAAAAAAGATAAGTTGGATAAAAACAGAAAATATAACAAAAAAAGAAAAAAATATAGAAAATGAAGATGTTATAGAAAATAAAATACAAGTTGATGGAATATTGTATATTAGCTTTATGTAAAGGTTGTTATAAAATATATGTAAACGGAAGTGAAAACATAAAGTAATAGTAATTATGTTGAGATTAGTGAGATAGAGATTTTTTTTTATACTCTTTTATTAATTGAAATTTACAACTGTATTAATAAAAACACATTTAGTAAATATGCTGTATACAACGCAAAATAATGGCATGATTAGAACTTGTAGAGGAACTACCTATTGGTAGTACTCTAATGAAATAATTACAGAAGAAGATCACGAGGGCATCTTCTTTTCAGACGCCTCGGAGGAATCCCAGGTATGGAATGGGAAGCAAGTTGTGCAACAAGTGGATTTGAATGAGGAATAAGTTTATTATGAAATGAAAGGTATCTGGTTCGTGCCAAATCGGCGACATGTGGAATATTAAGGTCATTGTGGATCAATTCATTTGTGACAAAGTAAGGAGCATTAAGGATTTTTCAAAGGATTTTGAATTGGAGTGATTAGATGCGGGAAGATTTCGATGGTTTGGTGGATCCCCATAACTTTATACCGTAAGTCCAAATAGGTCTGATAATCGTCATATAGATGAGTTTCTTGTGGTGAATCGAGAGATTTGAACGTTTGTTCTTGTCTTTTTAATCTTGTATGAGGGTTCCAGGTGTCTCTTGTCCAGATAAAATCCAAGGTTTCGTAATTGTTCCACATCAATTAGCGGTACACCATTAAAGGATACAAGAGGACAGGTTGAGGTAGGTTTTCGACGGAGGGTAAAGGTTATTTGCTGGGATTTGCTAGGATTTATCCTAACTCTCCAGTTATTAGTTATACTATCCAGACACCATTCTTCAATGGAAGTGATATGTGACTGGAGTGTCTGGGATGCAGCTAAAGGATCGTCATTGACTGATAACACGCTGGTATCATCAGCAGAGGTTGTGAGGATAGTGTTAGGATGAGTTGGGATATCAGCTGTATACACGGTATAAAGAATGGAACCCAGAATAAATAGAGATTTAGATAGGTAATATAATGATGAAGCAAATATATACAATAATGGGTTATATAGGATGAGAAAAAAATATATATATTTGGAGCTAAAACTATTAACAAAAATAGATTGAAGCAAATTAAAAATATTTCATCAAAATAAACCAGATAATAAAATAATAATAATGGACTAAAAGGAATATTATTTACGAGAAAGTTTTATTTAAGATTATGATGTTAGTCTATGTGTGTGTGAACTAATGACTAATGAAATTAATAAATAATAAGGTAAAAAATAATTCATTAGAGAGAGAGAGAGGAAGAGAGAGAGAGAGAGAGAGAGAGAGAGAGAGAGAGAGAGAGAGAGAGAGAGAGAGAGAGAGGAAGAGAGAGAGAGAGAGAGAGAGCGAGAGAGAGAGAGATATTAAAGTCTAAGGGAGGAGGGGTTATAAGGAGGAATTCCTGGCTTCGATTGTGTAACTATTATGGCCGGAACGTCGGTATAAAAATAAAGATACAGTATGTTAATTTAACAAATCTTATTAATCTCATTAGCTGACCTCTCAACGAAATCGTGTTAGGGTGGTATTGCTATTACCTAATAATGTTAATATTCATCTATCTGTCCTCACCATTCTTTCTCTGAAGAAAGAGTTCATCCTAGAAATGTATAGTGTTTAAGGGTACAGACTGATGATGTAGATACACAATTTCTCAATGCAAGAAATAAAGCAAAGTTTACAGGGATAGCAATTATTTGAGATTTCTTCCTTTATATAAAGGTTAAAAGGAGTTTTCATACAATACTTATTTATCATAAAAGGAATCCCTACATTACATTTCTTCACCGAAATTTAATTGATGCCTATAAGAACAATCCTAGGTTCACTAACCACAATCTGGTCAGATGAAACGCATTGGTAGATTCCTAAATCTTTATCAACTGATTTAAGAATAAAAATATGAAGTAAGAACCTCACACAGCTTGTGGGAATTTTTAATGATCCAACCAGGACAGAATACATTTCCTGGCGGCGCGTGATCTCCCGCAATAGCTCAGCTCCGTTGAATGGAAACTGCGCCAAAGCTATGCTGATGAATTCTCAACCACATGTCCCATTAACATTCTAACAGTGATCTTCACAAACGGCTATAACGAAAGTTCTTTCCTAATAATAGCAGAGGCGTCATGTCTTTCACCTAGGGCAGTTACCCAACAGCCTTCCAGCTATCCTCATTGTCTAGAACATTAACCCGGAAAATTTTCTGCGGGTAGCCCTTGTTGAGCATTGGTCTCTATTACGTAAGGGATAAAATTTGTCGGTTCGAAACTATTGCTAGTTCTTTGACGCTCAAGAATAAATAAATTTTTCGTTTGGGAAACCCCCGTCTAGAGCAATAAATAATCCATTTCTCTAACAAGTCCTCCTCTTCAGCAGACAAAATGGAGTCTACCACCACACTGAAACCTTCCTGTGCCCTTTAATCTCCGAGTTAACGTCATCTTTGGGATTTTGTACCTGTTATAATAAAAGGAAGTAATAACATTGGTACTAGGTATTTTAAGTAAGAAAAACATCCATTTCAAAAACACATACTTTTTCGCTATAGATATTACAGAAGCCCCTTTAAGAATTTCTTCTTTTGCCTGTGTGGCATCATCTTCAGAGTACGAATATCGTCTTTTAGGCATAGTTACAAATAATTATTTACTGTAAAAAAAGAAGATTCTAAAAAAGCATCTTGAAGAAAAAATGAAATCGTAAAAGCAAGTGACCATTATACATTTATACACTGATCAAAACTAGTTATGGTCACTGATAGACCTAACATTGTCACCCATTACCAAAACTAGTAAACGTTATCGTATTTTAACGTTTCGTAATTGTAAGATAATACAATTAAACCAGAGAAAATCTACATTTTTTTAGGAGCAAGAACACTTGTTATGCCAAAAATCTTGAAATGGTCATGGGTGACCATAACTAAAATCATACATATTTATAGACCGGTTGTGGTCAGTTGAAAATTTTAATTGATTAAACCGACAAAATGAAAAAAACAAAGGGGTCTGAAGAAAAACAGAAATCAAAATGAGCAGATACATACCTTTAAAACCTGAAATAGGCGAAGAATTTCAAAGCAATTCCTTAATAATGTTCACTTGTAAAATTACACCTACTACACATAAGAGCTATTGCACTAATTCGGGAAAACATTAACTAAGCCAAACGGAAATGGATAGGAGAGAAGGATTCATTAGCAAGTGAGTTATTAGCCCTTCCATGAAACGTCTCTTAAAACGATCTAACAAAGAAAACTAGCAAAGGCTTATTTTTGTTAAAAATGTAAAAACCTGCCCATAACTGGTGAGGTGACCATAACTAGATTTGGGGGGAATTGGGAATACCACCAGTTGGGAAATACCCCCCCCCCCCCCCCCCCAAACCTTTTAACTGTTTTTTAAAATTTCTCCAGGTCAGTTGTGTTCTAGAATTGTTAGAATTTAGTTAGTCGATATCATATCCACCAGTAACATTGTAAGAAGTTTCATACTCCTCTATATTCTGTAATTTTATATATTTAATTGTTCTAACACATGTTTTTATATACTTATATTGTCACTAACTTTATGTTTTAAATAACTTGTACAACTTATATAATTTTATTGTAACGGAGTTAATATGCTAATGAATATTTGTAGTGAAACTATGTTAATATTCTGAGTTTAATTGATACACTATTATTTCAATAATGTGTCGAGCGTGAATAATTCAAATGTATAAGAGTAAGCTGCATAGCTGCTATATCCTGCATTACATCGCTCCTGCTAAGCCTAACAAATTGAAGTACTTCTCTCTTCCCCTAAGCATCTAGGCAGTGCCTCATTATATTTCCAATCTTTTATTTATTTTATCCTTGTTCTAACAACTTGTCCTCGTTATTCTAGCTTACAAATGTTCCCTCTAAGAGAATATTCTCTCTAAAATAGAAGTGACAGATAACCAAAGTCGGATTTTCCCACCTGGTGGTATTCTCAAAGAAAATATTCCCAAGTTGGGAAATCGCCCATTAACCTTGTAACTGTTTTTCAAAAATTCCCTAGGTCAGTTGTGTACTAGAATTGTTAGAATTTAGTTAGTCGATATCATATCCACCAGTAACATTGTTAGAAGTTTCATACTCCTCTATATTCTGTAATTATATATATTTAATTGGTCTAACCTGTTTTTTTCACTGTAGGGCTCAACAACAGTGATCAGAACAATGTAGTCTCGAAACGTCGCCAAAATAGTTGTTTATTAATTGACTGAACCTCAAGAATCCTACTAAACATTTAATAGTATCAGTAACAGAAATTTATCCATATATATAAAAGAAAGAATAAAAATCCAAAGTAAATCTATTAGGCGATTAACAGCTGGTGAATAACTATTTTCTGGATGGGGGCTTTTCCTTATCACTAATTTCATTCCAATTACAAAGATCACTCGTCTACAGAAATTATCTTTTATAATCAAACTAATTGCCTGTATGATAAAGAGATGGAACCAAAAATCGACCGCTGGAACAACAAAGAACACAAGAATAATCCATGACCACAGACCACAGGATACGTGTAGCTATGCCTGCCCCTTCATGATAATCCACCCCCAGCCCATACGCCCATCTCCTCCGAAGTGTACCGTTCCTTCTGCAATCATTTTGGTCAGGGTTTCCGCTCTTCCTGGCCTAGCTGCCAATCTCGACGACCCTATATCCGCTATATCAAATCACAACGTGAACAAGCCTTATCGGTTCGGGTTGATATAACAACTTACAGTATTGATTATTTTATTATACGCAGAAAGATCTTTCTTATCCGTCCTAACTGGATCTTACAAACAAGGACAATTCTTACCGTGTAAATTTAAAATGTAAAAAAGAAATAATATTCTACGTATCTACAACAAATTAAATGAAATTTACAGAATTAAATCAATATTGAATATTAGGTTGTTTGTAGTATCATTTGTATATTTACAATTAATTACATATAACTGATATTTTTGCGATACATGCTAAAATAAATAATTTTAAGAAAAATGAAATTGACAATTATAAAAATTCAATATTTTCAATGTTTACATTTAATGTTATATTATTTCATTTATTATTTTGTTTAAAGGACGAGAAAGTTTAAATATATCTTATTTTCTCTGAAAAAGAAAATTTTCAATTAATTTAAAAAGACAGTGGTATAGTTATTTTAATATTTTTTTATAAACTGGTTTCATAATAAATGCTGTTCACACCCTTCATATAACTACGAAAATCATTCCATAAATAATTATTTAAATTTGTAGTAAAATCTAAATATTTAACTGTTTAATAAGTGATATAAAGAATCAAAATATGTTTTAAAAGATTATTTTGATGACTAAAAACAATTTTGACAAAAGGAGGGTGCTTATTAAGAAGACAGTGAAGGAAATGAGATGTTTTCTGGAGGAAGAGGGACTTGGAGTTTAGGATCCAGTCGAAGAACGTCTCTTCGGCCCAAGGCAACTTTGAGAAAGAATCATTTAAAAATTGGTAATGTAGTGAATTACAGCTGTGACTTTATGACAGAGCGGTTAATAGCTAAATATTTCAATGAAGAATAATATTAAGTACAATTAAATTTTCTTTTCAGTTCATGGATTAATAAAATTAAAAAAGGGTTACGATTACAAAACATTTAATAATTGAATGAATATGTTTGTAATCGAACAACTTTTTATTTAAATAACCAATTAGGCTGAATCAAATGTTCCATACACTAATATTTCCTACAGCAATACGTGCGATACAAAGTTTAAACAGGAAGGTAACCTGGTTATGCTGTGTAAGTTCCTCTTTGAACTAGCAATACGCAACACTGAACATATCAGCGAAGGACAATTATAAGGAAGTTAAAGCAGTGATAAAATAATTCCTAAGGAGAAGATGAGGCCCTGAGATCTGAACTTTAGGGAAGAAGAATGTCCTCCAGGAAATAGCTGAAAGAGATCGCAGAACTTTACCCACTGAAATGACTCACAAAGGTAATTCCCAGTATTAGATGATTCATATGAAGATGGTGAGAGGCTGGTCCAACATTGGCGAAAACTAGTTATCTGTGCGAAAATAAGACGAAAGAACTGAATTTTGAATAGTTATTCTTACACTAATTTTTTTTTAAAGAAATGCCGAAATGCAAACAGATACTGGGAAACCTAGTGTGAATTTAAAAAATAAAATATACATTCATAAAAGAGCCAATCATTTTTTATGCACACTAATTCCCGTTAATATTCAAACTATAGTCTTATTTTTTTTTGTTTCTTCTATTGAATAGGGCCGATACTCTAACATTTTCCCTTCAGATTCAGGACATCGTTTCATTTGATTATGGACATCAAACCTAAATGATTTTAGAGCAGTATTGAGAATCGAGACATTTTTTTTTTTAAATTTTTCTACATTATTATTCATACATATTATCAATAGTTCTAGAAACTCCTTTTTCTGTCGTACCATTAAATACTGATTCGGACATTTTTCTATGAAAAACCAAAATAATGTCTATATACCCAAATAATTTTTAAAAACTCCTGAGGATGGGAAATCAAAATTTTTCGAAATATGTTGCATACTTGATTTAAGTAATAAAATATAAATGAGATAGATGCCAAAATGTTTAATATTTTTTTTATAATGTTTGTAAAATATTTAAACGCGTGTACTTTTTATTCGAAATATTTTTATATATATAAATTAATAATATATATACTTTTGAAGACGGAAAATTGTATACTCGTAATATGTAAAGGTGGAATATTGCATAATAACAATCTGGTCTTTAAATTTAGAATTGGATTCCTTTTTAAAACTCATGTGATTACTAAATATTTCAATCACGTTACAATGATATTCCTTTTCATTTCATCGTTCTAGTATATTGAGACGACTTCGAACCACTGCTTCACCAAATTCGTCAAAACCTTGGACTTAAAAAGGAACAAAATTATTTCAAATGTTTTAAATTTTAAATTTAGTTTATTATAAGGCAGGTAGACTTCGATATCAATATTATATCAACAATTTAACTGCCACATATCGTAATCACTGTATTGTTTTAAAAGTAACTATTCCAAAATGTTTCTAATATTTTTTTTCCTTGTAGGGATGGTTCACCTTGCATCAGAAAATATTCCTCTGTACTAAAGGGGAAACAGTAGTAAAATATCCCAAAGCTAAAAAAAAAATGGAAAAGTTACATTAAAACACTTTAAATTAACAGCATTCCCTTATTTAAACCAATTTTATAAGATTTTGTTACTTTCTAATACAATGAAATTGATCAAATCGCATATGATTGGAGATAGATTGTTCATTTCGTTCTTTCTATATTCATTTTTTCCTGTCAGATCCAAATCTATTAATTTTGGCCTCATCAAACCGTATAATATTTGACCAATCATTTTCAGTTTAGTGGGCATATTTTTTGGTGAATGCAAACCTTAGTTTTTTATGTCTATCTATTAGCAATGGCTTTTTAACTTTTTCCCTTCCTCATAAAGTAGTTTGTCTCAAGACACTTTATGAGGAACGGTGAGAAACTCCATTTTGAGGCTGATTTATAATTGTTTTCCGAATACTTTCTGGTGTTGGTTTCATTATAGGAAAAATAAAGAAAACTGTTACCTAATATTTTATATTGCGTTTAGAATCGACGAAACAAAAGTAAAATTTCTTCTTGCTTATTATATTATATTTATATTTATATTTATTTATAGCTACAGGAATCTTTAATTATTATTAATACATGATTTTAAAAGTACAATTGAACTCAGGAAATTGATCAAGTAGCCTTGGGAGACATAAAAAACAACTGAGTGATTAATTTACAATGCAGGTAGGAAAGAGTATTACAATAAAAGAGTAACCAATGCTTTATGTAAAAAAATTAATAAAATAGTTATTGACAAACAGCATATCGGATTAGGAATTTTTGATATTACTACAAACATTTTCGTGAATCACTGAATATGTTGGATGCATGTTCTACTTTTTTAAAATAGAGAAAACGATATATTGTATGATACGTATCAATATATATATCGAAAGAAAAAATATGGGTAAAAAACTAATCCTTTTATCTTCTAAAGTCAAAATTTTTAGAGCCTCCAAATCAGTATCAGCTTCACTTGAGGTCCGCATGATGATATAGAAGGATCAATAGAATTAGGATTGATGAATTATGTGTCACTTCTATTGAGATTATTTTATTTGAAAACTAGTTTCGAATGCTTAACATTCATCTTCAGTTCTTCGAGGTAACTAAACACTCAGTATCAGCTTCTCTCATTTATAATTTTTACGGTACTCAAGTTAGCGAAGGCCACTTGGTCATCGAAAGAGGATCTGCACTTAAATATTATTTTCTAAATACTGTATACAGCCTCGTGTAAATGATTTAATAATGCATATATATATACTTTTTGTTAATAATCAAAATAAAAAATTATAACCTACATTATTATCTTTAAATAAACCTATAACCGTTACTTTTTGTAATGTATAGGCCATATTTCGAAAGTTTTACATTTTATTTTCTATTTTCACTTACATTATTCGCTATGCATTTTTTTGCATGAATCTATAACTAAGTCATGCACATAATAAGAAAGTCAATGATACTTCCATAGAATTTTCTCAATTTATTTACTACTGTTCACTTCTATATATTAATCATAATATGAACATGAACTGAATAATCTCATACAAAAGGGAAATTAAACAGATTAATAATGGCGAGTAAATTTATAGTCCAATGAAGAAATACCTTTATGAATCCCATGACAAAGAGGTTAGATATTCCTGGATTTTCTGATATGTGATTTGGTGTATTTTGAGGCATAACGAAAAGCTGAAGATGTAGCACTATCACAAACTGCTCCCCACTCCGCAATCACTTCCTACGTCTTCCTCCTTCCCTATCTTAGTCCACATTTTATATTTTTGAACTATATTTAGTTCAAACACGACTATAATTCATGGTTTGAACTTTTATAGGAGGTGAACTGTAGCTTAACCAGAGAATACACGACATCGAGAAAAAAAAAACTCTTAAGATTCATTTGTCCAGCACTTCAAAAGTGGATTTGTTTTTTGGACTAATAATTTTAGAATAACCTATATTTGACTACTGTGTTCTTAATCAACATATTGAAGCGTCAGTTACTTTTTAGACACTCGATAGTCTATTTAGGTTCATAAACACCAAAATCGATCCGGTGCTGTAATAGCAAAAAATTAATTTTTCAGTTAAACACTACCAAAAACCGTGACCAGGGACTGGTGCATAACCGCTAATTTGAATAAGGAACGTTTTATACCCCAGGCCTAGTTAGTCAAACGTTATACTTGTTGGGGAACATAAAAGCGTGTGACACTCAAAAATGTAACATTTTGACACACTCTATCTCTCTGGTTGCTAGAATCGAAAATTTGACGAAAGTTTCCTAGTAAAAATTTAGTAGTTAATATCTTTTGTTATATAACATTTGTCACTAGGACCTACCGTTTAGGAGCTATATTGGTTTGAATGAAAAAAAAAAAGTCACGTTTGAAACCCCAATTTTTAAGTGTAGGGTCTTTTTCGATAAGCTCTAGATCTGTAGTTGTTGCTCGGATCGAAAATTTGCCGATAGTTCACTTATCAGGAATCAAATGGAGAATATATTTTGTTAATTTAACTTTGTAAAACATATGAGCATCGACGGTCAAGGAGCAACCCCTAAAAGAGAGGATAGTATCACGCAAAACGAATTCTTGGTTTAAGACATTATTAAAAGATAATAATCAAGATTTTTTATTATAGTTCAAACTGGTTATATACAACTAATAAAACACCGGATATACTTTCCAAATTTTGAATCAACTAAGATAGTTAGGTATATCAAAATGAAAACATTCATTGCCGTGATGTCTAACTAATGATCTTAGGAAAGCCTGTGATTAAATGAATTTCAACTAATTTTAGTTCATTAAAGACTAACAATAACTCTAAAAATTAACTACACATTTGACTTGAGGTAAGCGTGACGGTATTAAAGGATCAATACAATTAGGATTTATAAATAATTTGTAAGTTATATTGTAATGTTCTAATAATATCCTTTAAAATTCCAGTAGCAGTGGTGAATAATTCGCCCATCCTAATTGTAAAAATAGACTATAAAAATTCTACAAAAAAAATATTAAAGATTCCATTGGAAAATTCTAATAGAATGAGCAAATAATTCATTGACCCTAATTAAATAGATTTTTTATTTTCATTGTATCACATCAAGGAATGGAAATGTCACTATAGAAACATTCATAAACCTAAACAATGGTTCAGGCTCGTAGAATTTTGAGATTTAGATTATACTTAGAAAAACATTTATATGAACCTAAACTTTTGATGTAGCTTCCCTCTTTCGACACTTAGTCCAAGATACCATCAATAAATTAAACAGACTCCATAACAGACCACTAATGACGAAGACGATCCATACATTTTTTTTTCTGTTTCATTATTTATACCCCTTTATTTATTTTTTCCTTTTTTTCTACCTTAATCTCAGTGTAACATCGCCACTGGATGTAGTTCTTTAATGTTTAACTCTAATGTTTTAATAACTTCTATTCACATAAAAACATCTAAAAGGATGATAATTTGTAAAACTATATTTAAAAAAACTATATTTTAATAATAATATTTAAAAAATGTATTAAAGTAAAAAAAAAAAAATAAACTTATGAAATTGGTATAAAATACATCTTAGGAATCCGTACCAGACAACAAAAATTCCCAGAAACACATAAAGTAAAGTAATTCAGAAAAGCTATTTAGATTTTCACGTCTAGTGATCTGACCTAATAAAAATAAATCGTGAATCTTAATTTTCATCCATTGACTATTACAGTTAAGAACTTAAAATAAGCTACCTTTAAAAAATCTTAAAATGATATTCAATATCGATAATAGTTTGAATTAAAAGGCTGAAGTTAATTGAGCGCAGCAAGTTTTATATTTGCGTGCATTAATTGTGGAGTACTTTATGTTTATTTATTCTTAGACCTACGGTTTTTATTATTAAAACAATTTTTAACTTTTAAATAATAATCATTATGTAACCGGTTACATAAATGTGATGACGGTAGCTTCCTAACAATAGGGAGAAGCGAATTACCGTCTTCCACAAGGATTCCAATTGAAAAGAAAACCGAAGCTGATGTAACGCTCCAACTGTTACAAATGGTTCCTTAAAAGATTAATTTTCTCCATTCAACTACTTGTCAATAACAGTATTTAATATCTCACGAATTGCAAAACGTCTATTCAGCGAATTTTTCAATAGATACGGATGCATCAAAGATTGCATCGTCATCTAGATGTAAAGGATATTGACTATATCACGATCGCATTTTTTTTAGTTACATGAACACTGATAATGTGTTCGTATTAGAACTTTTTTTAGGTTTAGGCAATAATCTCTATATAGTGAAACTTTTAATTTAAATTGCTGAAAATAAATTACAGATTAGAATTTTTAACAGATTTTTACATTAACTATTTTTACCATGGTATATGTTTTACAGGGTCTAACTCGGTTTTAAAGTGTAACCGTCCGTTAGTTAATTCTGGTAAATATTATTTTATTGTTACTCGTTAATAAAAAAAAAAATTAATATTATTTCTAATATTACACTCCCGCTTTAAGGTCACACTAGAGTCTAACGTGACTTAATATTAATATTAATAATTATATATCATTATTATTACTATTAAATGATTGTATATACTAATGTAATTATATACTATTCAAAAAACATGTCTCATGTATCCTTACTTTAATCCTTTATTATCCTTTATAGAAAATACAGGGGTCTAGGATGAATGCCTCCAGAAGTCGTAGAACAATTATGTACCATGATAAACACAAATCACAGGCAGCAATTTTTTTTTTTTTTTTCTTTTTTCCTGAATCACTCTTAACCGAATTTTTGAAATCCCTTTTTAAAAAAATCCCTTAGTAAAAAATGAAAGAATATGGAAAAATAATATGATAGTTTATAGAAATTTAACTACTTTGGTTTATTTATTTGACACGAGTCTTTTAAATTTGTTCACAGTCCACGTCTGTCAACTGTGCTATTCTAATGCTTCTCTTAAATTTTCTTCAGAAAATATACAGCTTAATAAGACTTTACATTGCACTTAATGTTGCAAAGCAAGCAACCCAAAGAAACAAAATCTTTTGCGGCCATTTTCTAATCACCACCGACGGTTATTACTAGGAGTGTATCAAATCTATTTTACTACATAATTTCGTACAAAATTATTAACGCTATATCTCTTTCACTGAAATTATTTTGAAGACCTTTTTTTTTTTTTGTTGGGGGCTTATACTTGTTTGGTGTAAAGTTTGTTTTACACTCATAAATGTAACATTTTGACACGCTCTAGCTCTATGGTGTCGGTTTGACACATTTTTGTGTTGTTCAAATCGGAAATTCGACGAACAATTCCTAGCAGAAATTAAATAGAGGACATTTTCTGTTATATAACATTTGTCACTAAGACCTACCATTCAGGAGCTATCTTGGTTTGAAAGAAAAAAAAGTCACGTTTTGCCAAGTTTTTTTTGTGTTGGGACTTTTTTGACACGCTCTAGCTATGTTGGTGTTAGAAAAGTAGACAGTTTTCTTATCAGAAGCAACAGATATAGAAAATAGTAAATTATAGACAGACATATCTATGATCTATTGTTTTTCCCAGTCAGGGAGACATGGAGGCTGATCATATCTAACTATTAGTGTCAGAAAATATTTCTTAAGTTCACAAAAATACGTACAACTAACTGTCTTCATTCTCTGTACGCTTCATACAAGTTGCAGTCAACGAAGAATTAACCATAAAGAACATAAAGAAAATTGGCCCAAAAACATTTTTTTTTTTTTTTTTTTAAATAAATAAAACATTATATTCTAAAACAATTCCTTATAAAAAAATACACTTTTTTATTATTTTTTTTTCTTTTGTGAAGGGACATGTTTAAATATAGACAGCTAACAAACAAAGTACATTTTAGTAACGATTTCTTGCTTGTTACAGCCATATTGCCAAAATCGATTAAGTAAGATCCCCTGCAAACATTGCCAGGATGTGTGTTGACATAACAAATCAATGATATCCCAAGGCAACAGTATTTTGTTTATTTGGGTTAAACGCCTTTACGCTGTCCTACAGGGGCAGGAAGAACGGGGCAACTGTATTTTATGGAACGAATAGTTATAATGTGATTTAACATTAAAATTGAGTTAAGCTTAAAATTTAACATAACGTAACTGTATACACATATCATAAAAAAAATAATAATAAAAAAAAAAAAAATTCCTTTTCAGTTAAGCTGTTATTGCAACCAAAGGTTCTATACATAAAATAAATAAATATACACACATATATATATATATATATATATACACACATATATATCAAAATTCTACTTGGTCGTACACATCTTGTAAAAGTAGGTATGTTGTAATGTCTATGGTATAAAAGTTATAGTTGCCATTATAACTTGCCTACTTATACATAATGAGTAGGACTCCAATATGATTTGCTCAAAATATTATCTTATTGCGGACAAAAATTAGCTTATCTAGTTTTTCCTAAATGGTACATATATATATATATATATATATACAAGGACCTATTACAGTATATATTTATATATTATTTATATTATATATGTATATATTATTTATATATATATATTATACCTATTATACCTATATATATATATATATATATATATATATATATATATATATATATATATATATATATATATTAATTTAATTGGAGGGGATATGTAACTGATCAAAACAGATACACGTTTATTTTATTTGTTTTAATAGATAGGTATAATTTGAGAAGAAAATTAAAATTATAAAAAACATCAATATTCTCACTTCTTACACTCAATAATTTATTATTTTGGTTAAAAGACAATTACAATTTATTTTGTAAGAAAAAAAAAATTTAATTTTGAAATTGATAATTTTATTTTCAAACATCAATTAAAAGGGCAGCGGTACGGTTAAAATATTTCAATGTTTTTGATGAACAGGTTTAGTAACAAATGCTGTACACATCCTTCATATAATTATGAAAATTTTTCCATGCATAATCATTAAAATCAGAATATGTAACGCAAAAATCAAAATATATTTTAAAATATTGACTAAAAATAAGTAATGATTAAACAAAAGACAAAGGAGTATTCTGGAGGAGGAAACCAATGTGTGTTGAGGATCCAGTCAAAGAACATCTGTTGGGCCCAACTCAACAAAAAGAAAGAATCATTTGAAAATTAATAATGACTTAATGAAGTGAATTACAGCTGTGAATTTATGGCAGATTAGCTGATTATTCAAAGGAAGAAAATTGAAGGTTGTACCATGAATTTTTTTTTTTTAGCTTAGGAATTAATTACGAAAATTTTTTAATCATTAAATGACAATTGCGTAATTTTAAATATAATCTCATGTTATATTTAAACCTTTGCTGTGATAGTAATATCATTTAATTTTTTTAATATATTGAATTTGTGTCGAAATCAATATATTACATAATATATATAATAATCTGTTTTAATTTAATGTGTAATAAAATAAGTCTGAAATAAGTTTTTTCTATACACTACATATACATGTTTGTTTTTTTTAGCTAACATCCATAAACATAATTAGTTCAAAAAACATACCTCAAATATTTTATATACTAACATAGCAATATTTTTTTTTTTAGATAATCAAAATATATTTACCTAATATTCTTCTTTTTTTTTTTTCAATTTGAAATATTACAATATAGCTGGATTATACATCCATTTATCAACGGTGGACTATGCTTTGTTCGTGATTGTGAAGATTAGAGGATAATGGATTTACATATAAAAGAACGGTAAGCTACAACCAATTTCTTTTCCACTGGCAAGGATGAGAAGGGAAATAACAGGAGACAATGGCTACCGGAGGGTCTCGATAATAGTTCGTGGTGGAGGAATGATGGCCTTTAGATTATGTAAGGCACGAAGAGGTTAAATTACTGGGCAGAAGGAGCATTATGCTGCAGGATACTCTGCTACTTCTATTCCAGTTTTCCTTCATTTATGCAGCTACTTTTTCGCTTCTGCTGCACGCGTTCAACCTACATTGCACCCACTCACGATAACTTTTAACCCTCTCACGATAACATAAAGGTAATCGGGTAAGTCATTTATTACCACACTAAATATACTTACCGCTTTCATGCTACAATTTATTTAAGTTATATCACATCAAATAATATTATCAGGATTTCACATTTCAGAGAGGTCAAACATTCTCATTTTTAAGAATTTATGAGGTCTCATTATAATCTCGATTTTATTTCTGTTTTGTTTAAGAGGATTTAAAATGTTGTAAAAAATATACATTTAAAAGTGCATCGTTACAAAATTTTAATTAATTAACACAGGCGTATGAAACCTGTGAATATTCATGAGAATCAAACCCGAAACATATTTTAGTCCTTAAATTATGTGTACAGCTTATTTTACTTAAACATTATAGATAAATATTCAGTCATAGCATCAGAAGAGTGTAACTTACAGATAATGAAAAATAAATGGAGAACTCTCAATTGGGTCTGAAAATAAATCTAAAGATATGAATTTTCTCACAGCTCTTAGTGCAACCTGAACTAGGAACTTAACCTCAGTGTTGAGAAATAAATATTTTATGAGAGGCGGTTTAAAGAAAGAATTTTGAGATGGGGAGGGTATAAAAATAAAGAAGGATTTCCAAGTAGAGAAACATATATTTACAATGATCTAACAAATAATTATTTCTTTTTTTATTTTAAGCCATACAGTTTAATACTTTTAGTTTAGTAAGGTCACAAATTTTTTAATATTTCTAATCTTTTAATATTTGGGAGATCTCCCTCCCCTCTAGGATTGCCAGAGAAATATATCAATCCAGTATGTGGGACCTCATAACTGAGAGCGTTTAGGCAAAACATGGCATCGAAAGCCAGAGCGCTACCAGGGCGCTTGACTTTAATATCTTGGTGAACCAAAGTAATCAACCAATTGGTTGCTAATCTGTAGCATGCCACATCTTTTATATTGTACAAGACCCCCATAAATCAAATTATTCCAATCATTTAAAAATTTCACCGAATCCTCGACGGTAAAAATGTCCCACAAATCTCGACATACTTCTAATAACATTATTGGATGAGGAGTGCGATGAAAAAATAGTATTTAATATGTTACTGAAACCAGAAGGCTTTAAAATCTAGAGCATTTAATAAGAATTAAAGAATGAAGATAGCCGAAAAAGTTTTTTTTCGGGGATCCAATGTACAGGAAAAAGAGCCGTCTATAATAGACATGGATTCAAGATATGGATGTGGAAATGTGGTAATGTCTACAAGGAAAAGAATGGATAGATAAAAAGCAATATTCTTATATAATTCTTAGAATAAATTTCAGATTAAAAGTAAGATTTAGAATTTAAAAAATAGTTTAAACAGTTGTTGAGCAAAACCAAGAAATGAATTTAATCATTAGTGAAAAACAACAATTTTAATATTAGTACTTATAACCATAAAAAACATTATTTTTCTTTAATATAAATATCTTAATATCAATAGAATAAAATAAATTTTAAATAAATATATTATTACTTAAAAAATTAAATTCTATAATAGTCATGCCAAAATATAATTATAATATTTATCAATGTCGTTTTAGAACAATTTCTATAATTTATATAATTAAACGAAATTCCAGTGATTCCTCCGAATTCTCTTCCAGGAAAGGACCTGCATTAATGCCCGGCGAATAAACTACAGACATTACAAACAATCAACTCTGCTTCCTTAATTAAAACCATAAAGGTTATAAGGTCGACCGAAGGCCAAGAACAAAGAACTGAAAAAAAGCAACATATTTTAACTGTCTTGATCAAGGATAGGCACTAAAGAAGAATAGAACTAAATTGCACGTGGATATAATAAAAGATGATAGCAAAGAGAAAAACCTTACAACGGTATCGCAACACTAAATCGCCTCTTAAACGTTTACAGGAACTCTTCCTTTATTGACTTAGTGATAATGACATTTGAAAAAAATATTATATTTATAAATAATAAGATTAAATTTATAAAAAAATATATCATGAGTCGTTTTATTTTCTAACGCAGTTAATCTCCTCTATTCTTTATTAATCTATGACAACGTAAATTTGTTATCACGGAAACAATGTGCATAAAATAATAATTAAGTACAAACTAATATTTTATTACTTATTTTATTAAGAATAAATTAAACGTCGATAGCCAATATTATGCCAAAAAATAGCAGATTTTAATATACTAAAAAATAATTAAATAAACATACACTTTCAGTTTACGTCAAAAAAAAAGAATGTAGTTGAAATGGCTTGAATGTTTCACATTGTTATAGAAATTGGAAGAATTATTTCTTAATATGATAAGATGAGATAATTGAGGAGTTATCATACAAAACTGAAAATGTCCACTTACGGTCAATTTTTTTTCTGATAAAGGCTTGCGTGCTGCACTCACTGAAATACTTTGTTTTCGGCAGTAGACATCTATCAAGGATTTAAATAACATAGTTGTTTTATATTTAACAGCAGGGGGAGGACTGATCGAGGTTGCTTGCTCTTTAAAAAAAAAAAAAAAAAAAAAAAAAACCTAAGTGTAATAAGAAGATATCCCAACAGCATAGAAAATATTATATACCAATACTCAAAAACCATTTTAAATTAATGATAACCAATAAATATGTTCAAAGTAGGACAAACAATTGTTTCAAGTACTTCCTTGATAAAACAATATAACTTTAATTTATTTTTTAAATAAATGTTCTACCTACAAAAAACCTGGTTTTATAAAATCACCTTTGTCTTTTTGCGAACATGAAAGGTAATTAAATATAGATATTAAAGCATTTGATTGTAAGAAAAAGTAAATTATTGTAAATATGTTTACCATAAACAAAATAGCCAAGTTCGTTGAAGGTCGGTTTTGATGTACTTTACTAATATTTATAAATCCGTCATAAGAAAGAAGGCCTCAGTTCCTCAAGAAAGAACTAACCGCGACATACCCCTAATGTTTCTTCAATAACGGTTATGTGGTTAAGGGGAAGTAGGGGGCGGAACCGATCTTTTTTATGGATCACTTTTTCTTGCAGAGGGGACCCTATGATATGTAAATCTAGATAAGATATTAGACCGATTACCATTATTTACTGAAATAAAATAATAAATTGATTTAAACAATAATAATTGTGAAGCAGTTAAGATTTAAAATTCCTTGCCGCTATTAACTGAATCTCTGTTTCTAAAAAGATAACTAAATCTAAAAGTATTGATGAATACTGCAGTAATCGATAACATGAATTTAAAATAAAATGTAACTACCAAAGAGAGCTTAAGCCCAACAAAAGACCACACTCGTTATTAAAGATCACACTTCTGATAAGAGTAGTTTTATAGAAAATGTATAAAGATTTCAGTAGATGTACTCAATTACTTTTGAGAAGTTTGTTTTATAATGTTCTTTTATACGTTTTTGTGATTTTTCGAAATGTAGCTTTTGAATTTTATATTGTTTGATAATTGTGCATCCGTTTGTAACCTCACCAAATCAGGAAATAAATCTAGTTTTTGTTCCTCGGAAAGGCCATAGAGACCAAGCGAATATTACGAAGATGGATTTTTAATTATGTTCCTTTTCATCATCCATATCTCCTTAATTCTTTCTGATTGCCTCTTCTCTTGCCTTATTTTATTCCAATGAAAAAAAAAAAAAAAATCTGTATTTTGGAATATATTTCTTACATTCTGATATATATATATATCTCGTATATTAATGTATGGTTCATTTTACGGTTAATTAAAAAGTTGGGGCATGCGATTTTCTACCGTTCCACAATTCGAATGCAATATATACCTATTCCGAAATCGAGGAATGTGTTAACCTATATTTTCATCGAATAACTAAGATTATTTTTCTATAGTATGTCGAAAATTTGTGCGAAAATCTTTAAAACAAAAACTAACCATAACGTAAATAAAAAAAAAAATTATTAGTTTTATTTATTTATTTTTTTACTCAATTTCAATTTTGGTGCATATGAACCAACGTTTTTTTTTTTGTTTTTTTTTGTTTACTTTACAGTTCAAAGCTTTCTGCTATAAAGACACACAAGATATATTTTTGCTATATTTTTAAAAAATTCTTTTCTTCCAATGGCCTTTGGGCGTAGTAGAAATATGTATGTAATAGAAATATGTTAACTGCTAGAGAATCTTCATTTGAAAAATAACTTATGATTAATAATCTCCCTACGAAGTAGAGTTAGAAACCAAAAAGGAAAACATGAATTATTGATAAAATCCGAATGAAAAGTCTAATTTAAAAAAATGATTAAGCTTTTAGTCCCGTTTCTCTACATTTATATTTTTAATATGTTTAAAACACATTTTATTAACAAAAAAAAATAACATGAGAAACTGAATACCTAAATTTTGAATTTTTTAAAAATTTAAAACGATATACTAAGCATTCTGTTCCGCCTTCTTCTATATGAACAAAGTTATTAAAATAAGAGTTAAGTATTTCATTGCATTGGACTTACTTTGCCCGTAACACCGTGGAATATTCATGCGTTAATGAACTGCTTAAATATTACTATAAATAATCCACAAATTATTTTTAATAAACATTTGTTTGGACAAAAATGTATACTGTATAAGGTATCAAACAAATGTTTGAACCCATTATGTTCTCATAAGTAGAGTAATTTTACGGAGATCGAGAAATTTCTGTACAAGAAACCAGCCATTTTCATAATTATTTGAATTTAAAACTAATTATTAATCTTTCAATGGTAACTTAAATCATTTCCTACCAATGTTTATATATTTTCCATTGTACATTTTCGGTTTTATATTTTATATACAATAAGCCACATAAATAATAATGTTGTAAAATAAGTCAGATTGTTGCGATATATTTAGTTGTTAATTTTGATTCAAATATTCGAAGGTCCTTTCTTATAATCAAACAGTTTTTCTTTCTTCCTCAGCTAAACTGTTCCTTTCTTCAGTTAATTGATTTGCCGATTAGTTATTTGAACAGATGAACGGTTTCCTTTAGCTAAGAATTTTAACCGGGGAAGACCCAACTGTAACCTTGCTCGAAAAAAAAAAAATTATATAACCCTGCATCGTCCCTAAAACAGCAAAATATCAAATGTAAAATTTTTTTTTATTGCTTTAGAACTGAAATACGTTTTAGCTAATTCTCAAATCCGAATCCACTCCGTAAAGGGGACGAATAACCCTGTCATAGGGTTGATTATATAAACTACTTGATTATGTCAAATCAACGTTACGAATTGCAAAAGATCAAGTGAAAACCGCGTATTTTCACATTCGATATTTTGCAGTTGAAAGGACTATATTATGTACAACAATAATACCTATTTAGGCCAATTAAATAAAATTATTTTTTCATACAATTTTTTTGTTGTAGCTATAAATAAATAGGCTACATGATTATGGCGTTGGACGAAATTTTATATCTAAAAATATATAATTAGAAGTACTAATTGTTTTATTTAAATAATAATATAAGATTTTAAGAATATTGCTAGTTTGAGAATATTCTGTATTCTGTAAATATTTTTAGACTAATTTATCATTAATAGTTACTATCTGCATATCTTTCATAAGTGGATAATTCTATCTCATAATACCATCAGATTGGAGTTCTGGTTTTAAAATTATTGTAATTGAATTTGGGTATTCTGCTTCATAAGACAAAATAATATATTTGAAGGCTAATTGTATTAGACAATTCATATATTTAAGAAAGATTAATTTATCAATCTATTGAAGGAAAGCTTCTTTTTTATGATTATTTAAAACTGCGCAAAGTATATGTGTAAGTATATATACACATTTAGCAAATCTGTGGAAAAGAGATATGTTTTACAACAACTTGTTAAGCAACTACCAACTAGTAGAGCATCAATAAAAGGTGTATCTACATTAGATGGCCCCTAGGCTTTCTTTTCAGACGCCTCAGAGGTTTGCCAGATGTCAAGTGGGAAGCAAGTTGGAGGAATAGTGGATTGGAGTGATTAACACGAAAGGATAGATGTAAGGCCAATTCAACAACATTATAAAACATTTAGATCATTATGAATAGGTTCATTTATGACATATTTAAGAGCATTGAAAATTTTATGAAGGATTTTGAATCGTAAGGATTGTATACAAAAAAATATTAAAGATTTAGTGAAGCCACAAAGCTCAAATGTGTAAGTAAATATAGGTATAATTACTGATGTTATATCTAATTATTTTATGATGAGCCGTTTCATTGTATTTTTGTCTTGTTTGTGGATTGGATAGGCCTACCTATAAGCGTAGGTTTACAACGAAGTATAAATTTTATTTGATGATATTTGTTTGGAATTATTTAAATTCTGTAATTACGGCATTATAGCTGAAGAGTTTTGATAGGAGTTTTTGGAATGCAATACACTGCATGTGATGCATGCAATCGTACGATGTGAGGACGGTGCCAGGATGAGTCGGGATGTCAGCTTGATGTATAGTTTGTGATGGGGCCAGGGATACTTCCTTGAGAAATCCTAACAGAATTATGCTATAGAAATAAATCGGAAACGTTTAGAGATTTGGAGATAGGGATTTACGGGTTTTGTATGTTGCACTCCAATGATGAGGAGACTAAGTCCAACACTCGGTAATATTGCTGGTTAGCACTGTGATGTTCGAAAACAAAATCGGTGATCGGAATACAATTGAACTCAAAGCTAGAGTATTTTATATTTTGTTAGATCGATTTCCGAGGAAGGAGTTTTAGGACATGGATACTATCAGGTGATGAATGAGATTTGTTGAGAGAGGATTGATTTTAAGCTCAACTATCTTCATTAATTGAAAATCAATGTTGATTGTTATCTTCACTATGAAATTAATAGTAGATGAGTTTTATATGTTTGACGAAGAGAGGTTATAATGTCATGGTCTACGTTTTCAGTTGAAAATTTCACAAAAAGTCAGGGTGGCAACACAAGGCCGATTTGTGAAACACTTCAGTCGGATAGGCTATGAGTAACCATGTAAACGCCATATCATTTCTCTGATCTAAAGAATTACATTATTTATTTTTATTTTTAAGTTTAACTTCCAGTTTATTCGAAGTAGCCAGAATAAAATTTATATTATTCCATATCATTGAAATATTCGGAATATCCTTTTATAGAAACAATCAAAAGATTTTTAAGTTTTGGAAAACTAGATAACTGTCATGATTTTACGAGAGCGATTTGATGTTATCGAAATATTTTCGTATTTAATAAAATAATATATTTGAAGAAGGTTTGTTAGAAGATATCTTAGTTTTAACTACTCTTTGAAAAATTACGTTTTATCCACAAATAAAAGCCATACCATACATTAATATATCAGCTATGTCTTCTGGCTAGGGATCTATGGTTTTTCTTGTGTAATGTTTTATTCACCCTCAAAATGTGTAGTGTTTTTTTTTATTATTTAAAAATGTAACATTTAGACAAGCCCTAGCTCTGTTAGTGTTACTCGAATCGAAAATATGAGGACTGCTTCCTGGGCACAAATATACTAGAGAATATTCATTGTTACATAACATTTGTCCCTAGGTACCGCTAGGTTGGAACCGTTTAGGAGATATTGATTTGAATAAAAAAAAAAAAAAAACTCATGTTTTGCAAACATTTTTAATTCCATTTTTGACTTTGACTAACTCTTTTGGTGTGACTCGGATCGAAAATTTCCGACAGTTTTCTAATCAGAAGCAGTAGATTAAATATAGACATGTCCATGCTCTATTGCTTTTCTCAGGCAGGGAGTCTTCCTTTACACTGATCAAAAGAGTTAGCATTGCTGATCAAATTTTTATTTTGTTTGATGATATTGATTTCAGTCTGTTTAAATAGTTTGAATTATAATAATACTTCTACTATTAGCCAAAGACCTCTTTAACGTAACTATTTTAACTTCCAATGACACTTCCAAGTGTCACAATCATTTCAACTTTTACCTCTGAAATAGTCAACATATTTTTTCTATAAATTCAACATTTTCTATATCCTACTAAAACCGCTGAAAATTCTTCATGGAATGGCCACCACAGATATTGATAGTTAATATTCTTATAATTACACTCTTTTGCATTCTTGCTACTCTAAGCATAGAGGAACTAAGCCCATATAAATAGGGTTTTACCTAAAGAACGTTTGTGGAGCATAAAACCTCGAGTCATATCACGGACCATATGTCTAATTTTATAATAAAATAAAAAATACCATAGGAAATTATAAAAGTTTAAATTATCTGAACATTAGAGTGTTTTAAATTAAAATGATTATTTAAAATTTAGCTGTTGAATAACCTGCATGTAGGAGTACACTCTTGTTACTCTTCAAGTTTCATTCAGATGAGAGTTCCGAGTCCAATTACAAAGAAATAATTCTTCGCCGAAGAAATGAAAATGTTCCAAAAAGCACATCTCTTTCCCAACTTGGAATATCCTCTTGAGGACATTCGAACTCAATCAGAAACACCAAAAAAAAAAAAAATCAAATGATTAATAAGATCAAGAACTAGACTAAAATGAGTAGTTTAAACTTAGTTTAGATGGGGTACGATAAAGGATTATCAATTTCAATGAAACAAACTATAATGCAATGGAAGAAGTATACCAATGAGGCTCAGCTGTTTCAAGTCCCTAAAATCTAAAATAACAGATTGTTACCTAAAGAACTTTCGTGAAGCGGAAAACTTCGGACCAGACAACGGATCGTCTCATTGAAAATTTTGAAATCTGAACATGCCTAAATTAAATTTGTTATTCACAATGGGTTGTGAGATAGACTATAAGCGGGAATAAACTTAAACTATCGAGAAAAAATCACAAAAGTAGGTTCAGCCTATACATAAAAAAAAATAAGAAGAAGAAGAAGAAAAAGTGGCCTTTTTATAACAGTGTATCGCTATCAAAGAAGGTTATTCACATAAAATGACGGAAACGAGATATCAGTTTTATAACGTGATCTAGGTATGTAATAATTATTTTTAAGGATAATAAGGTACTCTGAAACGTTATTACATTTCCGGGTTTCAAAGAAGCGATCAACATTTTACTGATCTCCTTTGAACTTTTTTATCTAACTTCTGACGCAAGTTGTTGTAAAACGCGTCAATAAACCCAAGAAATTAA